>CP124716.1:121210000-122410000 GCA_031232105.1 Capsicum rhomboideum
AGACACAAAATGATAAATTATATTACTTTAAAAAGTAAAAACTTTGATCGACTCTCAAAATTATATTGGTGTCGCATAAATTGGGACAACGGTGATATATATTATTTGAAAGACATAAAATTAGTACTATAAATCATAATAATCAACAACTTAGAATATTTTAAAATCATACAAAAGTTTGATCGACTGTCTATCAACTTAAATAACTAATTGTCTTTTTAGATCAAAAATTATTTACGTATCATGAGAAAATAATGATTAGGCACCCGTGCGGAGCACGGGCACCCTTATCTAGTATATCAATAAAGACGGAGGGAGTGACACGACTCACGAGGTTGTAGTCATATATAATAAAAGAAAATTTTTGTTATTCCTTTAAACCCTAAACCCTTGTCAAACTGGGCGATGGGCAGCGCGTCGGACAGCGATAGCATGGACACCAGGGAGAGCGTAACAAAGGTTTCAGTATGGGATTTGCCGGATGTGCCACAGGGAAAGTTGCCTCCTCACCTTGAGCTCAAGAGGACTCGCGTTTTCTGTGGTTCTTTAGCTCCCACTAACGTAAAAACCTTTCTTTTCTTCATCAATCAATGTTATTGTCTTGTGCACTAAAGCTCCCGCGATGTGCGGTGGGTTCGGAGAAGGACCGGACCACAAGGTAAGGCTGCATAACTTGTGGTCTGGCCCTTCTCTGACTACAAGGTAAGGCTGCGTAACTTGTGATCTGGCCCTTCTCTGACTACAAGGTAAGGCTGTGTACCTTGTGGTTTGACCTACCCCTGTATTGCCCTGACCCACACATAGCGGGAGTTTTAGTGAACCGGGCTGTTTTTTTTTTTTTTTTTTTTTTTTAAAAATGTTATTGTGTTGTGCTTTTCAGTTTGTTAGTTCAGAATATGAGGTTCCTTTACTGTTCTTATTTTTTGTTTTTTGTTTTGGGGAGTGAAGACAGAGAATGTAAATTACTCAGGCGCTTATGCATCTATGGGTGTTGATAACAGCGTGCGTTTTGAGCAATTCCGAAACAATTTCAAAGTAGAAATTGTGAGACTTGAGGAGGATGAATTGGAGTTTGATATGATTGGTATTGACCCTTCTCTTGCCAACGCATTTCGCAGAATCCTCATTGCAGAGGTGCTTTCCCGCCCCCCCCCCCCCCCCCCCCCCCCCCCTTCTTTTCTTCAAGGTTTCTGAATTGAATTTGTGATGTGGTTAAGTTTTGTCTTACTGTTTGTTTTGTGCTTTTGGATAAACTATGAAGCTATTAATTGGATTAGTGAGGCGGCGTGTTCTAGTGTAGGAAATTCGCGAACTTTGTTAACTGTTAGGCTGGCAATGGGAGCTGTGACTGCTTCAAAGTTCAAATCTGCAAGCTTGAAAAATTAGATTTTCAAATTTTGGAGTAAATTCATGCTTCTGCTTCAACTTTTTATTTTGGGAAGCAGAAACAATTAGTCCTTTCTAAATGCTGTAAGACAAAAAATACTTTTTGATCTTTTTGTTACAAATAAGAAAAGGATAGAGCTATTGCCGATAAGTAGTAATGGGTTGCATAAGCTGAGAGCTTTCAAATTTAACTAAATTTAGCTACTTTTTTTTTTTTTTGATGAAGTAATGTGTTCCATAGAAACGCATCAAGGAGATGCAATGCAAAGTTACAGGAGGCTAATTACAAAGAACAAAAGTGTAGGAGAAGATTGTTTGCCCCAAGTACAACGTCTCAATCAAGAACTAAAGTGCTAATAAAATCCAAAATTGTACTGAACTAGTTATTGGGGACAACATTGTCCAACAAAAGAGATGAACTAAGCATTTAGCTTTAAGAGAGTGGCTTGGAGTTGAGATGCCATCAAAACATCTTTTGTTTCTCTCATTCCAAATGCTCCAAAATATAGCTGCAGAGATCATCAACCAGGTCTTTTTGATTGTCTTATCAACTTTCCAACGACTCCAACTGACATATGCCTCTCTCAGATTCTGAGGCAGTACCCAACTTAATCCAAAGATACTGAAAAACAAGCTCCAAAGTCCAAAAGCTACCGGACAATGCAGGAAGAGGTGGTTGACAGTTTCCAGCTGACAATTGCAAAGATAGCATCTGTTTACCAAATGATATCCTTTTTTTGTTTAGGTTATCTAATGTAAGCCTGGGATTATTGAGGGCTAACCAACTGAAGCACATGATCCTAGTAGGCAGTGCCCTCCAAATCAATTTCCAGGGCCAAGAGTCAATAACCTGGTCTTGGTTGCCAAGCTGTCTATATCATTCCTTAAAAGAGAAATTGCGTTTACTGCCCCATCTCATTCTGTCTGGAATACCTACATCAATGCTGGAACTTCCACCTTGGCTAGCAATTCCATCAAGTCCTCTAGCTCCCAGTCTTGAGGGTGTCTTATGAAATGTAAACCCATATGTTGTTGCTCCTATTTTGGGCAATCGAGGAGACCTTGTCCAGAGCCATGTTGAATAAACCAGGATAATCTTCTTCTAAGCTGTTGTTGCCAAACCATTTTGTCTTCCCAAAATTTGACATGTTCATCACCCAGCTTGCTAATAAATTTTCGAAGCCCAGCTCCATGGGGAGTGTTAAATATAGAGAGAATGGAGTAATTTCCTTGTCTAATTATTCCAAGAATAACAGGCTATTTGTAGGCGTACAAGCAAATTTATCTAAGGAAATAAAATCAGAAAAATCCCTAAATATCTCTTCCTATGATTATGCTACGTATACTATATGTAAACATGTCTATGTACATTCTGCAACACTCCCCCTCAAGTTGGAGCATAGATATTAATCGTGCCCAACTTGTTACAAAGATATTCCACCCGAGTCCTATTTAAAGCCTTTGTAAATATATCACCCAATTGTTCTCCCGTCTTCACATAGCCAGTAGAAATCATGTTCTCTTGAATCTTCTCACGGACAAAGTGACAATCTACCTCAATATGTTTAGTCCGTTCATGATAAATTGGATTTGAGGCAATGCGCAAAGCAGCCTGATTATCACACCAAAGTTTTGTGGGAAAAATAGGCTTCAAACCTACCTTAGTCAAAAGGTGATGTATCCATAGTATTTCACATATGGATTGAGCCGTAGCTCTATACTCCGATTCTGCACTAGATCGAGATACAACATTATGTTTCTTGCTCCTCCAAGATACCAGATTTCCACCAACAAATACACAATAGCCAGTAGTAGATCTTCTATCCATTCTTGATCCAGCCCAATCAGCATCCGCAAAATACTCAATACGAGTGTGTCCATAATCACTATACAATATGCCAAGGGCAGGAGCTCCTTTCAAATAGCACAAAATTTGTTCCAGAGCTGCCCAGTGTTTAACTGTTAGTGCAGACATGAATTGACTGACAATACTAACTGCATAGGTAATATCTGGACGGGTCACAGTGAGATAGTTTAGTTTGCCTACTAACCTTCTGTATCTTTCCGAATCATCAAACAAATCAACATTATTCTTAGTAAGATGCACATTAGGAACCATTGGTGCACCACATGGCTTAGCTCCCAACTTTCCAGTTTCTGCAAGTAGGTCAAGCACATACTTTCTCTGGGATAAGAAAATCCCCTTCTTGCTTCTTGCTACTTCTACACCCAAAAAATATTTCAGCTGCCCCAAATCTTTGGTATGAAACTTGGCATGTAAAAACTTCTTGAGAGAAGAAATTCCTGCAAAATCATCTCCTGTAATAACAATATCATCAACATAAACAACTAGAAGAATAATACCTGACGCTGATTGCCTATAGAAGACTGAGTGATCACACTTGCTCTTTTTCAACCCAAATTCTTGAACTACATCACTAAATTTTCCAAACCAGGCACGAGGACTCTGCTTTAAACCATGTAAAGATTTCCTCAGATGACAAACTTTCCTATACTCCCCCTGAGCAACAAACCCAGGTGGTTGCTCCATATATACCTCTTCATGGAGATCACCATGAAGAAATGCTTTCTTGATATCCAACTAATTTAAAGACCAATGTTGAGAAGTAACCAATGAAATAAACAAACGGACAGAGGTGAGCTTGGCTACCGGGGAGAAAGTATCAGAATAGTCCACCCCATAAATCTGAGCATAGCCTTTAGCCACAAGTCTGGCTTTAAGTCTCGCAACAGAACCATCGGGATTATCTGGCTTTCAGTCTCGCAACAGAACCATCGGGATTAACTTTGACTGCAAAGACTCACTTGCATCCTACTGCTTTCTTTCCTTTGGGTAAATTCACTAAATCCCAAGTGTAATTTTCATCCAAAGCATGTATCTCTTCAAGCATTGCATTATGCCATCCAGAATGATTCAGGCGTCTTTCACTGTTTTAGGGATAGTTGCAGAGTCTAAAGAACCAATCAAACAACTAGATACAAGAGACAAATGATCATAAGAAACAAAGTTAGCTATGGAATATGTGGTTTGGCACTGACGTGTACCTTTCCGAAGAGCACTAGGAAGGTCTAGATTTTCCAAAAAACCAAGTGAAGAGGGATCTGATGACGAAGGAGCTGATATAGGATATGAATCATCAGTCTCTCGCCTCCTTGAGTAAACTTGAAACAATAAACGGTCTTGCTGCTGCAGATGGAGTAGGTTCTGAAGGCACAAGAGATGGAGGAACAACCTCATTTGATCGTTCTGTTATAGTATGAGTAACCTGATAGAGTAACCACTCATATTCCTCCTCCTGACTTGTAGAAACAGGAGGTGCATAGAAGAATGGTGTAGACTCTGAAAATGCCACATCAGTTGACACCAAATATTTACCAAGTTTAGTAGAATAACATCGATACCCTTTCTAAAGACGAGAATATCCCAAGAACACACACTTTAATGCCTTAGGGTCCAATTTGGTAACAAATGGTCTTACATCTCGAACATAACATATGCTTTCAAACACCTTAGGTTCCATCGAAAACAATGACTTGTTCGGTAAAAGAATATTATAAGGCATATTACCAGCAAGCACACTTGACGACATACGATTGATCAGAAAACAAGCAGTAGAGACAACATCAGCCTAAAATTGCTTAGGAACCTTCATTTGGAACAACAATGCTTGAGCTGTCTCAACTAGATGCCTATTCTTTCTCTCAGCAACTCCATTTTGAGAAGGTGTGTCAACACAGGAAGACTGATGGAGAATACCATGTTGCCTCATAAAAGACTGAAATAATTCTGACATATTTTTTAGCATTATCACTCAGAATACGCACCGAGGCATTAAATTGAGTTTTGACTTCAGCACAAAATGCAGAAAAGTGAGTAAACACTTCAGATCTGCTCTTTATAAAGTATATCCAAGTCATTCGAGAAAAATCATCTACAAAAGTGACAAAATATTTATGCCCAGTTTTAGAAACAACAGGACATGGTCCCCATACATTAGAATGAACTAACTCAAAAACTGACTTGGCTCGCTTATTAACCCTCGGACTTAATGAGATGCGATGGTGTTTTGCAAATTGACATGACTCACATTCTAATGAGGAAATATTCTGAAACTGAGGACAAAGCTTCTTCAACAAAGGTAGCGAATGATGTCCTAGTCGACAATGCGCCTCAAATGGAGACACAACACTGGAGCAGGCAACAGACGAAGACTCCCACTTATCAAGAATATAAAGATCATCTGCCACATGTCCTTTACCAATAACCTGATTTGTCACAAGATCTCGAAACAGACAAAAATTGGGAAAGAACGAGATATAACAATTAAGCTCTCTGGTAATTTTACCAACAGAAATCTGGTTAAAGGCTAATTTTGGTAAACTTAACACAGATGACAGACTAATAGACGAGGTTGGTTGAACAGTTCCATATCCAACACTGTTACACGTTGATCCATCAGCTACAATAACCGAAGAGGCTGTTTTGTGTGATTGAAAGCTAGAAAAAATATTTGGATTACCTGTCATATGATTTGTGGCACCTGAATCAATCATCCATTTATTGAAATAAGAGATAAGACATGTTTGTTCTGACCCAGTAAAAGTAGTAACATCATTGAAATGATCAGCCCCCTCCCCTCCCCCCCCTCCTCCCGCTGCCGCAAAAAAAAACAAAAAGCACTCAATTGTATCTCAACGAATTAAGTGTCGAGACCAACAAAGAATTCCAGGTAGGCTATTACACAATAACACAATATCAAGAAATAAAGCAGATGTCCTGATAACCAACACAATAAGAAGCTTGGCAATACCAAACTCAATCTGAAAATAATTCCCAAATAAGCTTCAGATAGTCTCCAACAAACAATATCAATGCACAAATTGTTGAGAGCAATTTCAAATGACTGTTGCACTCGTAGGTGATCTCCAGAATCAAAAGATAATTAGTAACATATAGAGAAGACTCAAACCTGACCAAGAAGGCTTTACAAATTCTGTTTCGAGGATTTTCTCCTCCAAAAAGTGGTCCTATGATAAGGAGACCACCACGAATCGACCGGAAATGTTGATACAATCTCGGGACAGAAAGCCGGACCAAATTTGGTCAGTACACGCACCTCCACGTGCGTCTCGGACTGGGTTGTCTCCCGCAGCTTCACCGGGCGTGTGGGGCTCACACGCCCTTCCTCCGGCCACCGGATTATGGGGTTTTATAGATCAGGAGAAGGCGATCCTCCCATGGTTGGTGACAACAGCTAAATTTTAGGTACAAACCTATTTCACGTACACTAACCCAACTCCGGCAACACTAACCCAACTCCGGCGAGTTCGGGTGAGTTTTCCGGTCTAATTCCGACAACGCAGGATATCCCGCTCTGATACCATGTTAAATATAGAGAGAATGGAGCAATTTCCTTGTCTAATTATTCCAAGAATAACAGACTATTTGTAGGTGTACAAGCAAATCTATCTAAGGAAATAAAATCAGAAAAATCCCTAAATATCTCTTCCTATGATTATGCTATGTTTGTTTGTTATTGTTATCTGTTCTGAGCCGGGGGTCTATCGGAAACAGCCTCTCTACTTCATCTGAGGTAGTGGTATGGACTGCGTACACTTTACCCCCCCCGACCCCACCTGGTGGGAATACACTGGGTATGATGATGATGATGATATGATTATGCTATGTATACTATATGTAAACACATCTACGTACATTCTGCAACAGGGAGCATTAGAGGTCTGGGTACTCCAGTTGTCCTTTGCCCCATGTATAGATTTGATCACCTCTTTCCATAAGCTTGGTTCTTCGGTGCCATACCTCCAAAGCCACTTCATTAATAAACTTTTGTTGTGAGCTGACAGATCTCTCACACTTTGGTTCAAAACTTTGTCCCACTTTATGAGGTGAAGCTTGTGAGAGCTGCTGTTGCCTTCCCATAAGAAGTCTCTCCTGATCTTATCCAATTTTTCTAGCACCTTACTGGGGATAGGAAACGTAGACATGAAATAAGTGGGTGTACTTTCAAGTACACTACTGATAAGGGTGACCCTGCCCGCTAAAGATAGGTACTAAAGCTGCCATGAAGTCATCCTCTTTTCAAATTTTTTCACAACCCCATTCCAAATTTCAGAACTTTTGAATTTTGCTCCTAGAGGAAGACCCAAATATGTGCTAGGAAGAGTCCCAATGTTGCACACCACAATTCCAGTCAGTTCATCAATGTTATGAACATTGTTGACTGAGTACATAATGCTTTTCAACATGTTGTTATGAAGCCCTGAAAAGGCTTCAAAAAGGAGAGGAGTGAGGTTTAAATATTGTATTTGAGACTTTTCAGCTTCAAAAAAGACCAATGTGTTGTCAGCATACAAAAGATGTGAGACCGTAACTGTGCTTCCAGTGTTTGTGCCACCAACGCTGAACCCTTGGATCCAATGCAACTGATTGGCTTTCTCCATCATTTTGCTTAATCCTTCCATGGCTATAATAAACAGAAATGGGGGGCAATGGATCACCTTGTCTGATCCCTTTCTGAGGAGAGAAAAAGTACACTGAACCTCCATTTATCAAAACTGAATATTTAACAGTAGAAATACTGTATCTCATCCATTTTAACCATTTCTCACCAAACCCCATCTTTTTCAAGGTTGCAATTAGATAATATCAATTTAATTGGTCAAAAGCTTTTTCAATATCCAATTTGCACATAACTCCAGGAAGCCCAGATTTGATCCTCCAGTCTAGTACCTCATTTGCAATGAGAGTTGCATCAATTATCTTTCTTTGATGAAGGCATTTTGGTGAGAAGAGACCAGCTTACCAATAACCTTCTTTAGTCTCTTTGCTAACACCCTTGGTAGAATCTTGTATATGCTGCCGATGAGGCTTATTGGCCTGAAATCCCTAAGTTCAATGGCACCCTTCTTTTTGGGAATCAAGGCAATAGAAGTAGAGTTACAAGACCTCACCATATAGCAATGCTGATGAAAATAGTTTAGGGCAACCATGATTTCGGGTTTGATGAAGTCCCAGGCTTTTTGATAGAGCTACTTTGATTTCGGTTACTATTTATTGTTCCTTGTACTTTGATTATTGTATTATTTCGTTGTAGTTATTGTATCTTTTTCAGAATGCTTTGTCATGCCTTTTTTAGTAGTTTATATTGGTTTCTTCACTCCTATTATTTTCTTCAGCTGAGGGTTATCGGAAACAGCCTCTCTACCTCCCAAGGTAGGTAGGGGTAAATTTTTCTTTGTTATTGTTGAAGCGACATGGTAGGATTTCATTAACAATTGATTCTGGGCTACTTTGAGGCTAATTCCCTGCTTATTTATCAACAAGCCATTTTGATTGAACCATATAAACTTGTTGGTTAGTTTAAGGACATCAACTCAATGATGGGGACGTATATATTTTATTCCTCATAGCGGGTTCTGGCTTGTGTTGTTCCTCTACTTGATTAATTGTGTCTGGCATTTGAGATGTTGATGAAGTTTATTTCTTTCCCTTGCTGCCTGGTCGTCATGAAGCTCCCAACCATGGCTATTGAAAAAGTTCTTATTGCAAACAATACGTCCATTATCCAAGATGAAGTGCTCGCTCATAGACTTGGTCTCATCCCAATTAACGTCGATCCAAGGCTGTTCGAGTATATGTCAGGTATTATATCTTCTTGTAACATCATATAAGTAGTTACTATGGAGTTTTGTTTTAATCCCCTCCCCCCTTTTCTCAAATAAAGGGTTTGCTTTTGATGGGAATTATGATGGCTAATTAATTACCTTGTTTCTCTTTTCCAGAAAATGATGTCCCTAACGAAAAGAATACAATTGTTTTCAAACTCCATGCTCGTTGTAAAAAAGGCAGCGAACGACTTAGAGGTACTATTAATATGCTTATATCATGAAAATTTTCTCGTCTTTTTTTTTTTTTTGAATTATCTGTTCTTTCATGTGTGTGGTTCTCCATTTGACTTCCACTAATCATGCGGGTTAGTCATTTTTCTGCACGTTCTGTGTTAAAATTGCAGTCTTGTCCAGTGAACTGAAGTGGTTACCCAATGGCAGTGAACTGATACTAGCAACAGAAAGTCTAGCATCAAATTCGAATGCGAAACCAAAAACTTATACTTCATTCAGCAGTAGTCAGGATACTCTACCAGAATTTTCGAATGACCCAATTGCCCCCAAAGATGCAGATATCATTATAGCCAAACTTGGACCTGGTCAGGTAGCCTTTGTGTCTTGTATGTTCTTGTTTGCTGCTTTCTGTTGAAAAAGGAAGAAAATTGTTAGAGCAAATGTTCGAATTGTTGAACATTGTAGTATTACTGCTTGATCATCAGCTCCTTGTTCTTTTGTTATTTCACGAACTTATAACCTTATAGGTGCACTTTTCCTAGTGCTTTTGTATCCTTTTTGTGCTTTGCATATTACTAAGTTAAGATACTACTAGACAACCATTTGTTACAGAAATTTTATACTAGAATCCCTGTATCACCATTTTGACTGAAATTGGCAAAATTGCACCAAACACCTTTTGACTCTTTTTTCTAGACTGTTTTTGTCTTGAGCCGGGGGTCTATCGGAAACAACCTCTCTATCTCACCTCTGAGGTAGTGGTATGGACTGTGTACACTTACCCTCCCTAGACCCCACTTTGTGGGAATATACTGGGTATGTTGTTGTTGTTGTACCTTTTGACTCTTTTCTATGTATCCTTTCTTGGCTTTGAATATTACTAAGTGGAGATACTGATAGACAACCATTTGTTACAGAAGTTTTGAAGATCTAAAATACATATATCACTATTGACTGGGAATGTTGTACCAACACCTTTTGACTTTTCCTATTTAGTGCACTCACTCATTCCACAGAATTTTGTTTCTGCTTTCTGTTTTTTATTTAAATATTAGTAATACATATTTGTCTCTGTTAAACAGAAACCTTACCTTGACAAATTTGAAGTGGTAGACTGGTAGCAATTAAAGTGTTTAATTTACTTATGGAGAATATTTATGCCTCCTTTGTAGGAAATTGAGCTAGAAGCTCATGCTGTTAAAGGCATGGGTAAGACGCATGCGAAGTGGTCTCCTGTGGCTACAGCTTGGTACAGGATGCTTCCTGAGGTGACTAGAGATCTTTTCACAATATTCAATTTGGTGTCTAGAAATTACCTTCTGACTATTAATTTTCAGATTTCACTTTAAATTGAAATCTGGCATATTTTTGGTAAATGCTTGGTTTTGATCTTTTTGTTTGGATACTGAAGGTTGTATTATTGCGAGATATTGAAGATGATGAAGCAGAAACACTTGTGAAGAAGTGTCCGGTTAAGGTGTTTGACATCGAAGATATTGGTAAAGGTATAGCAACATTTATCTGTCGGTCCTTGATTTAATTAGGTCACCAATTGCAAAGTTAAAAGCACAAAGCTGAAGCATATGAATTTTCCATTGTTTCTAACAAGCATTAATGTATAGGTAAAAAGAGGGCAACTGTTGCTCGGCCAAGGGTTTGCACGCTGTGTAGGGAATGCATCAGAGAGGATGGTTGGGACAAGAAGGTAGCAGTGAGACGTGTAAATGACCATTTCATCTGTAAGTGTAATAATAGCAAGGCATTTACTTGGTTGAGTACTGTATGCAGAGACCTCCAAAGTTCTTGGCATCCTTTAAATAGAATAATATCTGTATCTTTGTCTCCTTACTTTCTTGTATGCTTAATTTCAATTTTTTTGAGTTTCAATTTCTGTTTGGGGTTTTTGAGGCAACTTTGATGAGATAATAATGATAATAATATATTACTTTGTCCAAGAAAATGCTGGTAATAATTTTTGTCAAAAAGAAAATGCTGGTAATAATATATTTAGCATTTTTTAATCGATTCTAGCAGATTAAGTTTGTTTCAGTTTGTGATGTTAACTTCTAGTGCTAAGAGATTTTGGGTTATTGAGAGTTTTAACTTCAACTCACTCATCACTTTGAAATTCTGCATATAAAAGTGGTAGATTGAGTGTAATATGTTAGAATTTTGTGCATATTTTGAAGTTGCAGAATGAAGAGTTTCACCTAAATTTACTCATCACTTCCAAATTCTGCATATCGAAGTGTTAGGTTGAGTGTAATATGTTAGCATTTTGTTCATATTTTGAAGTTGCAGAGTGAAATAGATTCTTTATGCTTCAGGTTCACAGTAACATGAGAAAATTTCATGCATATTTTTCAATTGCTGGATGAACGCAATTATGTGCTTCTTGGTGATAACTGATTTTCCATTCCTTGCCAATTCATCCGATCAAATAGCTTGATCTTCATATAACTTATGCCATTTCTTGTGAATTTTTCTAGTTACCATAGAGTCAACTGGAGCATTGCCTCCTGAGGTGCTGTTTACTGAAGCTGTAAAGATTTTGGAAGAAAAATGTGAACGGGTGATAACGGAGCTGTCATGATCAGTTATAAAGGGTATTTGGATATGTAATCCTTTCCAGAAAGCCAAGGCAAGAGTTCAGTTTGGTTTCTTGTGTATGATAGTGTCACTTTCTCTTTTCCTGCATTCATATTTCCAAAGTTTTGTTTATCAATTGTGTTCGGACACATTATTTTGGACAGGAATGGTAAAAGTGGGTGGTGCTTGTATTCCTGACTGTGCTGTCTGTGTAAGACATGTTAATATAAGTACCTAATTTATAAAATTAATAAGTTTATAGTTCCTCGTGTTTGTCTTGCTTTATATTGAATTGATCTTTTAATTAGTTTCTCAAGTGATCTTTCTTTTCACTCGCAAAATGTCATGATCTGACTTCATAAAATTTAAATTGAGCTCAACAATTTTCTCGGATTTATTATCAAAGGAAATGAGTTCGATTCAATAATGGAAGCTAACTAATAACTGAAAATAGATGGTAAGAATGAATTAGAATCTACGGAACTCCATCAGCAACTTCATGATTTGCAGAGAATAGAAGAGAGTAAATTTGAAAAAGAGGAGAATGTTATGCCCTTTCTGCAAAAGCTTACTGTGTTTATGTTGAAGTGGAACTTTGCGTGTCTCTCGCGTGACTTATCACATACCTCTCACGTGACCATTAATTCGGGTTAGGACAACCTTCCCGGTTAAAATTGACCATGTCCTCAAGGTCACTAAATCACTGGTAAGGCATTCAATTTGATATCAGTTGAACCTTGTTTGAATAACAGGTTGAATTGAACATCCATAGAATTGTCAATGCCAATTAGAGTAATTCAAAATAATGGGCTCTTCAATTGGAGTATTTTCAAGCTGATTGTCTGAGTAGGTTGAAGAATTATGCTCTTCTTTGGTTGAAATTGTAGCATAAAATCCTATTCCTTAAGACAGGGAATCCACTTCAATAGTAGTCAGAGCAGCAGACGATAAAATTCTCTTAGCCTTCTCTTGAGCAGTTCTCAATCTCCTCAAAGCTGTAGTATTCACATTTATTTTGTGCTTCCTCCAAAACTCAATAATGACTTCAGGAACAAGAGTCGTATTCACGCTTAGAACTTTAGTTTTCTTGTCTCTATTGTCAACCTTACCACTATTAAGGATGCTAGCATCCTTAAGATGCCGAGGATAAGTTTTGCTAGAAGAAGAGGAACTAATCCTCTAAAGTTGAAACAATTATCACTCTTTCCAGTAGTCAGTATGTACCGCTGAAAGGTGTTAGTATTCTGCTCGAGTTGCTGAGCAAGAAAAATAAGCCAGCCCGAGCATGTTGAGAAAATAGTTCTGACACCACTACAAGCATAGTTAAAATTCTAAAGTCTGAACCCTGTATTTAGTGGAATCATCCTGCCATATATAACTCAACACAAATGGTAATCCAAGGCACAAGTATTGTTTATAACTTGAACTCCCATTCTGGAATTGGAGCTTTTTGTAACAATTGCACATCCAAATAGAAAGGAAATACGAGCTCCCTTTATAGCAAGGTCAAGCCATGTCACTATAACCCATATGAGAGCATCAAGTGCAGTAATTGGTAAGGCTTCAAAGATTTTGAGGCTAGGGTGCCATATTTGCGCGATGTGGCAGATGTACTTTGGTGAAGCCAATTTGTCTAAAAAGCATAATCGTCTTAGAGACCATAGCAGATCTATGATATAGAAGCCCAGATTCCTTAACAATCAGTTTTTATCCAGGATATCTGCCCTTAGGTTCATTGTAAGAAATTATCAAGTTGATGCGATACTCAAGGTACTTAAGCTAGGCTACTTAACAACTTCAGGATCAAGTATATATTGCTATACCTTGTCAAATTGTACCAAAACGCCCAAACAAGTCGAGTAATCTATATTGCTATACCTTGTTATATTTTTCCACAGGTCACCCTATTAGCTCTAATACTAATTGTAGAATGTGATTCAAGGGCTTTTCAGACTGCATCAAGGATACTATCGTTGGCTTCAAGAATTAGTACAGTCAAAACTACCTCCTTTTGGATCAAAGGCTACAATCATTTCATCATTTTCCATTTGGAAATTATAAGCAGGAGAGAGCAATAGCTTTACTGCTGCCACTATTTGAAAAATCCTCCCAGCCAATTAACTGAACCTTCACAAGAGAAACTTCCAAAACGCATTTTCTGTCTTCCTTGTAGCCGACAACAATTTTGGATCCACTAAACCTCTTTAATCAACACAACAACTCAAATCCTCTCGTCATAATACAACTAAGTGATTGTTTTTTAGCATCAACCCAAAATAATGAAAATATGGACTCAAGCTTCTTATAAAAGAATTTGCACTTCTTGACAAACATTGTTGTAGCTAAACAAATTTTTTCACTAAGATGATCATCATTGAGATCAATCTTAGAGAATTGAGTCTTACTAGTTCAAAATCACTCGAGTCACTGTAAGTTTTGTATTACTACTGCAGCTTAAACCTTGTTTCACCTCTCTGAGGATCTTCACCGAACACTCTTTGCCCGTATTATTCACGCTTCAGAGCACTATTATACATTTCGTCCGTCTCTTCTTGGATCTCTTTTTCAATCACTTCTACCCTTGGTTCATTTTAAAAATCAGATTTAAAGCCTGCACATGTCCATTATCCATATCTATATCTATATCTACATCTATAATATATTAAAAGTGTGAAGCCTTAGAAAAGTGATTCGAACTTTTTGTCCTTCATTGAAAAAGTCTCCTTTAGACGAAATAGTCTTTTTACTATTTTCCTCCAATTAAATTTCTTAAAACAATTAATTATTCAAGCTCAAAAATTCCACGCGTCACTTTTTTTCCAAGTTTGTGTCCTAATTGATTTATGTGGCAAAAATTCCATGCGTGACTATTTTTTTTTTTCAATTTTGTGTCCTATTTGGTTTACTTGACAAATTTTCCAAACTACGTGAAGTTTTCCCACAAATATTATTTCGTCTCCTATTTGATTTGTGCATTCTCTACTTCTATATAAACATTTATAGTTTCAATATTTACTTCGTCGGTTTTTTCCGTAGCTGAAGAAAACTTAAATCTGTTTTCTATACTAATTGTGATATACATTGGTAGGTTTTCTTTTATATATGACTTCTTTTCATGTACTTTTACTCAAAAAATTTATACTAATTGTGATTTAATTTGTTTCAGATTTTTGTTTATTTGATTGAAATTGTTTTCAATAGATTCTGATCATACTAATTGTGATTTAATTTGTCAAATTTTTGTTTATTTGATTGAAATTGTTTTCAACGTATTCTGGAACAAGTTGTTATGAGCAATCTACAAGTTTATCGTTTGATATAGTGTTGGTTCATTGAGTATATAGATTCTGTTTTGTTATGATTGTTTAATGGTGTGGCTGGCAGCTTTCACATCCAGAAGAGTTGCTGCTCCACTCGTGCCAAACCTGCTAAGAAGTCTCACAAGATGTATTTACTTGTTCCTTCGTCTTATTTAAAAGGGGAAGCCCGGTGCACTAAAGCTACCGCTATGCGCGGTGTCCGGGGAAGAGCCCCACCACAAGGGTGTATTGTACGCAGCCTTACCTTGCATTTCTGCCAGAGGCTGTTTCCAAGGCTTGAACCCGTGACCTCCTGATCACATGGCAGCAACTTTACCGGTGACTCCAAGGTTCCCCTTCTTCCTTCGTCTTCTTTGTTTGAATTATATTGGACATTTGGATATGGAGCTATTTTTGTGGTATTTGAAATGCTGAGCTATTCTTACGAGTATTTTGATTATGGTGTTTGATTATAGGGTGATGTGTTGATATCCTACATTCTTATGTGGTTTAGAACTATTGTAGTGAAATTATTTTCTTTACACTAATCAACACATGCATTTGGACAATAAGTGAGACTCACTTTATAAGATTTGGAATTATATACTACGTTTACGATAATTCCAAAAGTCTAGGCGCATTTGGACGTAAATTTACATCAAATAATTGCATTGTTATTCTCCCCAAACCTCATTTTATAGGACTACATACAGTGGATTGTTGTTGTTATTGGATTGTACGTAGTTTCTACTACCATCTATTGTTTTTGTTATTATGTGTTGTTTCTTGAACTTCCATTTGCGTCTCTCAAAGAAAAAAAGAGGGAAAAAAAGATTAGGAGAACAGGCCAGTCTCCGGATCTCACAAGTATATGGACAAGCAACTCCAAATCAAGTTGAATACCAACCACTAATTAGTGGTGAGAACTCTTCGTGGATTCGATCAGTTCATGAATTTAGTTATTGACAACACTGAGGTCCATGCAATGATAAGAATGTGATTGATATGTGGTGATTCGGGGTAATAGCGTAGTGACAATTGAACCGCTTGAGTCGGTTGTCAGAATACAGTAATACCAATGAGCCGATTATTAGAGGGAGTAATAACTTATTATAATTTATTTAATTGTATTGATATATTATAAGAGTTAGTTGCATTATTAATGCATATGATTTAAAATTCTTTTTTACAAAATTGTGTTGTGTGTGGCTGAATGAGAAAGGAAATGGTGAACAGGTCCGCATATTTTGGGACGACAAGGGAATACCTTCTGCAACATCTTCTCTTAGTGCATGGTTGGCCAACATCTGACGTCTAACTACTACCATTAAAATTCTCCCTGTTGTAATTTGATAAATAAATAGAATAATAGAAAAAGATCTTGGTGGTGGGTTTTGTGGAGCAATGATAAAATTATCTGTGTTACCTATATAGGGTCACAAGTTTGAGCCGTAAAATCAGCTACTAATGTTTGTGTCAGATTAGGCTACCTATATTAACTTCCATTTGATGCGATCCTTCTCGGGACCTTCAAGTCAGGTTCGAGTCGTGGTATTGACGCTTACATCAATATAAATTGCACATACATATATCTCTCTTGAGGGGCGGTCCTATCTCGGACTTTGCGTGAACACGTTCATAACATAACATTGGCTAAACAAACTAACTTGTAGATATTGACAAAATTGTTATTTACTACTTATTTTCTTAAATTTAGTATTTAATTATTTAGTAAAAATGAAATTTTTAAAGAAAAAAGATGAACAAGTAGGTTATTTGAGGTAGAAATACGAAAATTAATTGTATTCTAAGACAACTTGCTGGCAATCCAATGGTAGAAGATTTTCAAATGTAGAATAAGTAGGAAATTTATTAGTACTAAACACCTAATATTTGTGATTTTTTTTTTCCATATTTAGATAATTCTTTCTTGGAGGAAAATATTTTGAATTTGATAAATGCAGGATAAAAAATTAAGTAAGAAATTTATGCTTATTATTTGCCAGATGTTTGTGACAAGTAACTTTAACTTTATAATAAGCAATTTTAAAATATTTAGATAAAATCGTCTTTTCACTTGTTTCCTCTAATTATTAATTAATTTTATTTATAATAATAACTCTTAACTATATGGAAAGAACCAGGGGCGGAGCCAGCCTTTGGCAAGGGGGTTTATCCGAACTCCTCTTGACGGAAAAATATACTATTTATACATGATTAAAATTATTTTTTATGTATATATAGTAGGTGTTGAACCCCCTTCGACTGGTTTTTCTTCAAATATTGAACCGCCTTTATTGAAATTCTGGCTCCGCCTCTGGAAAGAACCATGATAAAATAAAATAAGGACTCCTAAAAATATATGATAAGTCTTTTTTTTCTATTGTACTTAAAAAAAGAGTCCTAAAATATGACTACTAAAATATATGTTAAGAGATATTAAAAGAAATCATATATGAGAAGAAAGTCTTTTCTTTAATTATAGTGTGATGATTCCTTTATCACATGAAAGAAGTTATTATTTCATGATTTAGTGGTACAACTATCGTGTTGTTAGCCTTTTGGTATATGTCTTCCAATTTTCTTCCATTGCAACTTTCTAATTGTTATCTTTTGCTTTATTTTGTCCTTCGTATTTTTGTGCGCGGATGTGAATCATGAATTCAAATTTGTAAAAGGACTGTGTGCATATGAGAATTTAGCAATATGTGTCGCCTAGCAGCTTCCTAGGAGGATGCTAATTGGTGTTTATTATTAAGTTAATTCTTGATCATTAAAGTTCTTAATGAAAACTAAACACATTTTAAATTTTACCCGATATATTTGTAATAGTGATTCAAGCATGATTAATTTTAGAATTACAATCTCTATATTATAATTTAGGAAGACGATGCGGCAATCCAAGTGGAGGTTAGCAAAACCATTAACTCGCAACTCGTTAGGTATATATATGATTTCTATACTACAATGATTCTTTATATTTCTTATAGATGTTTTTCATATTTCTCCAAAATATACAATTATCTTATGCTTGAACCAACATGTTGCATTGTTATGAATTCGTTTTAGAGTTTTCATAGATCAAATATTTATTATGTTGTTTGGGATTGATTAATTGGAGAATTCAATTTTTTGAACGAGTTGATCCACAAATTTAATTTGAAGCAGCTTTTTTATGATTTTAGCTTATGAAATTGGACTTACTTGATTACTTTCTCTGCTTTTCTACAGATTTGAGAGGATTGATATCCACACTTTACGTCGTGTTTGTATCTGAACCTTTTGATTATTGTTACAGGTTAAACAACTTCTCTTTATGCCACACATAAACTTTAGGGAAAAGGGTCAAAATACCCCTCTACTTTGGAAAATTGGTCAACTTTACTCTCAGTCATACTTTGGGGTCATATATACCCCTACTGTTAAGAAAATTTTCATATCTGCCCTCCAATTTAACGAAATTCCCCAAATCAGTCTAAATAACCAATTTTTAATATAGAAACCCATACCCGACTCGACTGAGCCTATTTCTAGGGGAATTCAGTTCCTGGATCATATTATTTGTCGTCATGTTATTTATCTAACTCTATGTTACACAATCAGTGGTGGTAATATAGTAAGTGAGAAAGGTTTAGGGACTTTGATTTCAGCATCTGCTAGCTTGCAACAAAGTATTCGCCAGTTTCAAAAGCTCAAGCTTGTGAAAGGTGATAAGGATCTCGAGTCACTACCTTACACACCAATTCCTTACTCTGGTCAAGCTCATGCCAATTCTCAAATGAACAAATTCCTTAAAACGATGGTTGATTGGTTCAAATATGCAGATAATCAGAGAAAAGTTGTTGGCTTTTGTGCATATGTGGTTCGTAGCTCTCTGGCTAAGTTATATGATGCCAGGTATAGCCTAAAATCTCGTGCCAAGGTTTATAAGATTGCCTCGCATGATTTTAGCCATCCATTGAGGAAGCACAACAATAATTCTGCACCCGAGTGTTCAGATCTTTTGAGGATGAGACTTGTTGATGCTATTGAAGGTGTTCAGTTTTCCCACATGTCTTCAATTCCTCATGTGATTACACTCCACTCCCAAGGAATTGGATCCCTAATCATGGGAAGGTGTTGCATAAGTATATCAATTTACAGGAACCCAAGGTTTTCTATCAGCTGCACATGTCACTTAAACATTATGATATATGCTTACCTTAAGATGAGATATCTCATATTGTGTGGCAGTATAAGACTCTTGGGGTATGAAGCTTGTTGCATAGCTCATGTGATGACAAGGTAATGGAAAATGCTTATGAGAAGTAATGGTGGAATCATCATGACTATGGTATGAGATGTGAAAGTTTACAACATATATTTTCTATTAATGGTGCCAACTGTAACACCTCGGATTTTGAGTCTTCAAATATTCAGCACTTAGTACAAAAATCAAATTTGAAACTTGAAGTTCCCACAGATTGGTTCACGAGTCATGAACAAGGTTCATGATTCATGGAACTCCAGTGGAAACATGTCCCAAAAGTTCAAGAACTTCCAGGTTACCGCGAGTGAGACCATGACCCGTGATCTCATTCCCCGGTTCATGGAATAAATCATGGAACCTTGTTTGAGAATTGTCAAAACCTCCAGCTAACCATGGATAACAACATGGTCCATGAAACAAAATCACAAACCGTGAAGTGACATGTGGAATCTGAGCTGAGAGCTTGCACTTCCTCAGGCGATGGCAACAGTACAACTTGTATAATTAAACCACGACTCATGAAACAAGTCGTATACCTCAGTCCCAAATCGATGCAAATCCTTCAGGTTTCTACAGATCAGACCACGACTCGTGAAAGTGATCTATGTTTCTTGGGATGACTCGTGGAATGTAATCCTGAATTTTTCAGCAATATTTTAAAAAAGGAATTTTCTACTTTTACTTACCCTATTACCCTACCCAATGATGTTTTAACCTCCAAAAGGTATAAATGTCAAATCCGTAAGTCAATTTTTCCTTTATTCTCTCAACCTATTACCTTACCTAACAACGTTTTAACCTTCAAAAGGTATAAATGTCAGATCTGTAAGTCAATTCTTTCTTTATTCTCTCAAATCAAGTCAAGAGAAAGTTCTAAGAAAAATCAAGCATTTAGGGTTCCGGTTGTAGCAATGGAGTCAAACCTTTTTTTTTTTAATTAAACATATTTCTCTTTATTAATCAAAATTGAAACATTACAAAACCAGATAGAAGCTGACCATCTACCTCCAACAGCTAAAAAAAAATAGAGAGACCACCTTAGCTAAACAATTTGCTCCTTCTCTCTACTACAAAATAAACTAAGGAAAACAATTTAAGAGCCTCAACATATTCTTCCAGGTTACAATATCTCTTCCCCTAATGTGTATATGCAATAAAATTTCCCTACAAGTCTTTGCAGCATCAACTCGACCTTGCTGGAACCTCAGCTAGTTTTTATCTCTCCAGATGCAGTAAATCATCATAGAAAATATACTGCATATAATGTTAGCAGCACCAGTCTTCTTCTTTGCAAACCTGTAGATCCATGCCATCTCTTGTTTCCAAGTTCCAATTCTTCTACTCTGCCCAAGCCAAGTCAACAACCTGATCCATATTTAACAACTGTGAGGTCATCTAAAGAACAAGTGTTCAAAAGTTTCCACCTATTGTGCACAGAATATACAGTCCATTGGTACTTGAATACCAAACTTCTGAAGCCTCTTCACTGTTACAAGCCTCTTTTGCACTGCAAGTCACATGATGAATTGGTATCTAGGATGCATATGCTTGTGAAGTGTAAGACTCTTCCATGAGACTTTTGGATACTGAGGCTGAATGAGTAAATAAACTTGCTTAATCAGAAATTCACCACCCTGCACCAACATGTTAAGAGTATGCTGAATAGATCCTAGGGTTAAGTGCTGTAGCATGAGAACTTTCCTGCTATCAATGGTTTTCCTTGCCACCCATGCAACATTCTTAGGGGAAGGCATAACTTCTAGACTTCTATTCTTGATGTAGTAATAATGCGCCCATTTGATCCATAAGGAATCCTTTTTCATAGAGATTGCCCATAATTGCTTCAATATAGCAGCTCTGTTCCAACTTTTCAGATCAATAAAATTCAAACCTCTAGCAGAACTAGGTTGACAAATCTTTTCCCAATCCACAAGACTTTCCTAGACAACTCACCACTAAAAGTCCATAAACATGTTCTACACACATCTTCAATCAACTTTACCACTCTCTTTAGCAGTGCAAAGATCTGTGCCCAATAGCTTTGCATACCAAACAGAATAAACTTAATAAGTTATAGTCTACCAGAGTATGATAACATCCTTGCTGACCAGCACCTAATTCTACTAGTAATTTTTTCAACCAAAGAAAGGCATTGATGAATAGTTAGCTTCTTATTAGAGAGTGGAACTCCTAAATACCTGAAAGGAAGAGAACCTTCAATAAATCCCAACAATTGTAAGATATCAGCTTTCTCTCTTTGATTTATGCCTGCTATATAGATAGAACTCTTGTCATCATTTTCTCTCAAACCAGATGCATGCGAGAATTTTTAAAAAGTCTCTTGCTATAAAGTGATAGAGAGCACATCAGCCCTGCAAAACGTTAAGATATCATCAACAAAACACATGTGTACCAGGCCAAATCTTTTACACCTTGGATGGAAATGAAACTACTTATTTAGAGCCAATTGTGTCATTTCTCTATGTAGATAGTCCATGGCTATTACAAAAAGGTATGGGGATATTGGGACCCCTATCTCAAGCCCCTCTTAGCCTGGAATGGCTTGGTTAAACCTTTATTAATCATTAGAGAGTAGGTCACAGTAGAGGTACACTCCATCACCCATGCTATAAACTTGAAAGGGAACTCAAGATCAGTCATCATTGCTTTAAGAAATTGCCAGTCAAGTGTATCATAAGCTCTCCTAAGATCCACCTTTAGAACACACCTAGGTAAAATCCACTTTCTAGTGTATCCCTTGAATTTCTCATGACTTAGTAAAATGTTATCACTGATACTTCTCCCCTCAATGAATACTGAGTGTGAGATACCAATTAGTCCATTAAGGACCCTTTTCATACTGTTAGTGAGTATTTTGGCAATAATTTTATAAAAAGTAGAGCAACATACCATAGGTCTAAAGTCCTTCACCTAAGTAGGTAGAGCAACTTTTGGTACCAGGGTGATAACAATACATTTCCATGTTTGCATTATTTTACCAGTAGTGAAAAACTATTGTACAGCACTATAGACCCCCTCCTTTACCACACACCAGTTATAAGTGAATAACTGTCACGTCCCAAATCCTATTCGGGTCGGACTGGCACCCGGAGCCGATAAGGCCTGAGAGAACCAATCTTTGCTCATGTACTCTCGTATGCATATTCGCGTATGAATATTATTTTATCTCATGTAATTAAATATCAATGGCGGAAGTCATAGCAATATGTGCAATATATGAAACTTGGCCGTTAGGGCCATCATATCGAAATGAACGTATACATCTTACATTTAGCTTCCCACATACGTCTACAAAGCCTCTACAGCTACATGACTATGACAAACCTAGAGTCGGGACACATCCCGCTCTATACTCATATACAATCTCAAACCAATATGCATAATGACTCGAAAAAGCCCCGGATCAACTGGAGCTCACCAACAATCTGTGGATACCTCATCGCCTACAGCGGAGATCTACTAACACCTGGGCCTGCAGCATGTAAGGTAAGTCCCCCAAGAGGGGTCAGTACGAAGAAAGTACTGAGTATGTAAGGCCATATGAAACTATATCAATACATAAGTACTTCCAAGAAATTAAACGTACGGGAAATAATCAATGTGAATAAACCTTCAACCTAAATGTGTGGAACCATGTTCATTATGGCTATTATTTCATTACATTATGTCTATTATTTCATTACTTGGTCAATCAGTCTTGCTATCCTCCTTCTTATAACAATCTTCATGTTTATATATATACAATCACGCAAGGGATATATTCTCATCTCTTTACAACTATCTTCATTAGTGTTCACTCAACTAGTTAGTACCGGGCCTCCACCTTTGGTGGGCTATCATAACTAACCTGGCATGATATTGGGATTATTCCATCTTGAACTTATACCCTTTAGATTGTTACCCATTCTCAATGACACATAACATAAAGTAACCATTTGTGCATTACCTCTTCACAATCTTATTTCCTTGACCTAGCTATGAGAGTAATACATTAGAGATCATGACAGTAAAGCTCACACTTATATACACATCTCTTTTCACTTCACTTCATGTTATTCACATCTTCACTTATGAGGAATAATTATACTAACTTGCACATCGCCTCTCTTATTACTCTTATGAAATTGGTACTTTTACTTGCGAAAGATTGGTACAAGGCTAATCATCATACTATAGGACTTTGGAACCTGGCATGATTGGAAAATGCCATCCAAGATTGAATAGATTCTCTTATGGTATTATTCTATTGAAATAGTTCCGTTAGAGATTTCAACGTTATGACAATTTTCCTTGAAGCTTTGGATCATTAACCAATGAGTGAGAGACATGAGAATAAACATTGTGAGAAACATAACGTTATTAGAAACATAACACTATTGGAACCATGTCTGTACTTAGGTAACTCATGGACAACAACAACTAATGAATGAGAGATACGTGACCTAGGAATGAATAGATTCTTCTTACGTCGTCACTTTCCTTGAAACAATTTCTTTTAGTAGTTCCAACAACCTTATGAGAGCTTTAGGAATTTCAGTCCATGGATAAGAGACATATCAATGCCAATCGGTCAATGAATAAGAAACATGTGGATAATAATATATATCAAATCCGAATGAGATACCTTAGCATATTTCGGCATAGGACAAGTATAATGTCATTATGAACATTATGTGCTGCAGAAGGATATGGACAGAGTAACCTTACATACCTTAGCTTTCCAATGTAAATACACAATCCAAGATGTGAGCACAACAATTCCACTCCTTTCTTACGTTTCACTCTATATCACAAGTACATAACGGAACCATCATTAACCACCAACTACCTTACAAATGCATATGACAACAATGAGTTACATGTTTATCTTTAAAATGGCATTTCCTTCTCTACAATACCATTTACGGTATCAACATACCAACAATGTCCCATTCATGCCATACATTGACCACAAGCTACATTTCAAGTGTATAAGACAACCATAAGTTACATGAGTTCCCTATTCATCCGTTACAATACCATTCATGGCCCTTTTCATGCCAACAATACCATAACATTTTATACATTAACCACAACATCACATACCAATAGCATTTCACCACAAGGTTCCTCCTCTACACTTCCTCATAAGCACCATATCACAATTATTCCATTAAATTGCTTCAATACACCTTACAACAACAAATCGGCCAAAATCCCCAAATTTACACTTATAGAAAAATAACAAGTTTAGGACCATAATAACACCATACATGTTGATATTTTATCCATACCATACTTTTTTATCAAAACTACAAGTCATAATTCAAGTCACAATCCCATGAATGACACATCTTTTTCACAACAACCAAAAGTGCCATGTCCAATAATTCCAACCATAACCAACATAATATACATATTCTCTCATGCTTATAATATGTTAAAGTACAATAATAATCACTTACCCAAGCTTGAAAGATGATGATCTTGTCCAAAAATGCCTTAGGGTTTGAAGAGCCACCAAAAGAGTTTTCTTGAAAACTCTAGAAAATGAGAGAAATGTGATGTTTGTCTAATGAGATAAAAATCTGATTTTTGGCCACCTTTTATAACATCATAAAGTTATCCTTAGCCATTTAATCCACCCTTTCACAAGTCAAGGCAAGAATGGGTCATTTTGACCCATTGGGCCTTTCATGTTTTCTTTCACATTTTGGGTCCTTTTTGAGCCCAATTCACTTAATCCAACAAAATCAATAATTTCTCATGTTTAATTCCTTTCATATGTGTTACAACAATATTCCCACTCACGGGATTTATATTCGTAGCCTCAATCCCAAAAACAAGCGATTCTAGCCACGTATGACCCATTTTGACCATAAGGGTAAAATCGTCATTTTGACGCCAAATTCGTCCTCGAGTAATTTTATCATACCAATATAATATTTCACTCATTTCATGTATATTCTCATGGTTGTAGAAGAATTGTGGCAAAAATCGGCTCAATACGTCCCCGGGAATCCTTGGGACTTAGAAAATTTTCAACTTTCGAAAAAGTGGCAAAACCAGCGTGGCACGCTACCTGGAGCGCCCCCTTGCTGCCTCTGGACTAAAAATTTTTAGCCAGAGTGGCGTGACACGCTCTCTGGCGCGCCCCTCCCTTAATTTTTTTTTTTTTTTAAAACTTATTGCTTTCAAAACTAAGGTAAACATGTACGGGGTGTTACAATAACTCAATCGGATATCCATCAACACCAGGGCTTTTGTCCTTGGGCATATCCTTAATGGCGTTATCTATCTCTTCAATACTTACCACCTGGTTTAAAGACAATTATTGTTCTTTGGTATGACATGTACCACTTTTAATTATCAGTGTATTTGGGCAAGGCAATTCCTCAATTCTGTCACCCATAAGCTTTGTAAAGAAAAATATAAACTCATTCTCCATATCCCGTGGATCAATCAGTTTAATCCCAGCTTCAGTGTAGATTAAGAAAATAATGTTATGACTAGTTCTGATTTTGAGTTGGGCATGGAAACATTTAGTGTTTTCATCCCCACTCTCAATCTAGCAAACTCTAGATTTTTGCCTAAGAACCTTCTACTCAATTAGACTCCATTTCTGAATTTCCAGTAGCAAAACTTTCTCTTGATCAAATAATGACTGATTGAATAGTTGTGTAGTGATGTGGGCTTGGACTGTTTCCAACCTCTATCTTGTTTGATTGAAATTTTGAGCATAAGAATACATGTAAGAGTTCAAGTCCTTCAAAGCCAACTTAAGCTGCTTCAAGTTAGTCTAAATCACTGTCATAACATCACCTCTTCTTAATTCTAGCCACACTTACTTCACTATCTCTTTGAATTTCTGGTACTCTATGAGTGTAGTGTATAACCTAAAAGGTCTAGGAGGAAGACTGTGAATTTGTGTACATTGGACCTAGGTAGGGGAATGATCAGATACCCTTGGCTACATAAAATCACCTGCAACATGTCCAAATTTCTGAATCCACCCAAGGTTACCAAAGACCCAATAAATTCTACTATATACTCCATTATTACCTTGTTGTTTATTACTCCAAGTAAAAAAACACCCCCTTGATATGAGAGGAGTGAGCTGCAGATTATCTATCATGTCTTTAAAGCCCTACAGCTCAGCCATGGTGACTGGTTGAGCAACCCTCTCATTAGTAGCTAAAACATTGTTAAAATCACCACTAAGTAGCCAAGTAGTTTGTACACTAGCTCCTAATTGTTGCAGGTCCTTTCACAAGAGTTCTCTCTGAGTTAACTCATTTTTAGCATACACAATAGTAATAAGAACTGAGAAATTTATAGTGGAATCCTCCACTTGACAGTGAATAAATTGTTCATGCGCCTATAGGACTTGTACATTAAGATGTTTCTTCCAAATCAACCAAATCTGACCATTCTCACTATGTGGATAGTTACAGTGATAATTCCAATCTTTATAAAATTTCATCAGTATTGTCTTGACCTTATTCTCCTTTAATCTAGTCCTAGGCACCTAAAGAACTCTATTTTATTCTTTTTAAGAAAGAGTAACATCTCTTTCTGTTTAAAGGGATGATTTATCCCTCTTATGTTCCATGTGCAGATTATCATGTGAGTTGATGTTGGGAATCATTCCCAAGCCCCTGGCCTTTACTACTCTCTCTAAGACTTGCTTGAGTCTCAAATTTATTGACTACTCTCATACCTTCAACTATCACTGGTTGATGTAAACAAGGAGTACCAACTGTAGTTGTAGCACATGTAATAATTTGCTTAACTTGTGCCTCTGATGAGCTAGCTTGCATTTGTGGCTATGTAGAGGGATCCTCAATGACAGAGGTAGTACCTACACCATGCTGATCAATATGTGCTAAATTTCTGCCCCTAGTGCCTTCCTTTACAGGGATATCACCTCCTCCTGGTCTAGCTTGCCAAGCCTGGATAATTCTTCTCTTCCTTCTACCCCTCCTTTTCCTCTTAGGTGGCTCCTTGAACTCCTCTTTCTCTGGAACCTACTACTCTTTGATCCAATAATCAACAGTACTATGCCTAAATCTAAAATAATCATTGTAGAATTTCAGTTTCCAGTCATAAGCTACATCTTGTTGAATGGTGCCATAAGGCGTATCAATAATAGTAGAGTCCAGTAGGGTGTTTGAAATGTCCACCTCAACCAATATTCATGCGTATGAAACTCTATTCATATCAATAGTGTATTTATCGGTATACAAAGGCTTACCAATGACACTTTCTACCTTGCTCAAAGCTTTAGCAGACCAATACCCAACCGGTAGCCCAGGAAAGTTCACCCACATGGGAATTGTTGTAATACACTCCATATGAAAGAGGAAATCAACTACCCAAGGTTTCAGGGTGAATGACTTATTATGATAAGTATAAGGCCTAGCCTGAAGGACCTCCTCCCTGTCTTCAATAGACTCAAATCAAAACACATAGTACCCATCCATCTAATAGAGAATTTGAGGGTTCGTAACAAAATTCCACACAGTAGTCACAAAATTCTCCATAGATTTCTCATAAGGGGTATCACCCAGCGCGTACCCGATTAACGCAGTAGACCAGTGATCATCTGTGGTATTGATATCTTCAGCAATAATTTATACCATAATTTTGCTATCTCGATAAGCTGGGGGGTATATTCGAGTGAAAGTCCTTTCCTCGAACTTCGATTTTGTGATTATTCTAGCGACTGAACCTATATAGGCGGCGTGTAAATCGCTTTAGCAGCTGGTATAGTTGTGGACATGGATGCACTCATATCAAAAAATTACATTCGTCGAGGCAATACCGAAGTGACAGCCTCAGGCTTCTTTCCATCAACTATGTCCGATCGTAAGTTTTTACACTCATTTTCGAACTCCACCTTCTCTTGAATGGATTGAATTTAGCTGGAAGAAAACTTTCAAACGTTAAAAGGGAGAGAGTTTGTTGCATTCCCATTGCTGGTGTTATCATTGTTGCCATGGGAGCTGCATTATTTTGCTGTCTTACCATGGTCGGTGCACATTAGCCTACCGCAGCTAAACCTACACCGAGAGAGAAAAGTAGATTAACATGCGCCCCTCACCTTATCTTGACCTTCAAACCTTCTTTTACTAAGTTATTATCTTCTTTAGGTACATAAGATTTTAGTGATGAATTCCTTTTATCCTCACATCTAAGTACTTTTAAAGTATATGCCATTATGTTTAAAGCTATGACATTGACACTACAAGCATGTTTTAAGATTGTTTATGAAGCTATGAACTCTATTTTAGAATCTATAAAGCTATGCATGTTTTCAGTATGTTTTCCATAATTTACATTAGAAGCATGATTTTAAAAATATATTTTAGAATGAGATTTCATCATATGATTTGCAAAATAAAGATTTGAGCACAGTCTCACAGTAAGATAGTTCAAGAAGTACTTTTAAGCAAAAATTTATGATAAAGCTTCTAGATAAGCTTATAAAATGTGATATGAGTAAATGTATGTATAAAGATAGTCTTAGGAGGATTATTTAGCACCGAGAGGACATGAGTTCTAGATAGCACATGTCCCATAGCTATGTTACCCCCATAGGATATGGTTTGTTCCATAAGTCGGATAATTTTTTTAGCCCAAGAAGCTTAGTTCTAGATCTATAGATAGATAGGTTCTATCACTTGGCAAGTATAGGGAAACCCTCCCCAACTGGGATTGAAAGTTGGACATCATGAGCTCATATTATGTTTGTCGGTTATAAGAAACTCCCATATGGCTATATGCTTTTATGACTATATTATTATGTATATGAAAGAGTCCTTTTATGCAGATTTTTGCTATTATGATTCTCTTAAGATTTTCAGCTCTCAAGGTCATTTAAAATAATTTTCTCATGATTCATGATTCAACTTTACTCTTGTTTAAGCTATACTCTTATGCTCTCATGCTCAGTTTCAACTTTATATTATCTATGTAACTTGCATACCAATATATTCCATTGTATTGACTGTGCCTTGCACTATATCTTTCATGATATAGATTCAGGTACTCGAGTTTAAGGTTCGCTGCTAGGCATTCGGTATCACATGAAATTTAGCAGATTAGTGAGCTTTTCTGTCATTCAGGAGCCATAGAGTTGATTTCAATTTCTTCTTAGTTTAGCTCAGATTTTCATTTCAATAAATGTTATGGGGACTTGTCTCGGTTGACTCCTATGATTAGTAGTAGAGGCTTCACAAGATAAATAATTATGTAGTAGTTGACAATCCTCCATTTTTTTTTATGTCTCAATAAAGATTGTGTCTTTCAGATTCCACCCATTATCCTTATTTGTGTTTCTGCTTTAGTTTTATAATTCATATTACTCTATAGTTATGCTATGCCAAGGGCCTTTCAGGACCACTAGTGAGTAACTAGTTATGGCTCATGGCTAGGGGTTAGACTTGGGTCATGACAAATTTGGTATCAGAGCAATAAGTTAAAGTGTCCTAGGGTGTCATTGAAGCCATGTTTAGTAGAGTCCTACGCATGGGTGTGAAGCATGACATATTGATAATTGGGAGACTACAGGGCAATTAGGAATGTTTCCTTTCTTTTATGATCTAGTTCATGCGATAGAGTTTAAATCTATGTCTCTCTTCTACCTCATACTTTTTGTGTGTTGCAGATTATTCTTCCAAAGAGAAGTTCTAGTCAGAGGGCTGTTGCTAATGCTAGAGTTGATTCCACTACCTCCACACTGCAATATGCAAACTAGGAACAGAGCTCGTTCCTCTGGTCTGAATGCTTACACCGAGACTCCACCTATGCTATCTGTTACATTGAGGGGTTCTAGTTCATCTGCTACTCAACCTCCCAATGATGATCCCAATGTCGAGTTCAGGAATTCTACTCAGATGTTGACTCAAATAGTGGCCACTCAGACCAATCATTCAACCCCAACCAGTTTTAGTTCTCAGGATACCTCTAAGATCCACGACTTTCTTAGGTTGAACCCTCTAGAGTTCAAAGGGTCAAAGCTTAGTAAGGATACCTAAAATTTCATTGATGATGCTTAGAAAATTCTTTGGGTTATGCATGTTATAGATACAGAGAAGGTTGAACTTGTTTCCTATCAAATCAGGGATGTTATGGGCATATGGTTTAAGTAGTGCGAAGACATCCTAGGAGAAGATGTTTTACCTGCAGATTGGAATGAGTTTGATAAGGCCTTCTTAGGGCACTTTTTTCTCCAAGAGTTTAGGGAGGCGAAGACTATGGAGTTCCTAAATTTGGAGTAGGGTTCTATGAGTGTGAAAGAGTATAGTCTTAAGTCCACCCAGCTATCTCTCTATGCTCTAGATATGATGTCTGATATGAGAAATAGGATGAGCTTGTTCATTTTAGGGCTTTTTGGGCTTTCGAGTAAGGAGGGTAAGACATCAATATTGATTAGAGACATGGCTATAGCTCTACTTATGATTCATGTACAACAGGTTAAGGAGGGTAAGTTGAAGGAGTAGGAAGAGCATTAGAGCAAGAGGTCTAAGTCCGCCCATTATGAGGCCAGTCAGTAGAGGATCATAAATAAGAATCGGTCATTCTTTCACAAGAAGTCATCCGGACTAGCATCCAAACCTAAAAATAATCAGAAATTTAGAGCACCATGCCCTCAATCTTAAGGTAATACCTAATAGGATTTTGCACCTTATCCTGCTTGCAAGAAGTATAGAAAATATCACCTCGGTGAGTGTCTATATTTGTTTAATAGATGTCGAGTGTAGCTTTTCCCCATCCAAGAATCTTCATCTGCTCTAAGTGGGTGTGAGCTTTAATTTTTATGTCAGCTTTGTTGTTCAAAAAGGAGGGATGTTACAGATGTAGTTATCTAGGTCACTTATTGAAAGATTAACTTTCAGCTAGATAGGGTAATAGGCCAAATAGAGTTAAGACCACTCCATCAGTTCCAACAGGTCATGTTCGTCAGAAAGGAAATGCTTCAGGTACAAGTAGTGGTAAGAACTGCTTCTATGCTTTATTTAGCCGTCAGGATCAGGAGAGTTCCCTTGATGTCATTACTGGTATGATGAAATTTTCTTCCTCGATGTTTATGTTTTGTTATATCCTGGAGCTACCTTATCTTTTATAACCTGTTATGTTACTGTGAAGTTCAGAATTAGTCCCAAAAAACTTCTAGAGCCTTTCTCTATTTCCACTTCAATTGGAGAGACTATCTTAGCTAGACGAATCTATAGAAATTACACTGTGTCAATTCTTCATAGAGATACCACAATTAATCAAGTAGATTTAGACATAGTAGACTTTGATGTCATATTAGGGATGGACTAGTTGTATTCTCGTTATACTTCAGTTGATTGTAGAACCCAAATTGTGAAATTTTAATTTCCTAATGAGTCTGTCTTAGAGTAAGGACATAAATATGATTTCTAAGGGTTACATCTACCATCTAGTTTGGTTTAAAGATTTTATTAAATGAGACTTCTCTCTTCAGTCAATTCCCATAGCAAATGAGTTTCCTAAGGTTTTCCCTGATGATCTTCCCAAAGTTCCTCCTGATAGGGAGATAGACTTTGGGATAAGCCTTTTTCCTGATACTCAAAAATCTCTATTCTGCCATATAAAATATCTCTCACTGAGTTGAAAGATCTTAAATAATAGTTAAAAGATCTTCTAGATAAGGGATTCATTCGCCTTTCCCCAAGGGGTGCCTTAGTGCTTTTCAAACGTAAGAAAGATAGTTCTCTTAGAATGTGCATTGATTACCACTAGTTGAACAAGGTCACTATCAAGAATATGTATCCCATCTCCAGATTGATGACCTACTCGACAAATTTTAGGGTGCTACTTGTTTTTCTACGATTGATCTCAGATATGGTTACCATCAGTTGAAGGTTAGGGAGCGTGATATTGCGAAGATAGCTTTTTGTACTTGCTATGTGACTATGAGTTTCTTTTCATGTCATTTGGACTAACCAATGCTCCTACAACCTTTATGGATCTTATAAATAAAGTGTTTAAACCGTACCTCGACATATTTGTAATTGTGTTCATAGATGATATTCTAATTTACTCCCGTAGTGAGGAGGAGCATGCTAATCACCTTAGAATTGTTCTTCAGACTCTAAATGATAGACAGTTGTATGTAAAGTTTGCTAAATGTGAGTTTTGATTGAAGTCTGTAGCTTTTCTTGGGCATGTTTTCTAGTGAGGGTATTCTGGTTGATTCTTAAAAGGTTGAGGTAGTTAAAAATTGGCCTAGACTTACATCCCTATCAGATATCAAAAGTTTCTTGGGTTTAGTTGGTTACTACAGGTGGTTCGTAAAGGGTTTTTCATCTATTGCAGCTCCATTGACTAAGTTGACTTAGAAGAAGTAAAAATTTCAGAGGTCCGATTTATGTGAGGAGTTTTCAAGAATTGAAAGCTTGATTAACTTCATCCCTAATTTTGGCATTGTCAAAAGGTCCAAATAGTTTTGTGGTTTATTGTGATGCCTCTAGAGTTGTCCTTGGTTGTGTGTTGATGCAGAATGGCAAGGTTATTACTTATGCTTTTAGACAACTTAAGACTCATGAGAAGAATTATCCTACCCGTGACCTTGAGTTGGCAACTGTTGTGTTTACTTCAAAGATATGGTGTCATTATCTCTATGGTGTGTATACTGATGTTTTCACATATTATAAGAGCCGATAGTATGTCTTTGTCAAAAAAAGTTCAACCTTTGGTAGATAAGATGGCTAGAGCTTCTTAAGGATTATGATATGAGTGTACCTTTGGTAGAGAAGATGGCTAGAGCTTCATAAGGATTATGATATGAGTGTGCTTTACTAATTGGATAAGGCAAATGTTGTTACTGATGCTCTTAGCAGGTTACCTATTAGAATTATTGCTCATATAGAGGGAGGTAAGAAGAAATTTGCTAAGGATGTTCATAGACCTGCATGCTTGAGAGTTTGTCTTGCAGATTCAGATGATGGTGGTATCTTAGTAAAAAATAGTTCTGAGTCCTCATCGGTGATTGAAGTAAAAGAGAAGCAAGATAGAGACCCCATATTACTCAAGTTGAAGGAAGCAGTCCTTAAGCAAAAGGTGTTGGTTTTCTCCCAAGAAGGAGATGGTCTTATTCATTTTTAAGGCAAATTATGTATTTGAGACATTGATGATTTGAGAGAGATGATTATGACCGAGGCACACAGTTTTAGATGCTCTATTAATCCAGGTTCCATGAAGATGTACCACAACTTGAGAGAGGTTTATTGGTGAAATGCTATGAAAAAAGATATTGCGAATTTTGTGGCTAAGTGTTTAAATTGTCAGTAGGTCAATGTTGAACATCAAAGGCCCAATGGATTGGCTCAATTCATAAGTATTCTTACTTAGAAGTAGGAGATGCTTAATATGGACTTCGCCATAGGTTTGCCATGTATGCGACATCAACATGATTTGATTTGGGTGATTGTTGACCGCATGACTAAATGAACCCACTTATTGCATTTTAAGACAACTGATATAATAGAGGACTATGCTAGGATATACATCAAAGAAATAGTTAAGCTTTGTGGGATTCCATTGTACATTATTTCAGACAGGGGTGTACTGTTTACAACTCACTTTTAGCAGTCGTTTCAGAAAGGGTTAGGTACAAGAGTGAACCTTAGTACTGCTTTCCATCCACAGACTGATGGGCAGGTAGAACACACTATTTAGACTCTTAAAGATATGATGAGAGCTTATGTCATTGACTTCAAAGGTAGTTGGGATGATCATCTACCTCTTATTGAGTTTGCTTATAATAACAATTACCACTCTAGTCTTCAGATTGCACCATTTATGGCTCTCTATGGGTAGAGATGCAGATCTCCTATTGGCTGGTTTGAGGTTGGTGAAACTACTTTGGTAGGACCAGACTTAGTTTGTGAGGCTATGGAGGAAGTTTAGATGATTCAAGAGAGCAGCTGAAGACTGTACAGAGGTGACATAAATCATATTCAGATGTGATGAGAAGAGACTTAAAGTTTGAGATTAATGATTGGATTTTCTTAAAGGTTTCTATTAGTTACAAGAAGATTTTGCTGATTGACAAAGCTGAGTAATAGGTGTAAGGAAATAGATACAAGGAACATTATTCTGACCTAGTTCTTCTAAGATTTTGCTTAAAAATGATGTAAACAGGGTGAGCACAGCATACAAGGAGCATAAGTTTGTCATCATCAAAAAGGGGGAATTTATTGTGTTCAAGTATATTTTGATGATTGACAAAATAGTGGAACACGTATATGAAATAAGTCAATGATACACATTCTTGCATATAGAGTTCACAAATGTACAAACTCAAACCTATCTAGGACATGAGTCCACAAACTCAGGCTTCCAAGCAATATGGGAGTACTTGTCAAGTAAGAGTTTGTATGGACTGGGACAAATCAAATCTAGATGAGAAATCTATAAACATACAGGCTCAAACATGTAAGCAAGATGAAAGTCCTTATCAAAGAGTTCTTGTTAGAGTCAGATTGATTCTGATGATTGACAAAGCTGAGGAACATATGTAAGGAATAAGTTGCTACTACATATTTCTTTCAGTCTGAGTCCAACTAGGATAAGGAGAAGTTTAGCCAAGAAAAGTCCCAAATGATAAAGGCATTGAAGAGTATGGATGGAGTGCGTAAAAGCTGAGAGTTCAACTTGCATAAAGTTCCCTTTAATAGAGGAATTCTATATAGAAAGAAATCTTAAGAAAGATTGGCAAACAAAATCTTAAAAGGAAAGAGATTTCTTAAAAGGAAAGAAGTTTGCTTGAAAAAGGAGAAGTCTCACAACTATAAATAAAGAGAGGGTTTCACAAAGAACCCTGCGCACTTATATTGAGAGCAAAATGTTGAACACAATCAAAAAGAGGGAGTTCATATTTGAGAGTTTGGACTGAAGATTCAAGTACTGCCAGTACAAAGAAACATATTGACGAACCTGTTCCATAAGATTAAGCTTTACAATTCATGAGTCAGGTTTGATGTATTGTTCTTATTGAGTTGTAATTTATTGCTTTCCTAGATTTGTTGTTTGGGAATAATATTGAGTTGAGTTAACTTCAAGTTGGGATAACTTGAAGTGGGTTCAACAGTCAAGGGTAATTGTTCAGTTATAGCAATTAGAGTTTATAATTCCTAGTCGTTGAGTTATAGGAATTGGAGTTTATTATTCTTTATTATTGAGGTATAGGAATTAGAGTTTATAATTCCTAGTTGTTGAGTTACAAGAATTAAAGTTTATAATTCCTAGGGTTAAAAGATTTGTAATCTGAAGTTTTGAAGGCTCATTATTTTAGTGGAGTTTGGGTTAAATCCTGTAGAGGTGCATGTCATGGTTTTTTACCCTTTGTGAGCTGAGGTATTCCATGATAAACTGTCGTGTTATTACTTTACTTGCTTTACTCTACACAGTTAAAGTACACAACAAAGGAACAGGTCAAAGAATCTGTTCTTTAGGAAAATTTGGGGGTCAACATTCTAATAGTTTCACCTATGAAAGGTGTTATACATTTTGACAAGAAAGGAAAACTCAGTCCCCAATTTATTAGTCCCTGTCGGATTGTTAATAGAATGGGAAAAGTAGCTGATGATTTTAAGTTACCTACAGAGTTGGCACCGTGCTCCAGTATTTCACATATCTTTGTTGAAGAAGTGTATAAGTGATCCTTCACATGTTTTCCCTATAGAGAATGTTGGTGTTAAGGATAACCTATTGTATGAAGATATTTCTGTTTAGATTTTAGATCATCAGGTTTGCAAGTTTAGAACCAAAAAGGTTGCATCAGTTAAAGAAGTTACATGGGAAGCTAAAAAAGATATGAAAGATATATATCCTCATCTTTTCACTCCTTCCAAGAAAAGCATTTAAGGTAGCAACATTATCCTTATAGTGATTCTTAGAACTCTTATTGTCATGTCTAGATGTCTTAGATGTTCATGTCTATGCTCATGATCGAGTACGCTTTAGTTGAGTTCCAGGATTCAGTATGGTTCAGTTAAGTTCAGCTTTTGATGGTTCCTTTGTCCTTTGATTCTAGCCTTAATATTAATTTGAGGATAAATGATCCCAAGGGGGATATATTGATGATCCCAAAGGGGAGATATTATAACACCTCAGATTTTGAGCCATCGAATATTTAACACTTAGTACAAAAATAAAGTTTAAAACTTAAAGTTCCCTGGTTCCCATGGATTGTTTCACGAGTCATGAACCAGGTCCACGATTCGTGGAACCTCTCATGGAAAAATGTCCTAAAAGTTTATGAACTTCCAGGTTACCACGAGGAGACCACAACTCATGATCTCATTGCATAGTTTGTGGAATCAATCATAGAATCTTGTCTGAGAATTGTCAAAACCTCCAGGTAACCAAGAATAACACCATGTTCTATGAAACAAAATCACAAAGCATGAAGTAATAGTTGGAACACTAGCTGAGAGCATGCACTTCCTCATAAATAATGAGCAATTGTACTACTTCTATAATTAAACCACGACTCATGAAATAAGTTGTAGACCTCAATCCCAAATTGATGCAAATTCTTCAGGTTTCTACGGATCAGACCACTACTCATGGAAGTGATCCAAGGTTCATGGGATGACACATGAAATGTAACCTTGAATTTTTTAGAAATATTTTAAAAAGGGTATTTTTGGCCTTTTCTTACCTTATTACCCTACCCCACGACATTTTAACCTCCGAAATGTATAACTAACAGATTCTTAGGTCAATTCTTCCTTTATTCTCTCAAATCAAGTCAAGAGTAAGTTCTAAGGAAAATCAAGCATCTACGGTTTCGGTTCTAGCAAGGGAGTCGAGCCTTCTTTTACTAAATTATTGTATTCTTAAGATACGTAAGATTTTAGTGATTGATTCCTTTCATCCGCATGCCCAAGTACTTTTAAAGTATATGCTATTATGTTTAAAGTCAGGGTTTTAAGACCAATTCTCCAGATTTGAATCCTTATGCAAAGTATTGATTTTTATGAAAGATTTATTATGCAAGCTGTAGATTACTATGAAGATTATGTTTAAGATATGAAATCGATATTACAAGCATGTTTTAAGGTTGTTTATGAAGTTATGAACTCTATTTTAGAATCTAAAAAGCTATGCATATTTTCAGTATAGTTTCCATGATTTATACTATAAGCATGATTGATGCGCCATGGTTACATGACACTTTCGATGCTTAAAACAAGGAAAATATGTAATAACTTGGGTGTATTTTGTTGGTATGCTGTGGTTTCTATCCTACTTTGCAGGAAAATAGGTTTTAAAGGCAAAATGATCAAAAAAGAAGAATCAAGCCCAAGACCGAAGTGTCGAAAGAAAAAAGAATAAGAATCTGCACCAGAGAGGGACTCACGTGACCACTCACGTGGCATGACTGCCACTCACATGACGTGAGTGGCTGGCGTGAGTCCACTTTAGAGATCAAAGAAGGGTTCTGATTTCCACGCCAGCCAGTCACGTGGCGTGACTGTCACTCATGTGACGTGAAAGCGTGGCGTGACTCAACTTCTGAAGACGTCTAATTGAGCCTGATTTCCACGACACCAACCTACGTGGCGTGACTTGGTTCCACGACACCAAGTCACGATACCGTGGAAGTTACCGACTCTGTTCTCCTATTTTGATTTGGATATGATTAGCTTTGTATCTATAAATACCCCTGTATAGTCCTATGTGCAAAAGTTAGTCATTACATTTTTTTGAGATCTATTTCATATTGTTTTTGAGCTTATAAACATATTCTTGGTTTTGTAGTTACAAACCCTAATTTGAGTTTTCTTGATAATTGAGATTTCAGTTTTTCTTCATTATTGTGAGTGTGCAATTATGTTTTCATCTCTGAATTCTTCTTGTGTTCTTACAATTATGAGTAGCTAAATCCATCAACTAGGGTTGTGTGAACCATGAGGAATTAATGAAACCGGTTAAGTGCAAGGCAATTCTATACCGCTGTGTATGCATGTATTGTTGTTTCCTTCGTTGTGATTGCTCTTCTAACGGTTGCAAATATTAGAAACTCGCCTGTATTCTAGACTTACTCGAGAGAGAGGTAGAGATTGGGAAAATGAGATAACAACAGAGATTTGAAGCTATCAACCTTCATCCAATAAATTGAGCCTTAGCGGAAAGGGTTATTTGAGATCCAGGACAAGGGTTAGTAGTGCGACACTCGGAGATCGAGAGGAGAAGAGTGAAATTCATCTAACCAAGGTCGAGAGACGTTTAGATGAACATATCTTGTTATATTTTGCATGCCACATAGCGGGACAGTTTTGTTAGCACAAGTAATCGGTGGAGATAAGGAATCATTGGGGATCACAGTCCTAGTATATTTTTGTCATTGTCTACAAACTCGATATAACCAGCAATTGTTACTGTCACTTTTTATTCACCCCCCCCAGTTTTACATACTTTCCAATTATTCCATCTAGTATTCTAAACAGACTTCTACTTATTCCCTGTGGGATCGACCCCAACCTAGTTGGGTTCTATATTTGACAGCGACCACTTTTTACTTCTTAGAAGGCATATTTTGGGCGACATCAAATTTTGGCGCCGTTGCTGGGGAGTACGTTTACGGAGTTGATTGTTACTGGTTGGAGTTGATTTGTTTTGTTTTTGCATACTTTTGTGGGTATACGCCGGTGTATGCCCAATACTAGGAGTCAAGGCAATCCCCTGATTCCACTTGATCTTGAAATTGAAAGGACTCTTAGAGCTAATCGAAGAATGGTAAATACCGAAGGAGTTTAGGATCCTGCAGCTGCGGGAGACATTCATAACCAACCAATTAAGCCAGTTGGTCATGAAACAATGGATAAAAATACCGCGCAATTGACACGAGAAGAGCAGGCTAGGAAAGCTGCTCTTAGGCAAGTAGAAAGGGATAATCGAGCGATGCAAGTAGCAGCACAATGTCTGGCTGATGCCGAAGAGCGACAGAGAAGACTTAGAGCGCAGCAGAGACCATATGTGCCTGTTTATGATGATCCTGAAGAAGAAGATATGGCTTATCTTGAGCCGGTTAAGACTGGTGCCATCATTCCACCAGAGTTACCTCCGGGCACTAAGTTTGACATTACAAGTGCCATGATCCATTTCCTAAATTTGAAAGGTGTGTTCGCCGGCCTTCATTCAGATGATCCAAACATGTACGTGATGAATTTTGTGGGGGTCTGCACTTCCTATAATCTACCTGGAGTTAACTAGGATGCTGTAACACCCCGTACCTTTCCGACCTTACTTGATAACTTGGAGTCATGTTCACCTTAGTGTTGAGAGCAATAAGTACGTATGTTGTAGTGCTTTGGTGGGGTATTGGATGGTATGCTAGTGTTAGAAGGAGTAGTCAAAAATTCAGCAAAGCAGCAAAACTTGCACCACTCCCTGTTTCAGGGGGTGTGGCGCAAGCCTTCTGATTCAGAGGGTACACCATTCTCGCGCCACTGCTTGCTTTGCAGCAGTGGCGCAAGGCACAAATGGTTTGGCCTTTCCGTGCTTGTTTTGCAACGCGTTGCAATGTCGATTCTTCCTTGGTTTCTTTTGGTTCTTTGGTGTTCCTTTACTCTTTTTTAAGGCTTCAAATACCTCAATATACTCCTACATGATCAAATCATGAAACACAAGTATTTATCAAAAAATGTTCAATGAAGCCATGAGCGACTAGAATTTCTATTTTTGAGATTAAGGCTACGAACATAAATCTCGTGAGTGAACATTGTCTTGACATTATGGAATTATTTAAAAATGAGATATATGATGTATTATACATGGAATTTGGTGGGCTAAGTTAATATGTGTAAATGGCTCAATTGGAGGCCCAAAGTGAAGCCAAAATGCAAGGCCCCAAAGGGCAAAATGACCCATTCTTCCATTTGACCAAGTAAACATGGCATTTAATGCCAAGGAATGGCTAAGGATGACTAGTGAGGCTATAAAATACAAGGAAAAAACAGATTTTATTCACACAAACTCTCATACCTTTTTGGATATTTCTCAAACATTTCTCTATTTTCCAAACCCTAAGGCAACCATTTTCTTTGGACAAGATCATCACTTTGCAAGCTTGGGTAAGTGTTTATTCTTGTGATTTAATATATTATATGCATGAGAGATTGTGTATATCATGATGGTTATGTTGGCAAGGTTGAATAGGACACTTTTGCCCTTTGGTAAAAGATGTGCCATCTTTGTGAATTAAACTTGAAAGGTGACTTGAGGTTTTGATGAAAATGGATAGTATGGATAAAATATAAATATGTATGGTGTGATTATGTTTCTAAACTTGTTATTTTTCTATAAGTGTAAATTATGGAATTTTGGCCGATATGTTGTTATGAGGTGTATTGAGGTGACTTGATGGATTAATTGTAATACGATGTTAATGAGAAAGTGTAAAGGAGAAACTTGTTGTGAAATGCTATTGGTATATGATGTTATGGTCAATGTATGGCATGATTGGGGTATTTTTGGTATGACAATGCTGTGAATGGTATTGTAAAGGGGGAAATGACATTTTAAAGGCAAACATGTAACTCATTGTCGTTTATACATTTGTAAGGTAGTTGGTTGTTAACGTAAGCTCCGTTATGAACTTGTATTGTAGAGTAACACTTAAGGATGGAGCTGGATTATTGTATTCGCTTATAGGACTGTGTATTCATATCGAGAAGATAAGGTATGTAAGGTTACTCTTTCCGTATCCTTCTGCAGCACATAGTGTTCACATAGACATTGTACTTGTTCCATTCCAAAATGTCCTAAGGTATTCCATTTTCGGATATCAATTATTATTAATCACATGGTCCTTACTCATTGATCAATTGTGATTCTCATGACTCATGTTCATTGACTAATGTTTCAAAGTTCCAGTAATGTTACGACTTCCAATATATCAATCTCATAAAAGTAAAGACAGGAAGTAATGTATAGTTGTTTGAATATTTTTGGGTGGCATCCCAGGGGTTAAAATACCTAGCATGGGTCGATCACGATACATCCCAGGGGAGATATAAAAGCCTAGAATGGGTTATCACAGTACATCCCAGGGGTGACAGAAAAGCCTAGCATGGGTTACTTACATCCAAGGGTTAAAATACCTAGCATGGGTTAATCTCATCCCAGGGGCAGAAAAGCCTAGCATGGGTAGATAAATCTCATCCCAGGGGCGGAAAAGCCTAGCATGGGTAGATGAATGAACGTAAAGGCAAAGAATGCAAAAACATAACGTACATGGTTCCTCACATACAGAAAGATGGTTTATCCATATTGACTATTTATCTTACATTGACTCTAATGTTGTCATTATGTATGATGCATTTTCATATAAGCCTTACTTACTCAGTACATTCTTCGTACTGACGTCCCTTGGGGGACTTACCTTATTTGCTGCAGGCACAGGTGCTAGTAGACCTCCACAGTAGGTTGCAGGTCATTGTAGAGCATTGGTGAGCTCTAGTTGCTTTGGGGCTTTCCGAGTCACATATGTACATTTGTTTTGGTGTTGGGTTGGTATTGTATATATGTATAGAGTGGGGTATTGTCCTGACTCTAAGTTGGTTTTAGTTATGTATCTGTAGAGGCTTTGTAGATGTTGTGGGACAAATGAAGGATATGTAAGGAACGTATGTTTTTGTCTGATGGTCCTAACGGCCAAGTTTCATAGTCATCATGTATTTTACATGACTTCCGCTATTGGCATCTTATATCCATTTGTGGTGGTGTTATGTATTGAGTGGCATGCGTATGAAGGTACATGAGCAAAGATTGGTTCTCTTAGGCCTCAACGGCTTCGGGTGCTATTCTGCCTCATTGGAATTCGGGGTGTGACAGAGGCGATTCGGTTGAGATTGTTCCCATTCTCCCTAACAGGAGAAACAACATTATAGTTGGCCGAATTACCACGAGGTTCTATCACTAACTGGCAAGACTTAAGGAATCAATTTCTAGAAAGATTTTTTCCACTATCTAAGATGTTGCAATTGAAGGATGAGATTTACAATTTCAGACAACTACATTCTGAAGCACTTTATGAGACGTGGCTCAGATTCAAGAAGAAGCTGCAGAATGTGCCGAATCATAGGATGAGTGGTAGAAATTTGCTTAAAATTTTCTACAGGGCTTTGAATGCAAACACTAAGGCCGTAGCAGATACTATCACTGGTGGAGCGTTCATGAGTCTGAGATGGGAGCAAGCTTCAGAGATATTAGATCGTATCACTAAGACCAACCGAGGGTGGCATACTCGGGAGGTAGATACGCCGGATGGCACATATGCTATTGGAACCTCAGCAGCATAATGGGCTTTGGATGAATCTGTTGCTCAAGAGGTCGCTCAGTTGAGGACAAAAAATGGTCTTCTGGCTAAACAGATAGCGGCCAGAGATACTGAAAAGGTGTTTGCTGTAGGTGCACAAGGTAAATCGTCTAGACATGATGATAGTGAGTCTGATGAAGAGGCTAAGGTAAGGCGCTGAATAGGAGTTTGTATCACAGGCTTCTTCGACTCTTCCAGTTCCCGAAGAGTCCGAAGGGCCAAGAAGGAGAGAAGTACCGGTAGAGCCACTCGCTAATGCTTCTGACCAGGGTTTAAGAAAATGCAGTACATATGTTGACTCAGATAGTTGCTGCACAAACGCAGGGACGAGTTGGTCCAACGATAAATGAGGATGACGCGACTAGAGTAGCGAGTCGCAGAACACAGGACTTCTTGAAATTAGACCCTCCTATATTTATGGGGTCAGACCCAAAAGCAGATCCACAGGACTTCGTGGATCAAATTCAGAGATCTCTCGATGTTATGCACTTGGCTGGGGTAGAAACAGTTGAACTCGCGGCCTATAGATTGAAAGGTGAAGCGATATTGTGGTATGAGGACTGGAAATGATCGAGGGGTATTGATGCACTTCCAGCAGGTTGGGAAGAATTCAAAATGGCCTTTCTTAATCATTACCTCCCATATGAGATCCGGGAGGCATGTGTAGACCAGTTTCTAAATTTACGCCAAGGGAATATGAATGTTAGAGAATATAGTCTTCAGTTTAATTCCTTGGGTCGATATGCTCCGAATGTAGTGGCCACAATGATAGACAGAGTCCATCGATATGTGTACATATTAGAGCCATATTTGGTGAGGGACTGCACCATTGCTACTTTGAATTGGGACATGGATATAGCCAGAATACAGGCCTTCGCACAGAAAATAGAGGATCAAAGACAGAGAAGAAGGGTACTTGAATCAGAAAGAGGACAGTCCAAAAGAGCTAAACCTATGGGACAGTCTATGGCGTCCCAAGGAGAATATAGGCCTCGGACGTTTTCTAGACCGCCTAGACCATCATTCTTCTATTCCACAGTAGACACTCACTCTCAATTTTGAGGGTTTAAAGGTGGTCAATCTGGGCAGAGTAGTGGTCACGGATCACAGACAGAAGGATTTCCTTGTCCTCCGTGTCAGCGCTGCGGACGGTATCATGTAGGTGAATGCCAGTTGGGGGCAAATATTTGTTTTTGGTGTGGTATGTTGGGGCATATGATGAGAGAATGCCCACAAAGAGGCATGGGTGGTATAGCACGACCTACGGGATCAGCCGTTGCGTCATCATCATCGGTTCCTTCTTTAGGCCGAGGTGTATAGTCTGCAGGTCATGGTAGAGGTACTAGAGGAGCAGTTAGTTCATGTGGAACCCAGAACCGCACCTATTCTTTAGTGGACCAGCAGAATTTGGAGGCATCTCCTGACGTAGTCATAGGTACATTATCCATATTTTTGCATAGTGTATATGCATTGAATGATTCGGGTTCTACATTATCATATGTTACTCCATTGATTGCTGCAAAATTTAAAAGAACGCCGAAATTATTAATTAATTCATTTGAAGTATTTACACCAGTTGGTGAGTCCATTGTTGCAAAAAGAGTATATCGTAATTGCGTGGTAATTGTGTGTGGTCATGATACCTTGGCCGATCTTATTGAATTGAACATGGTGGATTTTGATGTAATAATGGGAATGGATTGGTTGGCTTCTTGTTATGCCACGGTAGATTGCCGGGCCAAGAAGGTACATTTTCATTTTCCACAAGAAGATATTCTTGAGTGGCACGGTAATGTGTGGGCATCGAGAGGCAAATTTATTTCCTATCTTAAGGCTAGGACGATGATAGCGAAGGGGTATATATGCCATTTAGTAAGAGTGCAAGATGTTGATGTGGAACTACCAACTCCTCAAACGGTTCTGGTGGTCAAGGAATTTCTTGATGTATTTCCCGATGATCTTCCAGGCCTACCCACAGAATGGAAGGTAGAGTTTGGTATTGATGTGATGCCAGGCACTCAGCCTTTCTCTATTCCTCCGTATAGAATGGCCCCAGCAGAATTGCGAGAACTGAAGGAGCAACTAAAAGATTTGATAGACAAGGGGTTTATACGGCCTAGTATGTCCCCGTGGCGTGCACCAGTATTATTTGTACGGAAGAAAGATGACACATTGAGAATGTACATTGACTATCGACAATTGAATAAAGTAACGATCAAGAACAAATATCCCCTCCCTAGAATTGATGATTTGTTTGATCAGTTACAAGGTGCCAAGTGTTTTTCAAAGATTGACTTAAGGTCGGGCTACCATCAAGTCAGGGTTAGAGACGATGATGTACCCAAGACAGCTTTTCGAACACGGTATGACCACTATGAATTTTTAGTTATGTCATTTGGACTAACAAATGCACCAGCTATGTTCATGAATTTGATGAATAGGGTGTTTAAGTCATTTCTAGACGAGTTTGTGACGGTGTTTATAGATGACATCTTGGTTTATTCAAGATCACAAGAGGACCATGCTAATCACTTACGACAGGTGTTACAGATTCTTCATGATCGTAAGTTGTATGCAAAGTTCTCTAAGTGTGAATTTTGGTTAAAATTCGTAGCATTCTTGGGTCACATTGTGTCAGATGAAGGAATTCAAGTTGATACTCAAAAGATTGAAGCAGTGAAAAATTGGCCAAGACCTACGACACCTACAGAAATTCGTAGTTTTCTTGGATTGACGGGTTATTATAGGAGATTTGTGGAAGGGTTTTCTTCTATTGCTGCACCGTTAATGATGCTAACACACAAGGCAATCAAGTTTCAGTGTAATGAAGCATGTGAGAAAAGTTTCCAAGAGTCGAAGGATAAATTAACTTCTACACCAGTTTTAGTACTTTTCGAAGGCACAGAAGGTTATGCAGTGTATTGTGATGCTTACGGGGTTGGCCTCGAATGTGTATTGATGCAGCATGGTAAGGTAATAGCATATGCCTCAAGACAGTTGCGACCATATGAGAGAAACTATCCAACACATGATCTTGAGTTAGCAGTTGTGGTATTTGCTTTAAAGATATGGCGCCATTATTTGTATGGGGTTCATGTTGATATCTATACTGATCACAAAAATTTGCAATATATCTTTAAGCAAAAGGAACTCAATTTGAGGCAACGAAGGTGGCTAGAGCTCTTAAAAGACTATGATATCGATATCTTATACCACCCTGGGAAGGCAAATGTGGTAGCTGATGCACTAAGTCGCAAAGCAATAGGAAGCGCCAATGATCAGTTAAGGGAAAAACATGATATAGTCAAGGATCTACATCAACTAGCGAGCTTGGGGGTTCGTCTTCTTGAATCTCCAGAAGAAGGGATTTTTGTGCAACATGCAGCAGAATCTTCCTTAATAGTAGAGGTAAAAGAGAAACAATATGCAGATCCTACTTTATTGCAGTTGAAAGAGAGTGTGAAGCAAGAGTTGACAAAGGCATTTGATCTTACACAAGAAGGAGTACTTCAATGCCAAGGGAGATTATGTGTACCGAATGTAGATGAGTTGAGGAAATGGATTATGACAAAGGCACATCATTCACGGTATTCTATTCATCCGGGATCCACCAAAATGTATCATGATTTGAAAGACATGTATTGGTGGGGAAATATGAAAAAGAACATTGCAGAATTTGTAGTTCAATGTCCAAACTGCCAACAGGTCAAAGTGGAGCATCAGAAACTAGGAGGTTACATGCAATGTATCAATCTTCCAGTCTGTAAATGGGACATGATTAATATGGACTTCATCACGGGTTTGCCTCGTACACTGCAGAAATTTGATTCTATATGGGTGATAGTTGACAGGCTTACCAAATCAACGCATTTTCTACCAGTCAGGACCTCTTATACAGCTGAAGATTATGCACGGCTGTATGTTAAAGAGATAGTAAGATTACATGGGATTCCAATCTCCATTATATCATATAGGGGGGGGGGGTTACAATTTACTGCACATTTCTGGAAATCCTTTCAGAAGAGCTTGGGTACACATGTAAATTTAAGTACGGCTTTCCATCCTCAGACAGATGGACAAGCAGAGCGTACTATCCAAACACTTGAAGATATGCTATGAGCGTGCACATTGGACTTCAAAGGTAGTTGGGATGATCATTTACCTCTCATTGAATTTGCCTACAATAATAGCTATCATTCAAGTATTAAAATGGCACCTTATGAAGCTTTATATGGAAGAAAATGTCAATCCCTAATTGGATGGTTTGAAGCGGGTGAAACTGCTTTACTTGGGCCAGATCTTGTTCACCAATCCATGGAGAAACTTAAAGTAATCCAACAGCAGCTACAAACGTCCCAAAGTCGACACAAGTCATATGCTGATGTTAAAAGAAGAGGACTCGAATTTTTCATAGGTGATTGGGTATTCTTGAAGGTGTCGCCAATGAAAGGAGTAATGAGATTTGGAAAGAAAGGGAAGTTAAGTCCACGTTATGTAGGTCCATATGAAATTATCAGAAGATTTGGGCAAGTCACATATGAATTGAAATTACCCCAAGAGCTCTCCTCAGTCCAACCAGTGTTCCCTGTTTCGATGCTTTGAAAATGCATAGGAGATCCATATTTTATTGCTCCCATTGACAATGTTCAAGTCACGGAGGATCTCACTTATGAGGAGGTACCCATTGCTATTCTAGATCGACAGGTAAAGAGGTTGAGAAATAAAGACGTAGCATCCGTAAAAGTCCTTTGGAGGAATCAACAAGTGGAGGAGATATGTAACACCCCGTACCTTCCCAACCCTACTTGATGACATTGAATAATGTTTACTTAAGTGTCGAGAGTTATAAGTATGTATTTGGAAACGTTAAAGATGAGAAAAATTAAAATTTGGCCACGTACATGCAATTAGATTTTCATAGGAAGGGTTTTGTGATTTCGTGGAGAATTTGGGTAATACCCCGTACACATTATAACCTCATTTGGTGACTTGCAGTCATGTTTACTTGATGATTAATGTCACTAAGTAAGTATTTTGAAGTGTTTTGATAAGGTATTGGACGATATGCAAGTATTGAGGAAGTGGCCGAAAAATTCAGCAAGGTGCTGAAACTTGCGCCACTACCCTGTTTCAGGGGGTGTGGCGCAAGTCCCTAATTCATAGGGAAAGGAAAACTTGCGCCACTGCCTTGCTTTGCAGCAGTGGCGCAAGGCACAAATATTTTGCCTTTTCGGGCTCGTTTTGTAACGCAATTCTATGACGATTCTTAGATGGTTTCTTTTGGTTCTTGGGAGTACTTTGAGCATTGTTAAAGCTTAAAATACCTCAATAAACTCCTACATACTCCTACATGAACAAGTCATGAAATATAAATAAGTATCCAAAATGGTCAATGAAGCCATGTGCGACTAGAATTCCTATTTTGGCGATTGAGACTACGAATGAGAATCTCGTAAGAGAATATTGTCGTGACATTATGGAATTATTTAAACATGAGAGATATGGTGAATTATATATGACAATTTATGGGCTAAGCTACATGTGCAATTAGGCCCAAAATTAGGGCCCAAAATGAAATAAAAGACATGGCCCAAAGGGTAAAATGACCCATTCTTCCACTTTGACCACATTTAATGCCAAGGAATGGCTAAGCATGACTTGGGGTCTATATAAAGGCCCCAAAATCAGATTTTAATCATCCAAAACTCTCATGCCTTTTAGGATATTTTCTCAAACATTCCAAACCCTAAAGCAAATATTCCTTTGGACTCTTTGGTAAAGATCATTCCATTCCAAGCCTTGGTAAGTATTTATTCTCATGGATTAACATATTATATGCATGGGAGATTATGTATAGTATGATAGTTATGTTGGCAAGGTGGTGAATAGTGTATTTTTGCTTTTGGTGAAAGATGTACTATCTTGGTGATTTGAACTTGAAAAGAGACTTGATGTCTTAATGAAAGATCATGGTATGGATAAAATTTGAACATGTATGGTTTGATTTTGTTATTACACTTATTATTTTTCTAAAAGTATAAATTGTGGGATTTTGGCTGATATGTGCTATGAGGTGTATTAAGGTGGTTTGATGGCTTCTTTGTGATGTGATATGGATAAGAAAGTGTAAAGGAGGAGTGTTGTGGTGAAATGTATTGATTTTCATGTATTGGTCAATGTATGGAATATTGGGGGATTTTTGGAATAATGATTTCATAAATGGTATGGTCAAAGGGGAAATGACATGTTAAAGCTAAACATGTGACTTATTGTTATTTTATGCCATTGTAAGGCAATTGGTGGTTAATGTTGGTTTCGTTATGAACTTGTGTTGTAGTGTAAAACACAAGAATGGAGCGGGACTATTGTATGCACGTCTAAGATTGTGTATTCGTATTAAGAATACAAGGTATGTAAGGTTCCTTTTTCCATATTCTTCTGCAACATGTTGTTCACATTGACATTGGACTTGTTTCAATTCCGAGAGGCCTAGAGTATATCAATTCAGGTTGACCTATATTGTGATTCATACGTGTCCTATTCTTAGATGAACGGTGATTCACTTATCTCTTAGTCGTTGATGGAAGTTGCAAAGATGTCATAATGTTGTAAATTCTAAGGGAACTATCTCAACGAGAGTAATGAGGTAAAGAGAGCTTGTTTAGTTTGAATAGCATTATTCCGATTATGTCTTGTTACAAAGTCCTATAGTATAATGATTACCCTTGTACCAATCTTTCATAAGTAAAAGTACCAATCTCATAAGACTAATAAAAGAGGTGATGTGCAAGTTAGTATAATTATTCCACATGAGTGAAGATGTCAATCTCATGAAGTAAGGTAGTGAAGTGGGATGTGTATATAAGTGTGAGCTTTAGTGTTATGATCTTTAACGTGTTATTTTCATAACTAGGTAAGGGGTATAAGATTGTAAAGAAGTAATGTGCATGGTTACTATATGTTTCATTGAGTATAGATCACATTCTAGAGAGTATAAGTTCAATATGGAATAATCCCAATATTGTGATATGTCATTTATTATAGCCCACCCAAGGGGGAGGTCCGGTATCATATACTTACTTATGTAAGATCTCATAGGATTAGTAAAGGAGGTGAAGTGCGAACTAATATACCTATCCCTCACAAATTAAGGTGTTAATCTCATGTAGTGTAAGAATGAGGTAAAGCGTATTTGTGTGTTTCAATTAGTGTCATGATCCTTAATTTATTAATCTCTCATAAGTTGATATATGTATGTTCTCCCACCATAGAGTGGATGTATGTTCTCCCACCAATAGAGTGGATGTATGTTCTCCCACCATTAGAGTGGATGTATGTTACCCCACCATGAGAGTGGATGTATGTTACCCCACCAATAGAGTGGATGTATGTTCTCCCACCATGAGAGTGGATGTATGTTACCCCACCATGAGAGTGGATGTATGTCTCCCCACCATGAGAGTGGATGTATGTTGCCCCACCATGAGAGTGGATGTACGTCGCCCCACCATGAGAGTGGAAGTATGTTTCCCCACCATAGAGTGGATTTATGTTGCCCCACCAATAGAGTGGATGTAGGTTAAAACCACCAATAGAGTGGATGTACGTTAAGAGAATATATGTATGTTATATTATTACCCCCACCACTAGAGTGGATGTATGTGTATGAGTGTTATTCTTCCTAACCAAGTAGATGAACAATAGTGGTAATGAACATAGAAGCAAGAAAGAATCTATTGGAGGCAAGTTTCCTGAGTGAAGGTAATCTCCCTTGAAGGAGAGTAGTTATAAAGATATTGTATAAAATGATGATTTATACACATTGACTATACTCTCATATCTTATTTTGTTGACATTCTCATGTATGATGCTATTTCTTATGAGCCTTACATACTCAGTACATTCTTCGTACTAACCCCTTCGGGGGACTTACCTTACATGTTGCAGGTGCAGGCACTAGTAGGCCTCCACAGTAGATTGTCAGTGTTGCAGATCTTTGGTGAGCTCCAGTTAGTTCGGGGCTTCTCCGAGTCACTGTTGTACATGTGTTTTGATTTTTGTATACGTTGTATAAAGCGGGGACTTGTCCCGACTTTTAGTTCATTTTGGTCAATGCATTTGTTAGAGGCTTTTGTAGACGGATGTGGGTGTATAAATATGAAGGTACATGTCGTTTTGGACTTGATGGCTCAAACGACCAAGTTTTACATATATAGCTATGACGACATATGTTTTCATGTCTATGACTTCCGCATAGTTGCATAAGGTATAATAAGATTCATATGAGGTTATGTATGCGAATGTACAAGAGCAAAGATTGGTTCTCTCAAGCCTTATCGGCTTCGGGTGCCAATCACGCCTCGTTGGGATTTGGGGCGTGACAAGATCACATGGGAAGCTGAGGAAATGATGAAGTCCAAATACCCTCATCTGTTTTAAATGGAAGAAAAAGTTCACAGTGCGGAGGTGGAACAATAACAAGTAAGTATCTATGGGCATTAAGTATATGTGTATATATATGCTAATATAGAGATGCATTTGTTATAATTAAAAAGACGTTGTTAACATTCGAGGACGAATGTTTCTAAGGGGGGAAGAATGTAACACCCTGTACCTTTCTGACCTTACTTGATAACTTGGAGTCATGTTCACCTTAGTGTTGAGAGCAATAAGTACGTATGTTGTAGTGCTTTGATGGGGTATTGGATGGTATTCTAGTGTTAGAAGGAGTAGTCAAAAATTAAGCAAAGCAGCAAAAATTGCGCCACTGCCTATTTCAGGGGATGTGGCGTAAGCCTTATGATTCATAGGGCACACCATTCTCGCGCCACTGCTTGCTTTGCAGCAGTGGCACAAGGCACAAATAGTTTGGCCTTTTCGTGTTCGTTTTACAACGCGTTGTAACGTCGATTCTTCCTTGGTTTATTTTGGTTATTTGGTGTTCCTTTACTCCTTGTTAAGGCTTCAAATACCTCAATACACTCCTACATGATCAAATCATGAAATACAAGTATTTATCAAAAAATGTTCAATGAAGCCATGAGCGACTAGAATTTCTATTTTTGAGATTAAGGCTACGAACATAAATCTCGTGAGTGAACATTGTCGTGACATTATGGAATTATTTAAACATGAGATATATGATGTATTATACATGGAATTTGGTGGGCTAAGTTAATATGTGTAAATGGGCTCAATTGGAGGCCCAAAGTGAAGCCAAAATGCAAGGCCCAAAAGGGCAAAATGATCCATTCTTCTATTTGACCAAGTAAACAAGGCATTTAATGCCAAGGAATGGATAAGGATGACTTGTGAGGCTATAAAAGACAAGGAAAAAACAGATTTTATTCACACAAACTCTCATACCTTCTTGGATATTTCTCAAACATTTCTCTATTTTCCAAACCCTAAGGCAACCATTTTCTTTGGACACTTTGGACAAGATCATCACTTTGCAAGCTTGGGTAAGTGTTTATTATTGTGGTTTGATATATTATATGCATGAGAGATTGTGTAGATCATGATGGTTATGTTGGAAAGGTTGAATAGGACGCTTTTGCCCTTTGGTAAAAGATGTGCCATCTTTGTGAATTAAACTTGAAAGGTGACTTGAGGTTTTGATGAAAGTGCATAGTATGGATAAAATATCAACATGTATGGTGTGATTATGTTTCTAAACTTGTTATTTTTCTATAAGTGTAAATTATGGGATTTTGGCCGATATGTTGTTATGAGGTGTATTGAGGTGACTTGATGGATTAATTGTAATACGGTGTTAATGAGAAAGTGTAAAGGAGAAACTTGTTATGAAATGCTATTGGTATATGATGTTGTGGTCAATGTATGACATGATTGGGGTATTGTTGGTATGACAATGCCGTGAATGGTATTGTAAAGGGGGAAGTGACATTTTAAAGGCAAACATGTAACTCATTGTCGTTTATACATTTGTAAGGTAGTTGGTTGTTAACGTAAGCTCCGTTATGAACTTGTGTTGTAGAGTAACACTTAAGGACGGAGCTGGATTATTGTATTCGCTTATAGGACTGTGTATTCATATTGATAAGATAAGGTATGTAAGGTTACTCTTTCCGTATCCTTCTGCAGTACATAGTGTTCACATAGACATTTTACTTGTTCCATTCCAAAATATCCTAAGGTATTCCATTTCCGGATATCAATTATTATTAATCACATGTTCCTTACTCATTGATCAATTGTGATTCTCATGACTCATGTTCATTGACTAATGTTTCAAAGTTCCAGTAATGTTACGACTACCAATGTATCAATCTCATAGAAGTAAAGACAGGAAGTAATGTATAATTGTTTGAATATTTTTGGGTGGCATCCCAGGGGTTAAAATACCTAGCATGGGTCGATCCCGATACATCCCAGGGGCGATATAAAAGCCTAGCATGGGTTATCCCGATACATCCCAGGGTCGATATAAAAGCCTAGCATGGGTTATCACAGTACATCCCAAGGGTGACAGAAAAGCCTAGCATGGGTTACTTAAATCCCAGGGGTTAAAATACCTAGCATGGGTTAATCTCATCCCAGGGGCGGAAAAGCCTAGCATGGGTAGATAAATCTCATCCCAGGGGTGGAAAAGCCTAGCATGGGTAGATGAATGAACGTAAAGGCAAAGAATGCAAAAACATAACGTACATGGTTCCTCACATAAAGAAAGATGGTTTATCCATATTGACTATTTCTCTTACATTGACTCTAGTGTTGTAATTATGTATGATGCAGTTTCATAAGAGCCTTACATACTCAGTACATTCTTCTACTGGCGTCCCTTGGGGGACTTACCTTACTTGCTGCAGGCACAAGTGCTAGTAGACCTCTATAGTAGGTTGCAGGTCATTGTAGAGCATTGGTGAGCTCCAGTTGCTTCGGGGCTTTCCGAGTCACATATGTACATTTGTTTTGGTGTTGGGTTGGTATTGTATATGTGTATAGAGTGGGGTCTTGTCCCGACTCTAAGTTGGTTTTGGTTATGCATCTGTAGAGGCTTTGTAGATGTTGTGGGACAAATAAAGGATATGTAAGGAACGTATGTTTTTGTCTGATGGTCCTAATGGCCAAGTTTCATATTCATCATGTATTTTCCATGACTTCCGCTATTGGCATCTTATATCTATTTGTGGTGGTGTTATGTATTGAGTGGCATACGTATGAAGGTACATGAGCAAAGATTGGTTCTCTCGAACCTCAACGGCTTTGGGTGCCATTCCGCCTTGTTAGAATTTGGGGTGTGACAGAGGCGATTCGGTTGAGATTGTTACCATTCTCCCTAATAGGAGAAACAACATTATAGTTGGCCGAATTACCACGAGGTTCTATCACTAACTGGCAAGACTTGAGGAATCAATTTCTAGAAAGATTTTTTCCACCATCTAAGATGTTGCAATTGAAGGATGAGATTTATAATTTCAGACAACTACATTCTGAAGTACTTTATGAGACGTGGCTCAGATTCAAGAAGAAGCTGCAGAATGTGTCGAATCATAGGATGAGTGGTAGAAATTTGCTTAAAATTTTCTACAGGGCTTTGAATGCAAACACTAAGGCCATAGCAGATACTATCACTGGTGGAGCGTTCATGAGTCTGAGATGGGAGCAAGCTTCAGAGATATTAGATCGTATCACTAAGACCAACTGAGGGTGGCATACTCGGGAGGCAGATACGCGGGCTAGCACATATGCTATTGGAACCTCAGCAGCACAATGGGCTTTGGATGAATCTGTTGCTCAAGAGGTCGCTCAGTTGAGGACAGAAAGTGGTCTTCTGGCTAAACAGATAGCGGCCAGAGATACTGAAAAGGTGAATACTGTAGGTGCACAAGGTAAATCATCTAGACATGATGATAGTGAGTCTGATGAAGAGGCTAAGTGCCTTGATCGAGAAGTGGTGGGTTTTCGAGCCAAGGGACAAGGGTCTAATCAAGAATCTTGGAACTCAAGGCAAGAGAATCAAGGTCAGAACTATTATGGAGACAACTACAACAAATTGGGAAACAGAGATCGAGAACGATACCGTGACGGTGATTGGAGGCGAAAGGATGATTATAGAGAGAAGAATGACCTTTATGTACCACCAGGAAGACGTGATGAGGAGTATGGAAATTCAAGGATGGAGGCCCTTCTTAATAAATTGGTCAAAGGAGCATAGAGCCAGGAAAATTACTTGAAGGAGATTAGGACTGACATTTTGGGAATAAGTCAGAAAGTGGAGTCTCATTCAACTGCCATTAAACAGTTGGAGCAACAATTCAGGAAGATATCATTGGCACTGAATCAACGTCAGCCAGGTACCCTTCCAAGCAATACCATCCAAAATTTAAAGAATGATAGTCATTGTCTAGCCATTACTACTAGAAGCGGGAAGTGCACGACAGATCCACCTATACCTGCCGACAACGGTAAGACTAATGAGCTGATGGTTATTAATGTAGAAGCTGTGTTAGAGTTGGATAATTAAAAGGACGACACAGTTCCAAATCATCATGATGACAACAAAAAGGCAAAATCTGAAAAGAGGTAGGAAAAGGAGGTACCACAATTGCTCAAAACTATCCCACGACCTCCTCCTCCCTTTCCTCAAAGGTTGAAAAAAAAGGCTGCGGAAGGAAAATATCAGAAGTTTATCATGATGTTGAAGGAGCTGTCAGTAAAAATCCCTCTTGTGGAGGCATTAAAGCAGATGCCAGGTTATGCGAAGTTCATGAAAGACTTGGTGACAAAGAAGAGAACTGTCAGTTTTGAGCCAGCAAATAACTTACATCATTGTAGTACAATTGCTTTGCATTCTCTAGTTGAAAATAAGGAAGATCCAGGAGCTTTCACAATTCCTTGTACTATCGAGTCCTACGACTTTGCTAAAGCACTTTGTGATTTGGGTGCTAGCATCAACTTAATGCCATTAGCCATTTTCAAACAGTTGGGGTTGGGAGCACTAAAACCAACCTCTATGAGACTTCTCATGGCCGACAGGACTGTGAAAAAGTCGGTGGGCATTCTATATGATGTTTTGGTAAAGGATGCATTTTTTATCTTTTCGGCTGACTTTGTGATTCTTGATTGTGAAGTTGACTTTGAGGTTCCCATCATATTGGGAAGACCATTCCTTGCCACTGGTCATGCATTGGTTGACATGGAAACAGGGCAGCTGAAATTCAGATTGAATGATGAACAAGTCACTTTCAATGTTTGTCGTTCAATGAGGCAACCAATAGATAAGCGGGTGATTTCAGTGATAGACGTGGTTGATGATAGTGAGGTTGTTGTGTCTCTTTAAGAAAGGTTGGGGGTAGAACCTCTGGCGGCCATGATTATGAATTTTGATAGCAATGGTATTGAGGAATATGATGAGATGGTGGATGCACTTCCTGGTAAAGGAGCATACACTTATGCTCCAAAGAAAATGGATCTCAATTTGAAGAATAGGTTAACCCCACCAGCTCATCCGTCTATTGAGGAGCCTCCAGTTTTAGAGCTTAAGTCTCTTTTGGCCCACCTTCGCTACACATTTTTGGGAGCCAACAATACCTTGCCTATGATTATTTCTGCTAAACTGGTGGATTGGAAAGTAGAGGCTCTGGTTTCAGTATTGAGAAGATTTAAGAGGGCTATTGGTTGGTCCATTACTGATATCATAGGTATTCAACCCGACATTTGCACTCATAAGATCCAACTTATTCCTGAATGTATACCTAACATTGACCACCAACGTCGTCTTAACCCACCAATGCAAGAGGTTGTGAAGAAAGAGATTATCAAGTGGTTAGATGAAGGAGTGGTTTACCCTATTGCTGATAGCAAGTGGGTGAGCCTAGTTCAGTGTGTACCGAAAAAGGGAGGAATCACTGTGGTTCTAAATGACAAAAATGAGTTAATTCCAATATGGCCGGTGATTGGATGGAGAGTTTGCATGGATTATCGAAAGCTGAATTCTTGGATTGAGAAAGATCATTTTCCTATGCCCTTCATGGATCAGATGTTAGACCGTCTTGCTGGTAGAGGATGGTATTGTTTTCTTGATGGCTATTCGAGGTATAATTAGATTTTTACTGCCCCCGAAGACCAAGAGAAGACCACTTTCACTTGTCCATACGGGACATTTGCATTCAAGAGGATGCCCTTCGGTTTGTGTAATGCACCGGCCACTTTCTAACGCTGCATGATGTCTATTTTCTCCGACATGGTGGAAGACACTATCGAGGTTTTTATGGACAATTTTTCTATTATGGGAGACTCGTTTGATGGTTGTTTGGCTCACCTTGCTAATGTGCTGCAAAGATGCGAGGTGTGCAACTTAATTCTAAATTGGAAAAAATGTCACTTTATGGTCAACGAGGGTATCGTATTGGGGCATCAGATTTCAAAGAATGGAATTGAGGTGGATAAGGCAAAGATTGAGGTAATTGAGAAGCTACCTCCCCCTATCTTCATAAAAGGTATTCGAAGTTTCTTAGGTCATTTTGGTTTTTATAGAAGATTCATTAAGGATTTCTCCAAGATTGCACACCCGTTATGCAAACTCTTGGAGAAAGAGGTGAAGTTCGTGTTCGATGAAGCATGTCTAAAAGCATTCGAGTGCCTTAAGGAGAAGTTGGTTTCAGCCCCTATTATTATGTCACTAGATTGGACTATGCCTTTTGAGGTTATGTGCGATGCTAGTGGAGTGGCTTTGGGTGCAGTCCTTGGCCAAAGACGTTAGAAGATGTTACATTCGATTTACTACGCTAGCAAAGTGCTTAATCCAGCTCAAAAGAATTATACGGTGACTGAGCAGGAATTATTGGCTGTAGTATTCGCTTTTGAGAAATTCAGATCTTACTTGATAGGTACGAAGGTGATTATGCATACAGACTATGCAGATCTTCGGTATCTTATGTCAAAAAAAGATGCTAAGCCAAGATTAATTCGGTGGGTACTTCTATTGTAATAATTTGAATTTGAAGTCAAGGATCGTAAGGGAACCAAAAATCAAGTTGCTGACCATCTATCACGCCTTAAGGAGGAGGCCACACTTAAATTAAGGGATGATCTTGAGATTGATGATACTTTTCCATATGAGCAAGTACTGGCAGCGTCCCAAGACTTAATCCCTTGGTTTGCTGATTTTGCCAACTTTTTGGCAAGTGATCTAGTTCTGGAGGATATGTCATATTAGCAGAGAAAGAAATTAATGCATGAGGTAAGAAAATTCTTCTGGGATGAGCCGTATTTATTTAGGGTGTGTGCTGATGGCATAATTTGAAGATGTGTTCCAGAGGTCGAGATGAGGAGTATTTTAGAAGCATGTCATTCATCTCCAGTTGGGGGTCATCATGGAGGTGCGCGGACTGCCCATAAAATCTTGCAATGTGGGTACTACTGTCCCAGTACTTACAAAGATGCTTATGATTATGCTCGCGCTTGTGACCAATGTCAAAGGCAAGGGAATATTTCTCGCAGACACAAACTTCCCATGACAACTATACTTGAGCTTGAATTGTTCGATGTGTGGGTAGTTGACTTTATGGGTCCTTTTGTGAGCTCGCATGGAATGAAATACATCTTGGTAGCATTTGACTATGTTTATAAGTGGGTGGAGGCAATCACGCTTCCTAATAACGAAGGGAGAAGTGTCACAACATTCTTAAAAAAAAATATATTCTCACGATTCGGTACACCCCGAGTTATTATTAGTGATGAAGGATCCCACTTCTGCAATCGTCTGTTCAAGGCCCTGCTTGAAAAATATGGTGTTAGACATAAGGTGGAAACACCTTACCATCCTCAGACAAGCGGGCAGGTTGAGGTGTTGAATCGTGAAATCAAGTCTATTTTGGCAAAAATAGTTAATGCCAATAGGACTCATTGGGCTCAAAGATTGGATGGTGCGTTATGGGCATATCGAACTGCTTTCAAAACACCAATTGGTGCATCACCATATCAGTTGGTTTTTGGAAAATCTTACCATTTGCCCGTCGAACTGGAGCATAAGGTTTTGTGGGCGTTGAAGAGGTTGAATTTAGACTGGAGTGAAGCGGCTAAATTGAGACTTGAGCAGATGAATGAGATGGATGAATTCATCTCCGGGCTTATGAAAGTTCAGCATTATATAAAGAGAAGATGAAATTGTATCATGATCGTCGAATTGAGAACTGAGAGTTTCACCCGGGAGATTTGGTGCTACTGTATAATTCCAAGCTTCGCTTGTTTGCTGTAAAATTAAAATCCAAATGGTCCGGCCCATTCACGATAGTTAGGGTATTCCCACATGGTGCTATTGAGCTACAAGGAGCAGATAATGTTCTATTCAAAGTCAATGGACAGCGTGTTAAGCATTATGTGGGAATTACGGAAGAAATAAAGACATGTGAGTAACTTGAGCTTGATGAAGTTTAAGTAGTCAAGCTAGCCATGTCGTACCGCGATGTTAAATCAGGCGCTTCATGGGAGGCAACCCATGGGCTAGTTGGTAAAGTCTGAGTATCCAAGTTGGCCGTGTCGTGTCGCGACATTAAATCAAGGGCTGATTGGTAGGCAACCCAATATTTTGTTATGTGGAGATCTGAGTATTGGAGGAGCTGTTAGCTGAAAGTCACAAAATTTACCTAAATTGGTTCAGTACAATTCACGCCACTACTCACGTCATGTGAGTACACTTACGACACGTGGATGGTACCGTGAAAATCAAAGACAAGTTTTAGGTTTCAAAATCTTACCTACGACAGAGGACCCATGTGACGTGAGTCCAACCCACATCACGTGGGTTGTATCGTGAAAATCAGAGGTAATTTCAGGCTTCAGGATCTCACCTACGCCAGTGACCCACATGATGTGTGTCCAACCCACGTCACGTAGGTGGTTTTGTGGAACATGGACTCTGCAGATAACCCATCCTGACCCGACCCGATCCTAGTTTTTAAATTAAATTTTGGGTCTTTTTTTCTTTACTCGATAAAACAACCGAACCCATCCCATTCTTTCCCTACTTTACTTTCATCCAACTAAACCCTAAATTCTTCACTTTCTCAACTGTATCACTCTACAAATAATAAGAAATCCGACCATCCCACCCCAAACACCAAGAAATCCGACCATCCCACCCCAAAATTCACCAAATTCGACAATCCAACCCACCCACCTTTGAATCCATCAAATCCAAATCCACAACCACAAACTCGACCTAAATCCGACCCAAATACCCAAAATTCGATCTTTAACCCATTACCATGCCTCCCAAATCAAACCCCAAAAGTGACCATCTTAATTCTTCGTCCAGAATTCGCACAAAAAATCTGGACTTACCAACCCGTCTACGTGATAAACCGACGGAGTCTGAAAAAAATGGGTTTGTGGAGGAGTTTGACATTGGCCATGATGATACTGCTTTGGTACCTTGGACCATGAGGCTACAGACTCGGGCTCGAGCTGCAGTCCGGGCAACACTTCAGCCTGTCCCACCGCCTGTCGCGCCGATTGTTCCAGATAAGTCTTTTGAGTCCTCCCCCAGTCTGAGGAGGGGGAGGATGCTTCGGAGTCAGGATCTGCGGATGATGCTATGGGTCAGGGTACCTCTGCGGCAGAGGCTACAACCTCTATTTCCCATACTGGTGCCTAGAGTGCTCTGACTCCCGCACAGAGTAGGGAGGTTCAGCGGTGATGTGTGCAGGGCATGCATGCCTTTTATGATAAGGATGCTGAGCTGACGGAGAGGGGTGTATGTCGGAGGAGCATTGTGGAGGAGCCCCGATACCGGGTGGAGGAGTTGAGGAAACTGCCTGATATTTGACCTGTTTTTGAGTGATATGGATTAGGTTGGATGGCGCAGCCTTCTGGTCGTTATAGCTTAGAGTTAGTCCAAGAATTTTATACCTCTTATGCGACGTCAGTTGACTTGAGTACTCCTGTGGGGCAGCGGTTCAGGGATCAACCCATATTGACGCACCTTTTGGTTTGCAGTACCCTCGTGGATATTTTGGAACAGACCATTCACCGCTTCTTATTTGGGGCAGACCGTCCACTTTCGGCTTTGACTGTTGAGTTTGATCATCGGATGGACACTGTCAGAGATAGGGTTAGGATGCGAGATGTGGATCAGAAGTTGGAGCTGCTTAAATGGATTGCGGGGTACATAGCCGAGGATGGTGTGACGGCTAGTTGGGTGATTGGTAAGCTGGACATCAAGAAGTCCACGCTTTATTTTGCTGGTAGATTCTGGTGGTCCGTTGTTCGGCATTGGTTGGGTCCAACTAATACTGACAACTCGCTTACATTGGACCGGGCTGTGGTGGTAGCCAGCATCTTGGCTGGTTATGAGATTCACATTGATAGATACATCATCCAGGAGATCCACGAGCGGGCCTTTCGAGATCATACGAGTATACCATTCCCATGCCTGATCCAGGGTCTATGTGACAGGGCGGGTGTGGCTAGGATACTTGCCCTCGACCATTATATAGAGGTGACCCACATTGCGGATATTGGTCTGATGCAGCAGCGGGGTTCTCACCCCATTCTTCCATGTGGGTCACAACCGTCAGAATCGTCAGGTGCAGCCCTAGATGAGCCAAGTAGTACTCCTATGCCGATTTCGATTTCGATTAGGGTACCTGAGACTATTCTTGTAAAGACTGAGAGCGCTGGACCTATTGATGATGAGGTACCCGGTACTAGCGCTCCACCGTATCCCTTTGGTATGGTTTCAGTGTCGAGGGACTTTCTGTAGCAGTTGATTGACAGACAGATGTAGATGTTCGAGCGGCAGACCCACACTGAGACCCAGATGACTAAGTTAGTATCCCAGCTTATGCCTTGGGTTAGTACCACTGTAGAGGCTTCGGAGGCTAGGGTGGAGGCCCGGATGACTGCGGCGATGGATTAGTTTATGCGGGGGTTGCATGGGAGGATTGACAGTTTTGAGGCACGGATGGCCTCCTGGTTGAGTGCTGCACCAGGTCCTGATATGACCGGATTGACCCAGGAGGTAGCCGCATTGAGAGAGAAGGTTAGGGCATTGGCATCGAGTAGCACTCCTATTATACCACCTATGCCTGCCCAGGCCTCGATGCGACCATCATTTGAGGTAGATTTGTTCTCTGACGAGGAGCCTCCGATGGATAGAGGCAAGAGACCCCGCAGTCCGGAGGATCGGGTCGATAATGATGCTGAGTATGAGAATGATCTTTGGAGGGCGGTTAAAGCCTCCCGGGTGGAGTACCATGTGAGCCAGATTGAGGCGGAGCAGAGGGCGCATGGTGCATCCGCTAGTCAGGCTGCCCTTCCATCGGATGCACCTACTACGAAGCAGATTGATGATCCCGCTGCGGGCGGGCCCATTTTTGGCACTTAGGGAGCCACAGGTATGTCTTCAGTCCTTTGTCCTTTTATTGATAGCTGTGTATTGAGGGCAGTGCACCATTGTTAGTTAGGGGTGGGGGTGTACCACCACTTGGGGTTTTTTGTTGCCGTGTTTCTTTTCCCTCGAGTGTGCTATCATAGTAGAACCGGCATGTTTAGGATGTTATTTATAGTGTTTATGTGTTTCTTGCTAAATTAGGATAAAAATAAGGGAACTGTAGTGCAGTCCAGTTTAGAAAAATTTTATGCTTTTTGAATGTTAAGGATACCCCTCATGAAATTTTTTATTTTTGAAGTATGTGTGTGTAGCATGTTTATGTGTGACAGCTGTTGGATCTTGTTATGGCACTAGGATTATAGGCAAATAACTGTAGCTAGTATTGCATGAACCGGATAGGTAGTAATTGATAATACAACCCTGTGCTATGTGTGTGTGAGGTCACTACTTAGTTAATTGTGTGTGTGCGATCCAGAACTTGCCCAGTTAGTCTTGCCTAAGATTTGAGGATAGGGGATTAGGAAAGTATCATAGGCCATTTTTGAATAAGTCCACTTTTAGCCTAAATGCCAAACCAAATGAATAAGTATCCCTTGATCCCGACTTTGAGCCGTAATTGACCTATTTCTTTCATTAGCCTATTCACCTCCCCATTTTAATTACAATGAATCTGTCTTGGCCCTGGTTCCTCCTTGGACACTGTGTACCTCAACTCAGGCAAATTGCCTAAATTGAGTGTGGCTATTATAGGGGAGCGTAGATTGAGTTGGGTATGAAGAAGAGGTTAATAAAAGAAAAAGAGAAAACAGGTTTGGGTGTGAAGAAAAAGAAAAAAAAATATAATAAAGTGAAAAGAAGAGAAATTGCAAAGAAAAAGAAAAAAAAAAGAGTTGTGTTGTGAAGTTTGAGAAAAATCACACCCAAAATCTGAAAATAAAAGAAAGGAGAATAAGGGAGAATAAAAATAAGAAAGGTTGAAAGTTGGAGCCAAAAATAGTTTAGTGTCAAGGAGGGTTGAGTCACCATACCCATATATACCATACCCGTACCTAAGCCTACATTACAAGCCGAGTAAAGTCCTATAGTGATCCTAGTCCAACTGTCCGAAAACTAAGGCGTAGAAAATAAGGGCAAGCCTATGGTAGTTCATGCACACTGTTTTAACTTCTTTGTGAGAGTGAGTGTTTTGACCTCATCCCGACTTTGATATTCATTAGTATACTGTGAGTGGATGAGACTTCTTTGATTGTGAGAGTACACGGGTTGCATTATTAGCTGCTAGTTGTTCGAAAAATGTCGTTTGCATATATGCTTAGTTGTTTGTGCATAATCTGGTGCTATCACTTGATTCCTTCTGTGTCATGATAATATGCTGCCTGTATACACACTTTGGTTTTGATTTACAAATAGGAGGGGTCGGAAAAGTTTTGTACCAAAGGCAATGAGTCGACTGCCATAGGTCCCTTAGGTTTCTCTTAATCAAGCATCATATATGTGTGTTTTTGTTTTGTTCACCTGTGGACATGCAAACATTCTAAGTTGAGGGTGTTGATGCGCCATGGTTACATGGCACTTTCGATGCTTAAAATAAGGAAAATATGCAATAACTTAGGTGTATTTTGTTGGTATGATGTGGTTTCTGTCCTACTTTGCAGGAAAATAGGTTTTAAAGGTAAAATGATCAAAAAGGAAGAATCAAGCCCAAGATCGAAGTGTCGAAAGAAGAAAGAACAAGAATCTGCACCAGAGAGGGACTCACGTGACCACTCACGTGGCGTCACTACCACTCACGTGACATGAGTGGCTGGCGTGAGTCCACTTCAGAGATCAAAGAAAGGTTCTAATTTCTACGCCAGCCAGTCACGTGGCGAGACTGTCACTCACGTGATGTGACTCAACTTCTGAAGACGTCTAATTGAGCCTGATTTTCACGACACCAACCTATGTGGCGTGACTTGGTTCCACGACACCAAGTCACGATACCGTGGAAGTTGCCGACTCTGTTCTCCTATTTTGATTTGGATAGGATTAGCTTTGTATCTATAAATACCCCTGTATAGTCCTAGGTGCAAAAGTTAGTCATTACATTGGTTTGAGAGCTATTTCATATTGTTGTTGAGCTTATAAACATATTCTTGGTTTTGTAGTTACAAACCCTAATTTGAGTTTTCTTGATAATTGAGATTTCAGTTTTTCTTCTTTATTGTGAGTGTGCAATTATGTTTTCATCTCTGAATTCTTCTTGTGTTCTTACAGTTATGAGTAGATAAACCCATCAACTAGGGTTGTGTGAACCATGAGGAATTAACAAAACCGGTTAAGTGCAAGGCAATTCTATACGGCTGTGTATGCATGTATTGTTGTTTCCTTCGTTGTGATTGCTCTTTTAATGGTTGCAAACGTTAAAAACTCGCCTGTATTCTAGACTTGCTCGAGAGAGAGGTAGAGATTGGGAAAATGAGATAACAACAGAGATTTGAAGCTATCAACCTTCATCTAATAACTTGAGCCTTAGCGGGAAGGGTTATCTGAGATCCAGGACAAGGGTTAGTAGTGCGACACTCAGAGACCGAGAGGAGAAGAGTGAAATTCATCTAACCAAGGTAGAGAGACGTTTAGATGAACATATCTTGTCAGATTTTGCATGCCACATAGCGGGACGATTTTGTTAGCACAAGTCATCAGTGGAGTTAAGGAATCATTGGGGATCACAGTCCTAGTGTATTTTTCTCATTGTCTACAAACTCGATATAACCAGCAGTTGTTACTGTCACTTTTTATTCACCCCCCCCCCCCAGTTTTACTTACTTTCCAATTATTCCATCTAGTATTCTAAACAGACTTCTACCTATTCCCTGTGGGATCGACCCCAACCTAGTTGGGTTCTATATTTGACAACGACCACTTTATACTTCTTAGGAGGCATATTTTGGGCGACATCATTGATTTAAAAGATATGTTTTAGAATGAGATTTCATCATATGATTCAAGAAAGAAAGATTTGAGTACAATCTCATAGTAAGATCGTTCAAGAAGAACTTTTGAGCAAATATTTATAATAAAGCTTCTAGATGAGCATATAAGATATGATATGAGTATATGTATGTATAGAGATAGTTTTGGGAGGATTATTTATCACCTAGATGATATGGGTTATATATAGCATATTTCCCATAATTACATTGCCCCTGTAGGATATGGTTCGTTTCGCAAGTCGGATGATTTCTTTAGCCTAAGAGGTTTAGTTCTAGATCCATAGATAGATAGGTTCTATACCTTGGTAAGTATAGGGCAACCCTACCCAACTGGATTGTAAGTTGGACATCATGAACTCACATGGTGTTTTTCGGTTATAAGAAACTCTACATATGTATGACTATATGCCTTTATGACTATATTATTATATATATGAAAGAGCCCTTTTTTCTTTTTGCAGATTTTTGATATTATGATTCTCTTTAGATTTTCACCTCTCAAGACTATTTTAAATGATTTTCTAATGATTCATGCTTTTGATTTTACTGTTGCTTAAACTATACTCTTATGCTCCCATGCTCAGTTTTATCTTTATATTGTATATGTAACTTGCATACTAGTATATTCCATTATATTGACTGCGTCTTGTAATATATTATTTCATGATATAGATTCAGGTGCTCGAGTTTAAGGTTTGCTGCTAAACATTCGGTAGTACCTGACATTCAATAGATTGGTGAGCTCTCCTATCATCCAGGAGGCGTAAAGTTGATTTCAGTTTCTTATTAGTTTAGCTTAGACTTTTGTTTCAATAAAGGTTACAATGCCTTCTCTCAGTTGACTCGTTTGATTAGTAGTAGAGGCTTCACTAGGCAAACAATCATGTAGTAGTCAACAATCCTCCATTTAATTTTTGTTATGTCTCAAAAAAAATTGTCTCTTTTAGTCCCATTATCTTTGTTCATACTTCTGTTTCAATTTTATTATTCATATTACTCTATTGTTATGCTATGCCAAGAATCCTTCAGGACCACTAGTGAACTGCTAGTTATAACTCATGGCTAGAGGGTAGACTTGGGTCATGATATCAACTGATTTCTTATTTTTTTGAAGCTAGGCAGTTAATGTCTATCTGTGACCTTCTGCAATGGGATGAAGTTATATCTATGATATGATAGTTCATAAGTTCTTTTGAAATAAATATAGCCAACAAAAAGAAAAGTTGCATTCCCTAGATTTTTGCTGCAATAGAAAAAAAGGTTATCTTCAACTCCATATACCCATATATTGTAATTGGAGAGCTTGAGGGTTGGTTACATATTTTATGTAGAAGTATAAATTAGTAAGCTGTGTGAATGCTTCCACAAACAACGACTCCTCACTCTTAACTCTGGTAAGCTCTTTATCTCACCATTAGAAATTCAAACGTAGATGTAAATGTGTAACTTCTTGTTATATTCCTGAAGATAATTCTTTCTTTCACTAAAATTGAATGCAACATCTAGAGTTGTAAATGCATTAGTCAGGTATAGCTGGGGTATCTCCTATTGGATGCTTTATCTTGATATATAATGCCTTGTCCTAGTTCTGCTGGATCGGTTTAAGATTTTATCAGTTGAAATTTAATCTCCTTTAGGTCAATTTGTTATCTATTGTAGGTTTCTCTTATGTGGATTTTCTATGTTACATAGAATGTGGAAAGGCATGCTTGTGTGTCATCATAACCAATGCCAATGTAACGATCTGTTTCGTCGTTACTGAAAATATTTGTGGTAAAAGAATAAGAACCTCATTTATCATAAGTTATAGGACTAATTCTTTAGTATGAGAGTGCATTGGACATGTGCTAAGGTCATACAATACCCCTAGCATAAAGTTAAATTGAAAATGTTCCTACCTATAGAGTTTTGAGCTAAGTTTAAACTAGGATCAACTTTACACGAGTATATCTCCTAGAATATAAAGAGTTATTGGGACAAATAAAATAAAAGATTTTTGAGTCTTTTTTCCAATGCATCTGACCATTTTTTAATCCAATTTCAGAGTACAAAGTTATGACCATTTTAGTGAATACTGTTCGGACTGAGAAATTTACCGCTGCAGCGGTAACAAACAGTATTTAATGCTGATTTTGATGGGTTTCAGCCTCAAAACTCAAATATTTCATTCCTAAGACCTAGAGGGGTGATTTTCTCATAGTTGGGGTAACAATTCTTTGTTGAGGTAAGTTCCTTCAGTCATCTTCTTCGTATTTCAATCCTTTAACATCCTAGAATCCTTAGAACAATCTTTAATGGTGAAATTCTTGGGGATTTGAACCCTAAGTTCATAAGGGTTTGGGGAAAACTTATGAGTTGGGTTAATATCACCTAGAATCACTTCTAAATTTTTCATTAACGATTCCTAGCATTAATTAGTGATTTTAAAAATATGAAATTGGTGGTTGGAAATCTTGAATTCTATAAAAATGGAACCTTTCAATTTGAAACTCCATTAATGGAGATGGGTTCAATATGATAGAGCTTTTTAATGGGTAATTGACCTTTGGGCAATGTTTTAGAACATGAATAAGGGTAGAATTAGTGGGCTGAATTTTTAAATTAGTTATTCAAAGAATAATTAGTTAATTACTCTTATAATTGTGTGATTTCTAGATATTTGGGCTAATGGAAGCATGAAGGAAAGGAGAGAGCAATCTTGGTACGGCTTGCTTGTTTTGAGATCTTTGGTCGAGGTAGGTTGAGGTTCACTTATAGTAGACTTGGGCTAGATGCACTTAATTTTGATAGTAATGTCGGGAGATTTCATGTCTTAGCCCTTCGGGCACGATGTTTGGATGGATTAAATTATTAAAAATCTGGTTAGGCTTAAATATTATCATGGATTATTGTTATACTCAGCTGATGCGACACTTGTGGCATGAAAATTTGAGGAATATGGTGAGAATAATTGTTAGTTAAAAGTAATGTAATAATAAGATAATTGTGTGTTATTGTCTTTTGTGTGGATTCCTTAATAGGCACTTGATTGATAAATTATAGAGTTATTATGTGAATGTGAATAATAATAGAAGAATTAGGTGACCTTCTAATCTATAAACTAGTCCCTAATGTCTTATAAAGGGGTGAAACCGATATCATGTACGTTTGAAAGTAAGAGACATGCTTGCTAGAACATAGTGATGAGGATGGATTGTGATAAGAGGACGTGATGGTATAACTTAAGAACCTAAGGTTAAGTTTTTCAAGTGCTTGAAAGTAAGATGTGTAAAGGTGAATAAGGTGAATAATCCTAGTTAGAATTGTAAGTTGAATAGAGCTGAGTAGTTTGGATAATCCGCTAAAGGGGATAGCGTCTTAAAACTTAGTTGTGACATGAACAAAAGGGTTACTAGATAGTAACTAAATTACCAGTTCAATGTGAACAAAAGAGATTCAGATTGGTTAATAAAATAGGATGATGAATTAGAGTATAGATATCAATCTTGGTAGAATGTGCACTCATGAATGGATACCTGATGAATTGGTCTTTGAACATATTTTGATTGATGATTGGATTTGATAATACTCAATTGAGCAAGTGGTGAATTAGCCTTCGGGCATACTTGTGATTATTGACTGCTATTACTTGGTTATCCTTAATTGTAAGTTCTGTTTCGATCGTGATCGCTTGCATTTGATTTTAATTGGGTGTTTACGATTTGCTTCATGCATTACTTATAATTATTGACTGTTTTTGCATATTCATACATATTATTAATGATATTTAGTGATGGAGGATCGGGTACCATACCGATACAAATATGATATGCTGATTATTATGGATCGGGTACCACGCCGGCCTGTATGGATATAATATGTTAGTTATGATGGTTCGGGTACCACGCCGGGACGGATATGATGTTGTGGATAAATTGAGAAGGGAAGATAAATTGTGCATAGTTGCATATATACATTTATTCATATGCATTGAATGTGAATTTATATTTATATGTTGGTGGTGGTTCCTTGCGTGGACCGAGTTGTGTTAATGAGGTATGGTGGTTCCTTGTGTGGACCCGGTATTTGATGAGATACCGTGGTCTCTTGAGTGGATCAGTTATGTTGATGGCTGTGATTGGGCATTGTAGCCAAGTATAAGTATAAGGTACGTCTTGAATTATGTATAACTCATGTTTCCCTGTGTATATAGTTATATGTGATGTGCATTGTGATGCCTTTCTTGTAAAGTTGTGATACAATCAGTTGTCTTAATTGTTGCAATTCCAATAGTTAATGATGGAGTGAAATCTGTAAAGCTATTGCTGCTAGGATAGAGACAGAGTTACATAAGTTGAAAGAACATTGTAAGATAGACAGGATTATCCAAGAAATAAGATGCGCAAAAGTGATAAATGTTAGGTGGTTCATAGAGAGACCAAGTGTAAGTAGTAATACTTGTATGAATGTGCTTTAGTAACCAAAATTAAAGTTAAGTCATGTTTCTTTCCTATTTGTTATCATTATTATTTGTTTATAACCCTGGTCAGTATGATACCTACTAGTATATGTGGTTTGTACTGATAATACACTTACTATATCTCCTTCCAGGGATATAGTCATGTTGCAGGTCAGTTGGAGTTTCTATAGCAGTGACGGTGATCATTCTCCAGTAACTTCTGCCCTATCGATCATGCATGGATGTTGTGTCATAGTTGTCCCTTGTCCTTTTCTAGTGCTCTTGTACTGGTTTAAGCTAGATTCTAGGAAATCACTTGTAGTTATTTTCTGCATTAATTTCATTAAGTCAGATGTATTAGATTAGTGGTGGAACGAATTGATTGGATAATTGTATTTGAAATTCTAGATTGGTTGTTTACATGACAGACGTAAATTTATTAGTTTAATATTGTAGTAACTTCCACATTGTTGAATGGTTGGGTATGAAGGATTTTCCTATCTAGGGTAGAGAAAGTAGGTGCACGGCACGATCCGAGGTTTGGGTCGTGACAACCAGGCTATTGGAAAAGTCAGAAGATTAAATGCCATTGCGTCTCACAACCTCTTGACTAATGCTCATATTGAAGCCACTCTGCAGCTTGAACATGAGCTTTTCAACTGGACACTGAGTGGACACTGAGATTATCTTGCTGGGTGATTGCGCAAAAGGGATTTGTGAGAGCTCTCAACACCAGATAGAAGTGTTTCCTTTTTTCCAGCGAGGATTGGTGCTCCCCCAGTTTTTGTCATTTGTAATCAGTGGTCATAAGTTTTTGAGAAAGAGGTTATTGACCTATGCGTGATTAAAATGGATCAATATTATATTTTTAGGGGGAATGAGGGTAAAGTAAAAGGATCAATATTATATTTTAGTTGCTCGGATTAAGTGGGGCGGGTTATTAAAATAGTTTAAATGGATTTTTTTTAAAGTTAAAGATATAAAAAAATTTAATGTTAGCAAATTTTAGTGAAAAAAAATAATAAATAGGTTGATTGACTTTGTAAGTAAAATACTCATAGTTGAGTGAATTTTTGGGTTATAACTGAAATTGAGTGACTTTCTAAGTGAAAGAGCTCATAATTGAGTGACAATATGAGATATTATCTCATCATAATTCTACAAAATCGTAGTCAAAGTTTAGTGGAGCAATTAGCTCATCTTCAATACAAGATACGAGGAGGAGTCTGGTAATGAAATCTTCTGAATCTTTGCAATAGTTGTACATTATCCTAATCGATACGGATTGGAACATTCATTCTCTTCCACTTCCAATACATGCATGTTGATATTGGTTTTGAAATGAATTTGTAACAATTACAATTGCTAAACTCATGCAATCTGCATATTCAAACTCACGTGGAACTAGAAATTGGTTTCATACAATGTGCATTTTGTAGTATGACCCAACTAATCATACATGTAGCTAACTAATTTTTATCGCACAATAATCTAAAACTTAGGGTTTAAAGTTTTGATGTAGGATTTTTGATTTTAATTTGGTTTATGATTTAGGGTTTTGATCTAGGATTTATGAATTCTGTTTATTAAATTAGTGTTTCCACTGATTTTGATATATCGACTGTTTTGTTATCTCAGGTTTAGGTGTGCAGCATCATTACCTCAAGGAACTGAACAGGTGATTTATCACATTTCTTGTTTTTGAAGATATATATTAATTTATTTTGCATTTATTTGTGACCTCGCTAAATCGTGCATGTTTTATTTAATTTGGTGTTTCCTCTCTTCTTTCCAAGCAACACACTACTTGAAAATCAACCATATGCTTCATCTCATTAAGAGACCTTAAATATGTATACATACACACAATAATTAGTACTTTTAAAAGACATAAAATGTTTAACTTCACATATTAATATTATTATTTATAAAAGTAAAGATTAATTCTAATTAATAAGATGTTAGCCATTTATTTGCAATACATTATCTTGAATGTTATGTTTTAAAAAAATTATTTATTAATATGGAGATTTGGATTATTTAATTCAAAGTTCTAAACTATTTTTGGTAAAACGTAAATAGTTCTTCTTTCTTTGTTTCTTTTATTTTAATATAAACTTTGTATTTCTATTTTACAATCTTTAATATTATTTCAAGTGAAATTAAAATCATAAAATTAACTATTAAAATAATTTAGAGCCTAAAACAAATATTTTACTAGCCTCATCCTTAACTCACCGCTGGTTTAAGCATCTCGCAGATCGTCTAAGCATGCATTGGTTGATTTATAAGATATGTCTATTTTTTAGGATTTGAGATCATATCTCATCCTCTTTCTCTACATTAGAGAGAAGGGATTCTCAAATTCAAGATTTTCAGTATTTTCTCTATAAATTAAGCTTGTGTTTGGATATATGATTTCCAATCAGCATTTAGACATGCAATTTGGGATTATTTGATTTTAAATCGTGATTTTTAAACTCAAATTCTCAAAGAGAAAATATGATTTTGGACTTCAAATCATGGTTTCAAATTTTTAAATATAAAGCTTGATCATAAGTTTATATTTTGTAAAAGAAGACTCATCACCTTAAATTTTACAAAAAAAAAAAAGACTCATACTCGACATGCATAGATTATCTGTACCATGTGAAAGGATTATATTAAAAATAACTAATTACTATTATTATTGATTAGTGGATATTAAAAAAATTTGTATTTGAAATTTTTTAATCATAAATATTTATTTATAAATAGATCATGGAGATATGTGATTTATCAATGTGGCGCTTTCAGATATTTTGGTTCTTTTTTTTTATGAACTATTATTTAGTCATTTGGTAAGATTGTATAAAAATTGAAGAAATTTTGATAGTTTTCATAATTTGTGGAATTTTCATGTTTATGAGAAAAATTACAGCTTAAGAAATTTAAATTGCATATACAAACAAAATTCAACTTAATATCAATCTGATTTCATATCATGATTTGAAATAATGACTTCATGTTGCATGTCCAAACCGGCCCTAAATTTTCATTTTCTATACTGTCAAGATGTTGCAGTATCAACGGTTTCAAGATTTTCTCAAATAAAGTTTGCATTTTCTTTACAGTGAACGGAGAGTATTAGGATCAAATGCAGTACATAGTGGGCTTATACTTCTACTTGATGTCTCAGTTTCTTAGATATAGAACTGTAAAGATTTGATTTAATGTTGATATAAATACTTACTTGCTAGTTCGGTATAATTGATATGAACTATAAAAGTATTGATAAAAGCAAGAACTTATGCTTTATGGGCAATAAAAGTTTTGTCTTTGTTGCACATCAAGCATAAATTCTAGTTTTTACCTATAAGGTGGAACTGTGATCAATTGAGTAGGTTTACTGTCTCAAAATATCTTGAATTTTTTGTTTACATGCGAAACTATTTAATGTCCACAACTTATGCCTAATGAACAACAAAAGTTGTATAGCGAATTTTCTGAAGCGGTAATTATTTTTTAAAAAATTTATTAATCGGAGCCAAAGATTAAGCCCAGCCTGTGAAGATCATTTGTAAACTTAACCTAAAGTTACTAAGGGTCACCGTCATTTGTACTTTTGCCTCTATTTTGTGTTGGTTTTTAAATTATATCCCTCGTAATAAATAATTTTTGAGAGACATAAACTTATATTTTTGTATCATAATATAGTCAGACCTCTCTATAATGTCACCTCGTTATAAAGACATTTCACTATAGCGGCCTGATTTTCTTCGAAAATGATTTTTCGAGTTATATTTTACTTCTCTATAACAACATTCTACCTATAACAACAATGCCCTTTATTATAGTGGTACACTCTTTGTAAAATTACCTCTTTATAAAAGCATACTCAAATATTATATAATAATATTTTGTATGAAATATATTATGTACAAAATAAAATACCAAAATATTTATGGTAATCATCATTAATGTCATGCACACAGTAAATTTTAAGTACGAATATCTAATTTAAAGAAAAAAATTATATTTAAATGGTGATTTGGTCAGTTCCACTAGATCCGTAATGTCGATTTTGGGTTAGTAGCGTAGTTAGTTCTGATCCCAAGCCTATAAATTGCATGCTGACCCTTTAGGCAAAAACTAGGTAAAATAAGCTTAAAGGGGTCCCGAGGGCTAATTCATTATAAATGAATTCTTTTCATAAATCTGATGGTTTCATTGAGTCTCGAATATCGAAAATAGACTAGTAGCATATCTGATTTATTTTTATAGGGTCCCAAACGAATCCCGAGGGTCCAATCAGGACTATTTTCTAGGTCCCAAAACTGCTGGTGCAGTTTTCTGGTGCCAGCTGAAAGCTTTCTTCGCGAACATGGGATCTTGGCCATGAACGCGGAGAAGGAAAATGTTCTTCATCGTGAATGTGATGGTGGGACCATATTCGCGAAGGGTAACTCCGGGGATCGGGTGGGGTCAAAGTCATCGCATTTGTGACCGAAGCTTGGCGATTGCGAGGTGTCCGGGTCAACACCATTCGCGAATACGAAGAACAACTTAAATCCCTATCAATGTTGATCCTCATGATCGTGAGGTTGGGACCGCAATCGCAAGGTACTGTTCACATGAACAGTATAAATTCGTCATTTTCACTAGTTTTCACCATATTTGGACTTGGAGACCTCAGGAAGGCAATTTCAAGAAGGGTTTTTCATCAATCTTGCTTGCGTAATCTCTAAACTCCCATTTTCATCATATTCCATTGATTCTATCCCCAAAATAGCTTTAAAAACTTGTTTTCAAAACTTGGATTTTGGGGTTTTTGCTCGGTAAAGTATAAATTGGTTTTTCTTTGATTTAAAGTCCGATTTCAACTCGTTCTCACTTAGGTTTTCAGATTTAGACTCCTCTTGACTTGGGGAACATGATTCTTAAATAAAATTCTAGATTTACTCTTTTTGATTTCGAGCCTATTTTTGAACTATTTTTGGAACCAAAATAAATTTTGTCCAATATGGGTATCGTTGGATTTCTTTTGATGTATAAATTATGTTTTTGATAGATTTAGTCCATTTCGAGACCATTCGTGAAGGAAAAGCTCCGCATTGAAGGGTCTAGGCTTGGATTTCAGCTTTTTGAGGTAGGTTATGACTTAACCTTTTTCAGACTGGGCTGCATAGTTAACCACTCATGTAAAGCATGCTATGGGTTAGAGAATTAGTTGTGGGAATTGTATTTTGAGATTATATTTGATGTCATATTGCCCGTGTGTGGGCTTATATGCATATTATGTTGACTTGAGAGATTATACTTGTTGTGTTGCCTGTGTGGGCCTTATTTGTACTTTTAATTGCCATTATACTTGTTGTGATGTCTGTGTGGGGGATTGAATAGATATTATAGGCCTTATTTGAGCATTAATTGCCTCTATCATTATAGTAATGCCTGATAGATGGGCTTTAGATGATATTATTAATGTCTTACATGACTATTTACTCCAGAGGTCTCATGAGATGACCGATATCATGAATTATTACCCTATTGAGTTGATTTCGAGTTCATTTAAACCTGTATTAAATTGATTACTATCTCCTTACTAATTGGTTGTGAGGATCACATCCTCATTTCAACTATACATATTCATGAGATTGGTACCACTGAGGAACACTGATTTTGAAAGAAAAGGAAATATTTTTAAACCCCCCCGGCCGAGCTCATTTGCCAGCAAGATTGATTATGATATTTGGTAAGTCTTTGTCTGAGGTCATTTTCCGGAAATAAAGAGAGAGATTAGGAAAGTATATGGGTTGCGAACCCCCCATGGATCCTGTCCTAAAGCGTTGAGGCTTGGAAAAGTGTATACGAAAGTCATGTGATGACTTATATCATTATTATTCCACCATCATTGCATTGCATCATTTGCATCTCTATCTATGTGTTTGTTGTTGTGTACTTAGTTTCCGTATATCTTCATATGTAGCGAGTCTTATTAGATGTTACATTGTAGAATTGTTAGTGGAGAGGGTATGAGCTACCGTTTGGGAATTTTTCTGTATGTAGGTGGAAACATGCTCTCAGTAGCTTTGACTTGTTTAGTTTTCTACTTAGCTCAGTGGTCCTATGATATTTACTAAGTATAAGTAGACCATACTCACTCTTACTTTTGTGCCCTTTTGGTGTAGATCCTAGTATGAGTGCTACTCGTGGTGGCTGAATTTGTGTTGTGAGAGTCTAATTTTGAGGTACTGGTGATGTGCCAGAGATTTACGACACTTGAGATGATTAAAACAAGGGCTATTTACAAGTTTAAGGGTACATTTTGTGGATTTAATGTGTTTGTTGAGTGTTTGCAGGCCTTAAGGACTTAGAGAAGACTAATGTGAAAACTGGACAAAAAGAGGCATCAGACGAGCCATGACATGATCGTGGGTTCTAACTACGATCGTGGGTAGGCTATCATAAGTTGATTCAGAGTTGCCATACTCAGGAGCCTATCAGACGACTGGATTATACAATCGTGGTATGATGTCACAATCGTACCTTGAGATCGGGACATGTGAGGAAAGTTCAACCTGCAGAAGTCAAGTGTGGCATGGTCAGACGATGGATCCCACGATCGTATGTTGGTTGTTCGATCGTACCTTGTGATAGTGGGAGGAAGATCAGATTTGAAAAAGTACAGGGGGTTTAGAAGAATGATCAGACGACAGGCCAAGCATGATTGTGGGTTCAACCCACGATCGTATGTTCTTCTCGTCCAAAAAGGCCGACATCAGTTTCCTGTTTTGTTTAGGATAGGATTTGTTAAGTCTATAAATACTCTTTTAGGGTTATTTTTACATATTAGACATTATTATTATTCTATACACTATTTTGTGGGATTGCAAGGCACTTTCTTGAGATTTTATGACTATTTGGTTTTTACGGTTTTAATTAAAATTGAGATTTCAGGTTTTATTCATTATTGTGAGTTTCAATTCATGTTTTCATCTATGAATTCTTGCATTGTTCATACGATTATGAGTAGCTAAACTCCATAACTAAGGTTGTGGGAACCATGACGGATTAACAAAGTAGTGTTCAAAGTACAAGGTGATTATCGAAGGGTATAAGGGCATGTATTGGTGATTCTTTTGAATTGGTTGCTTTCTAGCGAGTGCATGTTTTGGAACTCATCCTATCTCTACCCTGGACTGTAGCAAGGGTATTCGGATATGACTAGAATATCAACAACAAGACTTGGAGTTATCTTCATTTAATCAGCCTTGAGCCGTGATACGGGAAAGACTATATTGGGAGCATTGGTAGGGGGCAACATAGCAACAGTCATGACTCATTAACCTTTGTGCTTGAGGATAGTCATCTACAAGGGGCATAACATAGTCGGTTAGATGATACATAATCTATCGATTCTGTATGCCGGATACCTTAAGAGATCACTGAAGTACGGAGAACCTAAGGAGTTATGACATTATTGGGGAACACAATCCTAGTGCTTTTCTCACCTTGATTACAACCCTAGCAAATATTCTCGTGATACTATTGTTCATTTAATATCCAAAACCCCCTATTTACTTATTTGCCAATTGCTCAGACAGACATAATTTATTAGATTTTGACCTATTCCCTATGGGATCGAACCCAATCTTGTTGGGATTCAGCGATCGCTTTATACTTTCTGGAAGGTGTAATTTGGGTGACATAAAATTTTGACGCCGTTGCCAAGGAATTACGATTAGAGAGGTGATTGATTTTGCTTGTTGGAGTTGATTGGTTGCGGTTACTTCAGTTACTTTTCTATTTTCTGAGGGCACACACCGGTGTATGCCTGACACTCGGAGCCAAGGTAATCCCCTAATTCCACTTGACCAAGAAATCGTGAGAACTTTTAGGAATAATTGAAGGATGGTGAATAACGACAGAGTTCAAGATCCTGTAGCTGTGGGTGATATTCATAATCAACCACCACTTAATCCAGCTGGTCAGGAGACTGTGGAACAAATAATTGCTAGGTTGATGGCTGATAAGAATGCGAGACAAGTAGCTGCTAGACAAACAGACAGAGACCATCGAGCAATGCAAGACGCAACGCAGCGTCTTGCTGCATTTATAAAAAGATAGAAAAGACCAAGAGTGCAACAACCACCACTACAGTATCCCCCGGTCTATGAGGAGTTAGAAGAAGATTTAGCCTATTTGGAGCCGGTAGAGACTGGAGCCATTATCCAACCCTAACTACCTGAAGGAACTAAGTTTGATATTACGAGTGCTATGATTCACCTCTTGAACTTAAAAGGAGTATTTGCTGGCCTCCCTACTGATGATGTGAACATGAATGTGATGAATTTTATGGGAATCTACACTTCGTACTATCTGCCTGGAGTGAGTCAAGAGGCAATTCGTTGAGGCAATTTCGTTCTCTCTTACGGGGGAAGAAACTTTATGGTTGGCTGAATTACCACGAGGTTCTATTACCAATTAGCAAGAGTTGAGAAATAAGTTTTTGAAACTATTCTTTCCGCCTTCTAGGATTTTGCAATTGAAAGATGAGATCTATAACTTCAGACAGCTACATTCAGAGGCACTTTACGAAACATGGCTGAGGTTTAAGAAGAAGTTACAAAATATTCCAAACTATAGGATGAGTGGTAGGAATCTACTTGAGATCTTCTATAGAGCTTTAAATGCAAATACTAAGGTTGTAGCAGACACCATCACTGGAGGTGCATTTATGAGTTTGCATTGGGAGCACGCATCGAAGATTTTAGATCGGATCACTAAAACAAACTGAGGTTGTCATACTCGGAAAGTAGATAGACCTGTTGGTACATATGCTATTGAAGCTTTGGCAGAACAAAGGGCTTGGATGAATCTGTGGCTCAAGATGTAGCACAACTGAGAACAAAAATTGGCTTTCTAGCCAAACAAATTGTAGCAAGAGGTACAAAAAAAGTCAATGCAGTAGGCGCACATAGAAAAGTACCTTGGTATGAAGAATTTGATTCCGAAGAGGAGGCTAGGTACTTGGATAGAGAAGTGGCAGGTTTCCAAGCCAAGGGCCAAGGGTCTAATCAAGACAATTGGAACTCGAGGCAAGGGAATCATGGTCAGAACTATTTCTGGCTCATCCTCAAGTACTACAGGCATAGGTGGATTAATAGTAGTCTTACCACTTCGAGTAATTATAGCTAAGCAATGACCATCTTTTTTGGAATTTTGGACAGTGTTACTTGGAAGAGTGCCTAGTTGATGCTGATTCAATGCGGTAGACATCTGCCCAAATTGTTGCTCCAGTAGTTTGAAAGTGGTCGCATGAGACTCCACCTTTTGGCTTATCTATGAAATGTCTGCCCTAATCTCCTTAAGGAAATTTTCTTGACTTTTCGACCCCTTATTAGATGTTACATTATAGAATTGTTAGTGGAGAAGGTATGAGCTACCATTTGGGAAATTTTCTATATGTAGGTGGAAGCATGCTCTCAATATCTTTGACTTGTTTAGTTTTCTACTTAGCTCTGTCGTCCTATGATATTTACTAAGTATAAGGGGACCATACTCACTCCTACTTTTGTGCCCTTTTAGTACAGATCCTAGTACGAGTGCAACCCGTGGTGGCTGACCTTGTGCTGTGAGAGTCTAATTTTGAGGTACTAGTGAGTTCTAGCGTTCGAGGCAGATTTTGTACTTCCTCTTATCTTACTTTGTCTTTATTTACTTTCAGTAACAGACTTATGTATTTCAGATTTTCAGTACTATATTATATGCTCTTCACACTTATGACACCATGTTTTGGGGATTGATGTATTTCTTTGGATATTTCTATTATTTTGAGTATTGTAGCCTGACTTCGTTCTAGAAGTCCGTATTTTGTCTAATTTCTTTCTTACCTTTGATGTTCTCTTCTATTGAGGGGTTTCGGCTTACTTACCAATACTGGGTTTGAGGTAGCTGCCATCATGACCTCAACTTTTAGGTCGTTACACAGCCTGCCACTCGATATAGTGGGGGTAGGAAAGTCAAAAACTCAGAATTTTCCCCAGTTTTGCCATTTTTGCTACACACCTTTAGATTTTGACATATAAAATTAACCCTTTAATGTCTAGTTTGATATCAGGAGTTCTACTAATTTGAATTCACTTATGAAAGTTCCTAGAACTCCTTATCATCTTAGCTATCATAAAATCACACCAAATCACTTAACATTTAACTAATCCATTCCTGGATTACCCTAGACTATACCATGCTCGAATTTCTTCCAAGACTAGCCTAGCCTGAAATTTCTAACTCTTAATTTGAGGAAACCGTAACCCAAATTTTGGCATGCTAGACTTACCCATAACGACAAAAAGGATCATTACAATAGATACTAATTTACTAATTGTTCATCCCCGAACGATCAAACAAGAAAAATAAGGCAAGTGAGAAGTAAGAGAGTACCTGTATCCTCAAACAAGTGAGGGTAATTATCCTGTATATCCCTCTTAATTTCCCATGCAGCCTCCTCAATCGGAAAATTCTCCCACTAAACCTTCACAGACCGAATCTCCTTTCTCCTCAATTTTTGAACATCCTGGTCAAGAATTACAATCGGCTCCTCCTCATAGGAAAGATTCTTATCCAGCAAAATTGAATCCCATTTGATGATATAATCACCATTCCCATGTTATTTCTTGAGCATTGACACATGGAATACTGGGTGGACCCCTGACAGGTTTGGTGCCAAAGCCAACCTGTAAGCTACCGGGCCCACATCATCAAAAACCTCAAATGGACCAATATATCAAGGGCTAAGCTTACCCTTCTTTCCAAACTGCATAACTTTCTTCATAGGAGATACTTTTAACAATAACTGCTCAATGGTTTTGAATGACATGTCCCTTACCTTACGATTCACATACTCCTTCTGCTTACTTTGGGCTGCCAACAACTGTTCTTGAATGAACCTCACCTTCTCCTGATCTTCCTTCACCAAGTCTGTGCCTAAAGGCTTAACATCACCAACTTCGAACCATCCTATGGGTGATCTACACCTTCTCCCTTGGAGTACTTCAAATGGAGCCATTTTGATGCTAGAATGGAAACTATTGTTGTATAAAAACTCACACAATGGCAAGAACTTATCCCAGTGGCCACCAAAAGTAATTACACAGACCCTTAACATATCTTCCAGCACCTAAATAGTCCTCTCAGAATGCCCGTCAGTCTGAGGATAAAATGTAGTTCTAAAGTCAAACTTGGTGCCCAACTCCTCATGTAACTTATCCTAAAGCATAGAGGTGAATTACGTACCTCTATCGAAAATGATGGAAATTGGCACCCAATTCTGCCTCAATATCTCCTTGATATAAATCGTGGCTAACTACTTCGAGTTGTAATTCACTCTAACTGGAATAAAGTGAGCTGACTTGGTTAGCCTGTCCACTATGACCTAAATTGAGTCATACTTCCCAAAGGTATTAGAAAGACCCAGTCCAAATCCATGGCTACACTCTCCTACTTCCACTCGGGAATGAACATTCTCTGAAGTAAATCCATAATCTATTCATGTTTGTATTTCACTTGCTAACAGTTGTGGCATTTAGATACATACTCCACTATATCTCTCTTCATTTTGGGCCACCAATAGAGCTGTCTCAAGTCATGGTATATCTTGGTTGCACCCAAATGAATAGAGTATCAAGAACAATGAGCTTCTACAAGAAAACCTTAAATCATATCACCTCAAGTATGGCATTGTAAGCTTCACCACACATCATGTTGTTCCAAATTTTATTCAGCTTCAAATCTTCAAACTATCTAGCCTTGATTTGATCAAGGAATGTTGACCTTACTTCTAAACTAGTCAATATTCCACCCTTTTTAGAAACACCAAACTGCAAGAACTGTGATGCTAGAGTTTGAATCTCTTAAGCCAAGGGTTGCCTGGACACCCTCAAACAAGCCAAACTACCCATACTTATTGATTTTTGGCTCAATACGTCTGCCACCATGTTGGCCTTGCCCGGATGGTATTGGATAGTCACATTATAATCCTTCAACAATTCTATCCACCTCCTCTACCTCAGTTTAAATCCTTCTGGGTGAAAGTATGCTGCAAGCTGCATGTCACAACCTAAAACTACCCCTAGTCATAACACGGTACCTAGAGCCACAAGTGACCTAAAACTAACCCATGGCCTGATATGATGATGCCGCCTAAAGTATACCTCCAGAAAAGTATAATGCGGTCGATTTACCAAATATAGAACCCAACTAGGTTGGGGTCGATCCCACAGGGAATAGGACAAAATTATGTCGAGTGCTTGTCCGAATAATTGGCAAGTAAGTAAAACTGGGTTTTTTTTATAAGTAAGTAGTAACAGTAATGATTGTCGATTTTTGGATTCGTAATCAATATGAGAAATACACTAGGACTGTGATCCCCAATGATTCCTTAACTCCACTGGTTACTTATGCTGGCAAAACTGTCCCGCTGCGTTGCATGCAAAATCTAACAAGTTAAGTTCATCTAAACGTCTCTCGACCTTGGTTAGACGAATTTCACTCTTCTCCTCTCGATCTTCGAGTGTTGCACTACTAACCCTTGTTCTGGATCTCAGATAACTATCCCTGTTACGATTCAAGTTATTAGATGCAGGTTGATAGCTTCAAATCTCTATTGTTATTCCCTTTTCCCAATCTCTACCTCTCTCTCGAGCAAGTTTAGAATACAGGCGAGTTTCTAACATTTGCAACCGTTAGAAGATCAATTATAATGAAGGTAATAACAATACATGCATTTACAACGGTTCATAATTGCTTTGCACTTAACCCATTTCGTTAATTCCTCATGGTTCACACAACCATAGTTGATGGGTTTAGCTACTCATGATTCCAAGAACACGAAGAATTCAATGATGAAAACATAATTGTAAACTCACAATAAGAAGAAAACTCTGAAATCTCAATATCAATAAAACCCTAGAATTTTTATTCTAAGATTACAAAACTAATAATGTGTTTATGAACTCAAAAATAATGAAAAATATCTCTCAAAACAATGTACCAACTCTCTTCAATAATAGGACAACATAGGGTTATTTACAGATACAAGATGAATCCTATCCTAAACAAAACAGGAGAACAAAGTCGACACTTTTCCACGGTACCGTGACTTGGTATCATGGAACCAAGTCACATCACGTGGGTCCCTGCCATGAGAATCAGGCTTCTTCACAATCTTCAGGAGTCAAACCATGGCACCGACCTACGTCACGTAGATCGACTCACGTGATGTGGGTCCTGCCGTGGAAATCAGGTCACTTGAAAACTTTCAGGAGTCGACCCACAGCACTGACATACGTCACGTAGGTCGAATCACGTGACATGAGTCCTATCGTGAGTCACTCCTCTGGTCCTGACTTGACTCCTTCGTCCTCAAATACTTCTTTCTCATTCATTATTCTTCCTCTTTGTCTATTTTGCCTCTAAAAACCTATTATCCTGCAATATAGAACATAAAACACATCATACCAACTAAACATACCCGAGTTATTGCATATTTTCCTTGTTTTAAGCATCAAAAGTTCCATGAAACCACGACACATCAACACCCAATGTCCTCAGGTAAACAAAACAAAACAAACACATACAATGCTTAACTAAGAGAAACCTAAAAGACCTACGACAATCGACTTATTGCTTTTGGCACCAAAACTTCTCTGACCCCTCCTATTTGCAAATCAAAACTACGGTGTGTATACATGTAGCATATTATCATGACACAGAAAGGATCAAGTGATGGAAAACTAAGCATATATGCAAATGACATTATCCGAATAAATAGCAGCTAACAATGCAACCCATGTACTCTCATAACAAAAAAGTCCCTTACATTCAAAGTATGCTACTGAATATCAGAGTAGGGACTGGGTCAAAACACACTCTCTCACAAAGACGTTCAAACAGTGTGCGTGAAATACCATAGGCTTGCCTTTATTTTCTATGCCTTAGTTTTCGAACAGTTGAACTAGGATCACTATAGGACTTTCATAGGCTTGTAATGTAGGCTTGGGGATGGCTATGGTATATATGGATAAAATGACTCAACCCTCTTTGACACTACACTATTTTTGGCTCCACTTTCCAGCCATTCTCCTTTTATTTTTCCGTATTCTCCTTTATTTATTTTCAGATTTTGGGTGTGATTTTCTTCAAAACACATTTTTTTTCTTTAATGTAACACCCCGTACATGTTTACCTTAGTTTTGAGAGAAATAAGTAAAAAAATAATAATAATAAAAAAAAAATGTAAGGGAGAGGAGCGCAAGAGAGCGTGCCACGCTGCTCTGGGCTAAAATTTTTAGTCCAGAGGCAGCAAGGGGGTGCGCCAGGCAGTGTGCCATGCTGGTTTTGCCACTTTTTCGAAAGTTGGAAATTTTCTAAGTCCCAAGGGTTCCCGGGACGTATTGAGCCAATTTTTGCCACGATTCTTCTAAAACCATGAGAATATACATGAAATGAGTGAAATAATATATTGGTATGATAAAATTACTCGAGGACGAATATGGCATCAAAATGACGATTTTACCCTTATGGTCAAAATGGGTCATACGTGGCTAGAATCGCTTGTTTTTGGGATTGAGGCTACGAATATAAATCCCGTGAGTGGGAATATTTTTGTAACTCGTATGAAATAAATTAAACATGAAAAATTATTGATTTTGTTGGATTAAGTGAATTGGGCCCAAAAAGGACCCAAAATGTGAAAGAAAACATGAAAGGCCCAATGGGTCAAAATGACCCATTCTTGCCTTGACTTGTCAAAGGGTGGAATAAATGGCTAAGGATGACTTTATGATGTTATAAAAGGTGGCCAAAAATCAGATTTTTATCTCATTAGACACACATCACATTTCTCTCATTTTCTAGAGTTTTCAAGAAAACTCTTTTGGTGGCTCTTCAAACCCTAAGACATTTTTGGACAAGATCATCATCTTACAAGATTGGGTAAGTGATTATTATTGTGATTTAACATATTATAAGCATGAGAGAATATGTATATCTTGTTGGTTATGGTTGGAATTGTTGGACATGACACTTTTGGTTGTTGTGAAAAAGATGTGTCATTCATGGGATTGTGACTTGAATTATGACTTGTAGTTTTGATGAAAAAGCATGGTATAGATAAAATATCATCAACATGTATGGTGTTATTATTGTCCTAAACTTGTTATTTTTCTATAAGTGTAAATTTGGGGATTTTGGCCGATTTGTTGTTGTAAGGTGTATTGAAGCAATTTAATGGAATAATTGTGATATGGTGCTTATGAGGAAGTGTAGAGGAGGAACATTGTGGTGAAATGCTATTGGTATGTGATGTTGTGGTTAATGTATAAAATTTTATGGTATTTTTGGCATGAAAAGGGCCATGAATGGTATTGTAAAGGATGAATAGGGAACTCATGTAACTTATGGTTGTCTTATACACTTGAAATGTAGCTTGTGGTCAATGCATGGCATGAATGGGACATTGTTGGTATGTTGATACCGTAAATGGTATTGTAGAGAAGGAAATGCCATTTTAAAGATAAACATGTAACTCATTGTTGTCATATGCATTTGTAAGGTAGTTGATGGTTAATGTTGGTTCCGTTGTGTACTTGTGATGTAGAGCGAAACGTAAGAAAGGAGTGGAATTGTTGTGCTCACATCTTGGATTGTGTATTTACATTGGAAAGCTCAGGTATGTAAGGTTACTCTGTCCATATCCTTCTGCAACACATAATGTTCATAATGACATTATACTTGTCCTATTTCGAAATATGCTAAGGTATCTCATTCAGATTTGATATATATTATTATCCACACGTTTCTTATTCATTGACCGATTGGCATTGATATGTCTCTTATCCATGGACTGAAATTCCTAAAGCTCTCATAAGGTTGTTGGAACTACTAAAAGAAATTGTTTCAAGGAAAGTGACGACGTAAGAAGAATCTATTCATTCCTAGGTCACGTATCTCTCATTCATTAGTTGTTGTTGTCCATGAGTTACCTAAGTACGGACATGGTTCCAATAGTGTTATGTTTCTAATAACGTTATGTTTCTCACAATGTTTATTCCCATGTCTCTCACTCATTGGTTAATGATCCAAAGCTTCAAGGAAAATTGTCATAACGTTGAAATCTCTAACGGAACTATTTCAAGAGAATAATACCATAAGAGAATCTATTTAATCTTGGATGGCATTTTCCAATCATTCCAGGTTCCAAAGTCCTATAGTATGATGATTATCCTTGTACCAATCTTTCGCAAGTAAAAGTACCAATTTCATAAGAGTAATAAGAGAGGCGATGTGCAAGTTAGTATAATTATTCCTCATAAGTGAAGATGTGAATAGCATGAAGTGAAGTGAAATGAGATGTGTATATAAGTGTGAGCTTTACTGTCATGATCTCTAAATGTATTACTCTCATAGCTAGGTCAGGGAAATAAGATTGTGAAGAGGTAATTCACAAATGGTTAATTTATGTTATGTGCCATTGAGAATGGGTAACAATCTAAAGGGTATAAGTTCAAGATGGAATAATCCCAATATCATGCTCTGTTAGTTATGATAGCCCACCAAAGGTGGATTCCTGGTATATATTTATATATGATATCCCACCAAAGGTGGATGCCCGGTATATATTTATATATGATAGCCCACCAAAGGTGGATGTCCGGTATATTATTATATATTATAACCCATCAAAGGTGGAGGCCTGGTACTATATATCCCACCAAGATGGAGGCCCGATACTATATACATATACTTATTTATTTTAGCCACTAAAGGTGGATGCCCGGTACTATATACGTATTTATTTTAGCCCACCAAAGGTGGAGGCCCGGTACTAACTAGTTGAGTGAACACTAATGAAGATAGTTGTAAAGAGATGAGAATATATACCTTGCGTGACTGTATATATATAAACATGAAGATTGTTATAAGAAGGAGGATAGCAAGACTGATTGACCAAGAAATGAAATAATAAACATAATGTAATGAAATAATAGACATAATGAAAATGGTTCCACACATTCAGGTTGAAGGTTTATTCACATTGATTATTTCCCGTACGTTTAATTTCTTGGAAGTACTTATGTATTGATATAGTTTCATATGGCCTTACATACTCAGTACTTTCTTCGTACTGACCCCTCTTGGAGGACTTACCTTACATGCTGCAGGCCCAGGTGTTAGTAGATCTCCGCTGTAGGAGACGAGGTATCCACAGATTGTTGGTGAGCTCCAGTTGATCCGGGGCTTTTCTGAGTCATTATGCATATTGGTTTGAGATTGTATATGAGTATAGAGCGGGATGTGTCCTGACTCTAGGTTTGTCATAGTCATGTATCTGTAGAGGCTTTGTAGACGTATGTGAGAAGCTAAATGTAAGATGTATACGTTCATTTTGACATGATGGCCCTAACGGCCAAGTTTCATATATTGCACATATTGCCATGACTTCCGCTATTGATATTTAATTACATGAGATAAAATGATATTCATACGCTAACATGCATACGAGAGTGCATTAGCAAAGATTGGTTCTCTCGGGCCTTATCGGCTCCGGGTGCCGGTCCGACCCGAATAGGATTTAGGACGTGACAAAAGTGGTATCAGAGCAGGTCGTTCTCAGGGTGTCTACAAAGCCGTGTCTGAGTAGAGTCTTGCTTATGGATGTGTTGCACACCACATTTATATGTAGGAGGCTACGGGACATTTAGGAGTTGTTTCATTTCTTCATTCTAGATCGTGCAATAGAGCTATTGTCATATGTGGGATTACATCTGACCATTGTAATTGGTTTTCTTTGATATAGTAAAATGCCGATTACAAGACAAGGTATGGGCAAAGATAAGCAGGTTGATATGCAAGCGGGAGAAGGAATTAGTAAATCCCCACCTAACCTAGCTAGTCAATATGGGGTTAAAACTGAGTTTACATCACGGGCACCTTCTCCTCCCCCTTCTCCAGGGAGACCACAAAGGAGGGAATTATCCCCAGAATTGCCTGTTAATGTTACTAGGCGGGAGTTACAGGATTTGAAAAATACGGTGCAAATGTTGACTCAGATAGTTGTTGCCCAGAGTCAAGGACGAGTTGGTCCAGTGACAAGTGATGATAGTGCGGCTAGGATAGCTAGTTGGAGGACACAGGATTTCCTGAAATTGGATCCTCCCATATTTACCGGGTCCGATCTTAATGAAGATCCGCAAGATTTTATAGATCAAATCCAAAGGGCTCTAGATGTTATGCATGTGACTGGTGTAGAAACAGTAGAGCTTGCAGCATATATACTGAAAGGAGAGGCTATATTATGGTACGAAGATTGGAAACGATCCAGAGGTATCGGTGCAAATCCATCTAGTTGGGAGAAATTCAAGGTGGCATTCCTTGATCATTACCTCCCATATGAGGTCCGCGAGGCTCGTGTGGATCAGTTTTTAAATCTTCATCAAGGAAATATGAGCGTCAGGGAGTACAGTCTTCGGTTTAATTCATTGGCTAGATACGCTCCTCACATGGTAGCAACTATGACCGATAGAGTTCATCGGTATGTAGACAGATTGGAGCCCTACTTGGTAAGAGACTGTACTATTGCTTTATTAAATAAAGACATGGATATAGCCAGAATACAAGCCTTCGTGCAAAAGATGGAGGATCAAAGGCAAAGGGGAAGGATACAAGAATCTGAAGTAGGGCCGTCAAAGCGGGCTAGACCCATGGGACAGTTTATGGCATCCCAAGGAGGATTTAGGCCTCGGGTTCTCCCAAGACCACCTAGACCATCATTTTCTTACCCTGCAGCGGGTACTCCACCTCCATTTCGAGAGTCTAGAGGCACTCCGATTGGGCAGAGTAGTGGAATACGGGGTTCGCAGACAGCGGGATCTTTTCGTCAACTGTGCCAGCGCTGTGGAAAGTTTCATTCAGGTGAATGCTGGTTTGAGATGGACATTTGCTTTTGGTGTAAAAAACCAGGACACATGAAGAGAGACTGCCCACAGAGGGCCACGGGTAGTATGACACGACCTACGGGGTCAGCAGAATTCGGAGGCTCTCCTTGATATAGTGATAGGTACGTTATCTGTATGTTTACCTAATGAATATGCATTAATCGATTTGGGTTCTACCCTATCATATGTTACTCTATTGACTGCGGGGGAATTTGAAGGAACACTAGAGTTAATAGTCAAGTCAGTTGGGGTGTCCACACCAGTTGGTGAATTTATTATAGCTAGAAGAGTATGTCGCAATTGTATAGTAAATATTGTGATCATGTTACATTGACTAATCTTACTGAGATGGACATGATAGATTTTAATGTTACCATGGGTATGACTTGGTTGGCTTCTTGTTAGGCCACAATAGATTGCCGAGCAAAGAAATTTTATTTTCATTTTCCACAAAGAATTTTCTTAAATGGAAGGGTACATATGTCACTTGGTCAGAGTGAAGGATACTAATGTTAAGGCTACTAATGTGAAAGATACTAGTCTAACCCCGTAGGATGTCCCAGTATAAATTGTATCGACGAGGGATGACACGTCGAGTATGTGCACTAATTATAGGCAACGAATTGAAGTGTTAGGAAGATTTTATGTATCGGATATATATATATGAGCTAAAGAAATGCATTATGGTAACGCACACCACTCACGATATGCTATTTAGTAGGGAGTACTCAATAAGTACCATGATTGGAAGTGATTTATTGACAGGATTATATGAAAAGACTATTACGAAAGTTATACTTTAGTATTCGAAGGGATGACGAGCAAAGGTAAAGTACTTGGAATCTGAAGGTTATAGGCTATGTAGAGATTCTTTTAGTAAGAAATAGATGTGATGCCATATGGGTTAGCTTACCAAGTTAACACAGTTGTAGAAATGTTTTTGGAAACCCAAGTGAATGTAAGCATAGTTTCGTCTTCAAACAGAGGAACAAGCAAACCGTACTGTATAAGCATGAGAAGTTAATTCTATATAACGTACTTTCTAAGATGGTTCGAAGATGTGGTCAAGTCATATATGACTTTGAAGTATCCCAAGAACTCTTTATAGTTCCTTCAGTATCTCATATGCGAGGCTTTGAAAGTGTCTAGGAGATTATCCCGTGTTGCTACCAGTGGAAATCCACCAGATACAGAAAAAAAAAAAAAATCTCATATCTGACGAAGTACGACTTACTATTCTAGCTTGATAAACGAAAGTAATAAGAAATAAGGTAGGAGCTTCCGTAAAAGCAAAATGGGAGGATCGAACACATGGAAGAAGTCACAAGGGAGACCAAAGAAATAGTGAAATCTAAAGTAATCGTAAGTTTTGGACATGAAAGCAAAGTGCAGGATATGGAATTGGAGTCAGAATAAGTAAGTCTTTACAAGTACTCTATGTGTATATGATAATTGAAGGATTCACTTTGAATTAAGTGTTACAATGAGACAATGTTGCTAACATTCGAGGACGAATGTTTCTAAGGGGGGAAGAATGTAACACCCTGTACATGTTTACCTTAGTTTTGAGAGCAATAAGTAAAAAAAAAAAAAAAAAAAAAAAATGTAAGGGAGGGGCGCGCCATAGAGCGTACCACACTTCTCTGGGCTAAAATTTTTAGTCCAGAGGCAGCAAGGGGGCGCGCCAGGCAGCGTGCCACGCTGGTTTTGCCACTTTTTCGAAAGTTGGAAATTTTTTAAGTCCCAAGGGTTCCCGGGGACGTATTGAGCCGATTTTTGCCACGATTATTCTAAAACCATGAGAATATACATGAAATGAGTGAAATAATATATTGGTATGATAAAATTACTCGAGGACGAATATGGCATCAAAATGACGATTTTACCCTTATGGTCAAAATGGGTCATACGTGGCTAGAATCGCTTGTTTTTGGGATTGAGGCTACGAATATAAATCCCGTGAGTGGGAATATTTTTGTAACTCGTATGAAATAAATTAAACATGAAAAATTATTGATTTTGTTGGATTAAGTGAATTGGGCCCAAAAAGGACCCAAAATGTGAAAGAAAACATGAAAGGCCCAATGGGTCAAAATGACCCATTCTTGCCTTGACTTGTCAAAGGGTGGAATAAATGGCTAAGGATGACTTTATGATGTTATAAAAGGTGGCCAAAAATCAGATTTTTATCTCATTAGACACACATCACATTTCTCTCATTTTCTAGAGTTTTCAAGAAAACTCTTTTGGTGGCTCTTCAAACCCTAAGACATTTTTGGACAAGATCATCATCTTACAAGATTGGGTAAGTGATTATTATTGTGATTTAACATATTATAAGCATGAGAGAATATGTATATCTTGTTGGTTATGGTTGGAATTGTTGGACATGACACTTTTGGTTGTTGTGAAAAAGATGTGTCATTCATGGGATTGTGACTTGAATTATGACTTGTAGTTTTGATGAAAAAGCATGGTATGGATAAAATATCATCAACATGTATGGTGTTATTATTTTCCTAAACTTGTTATTTTTCTATAAGTGTAAATTTGGGGATTTTGGCCGATTTGTTGTTGTAAGGTGTATTGAAGCAATTTAATGGAATAATTGTGATATGGTGCTTATGAGGAAGTGTAGAGGAGGAACATTGTGGTGAAATGCTATTGGTATGTGATGTTGTGGTTAATGTATAAAATTTTATGGTATTTTTGGCATGAAAAGGGCCATGAATGGTATTGTAAAGGATGAATAGGGAACTCATGTAACTTATGGTTGTCTTATACACTTGAAATGTAGCTTGTGGTCAATGTATGGAATGAATGGGACATTGTTGGTATGTTGATACCGTAAATGGTATTGTAGAGAAGGAAATGCCATTTTAAAGATAAACATGTAACTCATTGTTGTCATATGCATTTGTAAGGTAGTTGGTGGTTAATGTTTGTTCCGTTGTGTACTTGTGATGTAGAGTGAAACGTAAGGAAGGAGTGGAATTGTGCTCACATCTTGGATTGTGTATTTACATTGGAAAGCTCAGGTATGTAAGGTTACTCTGTCCATATCCTTCTGCAGCACATAATGTTCATAATGACATTATACTTGTCCTATTTCGAAATATGCTAAGGTATCTCATTCAGATTTGATATATATTATTATCCACACGTTTCTTATTCATTGACCGATTGGCATTGATATGTCTCTTATCCATGGACTGAAATTCCTAAAGCTCTCATAAGGTTGTTGGAACTACTAAAAGAAATTGTTTCAAGGAAAGTGACGACGTAAGAAGAATCTATTCATTCCTAGGTCACGTATCTCTCATTCATTAGTTGTTGTTGTCCATGAGTTACCTAAGTACGGACATGGTTCCAATAGTGTTATGTTTCTAATAACGTTATGTTTCTCACAATGTTTATTCCCATGTCTCTCACTCATTGGTTAATGATCCAAAGCTTCAAGGAAAATTGTCATAACGTTGAAATCTCTAACGGAACTATTTCAAGAGAATAATACCATAAGAGAATCTATTTAAACTTGGATGGCATTTTCCAATCATGCCAGGTTCCAAAGTCCTATAGTATGATGATTATCCTTGTACCAATCTTTCGCAAGTAAAAGTACCAATTTCATAAGAGTAATAAGAGAGGCGATGTGCAAGTTAGTATAATTATTCCTCATAAGTGAAGATGTGAATAGCATGAAGTGAAGTGAAATGAGATGTGAATATATGTGTGAGCTTTACTATCATGATCTCTAAATGTATTACTCTCATAGCTAGGTCAGGGAAATAAGATAGTGAAGAGGTAATGCACAAATAGCCCGGTACTATATATCCCACCAAGATGGAGGCCCGATACTATATACATATACTTATTTATTTTAGCCACTAAAGGTGGATGCCCGGTACTATATACTTATTTATTTTAGCCCACCAAAGGTGGAGGCCCGGTACTAACTAGTTGAGTGAACACTAATGAAGATAGTTGTAAAGAGATGAGAATATATCCCTTGCGTGATTGTATATATATAAACATGAAGATTGTTATAAGAAGGAGGATAGCAAGACTGATTGACCAAGTAATGAAATAATAGACATAATGTAATGAAATAATAGACATAATGAACATGGTTCCACACATTCAGGTTGAAGGTTTATTCACATTGATTATTTCCTGTACGTTTAATTTCTTGGAAGTACTTATGTATTGATATAGTTTTATATGGCCTTACATACTCAGTACTTTCTTCGTACTGACCCCTCTTGGGGGACTTACCTTACATGCTGCAGGCCCAGGTGTTAGTAGATCTCCACTGTAGGCGATGAGGTATCCACAGATTGTTGGTGAGCTCCAGCTGATCTGGGGCTTTTCCGAGTCATTATGCATATTGGTTTGAGATTGTATATGAGTATAGAGAGGGATGTGTCCCGACTCTGGGTTTGTCATAGTCATGTATCTGTAGAGGCTTTGTAGACGTATGTGGGAAGCTAAATGTAAGATGTATACGTTCATTTTGACATGATGGCCCTAACGGCCAAGTTTCATATATTGTACATATTGCCATGACTTCCGCTATTGATATCTAATTACATGAGATAAAATGATATTCATACGTGAACATGCATACGAGAGTACATGAGCAAAGATTGGTTCTCTCGGGCCTTATCGGCTCCGGGTGCCAGTTCGACCCGAATAGGATTTGGGACGTGACATTTTTCTCTTTTTCTTTTTTGTAGTTTCTATTTATTTCACTCATTTTTTTTCACACCTAAATCTGTTCTCTTTTTCTTTTACTAACCCCTTCTTCATACCCAAGTTAAACTACACACCCTATAATAGCCAGCCGCAACTTAGGCGATTTACCTGAACTGAGGTACACAATGTCCAATGAGGGACTAGGGCCAAGACAGGTTCATTGTAAGTCAAAATGGGAAGGTGAATAGGCTAATGAAGGAAATAGGTCAATTAAGGCTCAAAATCGGGATCAAGGGATATTAATTTCATTTTGGTCAGGCATTTAGGCTAAAAGTGAACTTATTCAAGAGTGGCCTATGATCCTTTTCTAACCACTATCCTATAACCTAGGCAAGACTAACCGGACAAGTTCTGGATCGCATACACAAAGTGAACTAGGTAATGACCTCATACACACATAGCATAGGGTTACACTGTCAACTACTACCTATCCAATTGATGCATTGCTAGCTACCATCATGTTGCCTATAATACTAATTCCATAATAAGATCCAACAGCTATCACAAACTAACATACTACACACAAAGTTCAAAATAAAATATTTAGGAGGGGGGTCTTTTAAGCAATCAAAAAGCATCATTATTATTCAAAACACGTTCAAAATTAGACTGCCATAAGGTTCCCCTATTTTTCTCCTAATTAATCATGAAAACACATAAATAATATAAATAACAACCTAAACATACTGGTTCTACTATGATAGCACACTCGAGGGAAAAGAAATACGGCAACAAAACCCCCCAAGTGGTGGTATAGCCCCACCCCCAACTAAATAATGGTGCACTGCCCTCAGTGCACAACTATGAACATAATAAGGGCAAGAAAGTGAGACATACCCGTGGCACCCTAGGTGCGTGGGTCTAATGTCGATTAAAATAACAAAAATCAAAGCAAATGTAGAAATAGCAAAACACCTTGGGTTGCCTCCCAAGAAGCGCCTGATTTAACGTCGCGGCACGGCGTGAGCGTCTTGATTACTCAGATTTCATCAAGATATCCCTTGGGTTAGCCTCCAGGGTTATCTTAAATATTTATTACCAAAACCACCCTCATGTCCTTTGGCAGCTTCATAGTTCTGCAAACATTAAACGTGACTTCCTTATTATTCATCCTGAATTTCAGCTCACCCTGCTCCATATCCACCAATGCTCTGCCGGTTGCTAAAAATGGTCTTTCTAAAATTATGGGCATCTCAAAATAGACCTCATAGTCCAAGACTACAAAGTCAACAGGAAAGATAAATTTTTCAACCTTGACCAAAACATCACATACTATACCCACAGGTTTCTTGATCGTACGACCCGCCATCAATAACCGCATCTTTATTGGCTCGGGTGATCCCAAACCTAATTTCTCAAATACTACCAACGACATCAAGTTAATGCTCGCACCTAGGGCATACAAAGATCTTACAAAGTTAACTGACCCAATTGTGCATGGAATTGTGAAGGTACCGGGATCATCTTTCTTTTGCACAAGAGAACAGGATGCAATTGCACTACAATGGTGCAAATCACCAACAGACTTATAACTGATAGTTCTTTTCTTTGTGACCAACTCTTTTATGAACTTTGCATATCCCGGCATTTGTTCCAGCGCCTCCACCAATGGGATATTTATAGAAAGTTGCTTCAATATGGACATGAACTTATGAAATTTTCCATACTCCTTCTTACTCTTCAAGTACTGAGGGAATGAAGGTGGCGGCTTAGGAATGGGGTTTAGCATTTGTGGGGCTTCCTTTTCTTTTTCATTTTCAGCATTCACCTTGTTTTCATCAGTCTGAGGCTTTTCAAATTTTTTCATGATCTCTCCACTAACAATTTTATTTTCATCCACCTTTTTCTTTAGACGTTGAGGGAAAGGTGGAGGAAGTTTTGTAAAAGGAACATACTTCTTTAGAGCTTCCTTTACCTCTTTCGTGGCATTCGTTTGCTCTTTCAGTGTAGCATGAATACCCTCAACTTGTTTGGGTGCCTCAACGAGAGTCTACCCACTTCTCATTGTGATAGCCATACAATGAGCATCATTTCTCGAGTTTTGGATGGTATTGCTCGAAAGTGTACCTTGTTGACACTGATTCAATGTTGTAGATATCTGCACGAATTGTTGCTCCAGCTGTTTGATGGCTATTGAGTGAGACTCAACCTTTTGTCTTATTCACGAAATATCTTCCCTAATCTCTTTTAGACAGTTTTCTTGGCTCTCTAAGCTCATAACCATTTTATTAAGAAGGGCTTCAATCCTCGAATTTCCAGAATCAACATCGCAGTTCTCTGGTGGAACATATGTGCCACTTTTCTCTTTATAATCATCCTTTCACCTCCAATCACTGTCACGATCTTATTCTATGTCTCTATATACTGACTTGTTATAATTGTCTCCATAGTAGTTTTGACCTTGATTCCTTTTCCTTAAGTTCTAAGAGTCTTGATTAGACCCTTGACCCTTGGCTCAAAAACCCGCCACCTCTCGATCTAAGTACTTAGCCTCCTTATCAGATTCATAATCGTCATGCCTAGGTGTTTTTCCTTATGTACCTACAACATGCACCTTATCAGCACCTCCATCCATAATCTTTTTGGCTAGCAAGACAATTTCTGTCCTCAATTGTGTGACCTCTTGAGCTACAGATTTATCCAAAGCCCGTTGTGCTGTTGAGGCTCCTATAGAATATGTCCCAATAGGTGTATCTGCCTCTTGAGTATGCCATCCTTGGTTGGTCTTAGCAATATGATCTAATATCTCTGAAGCTTGTTCCCACCTCAGACTCATAAATGCTCCGCCAGTGATAGTATCTGCTACAACCTTTGTATTAGCATTCAAAGCCCTGTAGAAGATCTCAAGTAAACTCCTACCACTCGTCTTATGATTTGGCACATTCTGCAGCTTCTTTTTGAACCTTAGCCATGTCTCGCAAAGCGCTTCAGAATGTAGTTGTCTAAAGTTGTAAATCTCATCCTTCAACTGTAGCATCTTGGAGGGTGGGAAAAATCTCTCTAGAAATTAATTTCTCAACTTTTGCCAAGTAGTGATGGAACCTCGTGGTAACTTGATCAACGAACACACCTTTCAAGTTTAGCAGGTGGATCATGGCACTTGTAATGTCAAACTTAGTGCCTTGAGGTAACTCTGGTGGAATAATAGCACCAGTCTCAATCGGCTCGAAATAAGCCACATCCTCTTCTTTGGAATTATCATAAACCAAAACATATGGTATTTGAGGGGGTTGTTGAACCCTTAATCTTCTTTGTCTCTATTCAAGTGTAGCTAGACGTTGTGCTGCCTCTTGCATTCCTTGATGATCCCTATTCGTTTGTCTAAGAGCTGCTTGCCTTGCATTTTCCTCAGCCGTCAATCGAACAGTGACTTGTTCCCCAGTTTCATGACCAACTATCTGAATTGGCTGGTTATGAATATCTCCCACGGCTGCGGGCAACTGAGCTCCATCGATATTCACCATTCTTTGATTTTCTATCAATGTTCGTTCGATCGCAATATCAAGTGAAATCAGGGGATTGCCTTGATTCCTAATGTTGGGCATACACCGGCGTGTGCCCTCCAAAAAAGTATAGAAAAATAAACCAATCAACTCCAACAAGCAAACTAATCAACTCCGTAATCGTATTCCCCAGTAACGATGCCAAAATTTGATGTCACCCAAAGTATACCTCCAGAAAAGTATAATGCAGTCGATGTACCAAATATAAAACCCAACTAGGTTGGGTTCGATCCCACAGGGAATAGGATGAAATTATGTCGAGTGCTTGTCCGATTAATTGGCAAGTAAGTAAAATTCAGGGGTTTTTATAAGTAAGTAATAATAGTAATGATTGTCGATTTTCATATTCATAATCAATATGAGAAATACACTAGGACTGTGATCCCCAATGATTCCTTAACTCCACCAGTTACTTGTGCTGACAAAACTGTCCCTCTGTGTTTCATGTAAAATCTAACAAGTTAAGTTCATCTAAACATCTCTCGACCTTGGTTAGACGAATTTCACTCTTCTCCTCTCGGTCTTCGAGTGTCGTACTACTAATCCTTGTCCTGGATCTCAGATAACTATCCATGTTACGACTCAAGTTATTAGATGAAGGTTGATAGATTCAAATCTCTGTTGTTATTCCTTTTTCCCAATCTCTCTCTCTCTCTCAATCAAGTCTAGAATACAGGCGAGTTTCTAACGTTTGCAACTATTAGAAGATCAATTATAATGAAGGTAATAACAATACATGCATTTACAATGGTTCAGAATTGCTTTGCACTTAACCCATTTCGTTAATTCCTCATGGTTCACAAAACCCTAGTTGATGGGTTTAGCTACTCATGATTGCAAGAACACTAGAAGAATTCAATGATGAAAACATAATTGTAAACTCACAATAAGAAGAAAACTCTGAAATCTCAATATCAATAAGACCCTAGAATTTTTGTTCCAAGATTACAAAACCAATATTGTGTTTATGAACTCAAAAATAATGAAAAATATCTCTCAAAACAATGTACTGACTCTCTCCAATAATAGGACAATATAGGGGTATTTATAGATACAAGATGAATCCTATCCTAAACAAAACAGGAGAACAAAGTCGGCAAATTTTCACGGTACCGTGACTTGGTATCATGGAACCAAGTCAAGTCACGTGGATCCCTACCGTGTGAATTGGGCTTCTTCACAATCTTCAGGAGTCAACCCACGGCACCGCCCTACGACACGTAGGTCGACTCAAGTGACGTGGGTCTTGCCGTGGAAATAAGGTCACCTGAAAAACTTTTAGGAGTCGATCCACGGCATGGACCTACGTCACGTAGGTTGACTCATGTGACGTAAGTCCTGTCGTGAGTCACTCCTCTGGTCCTGACTTGACTCTTTCATCTTCAAATACTTTGTTCTCATTTATGATTCTTTCTCTTTGTCCAGTTTGCCTCCAAAAAACTATTCTCCTATAATATAGAATAGAAAACACATCATACCAACTAAACATACCCGAGTTATTGCATATTTTCCTTGTTTTATACATCAAAAGTGCCATGAAACCACGACACATCACATGACACTATGAATACTAAATTAACTGATAGAAACACTGTGCGGAAGCTAAATTAAATGATGAAATAATAATCAAAACCAACAATAATATTTGAGTTTAAAACCACAAAGCTGAATATCTAACTACATGTTTGAAAGCCTCTACTAAGATGAGTTACTGGGACAAGCCCTCAGCTAACTCTAACTGTCTAAAAACTTGAATGATATAAATGAAAGATATTGATAAATAACCCTTGAATGATGAGGACTCACCAAAGTACTGCTGCTGATATAATAGGAGATTGTACTATACGCCATTCGGATGCTGAACGACAGAACTAATATTATAAGATAATATAGCACAAAGGAAAGTATATGATCAATACTTTAAATGTACATAGTATGTGAGATAGGAAATAACTGGCATAGGCTAAACATGAGGCATGTAACATGATAAACTGATGCAAGACCAAGTAATAAACATGTGCTGTATGATATGCTGAATAACTGAATACGAGGTCATGCAACTATCTGAGTCTAAACTATGGACTGTGGGAGATAATGTTAACCGACATACCCCAATCTGAGCTAACCGAGGTCCAACCTGTAAACCCAACTGAGTGGGTGTTTAGTACCTTTCCAGGGGTATGAACATTGACTGACGTGGATCCATTAAACTGATGTCTGAAAGGACTAAGATGTCAAGCCTGGTCTGACGGGTGACCCTTTAGAACCTATGATGTTGCTGTAGTTCTGGGACTTAGGAACTTTTACTAAAGGTCTCAGCCTAACTGATGAGTGAGACTTCATCCCTGTAGTCGCTTGCTGCTAAGTACTATTCCCAACTGAAATAACAACTAATAATTGAAATGTTAAATAATATTAATATTTTGAAGACTGAAGATAAGTACTTTATATGAAAGCATTAAAATCATGAAAACAAAAGGATTGAATATTCATAAATATATGCATGAAATCCTAGGTCATCGGATTTTCATAACCCGCCATCACTGAAGAATGCAACTACTATGACAATTCCCATAGTAAAATAAGGAATTTCATTACTCAAGTTCGAGAATTATGGATTACATAATATAATGACGGATTACAATTATATACATTCAATGATACTAAAATTCATGGTAAAGCATGATTTATATCTCAATGCTAACAAGGAACTGAATTATCAAGGAATTCACAATATTCATGAACCCTAGGCTCTGAGAAAGGAATTAAACTGAGGATTTGAGTTAACTTTGGGACTCAATGGATGAAAGAAAACCCATTGATGAAATCCCACATACCTAAATATGAAACCCTTGAAGAATTTCTTAAAATTGGGGCCTAAAAGTGAAAAACCCTACTTCTTGCTTTTTGGGAGAAAGCACCACTTTTCTTATTTCTAACTAAGTGTCGATATATTTTTGAGCGAGTGAGAGGATTAGGGTAATATTAAACTTAATAACCATCCTTGGAATAGCTTAAACGACGTAGTTTTGGTGTTAAAAGAGTGGGAAAAAACCAAACAACCCCTTTGAAAATGATATAACAGTGTAGAAAAGTTCTGTCTAACCGTTCGGATGATGAACCATCAAACCCTTGACTAATCATCACTCAAACCATCAAAAAATGACCAAATTTTGGTCTTACTAGTCAAGCTTGATGTCTTTCCTTGACGGGTCATCACCTGATCCGTCACACTCTGACAGACAAACACCCTCTAATAAATTAAGCATAACTTTTTACTCTAATAATAGATTAACAAACAATTGCTGGTGTTGGAAATAATACTCAAAGACATTTCATTTGGTGGGTCTTGAGCCCTAAAAATATTTATATTCTAGGATTTATGATCATTTGAAGTTGACTATAAAAAGATTTTTTCACAAGAACTCAATCGGGAAGGAAGGTTTCAACTTGGCTATGAGCTAGGAGTTACTTGTGGCCTTAGTACATGTATAAATACCTTCTAATACTATGAAAACATGATGTTTGATTGTACATGTACTTTAAGAATGGATCTAATCTTAGCTTGGATTCTCGGGGTGTTACAATATCTCACCCTTGGGGTCATTCATCCCCGAATGAAAACTAACTAAGCTGAAAAGTTAGGGAAAGAGCTGCAATACCAATGCTGAATTTCTAAAAGCTAACTACTGACATGATAACTGAGTTTATAACTAAAACATGGAATGAACTAGGCTCATGAATGCATACTATGACATGAGAATAATTGGGTGACATAAAACGGAAAGAATTAATTAAAGGGGAAACTATTACCTCAAGCTGGAATGGAATTTGAAGAGAAAAGATGGGGGTACTTAGTCATTATATCTATCTCTGCTTCCCAAGTAGCTCCCTCAACTAACTATATCCACCAAAGAGCTATTACTGAAGCGAACTCCTTATTTATCAACTTACGATCTTGACGATCAAAAATCTACCGGGACTTTCCAGTAAGAGAGATTATCTTTCACACCCACATCATTTAAAGGCACAACCGATGCGGTATTACCAATGCATTTCTTCAACTGAGACACATGGAGAACTAGATGCACTGATGTTAAGTCTGCGGGCAAAGCTAACTCATAGGCTGCATTGCTAAAATTACCCGCAATCTTATAAGGACCAACATAGCAGGGACTGAGTTTCCTTTTCTTACCAAATCTCTTCGCCCATTTCATGGGTGAAACTTTCAGGTAGATAAAATCACCAATAGCAAACTTAAGTTCCCTCCTCCTCATATCTGCATAGGATTTCTGATGACTCTGAGTTGTTTTCAGCCTCTCTCTTATTAGTTAAACTTTCTCCATAGCCTCATGAACTAATCCTGGCCCTATTAAGGTAGCTTCACCAAATTCAAACCAACTAATAGGAGATCTATACCTCCTAACATAAAGTTCTTCAAATGGTGCCATCTGAATACTGGAGTGATAACTATTATTATAAGTAAACTCAATCAAAGGCAAATAATTATCCCAACTACCTTTGAAATCGTTCACACATGACTTAATATATCCTCTAAAGTCTGAATGGTCCACTCTGCCTTACTATCTGTCTGTGGATGAAAAACTGTACTGAGATGAACTTAGGTACCAAGACTCTTCTAAAAGGTCTTCTAGAATTGAGATGTAAATTGAGCACCCCTATCTGAGATGATAGTCAAAGGGACACCATAAAATTTCACCAACTCCCTAAGATAGAGTCTAGCATAATCCTCGGCTGAATCTAAAGTGTTAACTGGTATAAAATGGGTTGACTTAGTCACTCGGTCTACAATAACCCTAATAGAATCATGTTGTCAGCGAGTATGAGACAACCCTGTTATGAAGTCCATATTCACAAATTCCAATTTCCAAGTAGGGATACTGATATCCTGAAGCATACCACCAGGCGTCTGGTGGTCAACCTTAACCTGCTGGCAATTTGGATACTTAGCCACAAATTCTGAAATATCTTTCTTCATTCTATTCCACCAATAGACTTCCCGTAGATCATAGTTCATCTTAGTGGCTCCTGGGTGAATAGAATACTGAGAACTGTGAGCTTCTATTAGCATACTCTGTCTCAAGTCATCCACATCTAGAACACATAGTCGGCCCTGACAATGAAGAACACCATCTCCCCCTTTGGAGAAAACCTCAACTTTCTGACTTTGAACCATTTTTTTCAAATTAAGAAAAATAAGATCACTATCTTGCTTTTCTTTCAACTCAGCTATCAATGAAGATTCTGAACCATTCTGAACCAAGATATTACCTTCGGCTGAATCAACTAATCGAACTTCTAATCTACAAAACTAGTGAACCTCGCGAACTAACTCTTTCTTTCATCCTCTACATGAGCAACACTTCCCCATAGACAACCGACTAAGAACGTCAGCCACAACATTGGCTTTACCTGAATGATACAAGACACTTATATCATAATCCTTCAATAACTCTAGCCATCTCCTCTAACAAAGATTTAGATCTTTCTGAATGAACACATACTGAAGGCTCTTGTGGTCGGTGAATACATCTACATGAACCCCATAAAGATAATGCCTCCAAATATTTAAGGCAAAAACCACTACTGCCAACTCAAGATCATGAGTTGGGTAATTCTTTCATGAGGCTTGAGTTGTCTAGAGGCATATGCTAAAACCTTGCCATGCTATATCAACACGCAACCGAGGCCAACTCTGAAAGTATCACAATAAAATAAAAACCCATCTAAACCCTCTGGCAGAGTCAAACTAGAGTGGAGGTGAGTCGATTCTTCAACTCCTAAAAACTCTTCTCGTAAGAATCGAACCACTGAAACTTGACTTTCGTCTGAGTCAATTTGGACATAGGGGAAGTAATAGAGGAAAATCCCTCAACAAACCGCCTGTAATAACCTGTTAAACCCAAGAAACTGCTGATATCTAATGGAAAGATGGGTCTAGGCCAATTCCTAACTGCTTCGGTCTTTTGAGGATCAACCCGAATACCTTCACCGAAAATGATATGACCAAGGAATGCTAGTGATTTCTGGAAGAATTCACACTTATTGAATTTAGCGAATAACTGGCAATCTTTGAGAGTCTATAAGACAATCTTCAAATGGTCTGTGTGTTCATCCTCACTCCGAGAATAAACAAGGATGTCAATAATAAATACAATAATGAACATGTCCAAGTAATACTTGAACACCCTGTTCATCAAGTCTATAAAAGCTGCAGGAGCATTCGTTAGTCCAAAAGACATAACAATAAATTCAAAGTGACCATACTGAGTTTTGAAAGTTGTCTTTGGAATGTCACATTCTCTGACTCTGAGTTGATGATAGCCGGATCTGAGGTCTATCTTAGAGAAGCAATTGGCACCCTGAAGCTGGTCAAACAAATCATCAATCCTAGGGATAAGATACTTATTCTTGATTGTGACTTTCTTCAACTAAGGGTAGTCGATGCACATTCTAAGAGAACCCTCTTTTTTGCACACAAAAAGAACTAGAGGACCCCATGGAGAGATGCTGGGACTCATGAAACCCTTGTCTAGGAGATCATTTAGCTGCTCTTTCAATTCCTTAAGCTCGACAGGAGCCATTCTATAGGGTGGAATTAAAATAGGTTGAGGATCTGGAAGGAGATCTATTTCGAAGTCAATTTCCTATTCGGGAGGAACTCTAGGCAGATCTTTGGGAAACACTTCTGGGAACTCATTTACTACTGGAACTGAATAAAGAGTTGGGGGCTTAGACTTTGAATCCTTAACCCGAACAAGATGATAGATTCACCCTTTGAAAATTATTTTTCTAGCCTTAAGGTAAGAAACAAATCGATCTATAGGCACTGAGATACTACCCTTCTACTCTATGACTGGCTCGTTTGGAAACTGAAACTAGCCTACTCTGTTTCTACAATCAATTGAGGCATAACAAGAGTGGATCCAATCCATGCTAAGAATGACATCAAAATCAGTCATGTCTAACTCTACAAGATCGATTGAGGTAACTTTCTGAGAAACTGTGACTGGGAAATTTCTGTATACCCATCTAGCTACGACTGAATTACTGACAGGAGTAGAGACTGAGAAAGGTTTTGAGAAGATTTTGGGACTGACACCAAAGTCTACTGCTATATAGAGAGTGACAAAAGAAATTGTGGCTTCAGGATCTAACAATGCATAGATATTAATATGAAAGACCTGTAACGTACCAGTGACTACATCAGAAGAACCCTCCTGATCCTATCGAGTCTAAAGGGCATAGAACTTGTTCTGATGCTATTCGCCAGTTGCACTAAATGAGGCACCCTGCTGAGTCTGGTAACCTGCTGAAGCTGATGAAGGGTTAGTCTGATTCTACTAGCGAGCATCCCTGCCCCTCTATGAAACCACTAGACATTCCTTTAGTCTATCACCTGGCTTACCACACCCAAAACAATTTTCACTGCTGGCCATACACTCACCTTGGTCGTTCTTTCCATACTTCTTGCATATCGGGTGAGTACGATCGCTAATAACACTGCCTTGGGACTTAGAGCCTGGTGTCCTATCCCGATTATCCTTCCTGAACTTGGGCACTAGAGCAGTAGCAGATGATGGGGCTGGAGCTGAAGATTTTTGATAGAATTGAGAATGATTACCACCATTTGACTGCTGCTGAGAGAAGTTAAAACTACCTGTTCTGGCCCTCTTGCTCTCTCTTTCTCTCTCCTTGATCTTTTTCTCCTTAATATTTTGGGCATGAACCATAAACTTAGAGAGGTCCATCTCCTTAACCAAAATAGTAGTCTTACACTCCTTAACCACATCCTCAAAAACACCATCACAAACTTGCTTACACGGGCTCGCCGTGGAATCAGCAACCATTACAGGAGCATACTTTACAAGTTAAGTAAGCTTATAAGAATATTCCTTCACAGTCATGTTGCCTTGCCTCAGATTTATGAACTCCTAAACCTTGTCCTCCCTCAACTCAAGTGGGAAGAACCTGTCCAGAAAAGCAGCAACAAAATCATCCCATTCTACCTGTCCTGCTCCTGCACCCTTATCCTCCTTCCACTGGTTACACCAAGTGTGAGTGTTGCGACCCAGCTATACACGCAAGTGTACATGATCATTCAAGTAGTAAAGTGGCTCCTTTAAAAGAGCCGGATATCGAACCCAAGGGACCTTCGTCAACAGAAATCAATTCTGGACGTCAAACTATAATTAAAAATTAGTGTTGCGAAAACGACAAGAGATTTGATGCTAAAAATTAAATGATTGCGAACTATGAACTCCTATCTTCGCTACCGTAACTTTGGTTTTCGTAAATATGTTTGAAAAATCAATAAAAGGTGAATTCCCAGGGCTAAGGCACTCCAAACGTCATCTCTTGAGCATAATTGTTATTGGTTTAAGCACTTTGAGTTGTTTATCGTGGTTATTGATCCCGAGGTTAATTTTATAACTATATTCGTCTCCAAAATATAATCTTCTACTAGAACTTAGAAACCTACCTACATCAGTGAGTGGTGATAAGCTTAACCAATTCTAGAGCATTTAAGTTTTCTTCTCGTAATTGACCAAGTGTGGTGGATTAGGTACCTCTCGGTCATAACCACATGTCAATCCCTTAGAACTCCTTCCCCGATAAAGACCACACTTCATATATTCACGTTCTATCTTTTAGTTTCTCTCTCGAGCTCACTTCAAGACAAGGAATATATTCCAATGGTGATCAAGCATCAAAATAATGAAATTTAGAATATATGAATAACCAATTTATGATAAACTCCAGCAAAACCCAATAAAATTAACCCAAGAGATTCATGTTCTTGGCCTTAACCCCAAGAATGAGGGACTTTAGCCACTCATAATGTCATTCAACATCCAAAAGTCAATAAATACCATAAAAATACTTAAAAACTGAAAAGAAGAGGAATGGAACCAAATTGAGATGCCCAAAAATGCCCAAAATATTCTAAGGATGATGGAATCCCTATACAATAACCAAAAAGCCCTATTTATAGACCCAAAGTCGAGGCAAAATCGGCCAAAAAGTGGCCCGGCACGCCCTTGGGCGCGCCAGGCCCTTAACTTGTGATTTTTTTGCTTTCGTCGACTTCTCTTCGCGGATTTGATTGGATTATTCAAGTTCAACTCTTTGGCTTGCCTTTTATCTTCAATATTCTTCACTTGTAGCTCCTCCAAGCCTCACTTTCCACGCCAAAAATGCTCTAAAAAGTCGCAAATTCCACCTACAAGGGTCTAATCATATTAGTTAGCACAATATCCCATATTCCATCAAAAACCTATATAATACACAAGTATTGTTCTCAAAACTAAGGTAATCATTGGTTAAAGTCGCTACTAAGGCATATAAATACGCCTTAGATCAGTGAGCTACTCCCTTCAACTGATAAGCAGCCAAGTCAGCACTCAAGTGGAGTGACACTCATAATTTCAGTAACCTTTTGAATATCATCAAGACACTCTTGCGGATCTTCCTTAATCTTAAAACCATGAAACTTAGAAGGATTCATCCAAGTGAAGTCCCAGACTCTAGCTGCTACTGTGGTACCAGTGCGATTGATCAGGGCAACAACCTGCTGATTAGCCTAAGTGGTCATGGCCTGAGCTAGCACCGTAAAAGAAGCCCTAAATTTAGCATTAGAGACTTTCCCATTCAAATGGCCTGCTGGAGCTGGTGGAGCTTGCTGATTCCCATTCCTGTTACCAATTCCATTGGCTCTTTTGGGAGGCATTTTTCGTAAATGCCTAGAGCACGAGTTAGAAAAATGTTTTAATAGAGTTCACACTCTATCGCACGATATGAACATGAATGAAGTGAAACTTTTCCTAAAATGTTTCATAGCCTATCACTCATAAGTGTGGCGTGCTTCACACCCATGAACAAGAATCTACTTAACGCGACTTTCAGACACTCTAGGACACTTTAAACCTAATGCTCTGATACCAAGTTTTTCATAACCCAAAACTACCCCTAGTCATAACACGGTGCCTAGCCTGGCATGACACTATGAATACTGAAATAACTGATAAAAACACTGTGCAGAAGCTGAACTGAATGATTAAATAATAATCAAAACCAACAACAATTTTTGAGTTTAAAACCATAAAGCTGAATATCTAACTGCATGTCTAAAAGCATCTACTAAGAAGAGTTGATGGGACAAGCCCCCAACTAACTCTAACTATCTGAAAACTCAAAGGAAATAAATAAAAGATACTGAAAAATAGCCCTCGAATGATGAGGACTCACCAAAGTAATACTGCTAATGTGGTAGGAGATTGTAGTATGCGCGATCCGGATGCTGAACGACATAATCTATATTTTAAGACAATAAAGCGCAAAGGAACAATATGGCACAAAACAAAGTATGCGATCAGTACTTTGAATGTACTGAGTACATCAGGTAGGAAATAACTGACATAGGTTGAACATGATGCATGTAACATGATAAACTAATGCAAGACCAAGTAATAAACATGTACTGTATGATATGCTGAATAACTAAATTCGAGGTCATGCAACTATCTAAGTCTAAACTGTGGACTGTGGGAGATACTGTTAACCGACATACACCAATTTGAGCTAACCAAGGTCCAACTTGTAACCCCATATAGAAGGGTGTTCAGTAACTTACCAGGGGTACGAACACTTACTAACGTGGATCCACTAAACTGATGTCCGAAAGGACTAAGGTGTTAAGCCTGGTATGACAGGCGACCCTTTAGAACCTATAGTGGCACCGTAGTTCTGGGACTTAGGGACTTCTACTAAAGGTTTCAGCCTAACTGAAAGGTGATACTTTATCCCTTCGTCCTCTCGGTGCTAAGTACTACTCCTAACTAAAATAACAACTGATAACCAGAATGCTCACTAATATTAATATTCTAAAGACTGAAGATAAGTACTTTATCTGTGTCACGACCCAATATTTGGGTCATGATGGCGCCTATCGTAACCCACCAATAGGCAAGCCAAACCTTAGTCCAGAACAACAAGCGACGGGCCAACGGGCGGAATCTCATAAAACAGAGAAGAAGTGGAAGTAACCATATTTATAAACATGCTAAGACTGAGAAGGAAGAGGATAATGTATATAAAGTCCAGAACCCCTCCCAAGACCTGGTGGGGTCAGTACATGAGCCACTACTAACATACCCAAAATACAAGACAAAAACCAAACATGTATAATAAGTACAATAGTCTTGAGAGCAAAAGACTATACAGTAGAGGATGGAGTAGGATCTGCCTCGGACGTCAGTAAGCTCACCCTGCTCTGGAATCAGTGCTGAGAAAAGAGTCACGTCAAAACCGTCGACTGGTGCCTGGATCTGCATCGGGGAAAAAGATGCAGAAGTGCATTATGAGTACCAGGGCAACGGGTACTCAGTAGGCATCATCGGCCGACTGAGCTTAATATAATATAAGCAGGCTAAAGTGCAGGGGGCATGCTAAGTCCGGGGTACAAGTAATAGATACATAAGTAACGGCTGAGGCGTATAGATATGCTCAGGAAAATATAAGTGCGATACATAATAACGAGTAAATAAATGCGTAAGTAAACACACAAGTCAAACATAACCTATCTGGGCCCCCATAAACCCGATAGGCACACGGAAGAAAACAATAACCCAGTCTGGCCCCCATAAACCAGCGGGACACACAAGAAAAGTAAATGCATAGTCACCAGTGTCTCGAGGCTGTATCAGTATACAGTAACCACAATAACCAATAGGAGTGCACCGGGCTTGAACCGGCACCAATGGGTAATAACAAGAGGCCAGACGCCGGAGTCGAACCGAAAGCAGTGGGTAATAACAAGAGGCCACATATATATCATATCTGCCGGACTCGAACCAGAACTCATAGAACAACAACATCATAATCACGGTACCCAGTACCAAAACTCTCCAATCATATCATAACTAGATGCCGGACTCGAACTGTAACTCATAATAACCAGTGGTCGGACTCGAACCGGAACTCATAGTGTACCACAATCCGGGGCCGGACTCGAACCGGAACATCCAATAGTCAATAACCAAAATCATCATACCTGAATCAGTAGCCGGACTCGAAGCGGAACTCATCATATCCAGTAACCAGAACAGAATCAAAGGTCATATCATATCAAATAAACGGGGAACGCCTTAGTGCCAAGTCATTACTATTATATAGGTACAGAAGCTAACTCTACAACATGCTACAAGTCAATCTCGGGGTCCTTCTAGGTCAACTACCTACTATAAAAATATGTATATAAAAGTCTGGGTATACATTACAAGTCATGGAAAGGCGGTTCAGCGTTCTAAGTCAAACTAGCCGACCCCAATCAAATACGGTGCTATCAGGGACGAACAAAGCTAGACAGTCCAACCGGGTATAATCGGGGTGACTCAATCCCGTCATAACCCTAATAGTCATATAGGGCTTATCTAATCCCAAAGATGTCAAAGTTTCGACAAGCCGACAAAAAGGGTAACGGGGCCCGCTACCGGGTCCCGAAAACCAAGTCTGGTTATACTTGTCTAAGTCTGGGATAAGTCTGTCTAAGACTGGACTAAGGTCCAACAATAACATTCCCAGACTAGCAACAACAACAACAATACTATCCGACCCCAAATAGGTCATCTGTGGGGTACCACGAGGATAACGGGCCTGGAATATATCCGAATAGCCCTATCCGGCCTAGAAGGCCTAAATCACAGCAAACCACCACCACCAAGTCTATAATACCAGCCCACAATACCAGCACAATAGCATACATATATCACACATAAGCCCAGTCCAAGTGTAAAGGAAGGTAAACCTAGCCTACCTGGACGCCTGCCGCAAGCCTGCCAAGAAAACCAGCTAAATAGGAGTCTTTCCCTTTCGAGAGGCCTCCGACTGCTGCCAAGCTACCAAAATAATAAACTACATGTCAAAACATGACTATTGATACCCATATTTCATTAGTTCGGAAAATGTCCGAACAATCCACGTGGGGCCCGCTTGCGGAACCACAAAACTAAAATCGTCACAGTGTCCCAAATAACTCTGTGACCAATAGTCACAACAGATGTTATCCAATCCGAGCTCATATTAATCTCTAAATAAGAACCAACTTATAAGAAAACTACCGTAAATAAAATAAAACTTACCAAAATAACGATTATTACACGTCCACAAACACTTCCCACTAGAACACGAGCTTGAATAACTTGATGTTGACAATTAATTTTATCTCCGTTAAGTAAATTGTCAAGGAGACAAAAGGATTACTTCTCAAAAGATTCCACTCAAATCTCAAAAACTGCCACATACTACCAAGAATCGGACCAATTCAACGCACACCATTTTTGTCAATTGCTGAACATCAATAACTCATAGGCCACTGAATTCATATCTCCAAATGTTTCAACATATGTTGATTAAGTCCTTTGCTTTTTCTTTTTATTATTATTTTTTTAGTCAAATCTATATATGATGCTAAACGGTGGAATATGACCTTTGGGCTTTGTCCTTGCCACCTTTAAATAAAATATGCCCTGGACACTTCCTCCACTCCCACGTGGAGTGAGGTGTCAATGCAATAAAATTTTATTTGTTCCGTTACGTAAGTACTCGGGTATTGCATAGGTTCGTGGTAAAATAAATATAATATTTTGAATATACCATAATTAATAGAATATTATTTCTAACAAAACCTCTATAAAATAAAAATATTATTTTAACATATTTAAATTCACTATCTCCGTTTTAATTATTAATAGGTTATAATACTATTATAAAATAGTACAGATATATCATACCTAAAGAATTTCAAAAATATTTTCAAAAGGTCATTAACTATGTCATTTTACCAAATTCAAATTTAATTTAATATTTTACAACGTGCTCGGTCTAAATAATATTCTCAAACGAACTGCCCGGGAGCCGAACTGTCGGTCCCAGCAAGTCATAAATAACTTGGGGCAGTTATAGAAAAGCTCTAAGCGCTGACAACACACGAAAACGAAGGAAATGACCGGGAAGGTCATTACAATCTGAAAGCATTCAAATCATGAAAACCAAAGGATTGAATATTCATAAATATATGCATGAAATCCTAGGTCATCGAGTGTTCATAACCCACCATCTCTGAAGAATACAACTATTATGACAATCCCCATAAACTGAATAAAATAAGGAATTTCATTACTCAAGTCCGAGAATCATGAATTACATAATATAATGAGGAATTGCAATTATAGATATGCAATGATACTGAAATTCATGGTAAAACATGATTTTATATCTCAATGCTAACAAGGAACTGAATTATCAAGGAATTCACAATATTCACGAACCCTAAGCTCTGAGGAAGAAATTAAACTAAGGATTTGAGTTAACTTTGGGACTCAATGGGTGAAAGAAAACCTATTGATGAAATCCCACATACCTGAAGATGAAACCCTTAAAGAATTTCTTGAAATTGGGGCCTGAAAGTGAAAAATCTTACTTCTTGCTTTTTGGGAGAAAATCGCCTCCTTTCTTGTTTCGAACTAAGTGTTAGATGTTTTTGAGTGAGTGAGAGGCTTAGAGTAATATTAAACTTAATAACCAACCTTGGAATAGCTTAAACGATGTAGTTTTGGTGTTAAAAGAGAGGGAAAAAACCAAACAACCCCTTTGAAAATGATATAACAGTGTAGAACAGTTCTGTTTGACCGTTCGGGTGATGAACCATCAAGCCCTTGACTAACCGTCACTCTAACCGTCACAACATGACCAAATTTTGGTCTTACTATTCAAGCCCGACGACTTTCCTTGACGGGTCATCACTGGTGTGTCGGTTAGTCACCCGAGCCATCATACTCTGACAGACAGACACCCTCTGGTAAATTGAGCATAACTTTTTATTCTGGTAAGGATTAATGAATGGTCGGTGGCGTTCGAAATAAGACTTGAAGACCTTTAATTTTGTGGGTCTTGAGCCCTAACACCTTGGTTAGATGGTGGTTTCCCATGGTATGGTTACTAAGAGAACTATGTTTGCTTTGATTGTTTCTTAAAATGTATGGTATGATATGGTTTGATTTCATGATTTGGTTATCATGAAAACCCTCACTTTATGTAACCAACGATTTGGTGGTATCCCATGTTTTTCTTATTTCTTTTTTCAATTATGTCCTTACTTAATATTACATAATCTTATTTTACCCTTTACCCTATATTTTAACTCCACCCCTACCCTAACCTCCCTACCAGCCCCCCCCCCCCCAAAAAAAAAGATCATTTTATTTTTTAAATTTATTTTTTTAGAAAATTTCAAAAAAAAAATTTCTTATCCCATCCCTCATACCCTGACCCCAACCCCAACCCCTACCAAACCCCCATACCAATTTTTTTTTTAAAAAAATTCATAACTTTTTTCTTACCCCACCCTCACCCCTACTCCTACCCCCTACCCCCCCACCCCACGCACAAAAAAAATTAATTTTTTTAATTTATTTTCAAAAAACAATTTCAAAATTTTTTTCTTACCCCACCTCTACCCCTGCCCCGATCCCCCACTCCACTACCACTTTAAAAAAAAATCAAAATGTTTTTCTTACGCCACCCTCATTATCCTATTCATTCTTATTGTTTTGTGTTAAATATATATAAATTCTTTTAGAAAATATTTTCCTACTTGCATAACGAACACAAGAAAATAAGTAAGAAATAACTTGGTTTCCTAGAAAATGTTTACTTGGAAAATGTTTTTCATGGAAAATATTTTCTTCCATAATACACGCGTAGCATACACAAAATATGCATTCAAACTTTGCACTTGTCGTTGGTGGTCACGTCTCAAAACATCAAAAAGAAATGAAATTTGTTACTTTAAAAAAAAATGAATCTGATTACATTTATTTTAATCTACTTTTTTATTGATTTTGTTAGAATTTACGTGAATTTAACAACTTAATATATTTACATAGGATAATTTGTGACAAATTTGCAGGAAGAAAATCATCTTAAATTATTTTATTAACAATTATTGATAAATTTAACGTTTATAATAATTAAATGCATTTTAGTAAACTTACCTATTACGATACAATACCATACCGTCAAACCAAACAATAAAATAGTTATTATATAGCAGTAAATATTACAGTCCATCCAAACAAAGTGTAGAACTCTTTATATGCTTGGAGTTATGATCGTTTGAAGTTGACTGTAAAAAGATTCTTCACAAGAACTCAATCGGTAAGGAAGGTTTCAACTTGGCTATGAGCTAGGATCTACTTGTGGACTTAGTACATGTCTAAATCACTTCTCATACTACCAAAAAATGATGTTTGATTGTACATCTACTTTAAGCATGGTTCTAATCTTAGCTTAGATTCTCAGGGTGTTACACTACGATGGTCTATAAACACTTCACACTTGACACCATAGAGGTAGTGTCTCCAAATCTTAAGTGCAAAGCCACCGCTGCCAACTCCAAATCATGGGTTGGATAATTCTTTTCATGAGGCTTCAATTGCCTTAAATAATAAGCAATCACATTCTTGTCGTGCACTAACATAGCACCCAAACCAGAGTGTGAAGCATCACAAAACACAATAAAATCCTTACCTTCAATTGTCAAGGCAAGAATGTGAGCTGTGTTCAAAAGAGTCTTGAGCCTTTAAAAGCTCTCCTCACACTTATCAGACCATATAAATGACACCTCCTTTTGAGTCAACCTTGTCAAGTGAGTAGCAATGGAGGCAAAGTTCTTGACAAACCTGTGATAGTAGCTAGCAAGACCCACAAAACTTCGAACCTCAGTCACAGAGCTAGGCCGAACCCAACTTTTGACAGCCTTAATCTTCTGAGGATCTACCATCACCCCCTTCTCTGAAACCACATGCCCCCAAAAGACAATAGAATACAACAAAAAATTGCATTTAGAGAACTTAGCATAGAGCTGCTTCTCCTTAAAAATATCTAAAACAATACAAAAATGACATGTATGCTCTTTCTTACTATTGGAGTAAACCAAAATGTCATCAATAAGAACAATTACAAAAGAATCAAAGAAAGACTTGAAAATACCATTCATAAAATTCATGAAGGCTGCTGACACATTGGTCAACCCAAAAGACATCACCAAGAACTCGTAATGCCCACACCGAGTCCTTAAAGCTATATTGGGTATATCCTCAGGCTGAATCTTTAGGTGATGATAACCTGACCTTAAGTATATCTTGGAGAAAACTGAAGCACCCTACAACTGTTCAAAAAGATCATCTATCCAGGGCAAAGGATACTTATTCCTGATGATAACCTTGTTCAACTGTCTATAGTCAATACACATTCTCATGCTACCATCCCTTTTCTTAACGAACAACACTGGAGCACCCCTAGGCAAAGCACTAGGATGAAATAAGCCCCTATCAAGTAACTCCTGCAACTGAGTCTTGAGTTCCCGCAACTCAGCCGGAGCCATTCGATAGGGAGGAATAGAAATTGGATGAGTGCCTGGCTCCAAATCAATGCAAAAGTCAATGTTCCGGTCCAGAGGCATACCAAGAAAATCTGGGGGAAGCACCTCCTGAAATTCTGACACCATGGGAACTGACTCAATAGAAGGAAACTCGGCATTAATATTTTGAAGATATGCTAAGAAGGCAGAACACTCCCTCCCGACTAACTTCTTATCATAAATAAAAGATATAATTTTCACAGATCTCGACTTATACAAACCTTTCCATTCTAACATCCATCCCGGGCATCTCTAAAGTCATAGTCATAACATTATAATTTAGAACTACATGATACGGAGATATCTAAGTAATACCTAGGCTGATGTCAAAATCAAGCATCTACAAGATTATCAAATCTACCGAAGTCTAGAAACCCATAAACAAGATCGAACAAGTACGATACACATGGGTTACTAGCACAGAGTCTCCAACCAGAGTAGACACATATACAGGAGAGTAAAGCATATCACTAACTATGTCCAATCCTAAGGCAAATTTAACAGATACATAAGAATAAGTGGAACCCGGATCAAACAAACAGTAGCCATCTGGTTATAGACAAGAATACTACCTGTAATGACTACATCAGAAGCCTCGGCCTGGGTTTTTCCTGTATAGGCATAACAGTGAGCCCTATCATCAATCTGGGGAAACTCCATAGCAGGCTGTACATCACCTCACCCTACATTACCATAACCTCGATGTCCACCACAGCCTCCTTGATAATTACCCCGCCTACCCTGTGGACGACCTCTACCAGAAGGAACCACAACTCTAGCCTACTGCTGCCTCTGAAAACTGGCCTGTCTCTGAGGACACTCTCTCTTGAAGTTCCCTATAGCACTACAAATATAGCAACCTCGATTTAGGAAAGGCCTGTTAGACGATGAATATGAATACCCTTGGTTTCTAGCAACTGAGGGTTGTTGAGTAGCCCCTGACGGACTAACTGTAGAAGCTAGCAGATCAAACTGAATAGGACGAGCTGGATAAGCCTGATGGCTATGACCCCTGGAATAAGAACCATCGAAGTTACCTGTATTCTGGGACTTCTTTGCTAACACCTTAGCCTGACCAAACTATTTGACTCCTTCTACCTTCTTCACTTAATCAACAACATCATTGAAGGTCTTTCTAGCAGAAGTCATATGCATAGACAAAACCTGCAAGTCAGTGTTCAGAACCTTTACAAACAACTGAATCCTCTCCTCTTCTGTACCAAGCAACTGAGTAGCATAACGGGACAAGGCATGAAACTTAGCCTCATAGGCTGCAATATACTTATTGCCCTCCTCAAGGGCCAGAAACTCATCCTTTTTAAGATCACGAAGAGTACGGGGGACATATTTCTCCAAAAATAGAGTATGAAACTGAGCCCATGTCAATGGAGGTAAACCTAGAGACAAACATTTCACATAAGCCCTCCACTACTGCTTTGCATCACCTGGCAGTTGAAAGGTCACAAACTCAACACCATGCTTCTCCACATACCCATTTTATACAACCTCTCATAATAAGCAATAATGAACTCAATCACATCCTTAGTCTCAGAACCAATAAAAGTAGGAGGTTTCATTTTCTGGAACTTAGTCAGCATGCCATATTAGTCCCGGTCAAGACAGGACCTAACACAGGACAAGGAAAAATCTCAGTCCCTAAGACCTTACCCATCTTAGGAGCAATAGCGGCAGACAACTAAACACCTGGAAACTAACAAACAGGCATAGCAGGAGTGGCTCCAGTACCTGCTAATCTAATCAGAAAAGAAAGCACCTATTGAATCATCTCAAAAGACATTGAAGAAAGAGTTGCACCCCCAGCTGGTGGTGTCTCCTCCTGCACTATAACATCCTCATTCACAAACTCCTGAAAATGATCCTGGGGTAGGAGAGGTGTCTCAGATCTTTGATAGGACAGATTAGCTGCCGCCCGAGCTCTACCCCTGGCAGGTGTTGCTCTCCCTCTTCCCCTACCCTTTCCTCGCCCTCAAATAGCCGATTCTGCAGCTCGGGTTATTGGTGCGGGGGTTACTGCTCTAGCTCTATTAGCTCTGGTGTTCACCATCTGTAGACAAAAGTATGAATGGGTTAGAAACCAATTTGAACGCCAGATACCAATTGGAATCAACTTATAGCACGAAAGAAGAAAGAAAGTGATAATTTCCTAAAGTCCTATAGCCTCTTGAAGAAAAGTACAGACATCTCCGTACCATTTTGCAAGACTCTACTGGACCCATTTTGGTACAATGAGATCAACGAACCTTGGGCTCTGATACCAACTTTGTCCCGACCCAAATCCATCGCGGGTGGCACGCACACTAAACCTACGGTGGGAGAACCATTTAACTCAAACTATCCAGACCTAATATTTCAATTTTAGATAAACCAATCACTTCATTAAATAATTCGATATCTCAAAGTGTTCTATTAGTAATATCGAATGCAGAAATAAAAAGAATATCTAAAACAAACCCAAGAACCTGAAAGTCATTGTACCAAAACACTACCAATATCAACAAAAGGGTTTAACTCAAAAACAAATGAAAATATCCAAGTCCAAAACAAATGGACAAGAACTAAATAGAGGACTCATGACTGGTCAGAAGATGTAGCTCACCCTTGAGTCAAAATGTGGTTTGCTTTAAAGCTGAGGTCTCAATGCAATCGTCGAAAAATGCTCTGCAATAAATAAAAAAAGAGCACGTGTAGTATCAGTACACAAGAAACAACAGTGTACTGGTAGGGTCATCATCCAACCCAAAATAAAGAATGTGAACATATACCCATAACTTAGTAAACAAGAACAACCATGAATACCTACCAAATAACTTTACCTCAAGTATATGACACTTAGCCTTTTTCAACAATACCACATAATTCAGTCAAGTACAAGTTAATATAGACAACAACCCAAGTCAAGACCATGACTACCAACATTAACCAAGTCAACAAATCATGACTCAACAATAATAAGTTACATCTTGCCTAAATTGCATAAGTAATTAGACAACAAAAGAGATATACCAATTTCTTACAATTTAGCCTGGACCACTCAAAAATCCACTCAACAATAACAATGATAATAATCATAAACCCTGGTTCACTCAAGGAACCACATATAAATAAGTTAATAAATAAATCCGATCCACTCAAGGAACTGTCACACTCACCAATACCTTGTATACACAAGATAAGGGTCTTAAGGTCGCCCACTAGCCATGACCTGTAGGGGACGAGCTCTTATCTATGTACCAAAAATCTCAGACATCTAATGCATACCAACCTTATATCAATCAATCCCATGAAGATGTCCAAATACTGGTACATTTCACAATAATAATATAAATTTTGTGAACATGTCCAAATACTAATACATCCCACAATAATCAACAAATATCACAACAACCACAACCATAATGAGAAATAACAACCACACTTTTACAATCAACAAGTCTTTAATACCACCTCATTATATGTAATTAACACTTAGGATATCATTCAACGAATTACTTTCTTTGACCATACATTGTAACAAGTATACGAAGAAATAGTTATCATGCACACATAATTTTCAAGTTAGATTTCAACTACATTAAACCATCACTACCTCAATCTAAGCTTGCACCACTCTAATGAGCTTGAGCCTTGCCTTGCCATGTAATTTCAGCTTGGTTGTGGTTTAAAAGAAATAATACATACATGATTCAGACAATGACCTAACACGTTCAAGGATTACAACCTAATCCCTTAACCCCAAGGTCAATTTCATGATCATTCCTCCCATTCTAGGATTTTCTACCATTATTCAACTTTAATTCTACCAATTTCATGAATATAATAGTGAATTCTAAGCATGTAATTGTAAATTAACAACTTTTAACCAAAACCCAAGCGTTTTCCACCTAATCCATCTAATTGCATTAGAAAATTCACAAAAGTCAAGTTAAATCCTTCTCAAAATCCAAAAACTAGTGATTCTAAGGATTAAGAATCGAAAAACTAGTTAATGGAATGGATTAACTTACCTTAACGAAGGAAATTGATGGAATGAAAATAACATTTTTGAGGTATTTTCTGCATTAATCAGCACATATCCCACTATAATGGCCCTATCCCACTATAGCGGCATCGCTATAGTGGGATCCGCCAGCTATAGCGGGATTGACCAAAACTGACTCCTTTTATAGCTGGAATATTTATGCTATAGCGGTGCAGTGGTAACAGCCTGCTACCGGTTATAGCTGGGTCGGTGAAATAGAAACTCAGGATTTTTCCCAGTTTTGCCATTTTTGTAATACACCCCAGATTTCGACATCTCAGATTAACTCCTTTTACGTTAAGTTCAATATCGGGAGTTCTACAAACCCAAATTCACTTCCGAAAGTTCAAATGAACTTCTTATCATCTTAGCTATCATAAAAGTACTTCGAATCACTTAACCTTTAACTAATCCATTCCTAGATTACCCTAGACTATACTTCGCTCGGATTTTATCCAAGACTAGCCTAGCCTGAAATTTCTAACTCTTAATTCGGGGAAAACCTTAACCCAAATTTTGGCACGCTAGACTTACCCATGACGATGGAAAGGGTCGTTACAGATTGTATCCTTAAATGTTATGTTTAGCATGATTTCAAGTTTGGTTCACTCAGCATAAATTCAATTGTTAATGAACAAAAATTAAAGACTGATACATTTAAAAGAGAAAATATGCAATTAAAAATCACAGTGGTCGGTGAAGCGCCTTCCCTCTAATTTTTTTGAAAGTCCAATAACTGAAGCTCAGGTGGGTTCTTCAAACTGCAACTATTGTAGAATTATGATGAGATAATATCTCATATTGTCACTCAATTATGAGCTCTTTCTCTTAGAAAGTCACGCAATTTTGATTTATAACCCAAAAGTCACTCAACTATGAGTATTTTACTTATAAAGTCATTCAACCTATTTAATTGATTTTTTCCATTAAATTTGGTGACATCAATTTTTTTTTATATCTATAATTTTAAGAAATAAAAAAATATCCATTTAAACCATTTTAATAACCCGCCCCCTTAATCCGAGCAACTAAAAATACAATATTGTTCCTTTTATTTTATCCTCATTCCCCCTAAATATAATATTGATCCATTTTAATCTTGCATAGGCCAATAACCTCTTTCTCAGAAACTTGTGGCCACTGATTACAAATGACAAAAATTGGGGTAGCACCAATCCTGCCCGGAGAAAAGGGAACTCTTCCATTGAGTGTTGAGAGTCTCACAAAGCCCTTTTACTCAGTCATCCAGCAAGAGAATCTCAATGTCCTATTCAAAAGCTCATGTTCAAGCTGTAGAGTGGCTTCATGATGAGCATCACTCAAGTATTTGTGAGATGCAATGGCATCTAATCTTCTGTCTTCTTCAATAGCTTGGCATTGGTTACGATGAAACATAAACATGCCTTTCCACATTCTATTTAACCTATATAGAAAATTCATATAAGAGAAACTTACAATAGATAACAATTTGACCTAGAAAGAGATAAAATTTCAACTGACAAAATCTGAAACCAATCCAACAATACTAGAACTAGGCATTATATATCAAGATAAAGCATCCAATAGGAGATCCCCCGGCTACACCTGATTGATACATTTACAACTATAGATGTTGCATTCAGTTTTACGTGAAAGCAAGAATCTTCTTCTGGAGTATAACAAGCAGTATACATTTACATCTATCTTTGACTTTCTAATGGAGAGATGAAGAGCTTACCAAAGTTAAGAGTGAGGAGCCGTTGTTTGTGGAAGCATTCACACAGCTTACTAGTTTATCCTTCTACAGAAAATATGCAGGCAACCCTCAAGCTCTCCAATTACAATATATAGGTATATGGAGCTGAAGACGAACCTTTTTTCTGTTGCACCAAAAATCTAGGGAATGCAACTTTACTTTTGTTGGCTACATTTATTTCAGTAGAACTTATGAGCTCACATCATAGCCATAACTTCATCCCATTGTAGCACATCAGAGATAGACATTGACTGTCGAGCTTCAAAAAAATAATAAGTCAGTTGATATCACGACCCGAGTTTACCCCCTAACCTTGAGTCATAACTAGCAACTCGATAGTTGTCCTGAAGGACGTTTGGCATAGCATAACTATAGAGTAATATGAATAATAAAATTGAAGCAAAAATATAAACAAGAATAATGGGACTGAAAGAGATAATCTTTATTGAGACCTAACAAAAATTAAATGGAGGACTGTTGACTACTGCATAACTGTAAAGACTATTTTGTCTATTGCAGAGATTTTTAATGAAGGGCAAAAAGTTGAATCATATTTCTAAGGTCCTTCATACTTTTAATATAATATAGATATAGATTTTTGGTGATAGTAAAAAATATAATAATATTTTATTTGAACTAATACTTTATTTAATTGACTAATTAGATTCTCTATTTAATTATCAAACAACAAAATAATTAATTTTTTTACAAAGACCGGAGCACTCGTTAGTATGCGACTTCATTGGTTCAAACCTAAGTCGGTAGTAAATTGATCACACTAATATACTAATCAAGATTGACGTCTAGCAACACTCCTTAACGACTGGATAACATGAAATGTCCAATTCACTCTCAAGAACCTGTAGAAGAATAATGTAGTATTTCCTTCTATCCATAGCTCCAGATCAACCTAGGATACAGTCTAACTGCCAGATCTCAATAGTTGATCAATTATGTGTGCATGTCAGATTATAATAGACCATTGAATTACCTAAGAAACTTTTTTCTTTCATTCAATTGCCTTGGACAAGGTCTTGATTAGTCATTTATAATTTATGACGACATAGAGCTTAAACTCATTACCAAGAGTTGACAGATTCCATCTTGCATCAATCATTAATTCTAAAAGCATTTAATAATACCCAATATCATTTCAACCATTTTCGTATGGACATGGGTGTCCAGTATAAAAGTATAATAAATAACTTGGTAATTACTATGATGATCTCAAGTCAATGGAAACACATACATCACATTCTTGAAGATAATATCCTAGTGACTATTTATGGTAATTCTAACTGTTAATTAAGAATTATCCGATGAGTCTGTTCAATGATCATGTCTCTATATGCATCATCTAGGTATGTGATTTAGTTAATGAGATCAATTAATCTTTATCTTATAAATACGTGACATACATATTGATCTAAATGGATCATTAATGTCCTAATTAGTAATCCTACAATCAAGAACAATTTTAGATTAAGTTATAAGAGATGTGACTCTCTCATTATCATGATCTCCATCATGATGTCAAATCCCAAAACTTAATCAAGGACTTTATCATATTAATCAATCAATTTGATATAACTATAGAAAAGAATATTAGATGTCATATAATTATATCAAAAAATATTTATAAAATATTTTCAAATCATGACATGTGGGATTGGATCTAGGACATATCTACTATATACTTTTTTCTCCAAATTACTATCTCACATCTCTGACTGCAGTATGAGAAAAACAAATGAAGAAAAAATAATCTTCTCTAATAAGATCTACCATAATCAATATTATCCTTGGGAGTGTTATCTTTGCTTATACATAAATTTGTGTTGAAATTTTTGTTAATCAGAGTATAATAGATGGTAAATATTTTGAAGTTTTTATTGACAATCAACTTTTACTAATTGGCATAATTATGTGTTATGCACAAGCGTGTGTGTGTGTATATATATATACACACACACACACATACAGAGAAGGGCCAAATATACCCCTCGTTATATTTTCAGTCCAAATATACCCCTCCCGATATACTTTGGGTCCAAATATACCCCTCCCATTATACTTTTATGTTGATTTACCCTTATTTTTGACACTCACACACATAAACCATCTCAATTCCCTTCACGTTAAGTTTTTTTCTTTTCTTGTCATCTTCTATTTTGTGTTTTTTTCCTTCTTTTTTAATGATCCGCTTCTCATTAATCCAAACTCTTTAAAGTCTTTGCTCCACCTATTTCTGAATACTTTTCCACCAACATTAATGATCCGTTTATCAGATATAGGAAATTTTTTTCTGCATTTATAGATGGTAATCTTTCTTAGCTGATTATTTTAATTATAAATTGTGAATATGTGTAACGCATTTGTTTGTAAAAAATAAGGATAATCACCTTTTTAAAAAAAAGGGAGGGGTGATGGTGGTGTAAATCAACATAAAAGTATAATGAGGGGTATTTTTGAATCGAAAATATAACGAGAGGGGTTTATTTGGACCCAAAGTATATCGAGATATATATATTTGGACTGAAAGTATAATGAGAGGTATATTTGGACTGAAAATATAACGAGGGGTATATTTAAACCATTTCTAATCGTACAGCGGTTATTTGGCCCTTCTCCGTGTAATCTATCTATCTATCTATATATATATATTCCTTTAATATATAAGAGGCTTAAGTTGAGGAGCTTAGGGTCGTAATGTGGGCCCACTCCTTTGAAAAAGTGAGGAGCTTAGGGTCAAGTCTCCAAAATGACAACTAAGCTCCTCAAAGTTCCACTTATTACTATTTGAAAAGTTTCAAAAATGACAATTAAGCTCCTCAAAGTCCCACTTATTACTATTTACGGACTTCTGCAGAATTACTTATATTTATTTAAAATTTACGTTAAAAAATACTATAAATTATGGTAATTTATTTTAAAATATTTAAAGGGTATAATAAAAAAATAATTAATTCTCGAAATTATATCGGTGCTGCACAAATTGTGATAATTATTTGAAGGCTTAAGTTGAGGAGCTTAGGGTCGTAACGTGGGCCCACTCCTTTGAAAAAGTGAGGAGCTTAGGGTCAAGTCTACAAAATGACAACTAAGCTCCTCAAAGTTCCACTTATTACTATTTGAGGAGTTTTCAAAATAACAACTAAGCTCCTCAAAATCCCACTTATTACTATTTGAGTTTCAAAAATGACAACTAAGCTCCTAAAAGTCCCACTTATTACTATTTACGGACTTCTTCAGAATTACTTATATTTATTTAAAATTTACGTTAAAAAATACTATAAATTCTAGCAAGTATAATAAAAAAAAATTAACTCCCAAAATTATATCGGTGTCGCACAAATTGGGGACAATTATTTGAAATTGATATAAAAAATATTATAAATTATAATAATTAACAACTTAAAATATTTAAAAGACATATAAGAAATGAAAATGAGAGGAGCTTAAGGTCCACTTTCAAAAATTACAAATCTCAAAGTCCCACTTTTACGATTTGAGGAGCGAGAGGAGCTCAAGTTTAAAAAATGACAACTAAGCTCCTCAAAGTCTCACTTATTACTATTTGAGGAGCTTAGGGCCAGTTTGTGAAATGACCATTTCGCCCTTCTACTTCTCAAAAATTACTTATATTTATTTGAAATTTACGTAAAAAAAATAAAATCACAATGATTAATTTTAAAATATTTAAAAGACATAATAAAAAAATCGACTGATTCCCGAAATTATATATTTAGAAATTATATAAAAAGCGCTCTAAACCACAATATTTAACAACTTAGAAAAGTTAACAAACATATAAAAAATTTGATCGACTCTCAAAATCTTATCAATGCCATATAAATTGAGACAGAGGAAGTAACATATATTATTTAAAAATTACATGAGAAATACAATAAATCACAACAAATGATAACTTAAAATATTTAAAACCTATTTTGGTTGACTCTACAAATTTCATCTACGTCACACACATTGGGACAAAAGAAGTAACATATATTATTTGAATATTATATAAGAAAAAATGGCGTAGCATATACTATAAATCACAATAATTAACAACTTAAAATATTTTTAAAAATATATTTATTTGTGTCATATAAATTAAAACAGAAAGAGTAACATATATTGGGCCCGTGCATAGCACGGAAAAAAACATATATAAGAGGCTTAAGTTGAGGAGCTTAGGGTCGTAACGTGGGCCCACTCCATTGAAAAAGTGAGGAGCTTAGTGTCAAGTCTCCAAAATGACAACTAAGCTCCACAAAGTTCCACTTATTACTATTTGAGGAGTCTTCAAAATGACAACTAAGCTCCTCAAAGTCCCACTTATTACTATTTGAGGATTTTCAAAAATGACAACTAAGCTCCTCAAAGTCCCACTTTTTACTATTTATGGACTTCTTCAGAATTACTTATATTTATTTAAAATTTACGTTAAAAAATACTATAAATTATAGCAAGTATAATAAAAATTAATTAATTTTCAAAATTATATCGGTGCCGCACAAATTGGGACAATTATTTGAAAATGATATAAAAAATATTATAAATCATAATAATTAACAACTTAATATATTTAAAAGACATATAAGAAATGGAAATGAGAGGAGCTTAAGGTCCACTTTCAAAAATTACAAACAAGCTCCTCAAAGTCCCACTTATTACTATTTGAGGAGCGAGAGGAGCTTAGGGTCAAGTTTAAAAAATGACAACTAAGCTCCTCAAAGTCTCACTTATTACTATTTGAGGAGCTTAGGGACAGTCTGTGAAATGACCATTTCGCCCTTCTACTTCTTAAGAATTACTTATATTTATTTAAAATTTACATAAAACAAATAAAATCACAATGATTAATTTTAAAATATTTAAAATACATAATAAAAAAAATCGACTGATTTCCGAAATTATATATTTAGAAATTATATAAAAAGCACTCTAAACCACAATATTTAACAACTTAGAAAAGTTAACGAACATATAAAAATGTGATCGACTCTCAAAGTTTTATCAATGCCAGATAAATTGAGACGGAGGAAGTAACATAGATTATTTAAAAATTACGTGAGAAATACAATAAATCACAACAAATGATAACTTAAAATATTTAAAACCTATTTTGGTTGACTCTACAAATTTCATCTACGTCACACACATTGGGACAGAAGAAGTAACATATATTATTTGAATATTATATAAGAAAAAATGATGTAGCATGTACTATAAATAACAATAATTAACCACTTAAAAGATTTTTAAAAATATATTTATTTGTGTCATATAAATTAAAACAGAAAGAGTAACATATATTGGGCGCGTGCGTAGCACGGGAAAACCCAACTTGTATATATTATAAGTACTTACAAATGATATGTTAGTAGATCTCTGACTATTAAAATCATACAACTGTAACTTTTTTTTTTTTTTGGCCTTTGTTGCATTCTTTCGCACACGCAAGTGTATGTGGTCGTACAAGTAATAAAGGATGTAAGTCCAACTATCATACCCACAGGAATTTGATGAATTGATTTCTAGTTTGAATTATTATATGAGTTATTTAGTCGATAACAAATAATTAAGAGTGATTTGTATGTTTTGAATGTAAATAAAAACAATTGGAGACAAGTCGTGGATTAGTTGTGTTGTAATTCAGATTTGAGAAAAGATCTAGGGTTGTGGTGTTTTGACAATCCAGTTGCGTTATCCAACCATTCGTCTAATTTGCTTTCCTGAGTTACTAGTTGCAGGTTAATTGTAGCTATATTGAGCGTCTTTCCAATAACTCTAAGCTTACTCGACTATCCCTAACATCTATATTTCTATGGTCGTCGGTTAATAGTGACATGCATAAGATATCGTCTGTATCAACTAAACTAGGATACAAGGTATATTTCTATCCTCAGTGACGAATCGATTCCCTTTCCCTATAAGGTTCACAAACTAGCCCTATTTCCTCTTTTTACACTTGTCGTTCCCTTTTTCAAGTCCAACAAACAAGCCCTAGATAATATCCACAAGGTGATCAATCAAACAAATAATTAAAAGCAAGAAGAAATAAAAGACTCAATAGATGGAAATCAAAATAGACAATATGAAGTTCAAGTCACAACTTTCATGTTCAACTACAACCCTAGAAATTAAGAGGTTTAGCTACTCATGAATCTCTTTGGAAGAAGAGATTTCATGAGTTTACAAGATAGAAAACGAAAATAAAAAAAGAAGATAAAACTAAACCTTGTTCTTGAGCTTTGCCCTAGCTTTTGGCTTTCCCAAATCAGTTATTTTTGATTAAAAATGTGGGAGGGGGGTTTATATAGAGTTTAGGAATCCTTAGAAGGTCAAAAACCAATCCCAATCGGGTTAGGAGAGGTTCCGAGTCGAGCCAAAGCCCAAAAGGCGACCAGTGGCCCAAGGAACACTTAAAAATCCAGAGTAGTAGCTAAACTTGCGTGACTCCTTGCTTTGGGTGAGTGGCGCAAGCCTTGAAATTTCCAAAGAACATCACAAAGTTGCGCCACTAGCTTGTTTTGCAGCAATGGCACAAGAAACCTTCAATTAGCTATTTTTCTGCTCGTTTTGCAATGCGTTGCAACATTAATTCTTCCTTGGTTCCTTTGGTTCTTTGGTGCTCTTTTCTTTCTTGTTTAAGCTCCAAATTCCTCAATACACTATGTAAGAAAATCATGACTTAGACTTAGACCCCACACTTAAACCCTGCTCATCCTCGAGTAAGATATACACATATGACTTAGACTCTACTACAACTAACCAATTAAAATAAGATTACTCAAGCTAAGACTACAACGACTATAATAGACGACAAGTTCTTAGTAAACATGCTTCATTCATACCATACATTTAAACAACTACTCCAAGACCTCCTAGCCTTGAGAACCGACTCTATGATCTTTGCAAACTCATATAATTCACCCAACCAAGAGATCTAATACTTCACCTATCTTTCATCAACCATGTGCCCTCATAACAAGAGAGTTACCCATATTCACTCACAAGTATACAACTTAATGCAAGAATGGGTATAAGAATAGAATTACGTTCACTCTCACAAAAAAAAAAAAATCACATGCAACATACGATGACCCATAAGCTTTCCCTTAGTGTACTACTCCACTAATATAACAACGTCAAATCTAAGATCAAGTAGGAATTTTTGGGTTGTAACGTAGGCTAAGGGATGGGTAGGAACTATTTTGGCTTAAATAGTGACTAATTTTCCTAAGCACTTTAATACATCACAAATTTTTCATCATTTGCACGCTCTTCAATCAACCAAATCTTTATTCTCTCTTTTTCATGCTCTTCAATCAACCAAATCTTTATTCTCTCTTTTTCACCCACAAATTTCTCTATTTTCCCATCTCTTTAAGCAAGTTCACATACCACTAGTAAGGAGTACTCAATTATCAAACATTCTTTTTTTTCACTTTTCTCTTGTTCTTTTTCTATTCCCTACCAATAGCATATGGATTTTTTTTTAAAATCGCTTGCAGCATTAGACTTTTTTATAGGCTTCCCACCTCAACTATCTCCCTTTTCTCAATTCTCACTCCTTTGAACTTTTATTTTTCAATTAAAGCGCTTAGGAGTTTTTGATCAAATTAAAGGTCTATTGAAATAAAAAGACTAAGCTTTATATGTGGCTACCAAAGGATAGGCTAAAGGCTCAACAGGGATAAAAAGGATCATTCATTGTAGGTAGATAAAGCAAAGGATAAAAATAAGCTAATCAAAGAAATGCCTATATTATCTCCTAAACTCAACATTCTTCATTTCGCTTTGCAAATACACCGGACAAGTTATAGACATCAATATAAAAGCATCAAATATCAACAAACACCTAACACACATGGAATATGTTCAACTCAAGAAGGATCCATACAGACTCCCAATCAAGCAAACAACAAGAGTTCAAAGTTAAGCTAAAAATCACATATGAGTCAAGTAAAAGAGCCTAGGTTCTTAAAAGAAGTCATTCATTTTTTTTTTTTAATATGCTTTCAAGATCAAAACCAACTTGTATCATTTAGTCATGTGTAGTACCTAACAAGAGCACCTCGCATTCAATTGGTCCTAAAGACTCTCTAACTCCTAATTACTAACTCTTCCCTCAAAATAAAACAAAAACTATTCTAAAAATAAAACAGATAGTCGGTTCAAAGGCCATCCCCTCGGAAAAGAACCGAAAAAAAACCAAGGGGTGGAAGAAGTATGCTCTACTAACAAAAACTGAAAAACTAACAACCAACACAAACTATTCTAATCCAGAAAACTAAAAAGAATTTTCTTTTTTGTGTTTTGGGATTTTAAATTTTTTTTTTTTCACAATTTCTCAAACGAAATAAATAACTAAAAAAAAAAAAAAGCAACTCCTATAGCATACTTTACCCTTAACCAATATCGAAAGAACGTCACCCCACACTTAAAGTCATGTTTTGTCCCCAAATCATTAAACAAAATCAAACAGTGGTTAGAAAAACTCCCTAAGGCCCTCTAGGGCCTAGCTAGCAGCATGTCTTCCATAATCTTTCCATCAAAGGGGTGAATGACCCCACACTTATGCTTCATCCATGCCTTTTAGCTTCCAAATTCGGGTACTTAGATTTTTCCAATTCTACATACACCAAAAAGAAAAAAAAAAATCACACGTGACACTATAAATATAAAAATACACTATTACAACTTGGTTTGCCTCCCAAGCAGTGCCTAATTTAACGTCACGGCATGACGCCAATCATAGATCAACCAAATTCTCTCAATCTTTTTCTCTCCATATGATGCAACTTCGGCCTCTTCTTCACTCTAGGAGGATCACAATTATCATTTACTCTCTTTATCTTCAGATTTTCCACTCTTTTGGGCCCATACTCTTCCACCCCACACTTATCATTGACCACCTCTGCTTCAAAATCTAAAATAATAAAGTCAGCAGGAATCACAAACTTACCTACCTTGATGAGCACATCTTCAATTACTCCTTGCACACGAGAGCGGTCTGCCAATTGTAAAGTGATAGTAGTTGGGCGTAGCTCTCCCAAACCAAGTGTTTGGAACACAGATAAGGGCATCAAGTTTATACTTGCCCCAAGATCACACAATGCATGCCCAACCTCATCTTCACCAATTTGTATGGGGAGGGTTAAACTCCCAGGATCTTTAAGCTTTTTGGGGATCTTGCTTAATACCCTCGAAATACACTCTTCAGTGAGTGCAACTGTCTCAAATTCTATATGTATTCTCTTTTTAGCCACCACTTCTCTAAGGTATTTGGCATATTTGGGCATGTCCCTCAGAGCATCAATCAAGGGAATATTGATGTGAAGTTGCTTGAAGATATTAAGAAACTTCTTAAAATTTGCATCCTCTTTGCTTTTCTGGAATCTTTGTGGGAATAGTCATGGAGGTCCCCTTATTGCACTCTCAGGTTTCTCAACAACCTCTTTTTCTCTTTTTTCTACTTGCACGGGCTCTATCTCTGGAGTTGGTGATGGAATTAACCTTTATGGGAAAGGAAGTGGATGCTTGTAGTTGTACCAGTTAATTACTCTCCTTTTTGGAGACTTTGCATCTGGAAACTCTACATTTGCATCTTGACTTATCTATTTAGGAGGAACTTTAACCAGCTCTCTTCTATTCTTGAGTGAGACTGCCATTACCTGCTTAATATTATTCTCTGTGTCACTCGGTAGTGTACCTGCAGGTCTTGCATGTTGTGATGAAGCTAGTTGGCCCACTTAACGCTCAAGTTTATGAATGGATTTTGGAATTTCATTCACAATCTGAGTTTGTTGCCCCATAAACTACTTCATTGTCTCCTCCAACGAATTGCTCACTTGTGGAGCTTGTGGTGTATACTGTTGTCTTTGGGCCTGCTGATTTCCTCTCCAAGAGAAATTTGGGTGGTTTCTATAATTTTTCTGCCCCACATGATATTTAGAATCTGGATTCAGAGGACATCTAGAGTAAGCATGATTTTCACCACACTTTTCACAAAATAGTGCAGCCGCCTGAACCTGTTGTACCTGTTGAACTTGACCTGCACTTGAAGCTAATAAACTCTGCTTCATGAAGGCATACAATTGCCCAATATCAGCCCGAATAGCTGACACATCATCCAACTCTAACTTACCCAGCATTTTTTTGTGTAGAAGTGAACACTCGACTGGGCTCTGAATAGTCTCGGTGACCTGCAGACATAAGATTGAGCAGCGCCTCTATTTCATCATAGCTCTTGGATAAAATTCGCCCTTGAGCTATAGCATCTAATAAAGACTTAGATTCTGGCCTCAATCTTTCAATAAAATTATGCCCAATAATCTCCTTGGGCTGATGGTGCTGTGGGCAATCTCTCAAGTATCCTTTGTATCTCTACCAAGCTTGGGGAAGGGATTCTGAATCTTTTTGAACAAATCCAAAAATTTTGCCTCTAAGCTCTTTTGTTCTTCTAGATAAGAAGAACCTGTTGAGAAACTTTTCAGACAAAGCATCCTAAGATGTGATAGATCCTGCCAGTTCATTCTGCAACCATTGTTTTGCTTCCCCAATCAGTGAGAAGGGGAATAGTGTCAACTTCATGTATTCATCTGAAATATTTGGTAATGGAAGTTGTCACTCAACTCAGTAAACTCTAGCAGGTGCTTGTGTGGGTCTTCATTTGGTTTACCCTCATATTGACAAGTATTCTGCACTAGTCGCACTGTTCCCTCTTTAAGCTCAAAATTTTTGGTGATATTCGGCTTCACAATAGCTTTAGATGCATTATGCTGATTCGGCCTCGCAAAATTCAACACCAAAACATGTGGTACAAGAGGGAGTTGGGCTGTAGCTCTATCCTCCGCATCATTTGGTGGGTCGTGAAGAATTGAATTGTTCAAGTTATCATCCATCGTTCTCAACCCTCTAAGAGTATGTTCAAGCTCGTGGTCAATTGGAATCAAGGGATTACCTTGACTTCGAGTATTTAGCATAAACTAACCTGTACCCTGAAAGAAACAAAAACAACAAACAAAAGTGAAATCTAAATAATTCAATAAAAATTCAAAATAGTATATCAATTTCAAATCAAATCCCCGGCAACGACACCAAAAACTTGTTGCCTCCTTTCACACACGCAAGTGTACGTGGTCGTACAAGTAATAATGGGTGTAAGTCCAGATATCGTACCCACAGGAATTTGATGAATTGATTTCTAGTTTGAATTATTATATGAGTTATTCAGTCGATAACCTATAATTAAAATTGATTTGTATGTTTTGAACGTAAATAAAAATAATTGGAGACAAGTCGTGGATTAGTTGTGTTGTAATTCAGATTTGAGGAAAGATCTAGGGTTGTAGTGTTTTGACAATCTCGTTGCGTTATCCAATCATTCATCTAATTTGCTTTCCTGAGTTACTAGTTGCAGGTTAATTGTAGCTGTATTGAGCGTCTTTCCAACAACTCTAAGCTTACTCGACTATCCCTAACGCCTATATTTCTATGGTCATCAGTTAATAGTGAAGTGCATAAAGATATCGTCTGTAGTAACTAAGCTAGGTCACGGGGTATATTTCTATCCTCAGTGACGAATCGATTTTCTTTCCCTATAAGGTTCACAAACTAGCCCTATTTCCTCTTTTTACACTTGTTGTTCCCTTTTTAAGTCCAACAAACAAGCCTTAGATAATATCAGCAAGGTGATCAATCAAACGAATAATTAAAAGCAAGAAGAAATAAATAACTCAATAGATGGAAATCAAAATAGACAATATGATGTTCAAGCCACAACTTTCATGTTCAACTACAACCCTAGAAATTAAGAGGTTTAGCTACTCATGAATCTCTTTGGAAGAAGAGATTTCATGAATTTACAAGATAGAAATCAAAAATAAAATAAGAAAATCAAACTAAACCTTGTTCTTAAGCTTTACCCTAGCTTTTGGCTTTCCCAAATCAGTTGTTTTTTATTAAAATGTGGGAGGGGGGGGGGGGGTTATATAGAGTTTAGGAATCCTTAGAAGGTCAAAAACCAATCCCAATCGGGTTAGGAGAGGTCCCGAGTCGAGCCACAGCCCAAAAGGTGAGCAGTGGCGCAAGGAACACTTAAAAATCCAGAGCAGTAGCTAAACTTGCGTGACTCCTTGCTTTGGGTGAGTGGCACAAGCCTTCAAATTTCCAGAGAACATCACAAAGTTACGCCACTAGCTTGCTTTGCAGCAGTGGCGCAACGAAGCTTCAATTAGTTGTTTTTCCGCTCGTTTTGCAATGCGTTGCAACGTTAATTCTTCCTTGGTTCCTTTTGTTCTTTGGTGCTCTTTTCTTCCTTGTTTAAGCTCCAAATTCCTCAATATAAGCAAATCATGAAACACAAGTGTAAATCACATCATTTAAACTCAAGAAAACACCAAAAAGTGAATAAAGCTGAGGCAAAAAAGGGTAAAAGAACGTGGTTTTTAGTCTCGCATCAGTCTTCAAGCTAGGTATTAAGGTTTAAAAAAAAATCAACAAGAGGAGGCAATGGAGTTTGTGGCATGAATCAACCAATCTATGGAAACATTAAAAATTGATCAAATCGTTAATCACACATCTATCAATTATGTGCAATTTTAAACTTTGTATATCATAAAAGATTGTATAATTTTTTTTTAAAAAAAATCCTCAAGATAAAAGGCTATCGAAGCTCTTCTATTCTAGTTCATAATTTCTCTTGGCTATATTATTCATCTAGAGAGAGATTGAGCTTCAAGATCTTAACAGGTATTTCTTTCGGGTCCAGAGCCTAAAGGACAACATTTTTAATCAAAAATTCCAAAAGAACAACTAAAATGGAAAAGAAACCAAATGGGTAAAGGCGTGCCATCACCTACGCCTTACCCAAATAGTTTAACGGAGCCGTTTGTGATTTATCAGAAAAAGTTTTTTTTTTTTTTTTTTTTTTAGTGTAAGGCGTGATACTATTCACGCCTTATAAGGCGCGTGATACTACTGTACGCCTTATAAGGTACACTGCTGTTTGGGTGTCATATAGCCGACTGCTATTTGATAGTACATTGGAAGGTATCAAAAATTGAGTCTTTTAAATTTTTTTCTTGATGGAGTTAGAAATTTTTTTTCATCTGGGGTGGTTCTTTTTTCAAACGATATAAACGTTGGTTAATATTTTGAGATGTATTTTTAATCATATTAATATAAGAAAAATGACAGTTTATAGTACTTTTCGTCTAGTTTTTGAATATTCAAATTTTAATTTTAAAAGTTGAATGAGTCTAATCTATTTTAGCTTTAAAAATTAGTCAAATTAACTCTCGATAAACAAAACTTGACAACTACTTTAAAACAGAGGGAGTATAATATCAAAAATTGAGTCTTTATATCCTTTTCTTTGTAAAGTTTGAATCTTTCTCATATGGGGTTAATTTTATTTTTTTCAATTCTGAGGTTGATAACGGTAAATAATTCACTTTTGTTTTTCTTACTGATAATACCAAGTCTTAAAAAGACTCAATGTTTTTCAATATTTGAGATTTGATGGAGAAACATTGAAAGAGAAAGAGAGGAAAATGGTCGAAGGGTGTTTGTAATATTTTAGAATAAAAATTACTTGCCTCACAAGGCATGACAGGTGCCACGCCTTTACCCATTTGGGTTCTTTCGGATTTTAGTTGTCCTTTTGGAACTTTTGATTAAAAAAAAATTATCCTTTAGACTCCGGATTTTATTTCTTTCCCACCCATTGCTAAAATTCTTTTATAGATACATTGATGCACTTTTCTAACCCAAATAAGATTTTATTTGGCACAAAATTTGAAAATAGTATTTACTCTCTCCGTCTCATATTAGTTGATCACCTTATTAAAAATATATGTCCCAAATTACTTCTCCTCATTTTATCCTTACAATTAATACTGTTTGAAAATGTAAAAACAAGTTTCTAAAGTTCTAAGAAAGTATCTTAAGGAATAAATTAGTAAGACTATCCTTCTTATTTATGATTTATTAAAGAGCGTGCAAAAGTGAAAGTGATCAACTAATATGAGACGGGGGAGTAATAACAATTCTATGCAAAATGGTCTAAATTTGCCCGTTGAATTTTAAAGAGTAGGAATATTGTTCTTGCAATAGCAACTGAACAATGTCAACCTCTTCTAACCCCAGAACCTCCTACGGCCACTGCTCTATCACACAAGCTTAAATTAACCACTCTTAAGCATTTACGTTTAAATTGATCTGTGTCCTTTTTTCATCAAACAATTTGTCAAACTATACGGATCTTGCCACCTTTAGATATTGACTTGGATTAGTTTGGTGAAAGCCTTCTTAGAGACAACTGGAATCTTGGCAACTATTAATATCATTAAATTGCCCTCACGTACACATGCGACACCAGGTGCATCATTGTGTACAACGTGTGGTTCAGAATTATAAATTGTCATTACATTAATTTGTTGATCCTCTACGGGAGGCAGTTCGGCTATTAGCAATGTAATGTTGGAGGAAATGAAATCTCTTGTCTTTTACAAATTGAATAGAAGAAAATATTCTCATCTCTTGTAAAAATGACATAAAACTAAAAAAAAAATGTTTGTAAAGCGCTAGAAAGATTCTGTAATAGTATTACAGTATTTATTTAAGACCTATATACGTGTCATTTAATATCTGCATTTCATGTCTTCTAAAAAGCTGGGATGAATTTTGAAGAACAAATTAATGGTGTTGAGAAAATTCAACTAGGATCAAAAATGTAACTGTAGCACTTAAGAAATTTAAAATTTTGATGTCTGTATTACTCCTAATTTTTTTGGCTTGTGCTGAGGATGTTGACAACGAAGGGGCAGTCTGATTTGATTAAAGGCCTAAAATTCTTCTTCCTGGAGCTTAATGTTGTACTTGATTTTTGAGATTATCAACTAGAATTGTTTGATCACCTGTTTTGCTGGTTAGACATATTCCAGTTTCTTCTTTTCCGCATACTAATCTTCTGGGGGCAATATAATGATGAAGCAGCTTCTCAAGACTTCAATCTAAAATAATATAAGGCTCCCAACAGGAAAACTAGAAGAACAACTTGCAGCCGGCCCTTGATCGCAGAGTACGTCAAAATTTTTGTTGTCTCTAGGAGTTGATAAAGAAATGGAAGGGATACGTAGCACAAACATCGCCTAAGTGGTAGCTTGATACAAATCAAAGTCACGTTATTGTATTATCCTGTGGGGTTGTTTCTGTCAAGTTTGTGCTGAATGTCTCTCAATGTTGAGAGTCTTGCCATTAAATAGAAGTATTCAAAGATTACATCCCTAAAGATCCGCCCTTCCTATCCCTAAAGATCAGTTATTCTATCCCTCTAAATCCGCTATTGTATCCCTTCAAATCTGCTATTCTATCTCTTTGATTACTACATCAGATATCTATAATTACACATATACAACAATATATAATTACATTAATATATACAATATTCACTATTAACTCATGATCTTTGAGTAGTCCATCATGCTAACAGTTTCCACTATTTGTATGAAATTGAACTTAAATTAAGTGCACGAGTGCCATTTATAACTTTTTAATTTGTAGATCATCCATGTACTGGAAAAGAGTGTGTCGTTGCATTAAGATGGGCTTTTCTTTGCTTGAAGAGGCAGGGTGCCATTTATGGATGCAGAGTGTCAATATTGTTTTTGTCTCCAACAACAAGATCACTCACAAGTCACAAGCATATAGTTATCTAACATGCACTCAAATTGCTTAACTCAATTGTGGGGGAAATTATATAAAGAAGAAAATGTTGTGTTTTGGTGATGGAAAGTGAATGGAAAATGGAGGGAAAAACACGGAGGGAAAAGTGGATTTGTATCTTCACTTTAAGGAATAAGTATTCTCCCACATTGGTGAGAGAATGAAACTTTTGTATGTTTAAGTATAGAAGTGTTCCTTCATGTGGATAATGAGGCAAGAAGAAGACAAGTCTCGCGCCGTCGTCGTCGCTCGCTTGGCTTCGGATTTGGAAAATGATCGAGAGATCATCTTTTTAGACAAAATTCGATTGAAACTTGAGAGTTAGTGAAGTTTTAATCCAAAAATCTGATAGGAAACTTCTCTCCACTTGCGGACGCACATGAACAGATGAGGACGCATGTCACAACGCACCTCGAAAGGACGCGACCCTCCGAGGTATTGTTTCGAAGCGGGGCTGCGGGCGCAGGTCGTCACCTATGAGCTCCGCCGATAAAACAGTGTGTTCTGTTTCGGGGAATTACTCGACCTGTGGACGCAGGTCATCCATCTGCGGCCGCAGGTAGTCGCACCGTTTCAAAAAGTTGTGATTTTTCATGAACCATTGCTTCTCTTCTGAAGCACCACCTTTTAGGCTTAAATATCTATCTTTTCCTCAGATGATGGATACGGAAAATTATTAGTTTACAAACTCCAAAACTTTCTTCTTTTCAAAAGAAATCAAAGTGTGATTTACTTCGTTTATTGAGTTCGACGAAGTTCTGCAAATTCCATTGCTGGTTTTGCAGAATAGTGTTTTATTCTATACTGGGATGAATTAATTCCAACCTTGAGCAATTGTGAGGAGATTAAATTATTTAAGCAACCACAGTTTATTGTGGGCTTAGAACTAAATTCATATCAATTTTCTGGTTTTCGGTTGCAGAGAAACAACAGGAAAAAAAAGAGTAGGTGGTGTATGTGATGGTAGGAGGAGGCATGCCGCAATCGCCTAAAGCAAGAAGAAGAAGAACTTGAAAGTTGAATTTTAACCTTTCAACAATCTTCTCAACTTCATCAAGAAAAAAATGGCTCTCTCACCTTTGAGATCAAAAATCACCCTAAAGCATGCTCGTTCTAGCAGTTTTCCCTCTACATCTCACCCTATTGTGTCTCAATTCAATGAGCAACTGTCTAGAGTAACATCTTCTTCAGAGGCTACTTCTTCCTCCCTTTCATCCTTCACTTGTAGACTAGGTAATCTTGAAAACTTACTGGATAACACAGAAGATTTGCTTCAACTACCACACGTTCAACAAGCCATTTCACTGAATGCCGATGAATTGTTAGAGGGGTACCTCAAGGTATTAGATGTTTGTGCCTCCATCAAAGATCTCTTGTCGAATGAAAAGCAAAATAGACAAGACCGTCTTTCAGCTCTTCGTAGAAGACGGAACATTGATGACATGTCTAGCTACCTAACCTCTAGAAAGAAGTCCAAGAAGTTGATCCAAAAGATTCTTAAAAGTTTGAAGAGTATTAAAGAAAATAGCTTTGCATGAAAAAAGCCTGAAACATCGGCTATTGTTGGAGAATTGCAGGATGTCCAGTTAGTCACTCTAGGGCTATTTAAGGCCTTCTTGTCCTATGTCAATGGAACAGGATCTCAATCAAGTAGTTGGTCATTATTGTCCAATATTATACACTCGAAAAAAGAATAAGTTGAATCCAATGAATTTGACAATGTTGATGCTGCTTTGTGCTCTAAGACTTGTAAGTACGACGAATTGAAGAATCAGTTGCAAGAAATGGAGGCAACCATTGAGGTCCTTAAAGATGGGCTTGAATGCTTCTTCAGACGTTTAATAAAAACTAGAGTATCCCTCCTTACTATTTTGAATCACTAGCTATCCAGGAATAGATGTTGCAGCTCACAGGGCTATCCAGGAATAGATGTTGCAGCTCACATGTACATTTTATAATATACATCAATACAAGGTCAAGTTCATTATTTTTTGCTGCTACAAATATCTCTCTTTTTTTATTTTACTTTTTAAAAACAAGATCAAGTTGCTTCAGTGGTTCAATTACTTTCTCGGTTCTTCATTAAATGTGACTCCAGTGAATTTTCAAGTAGATTCTCCTTTTCACTTCTGTAGTTACGAGGAGACGATGCAGAGGTGGTCTGTGTTTCAGCCAAAATACGAGAAGCTGCTTCCACTGCTTTCTTTTGCTCACGTACACGCCACCTTCTAAGCTCACCTTCTACTGCCTTCTTGGCAGCTTCTGCCATCTCTGCCTTCTTCAACACTTCCTGAGTAGCAGTTTTCATATCATCTATCCCCTTATGAGTAGCCTCCAACCTCTTAAGGGCCTCATTTTCACTCGCTTTCACGGCTTCTATCTGAGCCATTGCAGCTGCCACTTTCATGTCTGCTAACTTTTCAGATTCTTCAGCTTTCCAGCTCAATGAATCGAACTCATGTTTTGATATAGTGATGTAAGCACCAGATTCTGATGTTGAGGCACGTGATGCAGAGGTTCTTTCAGACAAAATTTGATTTTGATCAAGAGCCTTACCCTCAGCTGATTTAGCTTCTTCAGCCTCCTCTAGTGCAACTTTTAGCTTCTTCTCTGCTTCTTCAAATACGATTCTAGTAGCATCAGCTTCTTTCTTTAGTTCATCGGCTTGGTTCTTCATCTCTTCAGCTTTGAGCTTAGTGTTGTTGGTCTCTGAGGTTAGCTGGCGGAAAGTGGAGACCATTTCATCTGAAACACCTCTGACTTTGGATTCTTCTGCAACTGCTATTGCAAGATCGCTTTTGGCATTCTGGAGATTGACATGCAAACTATCAGCACGTAATCCTGTCTGTGCCTCCTTTTCCTCAGATCAGAAGGCACTTTCTTCACATTCTCTAGCTCAAGTTTAAGGGTCTCAACCAACGTCTGCAGTGTGCTCTCCTCTTCTGCCACCTTATGCAGTGATTCCTTTGCAGCACCCAGTTCTGCAGTAACAGCTCTCACTAAAACAAGGTCAGAAGACCTTGTATAATCTCTCTTTTTGCAAAGCTTCAACTTCAAACATTGTTTCAGCAAACTGTGTTTGCAGACATCAAGGTCTTTCCTCAAAGCAAGTAACCTTTTTGACGCCTCCTCAAGTTTATCCTTGTAGGACTGCTTCTCTACATCTTTTTCTACATAGATCTTTGCTTCCTCTTCCCCCTCCTGCACACATGCAAGTTTAAGCTGCCAGATTGACTCCTAGACAGCCATCTAAAATACTAGGTTATTATATGAAAAGAGAAATTTTGAAACTCAAAAAGTTTTAAAAAAATAGTTGCAGAAGAGAACAAAAGAAATTCCCAAATCACTAACCACTTTCTACAACAACAACAACAACAACATACCCAGTGTATTCCCACAAAGTGGGATCTGGGGAGGGTAAAGTGTACGCAATCCATACCACTACCTCCGAAGAAGTAGAGAGACTGTTTCCGATAGACCCCCGGCTCAGGACAGGAAAGAAGTACTTAAAGGTGTAGTAAAACATGAAACAAGATGACATAACACCCACATAAGAAAACAGAAAACAGAATCAAGACACCCATAGAGTATTACTATACAAGATCTAATCGAAAACACCCAAAACCTCACGAGCAAAGAACTCCACGGTGCATGTCAAGCACTGCGACTACTAGCCTGACTCCAACCAAGCAACCCTATCAACTAGTCAGGCCCCACTCCAAAGAAACTAGCCCTCTACCCTAATCCGCATCCTCCACACCTTCCTATCTAGGATCATGTTCTCTGTAAGCTGTAACTGCTCCATGTCATGTCTAATCACCTCCCTCCAATACTTCTTCGGCCTATCCCTACCCCGCCTGAAACCTTCCATAGCCAACCTCTCACACCTCCGAACTGGGGCATCCGTGCTCCTCCTCATCACATGCCCAAACCATCTCAACCTCTTTTCCCGCATCTTGTCTTCCACCGAAACCACTCCCACCCTCTCCCGAATAGTCTTATTTCTAACCCTATATCCTCTTGTAAGTCCACACATCCACTGCAACATCCTCATTTCCGCCACCTTCAACTTTTGTATGTGGGAGTTCTTGAATTACCAATACTCCGCTCCATACAGCATGGTCGGTCGTACTGTCACTCTATAAAACTTGTCTTTAAGCTTAGGAGGCACCTTCTTATCACATAGAACTCCAGAGGCGAGCCTCCATTTCATCCACCCTGCCCCAATACGGTGTGTGACATCCTCGTCAATATCTCCATTCCCCTGAATCACAGACCCAGATACTTAAAAGTATCTCTCTTTCGAATAGCCTGGGAATCCAGCTTCACTACCACTTAGTCCTCATGCGACGAATTACTGAACTTGCACTCCAAGTATTCTGTCTTGGTCCTGTTACACCCCAACCCTTTAGACTCCGGGGTTTTTCTCCAAACCTCTAATTTATCATTAACACCTCTCCGAGACTCATCAATCAGAACTACATCATCCGCGAATAACATACACCAGGGCACCTCCCCTTGACTATGCCGCGTCAAAACATCCATCACCAAGATGAATAAAAATGGACTAAAAGTTGATCCTTGATGCAACCCTGTCAACACCGAAAAGTGCTCTGAATCTCCGCCCACCGTCCTCACACGAGTCTTCGCTCCATCGTGCATGTCTTTAATCGCTCTGATTATGCCACTGGGACACCTCTAGCCTCCAAGCACCTCCAAAGAACCTCCCTAGGGACTTTGTCGTACGCCTTCTCTAGATCTATGAATACCATGTGTAAGTCCCTCTTCCTCTCTCTATACTGCTCCACTAATCTCCTCACGAGATGAATCGCCTTTGTCGTCGAGCGACCAGGCATAAATCCAAACAGGTTCTCAAAAATAGACACTATCTTCCTCAACCTCATCTCGACCACCCTCTCCCATACCTTCATAGTGTGATTCAACAACTTAATACCTTTATAGTTGTTGTAACTCTGGATGTCACCCTTGTTCTTGTATAGCGGGATCATCGTACTCCATCGCTAAGCTTTGGACATCTTCGCCGTCCTGAAAATTCTATTAAAAAACTGGGTCAACCACCCTAAGCCTGGTCCGCCAGTGTTCTTCCAAAAATCCACCGGGATCTCGTCAGGCCCAATCGCCCTACCCCTACGCATCCTACGAATAGCCTCTTTGACCTCCTCAACCTTAAGACGTCTACTAACCACTTTCTAAAAATGTTTAAATTACTAAAACAGTTGGCACTTCAAATACGTATACTACACTCCGCGAGGGCACGACCAAACTTTGATACACAGATTAAGGTGCATGCGTGCACAATTCTGACTCATTGATGTAAATTAGGACAGGTTACAAGTAAAATTGAGTATGCTTGTCAAACTGAAGAAACATGTGGCTTAAAAATTCAACTCCAGCTTTGCAGGTTTAAGGAAGATAATAATCATTCACAATTTATTATGATCCACAACACTTGTGGAAATGATGCCTATAGTAAAACACCAAGCTTCGGCAAAATCTGAAAAAATGATACAATTTTCACCTATAGTATCATGTACCTCAGCAGAATGTTGTTTTGGCTTCTTGATTGCAGGTTCTTCCCCAGAAAAAGCACCTTCCCCAAATAAGTTGACGGAATCTTTGACAGAGTGGAATGGTACACTAGTATCTATCTCTCCAACTTCTACTTTTGGAGATCCTGTCGTTTTCATAAGGCCCTTGGCAACCATATTTCGTTAAATATTTTCACAAACTCACCTACAAAGAAAAGTTGAAGTTGAACATTTATTGAAAAGGAAACTGGAAACGTAATTGAAAAGGCAATCAGAATTTCTGAAATTCTAAAAAAGTTTCAAAATTTTGAAATGACAGTTTACAAATGGTCGTCAGGTCTTACAAGTTCCAGTATATTCATACACAAGTCTATTGCTCTATTTGGAAGTCAATAACTCCCCGTTTTGGTTATTCCCTCTGTTTAAAGCACAGATATAATATTGTCATGACCCATTTTCGGAGTCATGATGACACCTACTATAACCCACCAGTAGGTAACCCAAATCGTAGCCCGAAACGACAAGTAATGGGCTAAAAGGCGGAAGACGGGATAAATACCGAAAAATAAGCATAAAATAAGATCGAAGGCGATATAAATATAAATACGATCCTATAATACCAAACAGAAAAGAGGAAGAACAAAAGAAACATTCCATGATCTGGTAAGGCCAGTACAAGAGCCACTAATCAAAAGAATAAGAGTACTAGTAGTATCAATATACAGGTAGTCTCGAATGTAAAGACTGTCCCAAAATCAGGGAAGGAGAGGGGATCAGCTCCGGCTCTGAAAGTTCACCCTATCTTCGAATTCCGTAAGCAAGCTGGAAGGAGTATCAGCAACGACATCTAGTACTTGGATCTGCACCAGAAAAGGATGTAGAAGTGCAGTATGAGTACCAAAATAATGGGTAGAGCTAAATCATAATAAAAGCATAATAAAATGCGAGAATGTAAGCTAAGTCAAGGAGAAAGGGGAAAACCTGAGATCATGCTCCAACGCAGGAAAAATAAATAATTGAACATTCGGTACCGAAATTAAAGTAAACTAATTAGAACCTAACTAGGCCCCCATAAGCCTAGAAGGTGCAAATAAGAGAAGACTGACCCAAACGAGCCCCCATAAGCCAGATGGATCCAATCAAGAGGATATCTATAGACGCTAAGCATGATATAACCAACCAATACTCCCATATCCGTGAAACCCTTCGTACTGCGAAATAGCAGACTCGAACCGGATTCGCAATATCATAAATAAACCATAAAGTGCTGGACTCGAACCGATCTTTAACACCATAACCATATCATAGATGCCGGATTCGAACCGGTCTTTAACACCATAATCATATCATAGATGCCGGACTCGAATCGGTATTTAAAACCATAACTATATCATAGATACCGGACTCGAACTGGTCGTTAACACCATAACCATATCATAGATGTTGGACTCGAACCGGTATTTAATACCATAACTATATCATAGATGCGGGACTCGAACCGTTCTTTAACACCATAATCATACCATAGATGCCGGACTCGAACCAGTCTTTAATACCATAACTATATCATAGATGTCGTAGATGCCATAATCGAACTGGTCTTTAACACCATAATCATACCATAGATTCCGGACTCGAACCGGTCTTTAATACAATAACTATATCATAGATGCCGGACTCGAACCGGTAATAATAGAGTAAAGTCACAATAACTAGCCTAGCCCCGAACTAGGTGAATAATATATAGCCTAAGGTTCAAGATTAACTATAATGTTGTGAATAAAGGTCTCCTAAGTCTACAAGGAGCTAAAAGAGATTGCACAACCTAAAAGAGGATCGGCGGGGCCCGCTTCTAAATTCGAAAGTCCATACTAAGGCGATTTCTACCCGAAAATGACTAAGTCTCCAAAATTCCACTACAAGTTATTACATAAGTCTAAATAAAGCGTAAAAGCATCATTTGACCTAAAGAAAGGGTAAATGGGTCGATTCTACCCCCGAAACGGCTCACAAATCGGCCAAATAAATCAAACTTCACTAACTAAGCAACCAAACCGTAATTTCCAACCCAAAACTAGCACAATATCATACTAATACCATACTAAAGCTCAATCTATAAGTAAGGTAAGCCTAGCCTACCTGGACGCCGAAAAATGCTCGATAAAGTCCGCTAAATTGAGGCTTTTCCCTCCCGAGAAGCCTCCGTACGATGCTACGCTATCATAATAACAATCTACTCATTAATATGAGAATAATGATACTCATATTGCATATAAATGCTTTGGGTCCAAAAAATCGAGCTAAAAATCCCATGTGGGGCTCGCTTATGGAATCATAAATTTGAAATCGTCAAAACGTCCCTTAAGGCTCAAGGATCTTTTACCCTCAAGAATGGGTATATTCCAAGCTCCAACACATCCAAAATCAACCCATAAATGAATTGGGGATTTAAACCTAAAACGGAGAATTTATCGAGAAATTAGACGGAACTTACAAGGATTAAGACGAGGAAAAAGACTTTGACGAACTCTCCAACCTCCCTTGATCTTCCAAGAATCGCCTCCCCTCTCTCACTATCTCTCTAGGGCTTTTAATCCCAACACTTAGAGAATAATGAGAGAAAAACAGGTGAAAGGGGATTAAATGCACTGCAGGTGCCGCTAAAGCGCCCACTTGACCGCTAAAGCGGTCCGAAGACCTGGGCTGACCTCCGCTAAAGCGGACAGGTGACACTTAAGCACGCCCCTCTAAAGCGGTAGGGCCTCCGCTTTAGCTGTCCATATGGGACCAGTGCTAGCCACTAAAGCGGTGCCCGGGCCGCTAAAGAGACCTCCGCTTAAGCGGGCCTTTGGCCGCTTAAGCGTTTGCGCCAGCTATGACATGGTTTTTTTGCCAAGTCTCCGACGCACTCTCGGGATTCGTTCAGAATCCCGTGAAGGCAAACGAACTATGTTACCCTATCAAATTCGACATTTCAGACTCAAAGGCACAATCGAAATCTCCATCCGGGGTCGTTTTGACGAAATGTGGGTCCTAAATGACCGTTTTCATCACTTTCCACCCAGTAGCCCAAAACGAGTCTGGAAGCCTCAAGACCTGGACCAAGGGTCCCCTTAGCCTAAAATCAACATTCCGAAGCTGATGGAACTGTCAGAATTGGCATACGAGGTCGTTTACTTGAAGTTTAGGCCCGGTAGTCAAATTTGAACAGCGAATACTTCAAAACAGGGAATTGGCTCTAAAATACCAAACGAACTGCCCGGTGAACAAACTGTCAGCTCCAGCAAGTCATAAATGACTTGGGGCAGCTATGGAAAAGTTCTAAACGCCGAAATAATGTGGAATTCAAAAAATGACCTAGAGGGTCGTTACAGATTTATATAATGCTTTTGTAAGGACGTAAGTCCACTGACAGAGAGGGTGTGGAGAATCATATGAGCAGTTTTGGATTGGAAAATATCAACTTGTAAGCCTAGAACTTTATGTAAGCACGGCAGAAGAAATGTAAATTTCAGATGAACTGAAATCCTTGGCCTTTGAAGCACTATATCCTTTCCATCCAGGAAGTGTTACAATAAAAGATATATTCTGTGATTCTACTAAAAAATTCTTACAATACCTAGTCCATGGCTGCAGATAAAATCTTCCTCCTAATATCTACCTAAGATTCAGAAAAATTTCCATGAGAGAATCCTGTGTACAACACTATAAGGACAGCAACAGTAATAAGTAAAATCTTAAGTCTTCCATTGCCAACCAACACAAACGGCAAGGTCTTATAGTAAAACCCCTTAATCATTTGGATGTTTATCACTTTCAATCATCGACCTTATTCCCGAGCCATGACAGGTCGTAATGCTCTTTTCCATAATCCATGACAGTCAAATAAACGTATTATTGTCAGGTAAAGCATAAATGCTTATCCGTAAGAATACTCATCCCTATGCTTGCCACTAGTGAGGTTTATTTGCTAGTTTTAAACTGAAGAAAATTTATTAACTGGAAACCAGCATTCACTTTTCCTTCTATGGATTATCCAAGGGAAACAAACTAGAGATTGAGAATCTTATATAGAATATCAAGTTTTTTGTACTGTTCCGTTTGAGCTTCAGATATACAAGACATTCCCCTGCTATTTCCGATTCAGGTGAATCATTTGATGAACATCATGCTGACATACTTCTATTTCCCAATAAAGATTATTTTAGATTTATCAACAGGATGCAGGATCGTTGGAATGTATTTTACTTTGTGCTTCTGGATAATTTCAAATTATGTTACACAGTACACAACTGGAAGTTCAGTTTATTACAAGTACTTTTTCTTCCTCAATATGATTTGCGAATTATGTTACTAATTTGCATTAGATCACGATACGACTAAAACAGACTAAATGAAACATATAATGAGGTGTAAGGTGAGTTCTGTTTGGGATAAAAGCAGAAACGACTATCCAATATTAGTTTCCTCCACTTCCCATTAGATAAGCCTAATCAAATTAAATGCATAACAAGAAAAACTCCAACCATATACCAAGTCTAGATTTGCCAAACTAGTACTCAATTTATCCTCAATATCTATCCATGAACAACCAAAGAATACATACACTTTCATTTTTGAAAGGAAACAAAGATACAAAGGGCGTTGCAAGTACCCCTATAACTACAATTGAAAATATTCTTTAAGCCACTGCAATAGATATTCAGCTCTCTAAGATAGCATACAGCATATGTCCACACCTTTTGGAATTTGGATTTGATTTATGTTTACTTTATAGAACACTAGTTTTGGAAATGTGTTAGTAAAACATTTTCGAACATGATTAGTTGATTACTAGTTTGGATTACATTATGGATTATATTTAGATTAAGTTGTTTCCATAAGCAAATGCTCTAACTACATTGTTCAGTAAGCAAATCATTGTAGTTTTGGAAACATGAGTGAGCTGAGTTCCCATCTGGGAAACCAATAAATCTTGGTTTTACTTTCCAAAAGCCTTTTAGAACCCCAAAAAACATAGATCCCAAACCATATTCCAACTCTTTTATTGTCAGATATTCAAATGCAAGACCAAAAACAATTTATGTCCCAATATTCAGCATTCAATGCATTAAGAAAAATCATATTGTATTTACCAATGTGTTTAAAAAATTATACTCCTCTAGTCCATATTAAGTGAAATTTAGAGTAGCGCACACTCCTTAAGAAAAATATTTCAGGATATAATTTAAACTTACTCTCCACAATTACCCTTTTGATTATTCACAAATTTTTCCTAAAAGTTGGGATAGTCATAAATATGACTTTGTATGTAGTGTAATTTATTACCTAGAAAATGTAAAATGGTAACTAAGAACCTCGTTAAATGAAAAAAAATTACAACAATTCTCTTGAACTTTGAACAATGAAAAAATCTCAAAAACTGACTTAATATGGACTAGAGCATAGAACAAAAATCAAACAGAGGTGTCTTATCTCGAAGGGAAAAGAAAAATAATAAGGTCTGGTGATTTTATTTGTCCCTCCAACCAACAACAAAGATGTAAATAGAAAATTAGCCACCAAATTCTCATAAAGTGGCTTAGCATACTTGCACATAGTACAATAAAAATGAACGAAAGAAAAAAGAACATTTACTGAGAATGAGAATATTCAAATTAGATAGAGCAAGAAAAGGGAAAAGGAGGAGGAAGGAGTAACCTAATAACGTTAGAGAGAGTAGAAACAAGCTTCACACGCAGTGGGAGCCACAAATTTTTGTCAAGGGTGTTCAAATTTTAAAGGAGTGAATAATTTTTTTTAATCAAGTGGATGCACAAAGTATTTTTTTCTACTCATGAATAGGTGCACAAACTCGACTAGGGTGCGTGCATAATTTTTTCTACTCACAATTTTTTTTTCAATAGAAATCAATCAATAAACAAGTAAAAAAAAATAAAAAATCTAGGGTGTGTTTAGTATGGAGAAAACGTTTTTAGGAATTATTTTTCCTATTTTTTCATGTTTAGTTAGTCAAAATAATTTGAAAAATATTTTTTTTAGCAAAACAAGCTCCTTAAAAATGAGAAAAATTACTTAACGAAAGTAGAAAAAACAAGTTCCATAAGTAATTAAATAATATCAACACTTATAATTATAAAATTAAAAAAAAATAGTAAAAGAATATCTTAATAAATCTAGTAGTATTTTAGTAAAATATGGCCCAACACGTGTGTCAGGCCCAACAATAAGTGAAGAACACAAAAGAAAAATATGCTATGCTAGGAGTAGGGATCGAACAGCAAACCTTCGGATTGCAAATGAACACCCTTACCGCTGGACTGTCACCCTCGATTGATTCTAAGGGTGTTCATTTTTCTATATATCCATATAAAACAGAATATTTTACTTGTATTCACAATATAATTTTTCGACGAAGAATGTTCAGTTGACCATCCTTGCCCGACTGTGGCTCCGCCCCTGTTCACACGCCAGCCAATAGGCTAAAGTTGTTGATCAAAATGCGCAGAAAGTCATGAATGAAGTCTGAAGACAATAATTCAATATCAAACAAGAATGGTCAACACTCTCAAGTCCATCAAGTTGGAGAGAGAATGAGATGGAAATTGAGTGGGTCTTTGAAAGTTCAAAAAGCTTAAAGCTGTGTGTAGTGTCGGCAAAACAAATTTTATACTCCCTCCGTTCAATTTTACCTTAAGAAAAAATTAATTGGGGGTATATTATATTAAATTAATCTTATTAATTATATTTTAAAATTTTAAATTTGACTATTATTACTTTTTATTATTATTTAATATTATAAAAAAAATTTCTCTTAATATCATAAATTGAATAAGTAATTTAAAATAACTATTTTTAATATAAAAACTAACTAAAACGAAACGGAGGAAGTATGTAGTGCGGGGACTCACTAACGTGGTCGCGCAAATACACACAAATGTAAATGGCTGATGAAAAGACAACTTCTTAGGAGTCAGTTCCACCCAAGGGCCCCTCTCCTTACAGTGGATGAACGCCCCTTTCTTCTTATTAGTCAGATAGGTTTGGAACCCTATACAAGGGCTGCTAGTTGTAGCGCTCAGTGTACTAGTTAATAGGAAAAACGAATTGAGATTACTAATGACGGATGGAGGTTGAGGGTAGAACATGTTCAGTTCTTCGTCCTTGTCTCCTTCGCCGTAGATTGAAAATGATGGGAATCCTATCGAGAAAGAAGAGACATAAGCATCGCTTCTCGATCCAATCCATCTTCCTTGGCCTCCCCAACTTACTCTTGATATGAAAGAAACCTCCCGCCATAGAGAAGAGATCGAAAGTCTGGGTCCCCTCGATCACCCTCCTTCTCCTTGTAGGTCGAGCTTCCCTTTCATCCCGCTCACTTCGTTCGAGATGAATTATATCCTCCCTCTCACTTGAACTGGTCGAGAGAGATGAACCCGCACCATATTTTTTCGAATCGAAAGCCCCAACTAGAGATGGAATTCTAGAACCTAAACAACTCAGTTGAGAGCTCCGTGACTGGTTCAAGGGAAGGTCAACCAATGATTGATAGGCCATTCCCTCCCTATCTGTCTCTTGATCTCTCATTCCACTAATCTGTTGTTACTAATTTAGTCAAGGCATAGACTCTCCATTTCTTTGTCTTATTAGCACAGGTGTTCATCAATGATGAAAGCCGCTGAACTTCAGACTTGAGTGGAGAAAGAAAGCTAGGCCGCAAGAAGGCTTTCAGGGACTGGGAAGACGGGTGGATTATAGAGCTAGGGTACGGGAAAATCGAAGGTCCATCGAGATTGGCCATAGACGAACCTAGACTGGGCCAACATTAATGAAAAAAGAAAAACTTTCCTCATTGCATCATTAACCGATGTAGGATTCAAGATCAGGTCCAGGATTCGAGTCAAATCGACCTTCCTTCTCATCTCAGGGTGAGGCAAGGAATTGTTTCAAATGTTCATTGTTCAATATCTTAGCTGCTCAAGAAGTTTGACTAGCTGTTCCTTCGACCCAGAGTGGATTATAGGGGAAGGGCAGAGCCTCACCTTGCAGTAGGAAGGTGTTCGTTGTTGGGATGAGTTCAAACTGGACTGAAGGGAGGAGGAAAAAAAGAGTCCTCTCTTCCTGGTCTTATCGAACCAGACACTGAATACCTGGGGATGGCTAGGGCTTTCGAATCAAAGCATGGGCATTTGTACTTAAGAGGGAGCAGAAAATCATCAGTTGAAGAGCCAGGTCAGTCAACTTCTATTGGGACTTCTATTGATTATTAATTCAACTCTAGGGACTCCTAGCAGTAAACTTGTATAAAAAAGGGCCCCCTTATAGAGAGACAGGAGATGCAGGAGCCGCCAGCCGTATCGACTAACAAATGATAGGCTAGAGAGATGGGCTCATTTGACTAATCAGTGATCCATGGGCCTACCTAACACAGATGTACCTGAAATAGTGGATTAGTTAATCAGAAAGCTTAGGTAGGAGTAGGACATTCCATACAAATCTTTCTGATCCGCTAGTTGATGGTCCTCTCCAACCAGTCAAATGGCCTAAGGGTTACCTCTCAAATCTCATTTGTTCATCGATAGGTAGGGTGAATTCTAAGGTTCCTTGTTTCGGTTGTAACGTGGAAGAAGAGGGAGAATGGGGACAGCCCCACTAGTAGCTCGTATTTCCAACCCGAAAGGAATAGAAAATGAAAGAAAAATCTATGTACACTATCTATGGAGTGGAGTGACTATCCTTAATCTCCTCTTCCTTATCTCCCCCTTTTATGCCTTTGGCTATTACCGACTAGAAAGGCTTGGCCCAACATTGGATTTGTTTGAAAACTACCAAGGTCCCAAACAAACGTTTTTTGGAAAAAAAAGAATGCAGGGAAGAAGTCTTTCCTTTCTACTGGTTCTTGAAAGCTATCAATCCCTGCTTCTCCCTCTCGCATCAGTTTTGTATCAGATGACTAGCCCATGCGAAAACTTTCTCTTTTATTGGCGCCCGATAGGTAGGCTATTAGATTGAGTCTAAAGCCTACCTACACATAAAGGTTCCAATTAGAGCGAGAGCCCAAATGGGCGAGGTGAGAAGATATTGATCGAAAGCTCCACTATTTTGATTAGTAAGAAAGAATGAAATTTGATCAAATCGATTGAGAATATCATCATCTGTTAGGTGGGCCAACCGACTGACATAGTTGGGCTGGGAGTCCATGTCACAGAACCTTTCTCTAGCCAATAATTCCATTATTGATTGAATCGGGGTGGATCCAATTCATTGGAAAATGAAAAATCTATCGTTTTAACACTCAGAAAAAAAAACTAGATAAGAGAAAGAGTCACTAAGATAAGATAGCTATAGTAAGTAAGGAAGAAGGATAGGTGCAAAAAAAAAGGTGACGCAAGTGGCCCAAGGGCCCCTTTTCAACCAGTCAAGTGGCTCTCTATCTTTAGAAAGATTGTGTCCAGGATCTGGTAATCTAAGCCTTGTTTCTTCTGGCCAGCTCATATTAACTTGTGTTTTACTATAGGTAGTCATTCCCCCATTTCGTTAGTCTTTTCAAGGGTACTTTTTTCTTAAGTTGAGGTCATGTCTTGCCCCCTACTATATAGTGACCACTTTTATGTTTTCCCCGAATTTCATCAGTTCCAGGCTCAAGGTTCTGTTTATCTATCTTCATTCCAAACAAAGGCGTTCTTGACCATTGAGTGATTGTAACTGCTGTGGTTTACAGTCTATAGTTCTTAACCAACTCTTTCTTTTTTGAATTATATTTGTTTATTAATTAATTTATTATTCTATTATGTCTTTCTTTCTGAAGGGCTTGCAGTTTATTACACCAAAGGCTTTCAGTGAACTATTGAAGCTATCGAGAGAGTACCAAATACTGATGATGATGAAGGTTACTGACTTTTGGTAGATGTAGAGCCAACGAGTTCGATCGAACGGCATAACAAGTCTAAGGTTACAGAAGCCTTTGCCAACTTTGATAGGCCTATTAGAGTCGCTAGCTTATTGTTGTCGTTCCTAAAGGGAGAACCTTGCTGCTTACTTGCTATATCCCCGCATCCTTACACAGTTCGTTCTTCAAGCCCTGCTTCTTCCTTCCCTCTTTCCCCATTTCTACCATCCAAAACAGGCCTATGGAGTATAGCCAAGTAGTAAGGCATTGATTTTTGGTACCGATATGCAAAGGTTCGAATCCTTTTACTCCAGATTATGAACACCCAATCGAATTTGTTAAGAATAAGCTGACGACTACAAGGAAAGCAGCTGACTGCAGTCCCTGAGCCCATAAGCCAAAAGTTTTACTTGAACCTACGTATGCTTAGAGAAGAGAGAGAAGGGAAAGACAAATGACAGAAATAAATCCTTCCAACTGCAGAATTGAACATAAGACTAACTTCGACCAGGTTCTTTTATCAATCTCCTAGACCTTACTTAACTTCTTATTCTGTAAACCGATCACTAGTAGATCTGAACGAATCCTAGACACGCAAGAACCTAGCTCGAGAGGAATACATTGTTCCTTAGCACTTTATGGGATGGACGTTCGCAGTCCTCCTCCATCTAATCTAACCTTACCTCATTCATCCAGGCCTGCCGACATAATAAGAGAATGAGGGAGCTAATCTGCTTGGCTAGGGCACACCAGAGGTGGACCTTGGGGCACTTGACTGGTTGGAGAGAAGCGAAAAACCAGAAAAGAAGCGAGGAGAAAGTGAAGCTTTCTAAGAAGCTTTGCTTCTCCCCATGTAGTCGTAATACTCGGCTTGTCACTACTTTGATTCAAAGGGTAACCGATGGTTCCCAACTTTCTCTGCTTTTCACAATCGTAACCACTTGTCATTCTGATTACTTCATCCATAAACCCTTTTTTTATTTCAAAATACCGATACACTCTAAAAAAAGTCAAGGAGAAGCTTCCATTCTAGAAGCGGTAGCTTCCCACTCCCTCCGGGTGAGAAGTTCCCTTCCCTTTTCTAAAATACCTGAGTGGTTTGTTCAGCGAACGTACAAATTGGACCTTAGTTTAGCTAACCCTCTTCTTCTGATTCGGGTTGGGTTGACCCAGAAGTACAGTAATAAGGAATGAAACCACTGGAGAGTCATCTTTGCCCAAGTGTTAGCTACAGACGACTGACTTTGAAAGTGGAACATGAACCTATTTCTTCTATTCCGAGTTCTTATTGAGCGCAGCAAAATCAAGGTTGATTATAAAGTCAGTGAAGTTTCCATGGTGTTCTACCTTTGCATAGTCTCGGTCCACAGAGGAAGGCTCCGCACTTAAGCCTCGTTAGACTCAGCTGAAGTGTAAGGTGTAAGTGAAGAAAATAGAAGAGATAAAGTCCATCCCTTAGCATAGTCTATATCCACAGCTGACGCAACTTCATACCGATGCCTCACTACTACTTTCATTTTTCAATTAATTAACGGCTAAGCAATTTCATAACCCAAGCTTTTCTTAACCAGCTGACCTTACTTCGTAACCTTAGCCTCCCTTTCTTTAGAGTTTTTTAGTTCGACTAAGTGACTTCGTAACCTCAACCTACTTTTTTTCTTACTGTAGAATAGGCCTTCGTAACTTCAAATGGGCACTTCGCCCTTCTTTTTTTGGAATTCAAAATAGTGGGGTCTTACATATTCAGGGGGATGAAAGAAAAATAAAGGGATCAGAAGGCTTTATGATCGAAGAAAGAGAAGGGGCATGTTTGGTGTGTCACTAGGTCGATGGGGGAACCCGTAGAAAGAGGGGACGAACTGCCTAATTCACATTAAAAATTGCCAACATGAACACAAAAAAAATTTGAATTGTGTATAGAAAGAAAATGAACCACTTCTATTCTCAGAGCTGAGGTATATGAAGAATGGATTTTTGGTCCCTTTCGTCTAGTGGTTAGGACATTATTTTTTCATGTCGAAGACATGGGTTAGATTCCTATAAGGGATAGGTACTCATTCTTGGCTGTTTTTAGTTAGTGTTCATTGCTAAGTGATCACTCTCTATCTAGCTAGAAAAGATGGTCCGAAAGCTTCCTCTCTCCCAGCAAGAAAGATAAGATCACCACTTTTCTTAGTAATGAGATTCCTTTACTTCGTAACCTTAGCCTTAGATGTCCTTTCATAGATTCTCAGACCTCCGACAGACAGAATCTCTATGCATGCATTCTTTCTATCCTCCCCTCATTATTTCCAACCGAAGCTGATAACCCCAAATAATGCCATAAAAAAAGAAGAAAAATGCAAACAAATACGCCGTACTTAAATAAGTATAATCAACACGCAGTAGCCGGGAAATTGGAAAAACAAGGGAGCTTTGACATCATAATCTTTTTGATTTCATTTTTTCACCGGGCTTGGACCATGTCTCCCAAACAATCTTAGTATATATGGTGCAAGACGATTCCACATAACGAGGTTGAATGGGATCGGGTGTTTTTACGTCTTACCGTAGTGCCCAATTTGTCTTGATTTCTGATTGATGAACAAGAAGGAAAATGGAACAATTGGATTTTGGACTCGCCCCTGGCTATATGTTCTTTAGACCCTTCTCCCGCCCGCCACCAGTGGAAGCAAGCTAGCCCCTTATGTTGGAAAGTTGGGGGAAGAGTGCATTTCCATCGTGAAAGATTCAATCCAGCCACAGGTTCCCCTACGGCTACCTTGTTATGACTTTACCCCAGTCGAAGACCCCACCGTGGTATACGCCAATAAGACCACCAAAGCCCTTTGTGGCACTAGTGTGCCACAGAAGTCATGGGTGATCATTGGTCTGATGCTTCATGTGAAACTAATTCCCAGGGTATGATGGGTAGTGTGGGCTCAGGTAGATATTCACCACCACATGTTGATCTGCGATTACTAGCAATTCCAACTTCATGTTCCCGAGTTGCAGAGAACAATCCGAATTGAGGCAATATTTTTGGGTTTGCCCAGCTTTACAGCATTGCTTCCCATTGTAATTGCCATTGTAGCACGTGTGTGGCCTAGCCCATAAGGACCATGCAGACTTAACTTCATCCCCACCTTCCTCCAGTATATCACTGGCAGTTTTTGTAAGTGTGGCATGCACCTTTTTATTCATTTTGGAGCAGTTTATTTTGTTGGGGCGTACTAAACCCACTATGTACCACACCACCGAGTGGCTCGCCTGAATATCGAGTCTATCTCTGCCGCCAACTCAATGTCATCGTCACTTGCACCTACAAAATAAGGCCAAAAACTTAACTTTACTAAACAAGCGAGAAAGTCCCTTTCTTTCTTATTAGTTAAGCGCGCCAGCTGCAATAAAAAAAACAACGCTAACTAGAAATAGAAAGTGCTTCAAAATGTATCGGCAACCTTCTTATTGATAGCATAGCTAGGTGCTGGCACTTAATTAGTAGCGCTGGAATGTAACTCGACTTCTTCGCTCACTTCGATTGCAAAGACATTCTCCTTAGGCGCATGTATTAGCAACACAAAATGAGGGTTTCGGTCATTATAGGACTTAAACAAACATCTCACGACATGAGATGACGACATACATGTAGCACTTGTATGAAAGTCAGTACCATCCCATTAAGGACCGATTTTCTGGTTCATATGTCAAGGGATAGTAAGGTTGTGCATGCTGTATCAAATTAAACCACATGCTCCACCACTTGTGTAGGCTCCCGTAAATTCCTTTAAGTTTTGGTCTTGCAATCGTACTCCTCATCCGGAGTATTTCACATGTCAACTGGGCCTATAATCCGCGTAGACCAAGGGCGAACACTCATCATCTATGGCATAGACTACCAGGGTATTTAATCCTGTTCGCTCCCCATGCTTTTGTACCTCAGCGTCAGTAGGGACCCAGAGGGCTGCCTGCTCTTTTGACATTCCTTCATAAATCTCTGGATTTTACCCCTACACACGAAATTCCACTCTTCTCTATCTCACTCAAGTGAATTAGTTTCGAGAGCATTCTGCTAGTTTTTGGTGGCTTTCACTTTCTTCCTTGAGTCCTATCATGATCACGCACTCGATGAAAGAGCTTTACAAGTGATATTGACCTTCTTCACTCACGTGATATTACCCAAGATTCCCCACTGCTGCCCTTCATGGGAGTCTGGGTCGTGTGTCAGTCCCAGTGTGGCTGATCATCCAAAAAACCCAGCTAAGCATCATTGGCTTGGTCAACCTTTACCTGACCAACTACCTAATACTGCACAGGCTCATCAAACACCGCTTTTTAGCTTTTTTTAGTCCTAAACTGTTCGGTAGATTCCCATGCGTTAGGGACCCATTTGCCACTTTGTTTTCAACTCTTCTCACTACCTGGGCAAGACAAGCTACCTTTAGCTCGGAGCCTCTTTTCCTTCTACCCAGCTCTCCAAAAATAATGTTCAACTTGCATGTTTTAAGCATATATCTAGCGTTCCTTCTGAGCCAGGATCAAATTCTTCTTTTGACTATGATTTGGCCCTACAGTGGTAGAACATGGTAAACAGGGCATACTATTTCCCAACCTTCTGTGAACTTTTCTTTTCGTATAATTTTTTTTTACTTTCTTTTTGATAGTATTGGTCTCGTTTAGAGTATCAGTCTAGTCACTCGACTAATCCACTGGTGAAGTGCTTTTGGTATAGTAGTAGTTTAGTAGTTGAGTCTTTGTGTCATGCCCCGAATCCCATCGAGACATGATTGGCACCCGTAGCCGATAAGGCCCGAGAGAACCAACCTTTGCCTATGTTCAATCATATGCATATCATAATCATAACCACCAGTGCATAAGAACATGAAAGACAAATAAAGGAAAACATGGGACATATTTATACATACATGTGAAACTTGGCCGTTGAGGCCATCCAGTCAAAACATCATATGTCTTTTACACTGATACACCCACATCCGTCTACAAAAGCCTCTAACAAGAGCATTGACCAAAATGAACCATAAGTCGGGACAAGTCCCCGCTTTACACATTATGTACAATACCAAAACATATATATATACTCTGACTCGGATAAGCCCCGAATGAGCTGGAGCTCACCAAAGAACCGCTAACACTGACAGTCTACTGGGGAGGCCTACTGGTACCTGCGCCTGCAGCAAGTAAGGTAAATTCCCCCGAAAGGGGTCAGTACGAAATAAGTACTGAGTATGCAAGGCTCAGATGAAACTGTACAACACATGAATATTTCAGTGAACTCAAATACAAATGAATAATCAATGTGAATAAGTAACCATTCTGCATTTTGGGAACCATGTGGATTGCTTTCATTACTTTCATTACTTTTTTTACATTCACTGCTCATGTGTCATTACATATCACATAATGTACCCGGGCCCCGACTGATCAGTGGATCTTTTCATAACAAACGGGATCGGGTCGAGCTAGGCTTATGCCCCTAGACCTGCCACCCAGGGATCGAGTCGAGCTAGGCTTACGCCCCTAGACTTGCCACCCATAAATCCATACATCGGGATCGAGTCGAGCTAGGCTTATGCCCCTAGACTTGCCACCCATACTTGATCATTGACCACATTTGCATTACTTTGATCTTTACTTTGAGATTGATATTTTGATAGTCATAACATCACTTTGAACTTTGAAACATGACATTATTGGAAACTTTGGATCATTAACCAATGGGTGAGAGACATGTGAATAACTTGGCAACATAACATTATGAGAATCATAACACCATGGGAACTATTGGACAATAATCCATGAACAAGAAACACAAGTATAATCACTATTGGAACATTGGAACATAACCTTGTTTGAACTTTTGGAACATTAACCATGAATATGAGACATGAGATTTACCAATGATCAATGAGTAGGAAATATATGACAATGACCATTGCTAACCGGATATCGGATACCATAGCACATTTCGGGATAGGACTAGTGACATGTCAATATGTATACTATTTGCCGCAAAAAGATACGGACAAAGTAACCTTACATACCTGCACTTCCAAGTGAATACACACGACTAGGTATGAATACAATGGTCCCGCTCCTTCGTTACGTCTTAGTCTACAATACAAGTGCACAACGGAACTTACATTAGCAACTAGTCACTATATAGGCGTACAAGATGACAATGAATTTTGTGGCTACCATATAATGTCATGTCACCCTCTCACTATACATTCCAATGTATTTACATATCAACAACACCATAACATCACCCACATTGACCAAAAGATCGTACACCGAAAGCATTTTACACCATACTTACCCCTTTACGTCTTTCCCTTTATCATTCCGTCATAATTATCCCTTCATAACAACATATAAACAACCATTCATACTTAACATAGTCCAACACACCTCCATACAACACTTTAAAGTCATTAAAATGACATTACAAGTTGATAATTACATCCCAAAAGGGTATCGGGGCTTTTGGGGATCAACTAGTGACGGAAACACACAAAACGAATTCTGGAGGTGACATGCGCTGCCACCTGTGCACGCAGGTGGTGACATGCACGCGCAGATGGATCCTGGAAAATTCCAGGGCCTTCTGCATTGGCATCTGCGAGCGCAGATGCCTCGTCTGCGGCTGCGGATGCCCGTTTTGGTCCGAAATGACTTTTTTTGGGTCTTTTAATGCCATGAATGATCCATGATCACAATCAAACATATTTGAACATATTCTTGATCATATTAAACATCAACAACCATCCATGGCCTCACACACACATAACGACACTCAAAACCAAAGTCCACGGCCAATACGACACCAAAACCACAATCGATTTCCCAATAACCATTACAAATGTTATGCACAAGAATCAAAAAAGGTAAGACCATAATCACATATCACATGTCAATATTCACTCCACCAAGTTCACTCTCCTCAACACCACAAGTCCAAAGTCACGTTTACAAGACAAACCATCCTTCAATTTAGCAAACATGAACACTTCACTTATTGTGAACTTCCCAATATTCCACCAACATAACCAACACAATATACACCATATAACATGCATAAAATATATTAATACATCATAATAAACACTTACCAAGACTTACCAATGGATGATTTTGGCCAATAGAAGGACTTGGGGTTCTTGAGAGCAAAAGGAAGTTTTGTGGAAAATCCTAGAATGTTATGAGAGTTTAAGGGAATAAAAATTTGATTTTTTCTATATATAGGGCCTCATGTCTCCCTTATCCTTTTTCTTTGCATTTATTGCTATGTGGATTAGTCAATGGGACCAAGTTTTGCAAGAATGGGTCAAAATAACCCATTTTGGGCCATGTCTTTCTCAATAAAATTGGGCCTCATTTAGGGCCCAATTGTGCAAGCCTTCAAATGCCCACAATTTAATACAAAATTCATCAATTCTCTCATGTCTTCATATGTCCATCAACGTTATGGTTGTTAGCTAGACGTAGCAGCGTACGGGGTGTTACACTTTGCCCCTTCTTCTTCAGTAAAGCTAAGCCCAACTAAACTATAATTTACACAAAACATAGCTTTAGAAGATCTTACTAGATAGGGAGGTGGAATAGAAGTCTCACTACTAGCTTTTAGTAGAGCAGGCAGCGGCGGTCAGGAATGAATGTTAGACTAAACTATCTGCCATTTCATTAGGACAACACTTGCTTAGTCTTTTTCTAGCTTGATTGTGAAGCATGGTTTGGAAAGGTCAATTGAAAGACGGTATATATCAATATTCAAACCTATTCCTTTATGGCTGGCCCCAGTGCTTAACGCCAAGTTCCCTCCACATACATATATAAAGTAAGCCATCCGTATTAGCTCATCAACTCGCCTTAACGCACCCTCACTATATAGGTACGAACTTGCGTACGATATCACTTGCCTAAAAGTTTCCAAAAGCGGAAGCTTCAATGTTGATAAGTTTATTGTCTCTTTTGTTATCTTAAAAAAAGGGAAAAATAAGAGAGGGATCACTCCTCGGGCAGTTGCTAAACGTTGCACCTTTCTTTTTGCTTACACCATTTCTTTTTGAATGCTCTATTTTTCTCTTTATCGCGCTACTTACTCTAGCAACCGAATTTGGATTCTCCTTAAGGCACCGTGTTGAGTAGGGATTTGAATAGAAACTCTATTTTGGGGCTCAATGTTGCTGGACTCTAATTCTCTCCTCGGGTTAGCTCCGCTTTATGCCCAAAGATTCAACTCAATCACTTGAGACTTCTGGTCTTATGTCCTCCACACAGGCCTTACATGCTTCTTCTTATAATGAAGTTGAGTTATGGCATCATAGATTAGGGCATCCTCATGTGTCAAAGATGCGAGTCTTAGTTCCTAGTTTATCTTAATCAGGTGTGTCTGAGTTGCAGTCTTATGTATGTAAAAGGGATTAGCATATTCTAAAGTAATATTCCTATAGTGAGAGTCATTATAGTGTACTATTTGAGTTAGTTCACTTTGATGTACGGGGGTCTTCCCCTACTCTTTCTTTATGGGTTGTAATGATTTTGTGACTTTTTTGGATTTTTTCTTTTGTCTTACTACTGTTTGTCAACAAATTTTAAATGATGAGGTTAGTTTTATCCTTTTTTTTTAGATGAATCTTCTAAAGTTTTTATGGTCTGAAGCAGTGTTAACCTAGGTTTACCTGATTAATAGGGATGCTTTCTGTGGTATTGGAAGGGACCTGTACAAGTGTGAAATCCTAATACTAAAAACTTCATTCTTATACCTAATTTCTAAATGTATCGAAGTCCTGGGTAGTAAATAAAAGTGGGATGCTATATTTCCAGGATTGGGATTCATAAATATGTTAATAGATTCTTGATCTCTATCTTCTATTTTTGGGTGTATGTGTTTTATATCTATGTAATCGGGACCTCTCATGAAAAATTGGATCCTAGAGCTATGAGATGTGTCTTCACTGGTTATCTAACATCACAAAATGCTTTGATCCCATTACAAAAATCAAGTATGTCTCTATGGATGTTACTTGATTTTCAAATCAACCCAATTTTCATGACCCAACCAAGAAAACCTTGAGTCATCAACAAGAAGAACCTGAGTCAAGTGATCAGCCGTCTTTTATAATCCCTATGTCATCTGCCCATAGATAAAACAATGCTACTACTATTCCAGGGGAAGATACAGTCAAGACAAATTAGTGGAAGACATACTAACATCACGAGGTAAGAGAGGACTAGTTGTCCCTTATATTCCTCTTGTTATCAGCGAGGATCTTTCCCTTGAATTGGGAAATTTTAAAATGCCTCAAGATGAAGAGAGTGAAACTAACCCTGAAGCTTCTAATCATAATCTTACAATTGCAGTCAGGAAAGGGGAAAAAGAGCCTATACCTAACTCCTTTTGAACTACTATATATCAACTCCAAAATTGTCATCCTCCTACAAGGCCTTTATATCCACTTGTAATTTGGTATCCATATCAAAGACTAGAAAGGAAGCCTTGTGTGCCCCTAACTGGAAGAGGGCAATGATGGAGGAGATGAGTGCACTTGAGAAGAATAAGACATAGGAGATTGTTGATTTACCTCCTGGAAAGAAGACTGTGGGATCTAAATGTAAATGGGTATACACAGTGAAATTCCATCAAAGTAGGGAGATTGAGAGATATAAAGCAAGGTTAGTGGCAAGAGGATTCACACAAACCAAAGGAATAGACTATGGCGAGACCCTTTCAATAGAGGCAAAGGTTATTTCTGTTAGAATCTTACTTTCTTTGGCTACACAGGGATCATGGACATTGTATTAGTTAGATGTGAAAAATTCCTTCTTGCATGGGGACTCGCACGAGGAGGTGTATATAGAGATAGCACCCGGATATGGAATGAAAGGGGAGCCACATAAAGTATGTAAATTGAAAAAGCCCTATATGAATTGAAGCAATCCCCGAGGTCGTGGTTTGAGAAGTTCAGTAAGGCCATAGTTTAGTTTGGCTACAAAAGGTATGCTTTTGATGACACACATTTTGTAATAAAGGGTGAGAAAGTGAGTCAGATCATAGTAAATGTTTAGAATATTGTGTTCACTGGTGATGATGTTGATGAGATTGTGAGATTGAAGGCTTACCTGAGCCGCACCTTTGACATAAACTAGGCATGCTAAGGTACTTCTTGGACACCGAGGTTTTTGAAATCTATAAGAAGTAGAGCCATATCTCAAATTATGTCCTCGATTTGAAAAAAATAGGTATGTTAGGTTGCAAGGCCGCAATTACCCCAATAAAAGAAAATCATAAGCTTAAAGAAAAGAGAAAAGAACCCTTATATGATGCAGGCAAATAGAGGCTTATGGGAAAACTTAGATATCTTACTATCAATAGACCTGAAATTACCTATGTTGTGGGGTTGGTAAGACAGTATATGCATGCTACTTCTCAAGAACACCTACATGTAGTATCCAGGATCTTGAGGTACCGAAAAGGTTATCTTGGCAAAAGTATGATCTATACTAATCATAGACATGAGAGAGTGGAAATCTATAGTAATACTGATTGGGGTGGGTCAATAGAGGACATGAGATCAACTTCAGGATGAGAAAAGATCTCTAAGAAAACATCTTGGTGAAGATAAAAGAGTTCGACACCTGACCGAAACAAAAACCGTTTTCTTCCTAAACCCCTTATTGTTAGCATGACCGATATTGAATAAAGGGATGACCTAGGGGGTACTGATTTGAGGTGAGCCTAATGGAAGAGGTTGAAAGGTTATGTTAAAAGAGATGGCTATGAGACCAGTGCAAACAATATGTTGAAATAGTCTATTTAGTAGTCTGCTTTCTTTTTCTGGGTATGAACTCCTCCCTTGAAGAAGGACCCTGTTGTGGCAATTCAACCCAGAGGGTATGGTTACAATAACTAATAACAATCATAGTAAATCGGTATAGAATAATTGAATCTCTTATTAGCGAAAGAAGGAAGCAAATGTAGCTTTTAAAACAGCAAGGAGGCATTAGGGGAAACCCAGATTCAATGTCGGAAGAATCAAAAATAGACTCAAAAATGGAACCCTTTCTCTATCATCCTCTTAGATTTTTTCATTACAATTAGTCTAGGCCAGTAGCTGCTCTTGTCTTTCTAATAGCTAGAGCACCGACAGATAGAGTGAAGATTCCATAAGGGGAAGAGCCAAGGCTTGTTATAGATAAGAGTTGTATATGATAAGTTTGAGTCAACTATCTTATTCGCGAGAATTTATTCTCTCTGATCTTGTCTCCTCACTAAGTGGCTACACACACCTGTCGTACAGATAGAGTTAAGCACGAGATGGTTATTTACTTTTTTTTAAGCATGTGCTAGCTAAAGGGATCTGCGGTTGAATTTGTTGTTTTGCTGGTCGGCTGAGGAAAAGGAAAATGGTATTTGGAGGAAAGGCATGATTTTCATCTTGATGAAGTGCAGAACAAGCTTTTCTTTCAATTGAGCTGGGGAGACAATCCAAATCGTAGTCAGTGTCTATTATTTAATTGAGCACGACGTGGTCTGCTAGTCGCATTAAACCATCCAAAGAAGTATTGTCAGCCCCTAAAAGTGCTTTCCTCCTCGCGTAAAAGAAAAAAGATGTTTAGCTTTTTTGTCTGCCTCCTTTACCTATCAAAGATTTTGTTAACATTGCAGCTAGCACTCTCTTACCTCTTTCACACTGTGGGTCTATGTCTTCATATGATAGATTCCATTTTCCTCCTAAAAAGAAATTTCTGTTAGTCACCTTGCAGCTGACCATCTTCGTGTTATCTTTTCTTCTTTTGAGTGTCTTACCTACGATCAGCGCACGAGAAGGATCGTTGGCCCATTGGGAAAGCTTTATTATATAGATATTCATATCTACATTTTTTTTTCAGTTGCTTCATTAGGACAAGAAATAGGACCCGTCGTCGCATGAGATACACACAACACACAATGTAAGACTTCTTATATTGTCTAGGGTATATTCCTGTATTTCATTCAGATGTGTTGAAAAATTCATGTGATTGCTTACAGTTAGCAATTGTATGCTCCTGGATTAAACATAAGAATCCAATTCTTTCTTTGGATTGATTAATTCATTAGTGTCCACTTGTGATTTGACCTATGGATAATTGTTGGATATATCACAGACAACTACTTGAATTTCATTAAGGGGTGCTACTCAAGTGTAGTCATTCATAGGTGCAAGGTACTTTACTTACTATTATAAGTGGATGACTACAGTACATATATCTGGCTTTCTTTACTTAGAGAGAAGTACTAAGCTCTTTCTAAGTTTAATATATAGAAAGTTTGGAAAATAAATAAAATCTCCAGATCAAGAGGTTGAGGTTTGAAATCTAGTGGAGAATATGTGTCAAGAGTGCTTGATTTCATGCTCCTGAAGATAGGAATCAAATGTGAGTTATAGTGTGTTCATACTCTGTTACAAAATGGGGTGTCCGAAATAAAACACCGACATATAGTTATAGTTAAAATGGCTTTGACTTTAATGATAAATAATGGAGTGCCAAAGCATCTATGGGTTGAAGAATTCACTACTGCAGTGTATTTAACCAACATATTTCCATTTTCTATTATCAACATGCAATCTCTCTTTTCTTCTCTTTATGGTCGTGATGCTTTTCAGGAGGAGATCACTACCATTTCTGAGACATCTGACTGGGGTGGCCGTCACTTTCTCATCGGCGATCACCATAGCTAAGAATGGCATTGTCACAAAGCTTCATCATGCCCTACACCCTTTCAGTAGCTATCCACACAAGCATATGATGTTTAAGTGTGAATAGAGGCCAAGAACTCAAAAATCCAAGGGGTTGACCCTCGTAAACATCACAACCGATGACCTATTTCCTTTATTATAATATATAAACTATATGGTAATTAAAATACTACAAAACAAAGTATGAATGGTCCAAGAAGTTGCAAAGGTATTTTGGAACAACCCTGTATACAGGACGTCAGGATAACAGATACGAAATCGATAGCAGCCTTAAGATAGATAAAAAGAGAAGAAATTTGTCTTTCTTCTCAAGTGCTGCAACGGTTGGGTTTGATTATAGGTACTATCCATTCTAAACATTTCCAAAACCTTCATCCATAATGTATAGTCCGAACCAAGGTCTGATATAAGGGAAAACCAATAGCAAATAACCTTTTCTTCCCTACCTCCTTGACCTTCATTCCAATCCTACAGCTAAATTAATAGCGGTTGTAGCATCCATCGATAATGTATGGAATAGGGTAAGATTTTTATGTGGATAGGACGTATCAACACCATTTGCATCTTTTCATTTGAAAGGAAATATAGTGGAATAATATAGTGTTGGGTCTTAAGGACCAAGATGACCAAAGATTAAAACCTAATTATGCAGGGGTTGATCATCGAAGCCTGGGCAATAAAGATTATGGAATTTGAGTACTGATGTAGTGAACAACCACCTTCATAGTCAATTCATTAGGGTTGTCACCTTCTACCTGGAAAAGTATCCACCCTTTTGTTTATCTGTTAAGCTTCACTGCTATGGGAATTCCTAAAGAAAACTACAATCACAATTTATCAACCACTCACAAGATCATCGAGATCTTCAACTTAGCTCCCAAAGGTAATCCACCCAACCCTTTCCCAACCTATACAAGGAGAGCAAAAAATAACAAAAGGGAGACAGGGTCCTAACTATATATAAAACAAACTATTATTCCATCTATCATATCAATCGAGTTGATCCAATTCGTTCTTATCTATAGATAAGGAAAGAGAGAACTTATGACTTCGTGGATGGAGAGAAATTCGAACCCCTAGTATTTTTTGAAAAATATTTTGGTTTTCAAGACCGACTCTTTCAAACGCTCAGACATCCATCCCCTTCGTGTTTTGCCCACTCTATCCATCCGTACGCTAGAAGGTAGGGGCTTATCTATATGATTCGCTATGCTTTCCTGCACCTATCGGCTAATTCTATTGCCTGTCGATTAGCAAAACTTTTTCAGTAGTACGAATAACTATGCTTCTCCTCTTTCTATATGATAATATGAATCTTGGTTGTTGCGCTCCCTAAGGGTAATAGGAAATGAGTAAATAATGAATGATCCTTAAAACTCAAAGAGTGTTTGAGTCTGACTTAAGTGAGTAAGTTAAAGTCATGGCAAGAGAGCGAGCTCGACTCGCGAAGGATCAGCAGGTGAAGGAACGATCCTTTTGCTCTAATAATTTTGCGAACCTGGTACTTGGCAGCTCACAAGCAACATATAGACTAAGGTTGCCCATCACTCCCTCGCTCTTTTTTGAAGGCCCTTTTAATTCTTTTTCTAGTATGCTTTCTCCATAAGAACACTGAACGCCCAACTTCACAGAGTAGCTCTCTCCCCAGCCCACAGCATAGTATGAAATCTATATCCTTTTATCGAGCACCATTTCTTTTAGACAGAAAGGTGTTCCGACTCTATTGGATAAATTCATAACCTAAGCTTTCTACTAGTAGACTACTATGAAGAGACAAAGCTCTATTTTAGAGATTGGACTCTCTTACTGTGATTAGATCCTACTACTAAGAAGTTGTTCTCGAGCCAGGTTTCCTGGATCCACGTGTTCCTAGCCGAGCCTAAATGGATGAATGAAGAAGTGAGCCCGGATAAACTTCAAGAGCTCTTGCTCTACCTAACCTCCCACTTTTTATTCTGGGGGTTATAGAAAGATACGAACCGCATACTTGCCCTACCATTAGATTGTTGAAAATGAAAGCAGCTTGTCTTCACTAATAAAAAATAGCAATCCCTCTCCTTCTGTTACCTACTTTTACTTATTTCTTTGGTATACCTTAATACAAGGCAAGCGTAGGAAAGGATAAATAATTAAAATTGGGCTATCGCCCTATCTAAACACCTTTCCCCTCTTCTCTACGGAAGTAATCTTGAAATCTATTTTAGTTCATGTGTCTGTTCCTATCGCCTTATTCTCTCTCAATTGCCTATCCTTTCTAGATGAGGGGGAGTCCCTTAGCCGTAGCTTCAAACACTTAAGATTGACCTCCTCAAGTGCCAGATATGAATGTTCTCTGAATTTCATACAAGACTACTTACTTACCTAAAGTGCACTTTTAGCTTACTAAAAAAGTAGACTGAAGGAACTGACCTAAGCATAGCTCTCTCTCTCTCAAATACAAATGTCAAGAAAGGGGTTCCTTGGATAAGTGGAAAAATGCTCAAAAAATCCTTTCATTTCTCTTTGAAGGCCTTTGTCCTACTTATAGTATCAGTCCTCTATCCTATACTTATGTTTTTATTAACCAAGAACACATGCACTTTGTTGGCACTCAAAAAAAAGGTTATTCGATCCACTAGTGCAACTGAAGGTGCACAACCTCTTCTGAACCAGAACAAGAAAAAGTTCATAACCACTGCTTGTCATTAACTTAAGCCGCACCGACTCTTACTAGAAGTCTAGTCTCTCTCAGGTCCAGTTTTGATCTTTAACTAACTTACTTAATAGGCCAGGCCAGAAGAGAGATATTTAGAAAACCCAATTTCCTATCTTAAGAACCTAACTCAAAAGAGAAAAGAAGACCGAACTAAAAGAGATCTCACTTTCGACGATTGAAATTGACTTTTATATCCAGATTGGAACTAGACTTAAACATCTTTTGATCTTGCTTAGGTTCAACTTTCATTTTCATATCAAGAACGTCGACTTGCACTTGTAATATAGAATTTGACTTTCTAGAATCCTTGCTCCTGGCTTATATTCACATAGGACACTCATAAGAATAAGACTTTCAACTCTCTAAAACACATGTAATTGACAGAGTCATCATATCAGTGCCTTGGGGAAATGCCTACCTTTAGGAAAAGATTACCGAATGAGTTTCAAACTTGTCCTCTTCACTTCCTAAGATATTTAGGAAAAGGGGCATTCAACCACTTGATTCATTGGAAAAGGTCCTTGTCGGCCATCGATTGCTGACGATGGAATGCATCATCAATTAAATGGGTCCTCGCCTTGGACTTAGTTGGAAAGGCAAGTGTTCGGTATATCCCTTGATTGTGAAGTTATTTAGTAGGGCGGAGGTTCCATTCCTCATATTTACCGTTGTCCCTAGACTTCACTCTTTCAACACTTGTATACTTTATAAAGAGTCAGGCATGCCCCTGTACCTGGCTCCAAGTGTGTGATCCACCGGTTTATTGAGTGAGTTTTTCTTACTGCTGCACTGGAGTCCCTATCTCTTAAAGGGTTGGTGTGGAAGACTTCCCTCCTGTTTGCCAATTGAAGAAAGCCTTATATGGTTTCAAACAAGAGAGAAAGGTCCTTTTTATTTTATTAGTCAAGCGCACTAGCTGTAATAAAAAAATAGTGCTAACGAGCAAGAAAATGAATTTCACTCAATTACATTACCCTTAGAGAATACTTTTCCAGATTCCACTTTTTCCTTTTCTGGCTTCGATTTTGTGTAACCTCAATTATGAATATTTTGAATTTGAAAAAAGAAAGGTATGTCTCATTCAAATTTCACACTGAGCTTTTCATATATGTGTCCCAGTACTAATCCAAGGAAGGAGGATATTCAAAAAAATAAAATGGGAATGCCAATTTTTTTTATTTTTCTAGTTAGAATGGATTGGTAGTACATATCCAATCAATAATTATTTATGACTGACTTGCTATTCACTCGATTTTTGGGTCATAATCATTATGTAGGAGAGATGGTCGAGTGGTTTAAGGCGTAGCATTGGAATTTCTATGTAGGCTTTTATTTGCTGAGGGTTTGAATCCCTATCTTTCTGTACTTTCACCTAATTCACTAATGTTAATGACCGAAATGTATCAAAGAGCAATGGAAAAAATGATTCCAACAGTTAGACCTTTCTTTGATATATATTCTCTATTCCTAATTGCTTTTTTTTTTTTGGAAAATACTGGAAAGAGTGGACAATGAATTCAAATATCCCTGCCGATGTATTTTTACATCCTACATATTTGGTAAATTATAACACCCCTTACCTTCCTAACCCTATGTGACGACGTTGAATAATGTTTACTTAGGTGTCGAGAGCCATAAGTATACATTTGGTAATGTTAATGATGAGAAAAATTAAAATTTGGCCTTGTACATGTGATTAACCTTGCGTAAGAGGTGTTTGCGATTATCATGGATCATCTGTGGGGTTCAAAACGAGGCTAAGAGGACCTCTAAACAAAGTATATTAAGGTTAAGAATTAAGTTAAAGAATAGGACTTGAAGTATCTAACCAAACCCGCGAAGAAAAGTCGAAAAAATGAAATTTTCAAAAAATATAAGTGTGGGGCGCGCTAGGGGGCATGCCAGGCCGCTCTGGGCCAAATTTTTGTGCCCATAGGCAGCAAGTTGGAGCGCCCAGGGGTGTTCCAGGGTGGTTTTTCCCATTTTTCGAAAGTTGGAAATTTCTTAAGTCCCAAGGGTGCCCGGAGACGTATCGAGCCGATTTTTGCCACGTTTCTTATACAACCATGAGAATATACATGAAATGAGTGAAGTATTATGTTGGTATGATAAAATTACTCGAGAACGAATTTGGCATCAAAATAACGATTTTACCCTTTTGGTCAAAATAGGTCATACGTGGCTCGAATCGCTTGCTTTTGGGATTGAGGCTAGGAATATGAATCTCGTGAGTGGGAATATTGTTGTAACGCGTATATAATGGATTAAACATTGATGTTAGTGAGTTAAGATGATATGGGCTTTTGGGCCTAATATGAGACCAAAATAAACAAAACATGAAAGGCCCAATGAGTCAAAATGACCCATTCTTGCCTTGACTTGTCAATGATGGAATTAATGGATAAGTATGACTTTAAGAGGTTATAAAAGTTGGACAAAAATCAGATTTTTTATCTCATTAGACACACATCACATTTCTCTCATTTTCTAGAGTTTTCAAGATAGCTCTTTTGGTGACTCTTCCAACCCTAAGGCATCTTTGGACAAGATCATCATCTTCCAAGCTTGGGTAAGTGATTATTCTTGTACTTTAACATATTATGTACATGATATACATAGTATATCTTTGACTTTTTGTTATGCTTGGAATTGGTAGATATGGCACTTTGACTTTTTGTTAAAAAGATGTGTTGTCCATGGGATTGTAACTTGAAATATGACTTGTGGTTTTTATGAAAAAGCATGGTATGGATAAAATATCAACATGTATGGTGTGATTATGTTATTAAACTTGTTATTTTTTTATAAGTGTAAATTATGAGATTTTGGCCGATTTGTTGTTGTGAGGTGTATTGAAGTAATTTGATGGAATAATTGTGATGTTGTGGTGATGAAGAGTGGAAAGTATGAACTTGGTGTGACATGCTAATGGTTTATGATATTTTGGTCAATGTTAGGAATATTGTGGGATTATTGGTATGATGATTTCATAAATGGTATTGTCAAGGGGAAATGACATGTTAAAGCTAAACATGTGACTTGTTATTGTATGCATTTGTAAGGTAGTTGGTGGTTAATTTTAGTTCCATTATGTACTTGTGATGTAGAGTGAAACGTAAGGAAGGAGAGAAATTGTTGCGCTCACATATTTGATTGTGTACTTACATTAGGAAGATAAGGTATGTAAGGTTACTCTTTCCGTATCCTTCTGCAGCATGTATGTTCACATTGTCATAGTACTCATTCGACTCCGAAATGCTCTAAGGTATTCCGTATCCGGTAGTTGGCTAGTGTTACTCATATGTTCCTTACTCACTGGTAAATGGTGAATCATGTGACTCATGTCCATTGGTTGGCTCATGTTCATTAGCTAATATGTCAAAAGTCTCAAAGTGTTATAGCTCAAAAGGGGTTCTATAGTATTCAAACTAAGGCCGACATATATTGTTATTCACATGTGTCCTACTCGTAGATGATTGATGATTCACTTATCTCTTATTCATTGATTGAAGTTCCTAAGCTGTCATGATGAGGTAAAGAGAGCTTGTTTAGTTGAATAGCATTGTTCCAATCATGTCATGATCCTTAAAGTATCAATCTCTCATAAGTGGATGTGTTAATCTCCCACAAGTTAAAGTATCAATCTCATAAGAGTAGTAAGAGAGGTGATGTGCAAGTTAATATAATTATTCCTCATAAGTGAAGATGTCAATCTTATGAAGTAAAAGAGTGAAGTAATATATATATATATATAAGAGTGTGCTCCAAATAATGTCATGATCTTTAATGTGTTACTCTCATAACTATGTAAAGGGTATAAGATTTGTTGAGAAGTAATGTACGCATGGTTACTTCATGTTTCATTGAGTATGGATCACAATCTAAAGGGTGTAAGTTCAAGATAGAACAATCTCAATATTATGCTATGTCATATATATTAGCCCACCAAAGGTGGAGGCCCGGTATTATATGATTATCTATTATAGCCCACCAAGGTGGAGGCCCGGTATTATACATATATATTATAGCCCGCCAAAGGTGGAGGCCTGATATTATATATATTTAATAGCCCACCAAAGGTGGAGGCCCGGTATTATATATATTTATCTATTATATACCACCAAAGGTGGAGGCCCGGTATTATATACTTATAAGGTGATGATCCATAAGGTATTATGAACCACTAACTAGTTGAGTGAGCGGTAATGAAGGTTTGTAAAGAGATGAGAATATATCCCTTGCATGAATATATAAATATGAAGGTTATGATAAGAATGATGATGATGCGACTGAATGACCAAGTAATGAAATAATACAAGTAATGAACATGGTTCCACATATTCGGGACAGAGGTATATCCATATTGATTAGTCTCTTACGCTTAATTTCTTGGAAGTACTTATGTGTTTATAAAATTTCATATGGCCTTACATACTCAGTACTTTCTTCGTACTGACCCCTCTTGGGGGACTTACCTTACATGCTGCAGGCACAGGTGTTAGTAGATCTCCGCAGTAGGCGACGAGATATCTGCAGATTATTGGTGAGCTCCAGTTGATCCGAGGCTTTTTCGAGTCATTATGTATATTGGTTTGAGATTGTATATGAGTATAGAGTGGGGTGTGTCTCGACTCTAGGTTTGTCATAGTCATGTATCTATAGAGGCTTTGTAGACGTATGTGGGAAACTGAATGTAAGATATATACGTTCATTTTGACATGATGGCCCTAACGACCAAGTTTCATATATTGCACATATTGTCATGACTTCCGCCATTGATAGTTAATTACATGAGATAAAATGATATTCATACGCGAACATACATACGAGAGTACATGAGTGAAGATTGGTTCTCTCGGGCCTTATCGACTCCGGGTGCCACTCCGGTTCGAATGGGATTCGGGTCGTGACATAAATCGCTTAGACCGGTTCATCTTAGGCACAAGAGCGCTCGATCAGTGAGCTATTATGCACTTTTTCAAGAGTGGTTGCTTCTAGGCCAACCTCCTGGCTGTCTCTGCACCCCTACCTCCTTTATCACTGAGCGGTCATTTAGGGGCCTTAGCTGGTGATCTGGTCTCTTTTCCTCTCGATGATGAAGCTTATCCCCCATCGTCTCACTAGCCGACCTTGACCCCTATTATTTTGAGGTCATATCTATTATTTAGAGTTTTCCTTAATTTGGTACCGGTCTCACGGCCAGCACTAAAACAATACTTTACCCCTAGATGCCCAGTCAGCTACTGCACCTCAAGACATTTTGGGGAGGACTGGCTAGCTTTAGGTTCGAGTTGTATTTCACCGCTAACCACAACTCATCCGCTGATTCTTCTACATCAGTCGGTCAGACCTCTACTTAGTTTCACCCAAGCTTCATCCTGGTTATAGATAGAACACCCATGTTTGGGTCCATAAGCAGTGACAATTGCCCTATGAAGACTCACTTTCGCTATGGCTCTGGTGGGTTCCCTTAACCAAGCCACTTCCTATGAGTTTCCGACTCATTCTTCAATAGGTATGCGGTCAGAGACCTGGATCCTCCTACTTCTTGGGAGCTTACGGTTTCATGTTCTATTTTACTCCCTGATGGGGGTTCTTTTCACCATTCCCTCACGGTACTACTTCGCTATCGGTCACCCAGGAGTATTTAGCCTTGCAAGGTGGTCCTTGCTGATTCACATGGGATTTCACTTGCCCCTTGCTACTCAGGTCAGAGCCTAAGTTAGTGATGCTTTCAGCTACGGGACTTTTGCCATCTAGGGTGCAACATTCGGGTTGCTTCGCCTAGCTGCACGATGCTTGTATTGCTTTCCCACAACCCTATTTTCATAATTTAGATAGCTCCCATTTTGCCCGTCTTTACTACAGGAATTGCTTTTGCTTTTTTTCCTCTGGCTACTAAGATCTTTCAGTTTGCCTGGTTCTCTCTTGCCTGCCCATGGATTTAGCAGTAGTTAGAAAGATTTCCCTATTCGAGAATCTCTGGATCTATGCTGATTTTCAACTCCCCGAAGCATTTCATTGATTATTACACCCTTACTCCTCTCTGGGTACCTAGGTAACAACTGTATGCCTTTTCTCATTTAAACCTCACCCAACACTTTCATGTTATACCATCCTAAGCATGAAATGAAACTGTTGTGATTTTACTTTTAATGAGGAAAGTACCAAGCATGGAATACCTTCTTTAAGAGAGAAAGTTCCTTGCCGAGAGCAATCCACGACTCTCTCAACCCAAGACAAGAGGTCAACAGGCAGAGTCCATATGGTTACCACATAAAGCGGATAGTTTTTTACTACTGTAAAATCAAGGTAGAAATCTCTAGACATTCCCCCAGGCATACAAACGATTATTGACAAAAATTAATGATTAAGCAGGGAAAATAATACGAAAAGAAGAAGTGCCTTGCCTCCTTAAATTTAACATTTGAACTCGTTAGATAATCCCTATAGGCTAGAGAGAGACCATGACTGCACTATCCATATGAACTAGCTCTTTCATATCTACCAAACTTTACAATGGAGGGTGTTCAAATTGAGTATTGAATTTTCCCAACCCGGTGAGCACCCTTAATGTCTCTAGTAGATAGACTCAACAAGGAACTTTGCTCAGAGGAAGAAGGACATTAGTTTGAAGTCTCAATTTTCTATCCCCTATCTAGTGCTGCTTAAAAGGACCTAGTTCCCTACTACCATGTCATGGTGATATCCTCCTCAAAATCCTTTGCTTGCTTCGTCTCCTAGTGGTTGTTTCTCGTGGAGCGACCATGAGTCAAGATCAGGTAGGATATAGTCTATTTCCATCCTTTGCCTATATTGATGGTACTAGATATTACTTTCTTATATAAATCCGTCTCCAAATCAGAGTAGCTGCCTGCTGAAGGACAATCAACCTTACAAAGTTTTATTCGATCGGTTTTTTCCACAGAACTATGCCTAATAGCAGAGAATAGATAATGGATCTGACTCTATGCGAGAGGAACGAAGTGATTGGAAGCGCATTTTCCATTTTTCAATACAACCGGAAAGACTTCCTAATAATGCATTAAAAACTAGAAGCCCTTATGCTGCTAGTCCTTGCCTTGGGAGAAGGTTCGAAACTAGGCATACCCGCCATCTCTGTCAAACACACATTTTTTATATAACTAAGTCAATCGAGACTATAATTAATCTCTTGTCCTTTCCTTTTCAGGAACGATATGGGTTATTTCGATGTGAATGAAATAAGGTTTCGAGAGTTAGGTCACATATATAAAGAAAGAGTCTTTAGAGCAGGACTTCAGTAGTGTAGAACTCTCAAAGTCTATGTCTGCACTTTTCGTGTTCTGTCTATAATTTTCTCATTGAGAAAATGAGTATATTTTTTAATATTTGGGTAATCAATAAGCTGTGTCATCATCAAACTATGGTTTGTTTGTTTTTTGTTTTTTTTTAATCATCAGCATTTGAAAGGAAAATTTTCAGAGAAAATAAATCCAAAACATTATTGTCCTCTACTAGACTCACTTTACGCTTCCCTTAAGAAATATTTTTTAACACTTTATTTTATAAAATTAATTTTATTGATTATGTTTTTATATATAGTAAAATTTACACTTGGCAAGCGAATGAATATGAAAATGACATGTGGAAGCACTTGATGGATTGAAATCGAAAATATAATGGCATTTCCTGTCATGGCTAAAGATCATCTTGGAATCACTATCCTCGATATGTCTTAGTGCGGGTTCACTTCAGTATAATCAGAACTACTTTGTGTAACACCCCGTACCTTCCCAATCCTACTTGATGATGTTGAATAATGGTTGCTTAGGTGTCGAGAGATATAAGTATGTATTTGGTAACGCTAATGACGAGAAAATAGAAATTTGGCCACGTACATGCAATTAGACTTTCATAGGAAGGGTTTTGTGATTTCGTGGAGCATTTGTGTAATACCCCGTACACATTCTAACCTCATTTGGTGACTTGGAGTCATGTTTACTTGATGATTAAGATCACTAAGTAAGTATTTTGTAGTGTTTGGATAAGATATTGGACGATATGCAAGTGTTGGAAAAATTGCCGAAAAATTCGGCAAGACATGGAAACTTGCGCCACTCCCTGTTTCAGGGGGTGTGGCGCAAGCCACCTGATTCATAGGGGGTTCATTTCTTGTGCCACAGCTTGCTTTGCAGCTAGTGGCGCAAGGCACAAATAATGTGCCCTTCCTGACTCATTTCGCGACGCAATTCTACGGCAATTCTTGGATGGTTTCTTTTGGTTCTTTGGAGTTCTTTGAGCATTGTTAAAGATTCAAACACTTCAATACACTCCTACATACTTCTACATGATCAAACCAGGAAACACAAGTAATTATCAAAAAGTTCAGTGAAGCCATGGGCGACTAGAATTCCTATTTTTGCGATTGAGACGACGAATGAGAATCTCGTAAGAGAATATTGTCGTGACATTATGGAATTATTTAAACATGAGATATATGATGGATTGTGCATGAAAAATTGATGGGCTAAGTTGAGATGTGTTATTGGGCCCAATTTGAGGCCCAAAATGGAATAAAATACATGGGCCCAAAGGAAAATGATCCATTCCTCCAATATTGACCAAGTAAAACTTGTATTAAATGCCAAGAATTGGCTAAGGACAACATGAGAGGCCTACATAAAGGGGAAAATCAGATTTTATTCACAAAATCTCTCATGCCTCTTTAGATATTTTCCCAAATATTTCTCTCAAACCCTAAGAACCCTAAAGCACTTCTTGGGGCAAGATCACTCATTTGCAAGCTTGGGTAAGTAATTATGCTTATGGATTAATATATTATATGCATGGGAGAGCATGTAGATCATGATGGTTATGCCTAAAAGTGTAAGTGGTGCACTTTTGTGTTTTGGTAAAGATGTGTCATTTTTGTGAATTAAACTGAAAAGGTGACTTGATGTCTTGATGAAAGTGAATGGTATGGACAAAAGATAAACATGTATGGTGTGATTTTGTTATTAAACTTGTTCTTTTTCAAAAAGTGTAAATTGTGGGATTTTGGCCGATATGTGCTATGAGGTGTATTAAGGTGGTTTGATGGATTCTTTGTGATGTGATATGGATAAGAAAGTGTAAAGGAGAAGTGTTGTGGTGAAATGTATTTATTTTCATGTATTGGTCAATGTATGGAATATTGTGGGATTTTTGGAATAATAATTTCATCAATGGTTTTGTCAAGGGGAAATGGCATGTTTAAAAGCAAACATGTAACTCATTGATAGTATATGCATTTGTAAAGTAATTGATGGTATAATTATGATGTTGTGATGGTGGAGAGTGGAAAGTATGAACTTGGTGTGACATACTAGTGGTTTATGATACTTTGGTCAATGTTGGGCATGTTGTGGTATTATTAATATGACCATGCCGTAAACGGTGTTGTAGAGAAAGAAACAACATGTTAAAGCCAAACATGTGACTTATTGTTATTGTATGCATTTGTAAGGTAGTTGGTGGTTAATGTTGGTTCCATTATGTACTTGTGATGTAGAGTGAAACGTAAAGAAGGAGCGGAATTTTTGCGCTCACATATTTGATTGTGTACTTACATTGGGAAAATAAGGTATGTAAGGTTACTTTGTCCGTATCTTTCTGCGGCAAATAGTATTCACATTGACATTTCACTATTCCTATCCCGAAATGTGCTAAGGTATTCTATATCCGGTTATCCATGGTCATTGCCATATATTTCCTACTCATTGATCATTGATGAATCTCATGTCTCATATTCATGGTTAATGTTCCAAAAGCTCAAATAAGGTTATGTTCCAATGTTCCAATAGTGATTATACTCATGTCTCTTGTTCATGGATTATTGTCCAATGGTTCCAATAACGTTCATTTGCATGTTTCTCATTCATTGATTATTGATCCAAAGCTTCAAATAAAGTTGTGACTATCAAAGTGTCAATCTCTCAAAAGTAATGAAAGAAGTAATGTACAAGTGAATGTACCAATCTCCCACAAGTAAAGGTATCAATCTCAAAAGTAAAGAAATGAAGTAAGAATAAAGTAATGCATATTGATTGTCTTTATAGCTGTTATCCATGGGGTACAAATACCCGCATGATGATGATAGTTTATCCATGGGGCGCAAACGCCCGCGTGATGATGGCCATTTATCCATGGGGTGCAAGAATACCTGCATGACGATATGATCTTATCCATGGGGTGAAAGAATACCTGCATGAAGATGATATGTTATCCATGGGGTGAAAAGAACACCTGCATGATGTGGGCCCAGAAAGTTTATGAATGATGTAAAAGTAAAGTAAAGTAAAGGCAAGAGAAAGAAAGAATGTAATATACATGGTTTCCAAAGTACAGAAAAATGACTCATCTACACTGTGACTTATCTATATTGGTTATGCATTTGAACTTGAGTTCTTGACATATTTTCATATCTTACAGTTTCATTTGAGCCATACATACTCAGTACATTCTTCGTACTGACCCCTCTAGGGGAATTTACCTTACCTGCTACAGGCGCAGGTCCTAGTAGGCCTCCACAGTAGATTGTCAGAGTTGCAGATCTTTGGTGAGCTCCAGTTAGTTCGGGGCTTCTCCGAGTCACTGTTGTACATATGTTTTGATTTTGTACATGTTGTATAAAGCGGGGACTTGCCGACTTTTAGTTCATTTTGGTCAATGCTTTTTGTTAGAGGCTTTTGTAGACGGATGTGGGTGTATAAATGTGAAGGTACATGTCGTTTTGACTTGATGGCCCAAACGGCCAAGTTTTACATATATAGCTATGACACATGTTTTCATGTCTATGACTTCTGCATAGTTGCATAAGGTGTAATAAGATTTATATGAGGTTATGTATGCGAATGTGCACGAGCAAAGATTGGTTCTCTCGGGCCTTACCGGCTTCGGGTGCCAATCACGCCTCGTTGGGATTTGGGGCGTGACACTTTGTGACCGAGCGAATAATAGTACCAGTCTTACAGAATCTTTTTTCCTGTCCCGACTCACTTTCTAGTTTGAGCACACTCATTACATCTTCTAGGTTGACACCAAACATCCTTGAGCCCAGCACTAGAGATCAACCACGTGATGATACTCAACTATTATTAAGTAGCCTTTTTAGGCTAGTGGCATTAGAAATACGGTCTTAGCTTCTGAGCGAAAATCACAAGGGCTGGGGCCAACTTCTCTACGTGTGAATATCGGATTTTAGTACTTGTCAATATTTTACTGACATATAAATAGGACATTGCAAACCACGGCCACAACCAGATAAAGAAGCAGTTGTTCGTCATTATGTGGCTTTGCCAAAAGTGGTAGGCTGGATAAATGTGACTTCAAGTTCCATAATGCTTGTTGCCACTCCGTCGTCCGTGCGAATTAGTTCTCCTTCTTCAGTAGTGAGAAAAATTGATGTCCCTTCTCCAAAGATCTTGAGATAAACCTATAAAGGCTACTATGTGGCTGATAAGCCTTTGCACTGCCTTTACCTCATTAAGCACATTCAGTATGTCTTCAATGTTCTTGATCTTATCTGGGTTCGCTTCAATTTATGAGCATTTATTACCCCTCTCATTCTAATATGAGGTAAAATTAATACCCCTTACCATATGACATGATATACAATCAGGGTTGGCTCGACTATAAGACAACTAAAGCAATGACTTGGGGCCCTAATTTTTTTGGGGCCTCTACTTTTCCTAAAGATGTTAAAAGAATCCTACTATAAATTTGAAAAGAAATTTTCTGGTAAAAATTAGAATAACTTTTTGAGATAAGCATCTAGTACCCCCTGAACTATGACCAAATTTGTTATGACACATTTCAACTTTACGGGGGTTCTATTGCCCCCCTGAACTTAATTTTAGTGTATTTTTGTCAATCTTTTTAGCTTACGTGATACCATGCATGAATACACAGACCTAAGGCACGTGGGAACATTAGTGTGATAACTCTAATCAATAGAAATTGACCACGTGTCATTGACAAAGTTGAAAAATAATACCCTTCTTTAAGAACTGATTATTTTTCATTTTCAACTTCAAAAAACCTCCTTTTCACTTCGAAGCAATTCTAATACCTCTTTTTTTTTCTTTTTTCTCACAAAATTAAATTCCAATAATTGAAAAAAATAAGAAAGTTGAACCCATCGATAAAGTGAATCAAAACCGAAAAAATCTTAAAACTTCGATGAACAGTCGCCAAATTTTTCAATGGGCAAACTCTAATGCAGTTGTAGAAATAATTAACAATAGTTGCCGGCTGAAAATTTTTAGCCCGGTAAAGTTAGATGATTTCTCTCTATAGAAACTACCTTCCTTGATTCAATAAGATAAAGTGATGTAAATAATAAGAGAAACATAGCAGCTTCTCAATGGTTTCGATCTTTGATGATTCTCTAAAGCTCAAACCAAATCTAGTTGCTCCGATGCTCATTAGTTGAAGTTATTTTTTTTCATCACGAGATTAGAGGTTGAAGAAAGGATGATGGACTATGCTATATCAAAATCTTGTTGGTTTGGAAACTTTTCCAGATCATGTGAGGAAGACAAACAGAGAAAATAATTCTTATTGTTAATAAAGTGACCCATTTGGGTCCTTTAGTTAAAAAAAAAAAAAAAAAAAGAGAAAATACAAATGGTAAAAATTTAATGGGGTGGGGCCCTTTTTGCTTAATAAAAGCGAGTGTAATACACCACAACTCATTTACTTGAACCATGGTGCCACGTCAGCTAAAAAGGTTGACAAAAATACACTAATATTGTGTTCAGGAAGGTAATAGGACCTCCGTAAAGTTGGAGTGTGTCGTAGCAAATTTGGTCATAGTTCAGGGGGTACTAGATGCTTATCTCTAACTTTTAATGTGGGGATCATTGTAATAATTAAGAAACAGAATTGTTTTTAAGTAATTGTAATATCCTTCTTAAGTGACTATCTGTTTTGTTGCCTTATTTATATCCCCACAACTAACGTGAACCAATATAATTATTTCTATAGGGAAAATAATTATTTTCATCCTTGTGTTATGGTCTTATTATGATTTTGATTTCTGTGATATTTGACTTTTCATATTTAATCTTTAATTAATCAAAATGAATGATTTTAATTCTTTTGCTAACGATAGTTATCAATATAAATAAATTTGTCACAACTGCTAAGTGTATTTATGGTATTACAATATATAATTTTTTTACAGCCCAAAATATCACAACTCACGTGACTTTCTCTAACAAAAGAAAGACTGCATTTCACAAGAGCACTTCATTTACTTTCTAATATTTTCTTTAATAAAATTCTTTTTCTCTCTCCATCTCTTTGTTTATCTTTTCATTTTCTTTTCTTCAAATTAAATGTACTCAATCAAATTTGATGAAATTCGAAGAGGAAATTCACAACAAAGCTCATATTGGGGTGATTTTTTCTCCGATTGAGTCAAATCGAGTGTTCTTCTTCATTTTTTTCAGTTCAAGGTAGGGGTCAAAGGTTCTTTTGTTTCATCTCCGATCATTTTTTACAGATTTCGATAAAGGTGTGTTAGTTTTTGAAATTTATATTTTTATTTGATTTTTCGATTAAGGTCTCAAATTAGTTTTTTTATCTGATTTTTGGATTGAGGTCTCAAAATTTATGTGTTCCTCTCAAAATTTACTGCTACTCTCACCCCAAATGAGCCTCCTATATGATACTAATTTCTGCAATTCAAGAAAAAGTAAAATGTATGATACTGTTTACACAAATGTATGGAAAGTGGAGTTGAGAGATCGCATGATGTTTAGGGAGGCAGCACATATACATTGGTGTCCCATAATAAATGGTGGCCAAATAAAGGATTAAAAAAAATTATATGTTGTAATACCATAAATATCCTTGACAGTTGTAACAGATCTGTTTAAATTGATAACTAGGTTTAGGAAAAGGATTAAAATTATCCATTTTGATTAATTAAAGACTAAATATAGGAAGTCAAATATCACAGGAATCAAAATCATAAATAAGACCATACCACAAGGACGAAAACAATTATTTTCCCATTTCTCTATATACCTTTTTCATTCCCTTTTGCATTCTATAAATTATTATTATTTTTGTTGTCTGTTTACAAAAAGATCAAAATTTACTTTTTGATGTCTTCTTCAAAATTTCAAGTATTGAGACAAGTTATCATTATATTGAAGCAACGCAACACTACTTTGATAGCTTATATATATATATCAACTTATCGAATTCAGTGCAATACTACTTTGATATCATTATATCAACTTTTCAAATTCTTGAGTCAAGTTTTATTTTTCTAACTATATATTATATTTGTTTCATTGAACATTTGTATTGGTTGCATTCTTACAAGGTTCACGTATATTCTATCCTTCCGATACCCAACTTATAGGATTACTCATTAAGTTATTGTTATTCAATTTATATATGTCAACTAAAAAAAATAATTAAGGTCTTTATATGAAGCTTGGCTTTAGGCTCCAATCTTGTTGAGTCGGCGCTGCATACGACTTTCGGAAAGCTTGCAAAGAACAAAATAGCATTAAAAATGCTCCGAACAATCCATATGATATCTTGTTAGTGGATGATATATAGTTATACTTAATTAGGTATTCTTAATATTTTAATTTTCAATTTAGAGTTACTTTTACTTTTCCTTTTTTTCTCTTTCTTATTTTTTTTTTCTCTTCTCTCTGTTTTTGCTAGCCAGATTTTCCGCCCATCTCTCTTGTTATCTTTTGTCTTGTCTTAGTGCATGTTTGAGATTGCTGCTAGAAAATTCCTTATTTGAGAAGCATTTTTATAAAATAACTTTTTAGAAAAGTTTTTTTAGAAAAAATAAATAAATTTATGTTTGGTAAATTCATTTGAAAAGTGCTTTCGATAAACAGATTGTGTTTGAGTAATCTTCTTCAAGAAGTGCTTTTGAGAGAGTTAAATTACCAAAAAGAACATGTATCAATGGACTTTTACTACTAAAATTACTTTATAGAGAGAATTTATTTTAAATATCTATTATAATTTTTTTAATTAAAATTTTATTTTGTTTAATTAAAAAGTTCGTATTATAAAATTTTCAATTAATATTTATATAAATAGATACATTAAAATATTAAATATTAATATAATATTACTATAATGATTCAAATATACTTAAAAACATCAAGAAAAATGAATTTAAAAACTATTCCATAAATTAAATCACTACATCTGAAAAAATTCACCGCAAATATAAGTAGTCCTTCATACATCACAAATATTTTTAATGATTTCATCCCTAATTTTATCATGCAATGTCTCATGAATTATTTATTTTAAAAGATTAAATATTTGAGAGAAAATATTTGTAAGTGCTGCCAAAATACCATTTGATCTTGCAACGTGATTAATCTATCATTTATTGTTACTAATAATGAAAAATAAAGAGTTATATATTCTTCGATCATCACCATCAATGATTTTTTTTTGATTTTGTTTAAAGAAAAAGAATGGGAAATAAAATAATAATATATAAATCATAAAATAAAATAAAGAATTTATGGTGTAAACATGAAGTATAAGATTTTAAAATTAAATTTTAATCAAACTTATGATATATGCTAATTAATTAATAAGGGATATATTAATATATATGTATAAGTGATAGTGATATTTTTGTCATGTAAAAAATAATTTTCTGCTTCTGCTTTTTTTAAAAAAACATAAATTTTTAGCTTTTTCCCAACAGCAGAAAAACTGCTTCCGCTTCTATTTAAAAATACTTTTATAAGTTAATCAAACACCTGCCTTTTAAAAAAAAGTATTTTTTCCTCAAAAAAAGTGTGCAATCCCAAACAGGCTCTTACAGTCTTATGTTTATTCTTAATATTTTCTTTTTCTTAATATTCTCTTTTTCTTGGAAAATAAATTTAATTAATAGATTTAATATTATACATAATTAAAAAAAGGGACAAATTAAATGTGGATTTACCGGAAAAGTTACTCTAATACATTATTAGATTTAACTCATATACAGTAATAGCATAGAAAATATTTTACATCATTAATATATTTAAACTTGACATTATATAGCACATTCTTATGTTTTATTAGATTTACATGATAATCACCTGTCCACATTACCATCTGGTCTGCGATTCGATACATAGGTAGTTTTGTTTAAAAATATTATGGCCTCACACAAACTGATACTAATTATGTGAGGTTTCATTGTATCTCACAAAAAAATTCGATCCAAATCTTATATTTTTAGCTTTACAATTTAAAATTTATTTTTATTAAATAAAATAAATCTCACAAAATTAATATCAATTATATTACAAAATGAAAGATTTCATTTGGGAGCAGTGGTGGAACTGCTCCATCCTTAACCAGAGATCTCGGATTCGAGTCTTGAATATAAAAAAAATTCTGCCGGGAGCATTACTCCCAGAATGAGTCCTGCAATGCGCGATTCGAATTAGTCAGGATTTCAATACAAACATCAAACGCCGAATGAGAAATTCAAAAACAAAAAAAGAAGGAAGATTTCGACATCTATATATATATATATAAATAAAAAACGCAGGTGCAGTAGACTGAAAGAGCCACTGCACCTTGTTAATTCTTTTATATAACATCCTCCATTTTCTACTCTCTCTTTAATCGTTACTTTTAACTTGGTACACCCAATACCTACACAGCACGAATTTGCTATTTAAAATTTATGAATTTCTATAACAATATCAATTCTTAAATAAAAATTATAATAAGAATTAAATATATATAAATATTTAATAATTATTTATTTTTCTATCTCAATTTATGTGTTATTCGATAACTTTGATTGTGAATTTAAATATAAAATGTTTTAATTTTTAAAATAAATTTATATATTTAAAAACTATTACAGATATTATATATCATAACAATTGATAATTTAAAATAATTAAAAGACACATGAAACAATTGTAGAGAAAAAAATAATAATTTGACTTTTGAAGTAGAAAGATAACACATAAATTAAGACGAAATGCACAAATATTAACTTTTTGAGCCCCTGTTTAATGAGAAGATTTGTAAAATAGACTAGTTTGAAAACTTATTCTGAAAAAGAGATATTGTTTTTCTTTTTGATTTAATTTTTAGGGTTTTGGAATTGAAAATAGAAAAGGTGTGGGGTTGGGGGGCTATTTGACATTTTCAAAACCTAATACAGTCCTTTAAGTATTTTTTAAATACATTTCACCCCTCACTATTTTCCTAAAATACTCTCAACCACATTCTCTCTCTTCTAAGACTACTGACATTCCCGCTTGTTTCAAGAAAAACTCTCCCAAGTGCCATTAACGATTCTTCTCTCATCAAGTTTCGAAGCTCCGTCGTCTTCAAACTCAGGTAAGTATTATCGATCTTTTGATCATTCTAAGATATATATTGATACCTTTTGATTTCTTGCTGGTTTTGTGTACTATTTCGTTTTTGAAGAAAAAATTATGTTTTTTTGGAAATTAGGGCACGAATTAATGAAAATCTTTGTTATTTAGTTCTAATTGTTTGAGTGTTTTTGGGTGGATTGTTGTCAACATTTCACTTTAATTTTTTTTGGGTTTTCGCGATTCCTATTCCTGAAATTTGGGGTTTTGTTTTTGAATTATTCTTTATTGTAATGGTGGTTCCTGCATATTTTGCTAGTTTTGACTCTCCATTTCTTTATGTGTGTTGTTGCAATTGCATATTCTGATAATAGACTTATGGTTGATTAAAAAAATATTTTTTTTCTAAATTGTTCTTCATTATAATGGTATGGTATTTGCTGATTTTGATTCTGCATTTTGGGTTTGTGCTATTGCAAAAGCTTGTTCTGTTAATAGACTGTTTAATCTATTATAGATTTTATTTTAAATCGTAGTTGGCTAATGGCCAAATTGCTTTTGCAGATCTTCTCAAAAATATGACTAGAGGTAGAGGTGCATTGATTAGCACGAGTAATAAAAGAAAAGAAGAAGAAGCCTCGAGGGCTTCAAAAAGAAAAAGACTTGAAGTGGAAGCGGTTGAAAGAATGGATTCCTTTGATGAAGGAGTCAACAAGTTTGGGAGAGATTCTCAAGGCATTGGGAGAGATGTCGGGGAGTGTAGTCAGAGAGATTTTGAGGAGGCAGGTGGAAATGAAGAGGAGGAAGATGAGGAGGCATTTTTCTTTCCTTATTGTGCAAGGTATATTTCTGGCGAAAGGTACAACCTCGCCACAATTGGCGATGATTTTGGATTTTTTCTAGCCAAAATTTCTATTTGGTCTAGGATGGTACTCTTCAATGAATTTAGACAGGTTCTGAAAGATCAGAATCTTAGGTCTAGGTTCTAGCAGTTATGTTTTGGGTGTTTATGGAAGATGCCCAATGGACAGCTTGTCCATTAGACGTTACTGCATAGAGTGAAGGATGACAATATGGTGAACGAGATGTAGTTTTGCATTAATAACGGGCCAGCTTATGTTGGCTTGAAGGAATTTGCCTTAATTGCGGGGTTGAATTGTTTGAAATATCCCCATGATTCAAATTACAACAGGTTCATTGAGAGCGACGCAGAGTTTTACAAAGGGTAACAAGAAACAAGAAGATTTGTGCGGAGAAATTATTGAAGCTGGTGAGAGGAGGGAGGTTGGAGAAGGAAGATAAGTACAAGTGCTATTTGATCTGATTTGTTCACGCAATTTTACTTGTCAGGGATGGGTCAAAAAGTGTCGATGCAAACATCATCAGGATAGCCGATTCTATCAAGTTCTTCGAGAAGTACCCATGAGGTAAAGTGTTATTCGATTTGACACTAGACGATCTGAAGAAGAGGATAGATTTCACAAGGTTAAATAATTTTGAGAATAACAGTGCATCGTACGCTCTTTATGAATTTCCCTAGGCATTTTTTGTAATTATTATCAATCATTTGATTAGTTTATTACAGACTATCAGTTATTTATGTATTATATTATAGACTGACTGTATTTTATTTATTTATTTATTTTATTTTATTTTAATTATAGAATTGGATATATGAAAAAAATTTCCAACTCGAAAGAGGAAACAAAAAATCTCAGGATCAACCTTAGCCCATTCCCAAGTTGCTTAGATGGCACACCTCAAGAAGTGATAAACTTATTGAAGGTGATTCATACATGAATGAATGGAGCAGAAAGATATGAAATTCTTTTTTTCTATTATGTAGTAAGAACGTTGAAGGTGTTAATAATTAAATTTGCTTATATGTAGATTGTGCACCCGTACCTCATTCCCACCGTCCGTGAAATAAAGCAAAAATATATTGTAAAATTTGATACATATACGAACGAGGTGAACGATACATTTATCGATGCCTTAAAGGACGATTGACATGGCGTGAATTCCGTAACTTCATCGGTGGATGGTGAGGATAACAATGATGATCAGGATTTGGGTGGTAATCTTTTGTCAAGACATGTTACCCATGGTGCAGGGGCAAATAGGGGAAGGGTAGTGGTGCAGAAATCGAACAACGAAAATCTGACGGAGCATGTGTTTAAGCTTGAGGAATCAATGAAGAACATTGTTGCCTTCGTGAAAGAGGAGAGATTGAGGAGGATAGAAAAAAGAAGAAGAAAGAACAAGAGCAAGGTAATATACTTGAAATTTTGTTGTTTTTAATTATTTGATCTATACAAGTTTTGTCGAGTTATAATAGAAATTTTGTATCTTATATAATAAATGTTTGTTATCATAGAATCTATGCCAAAGTTTATAGACAGCTTTCATTGTTTATTATCGACTCTGGTTTGATGTTTAATTCTTGTATGTTGAAAATATAGCAAAAGAGGTCCCTAGTGAACAGTCAGCTGTGAGGATATCCCAACAAGGAGACGACATTAAAAAGGTACTCCTTAAAGCAATTGATCTAGAACATGAGGCAGGTGTTGAAGAGGAGAAAATAGATGAGGACATAATCCTCAATGAACCTGTTATAATAGAAAAAAGGCTGGTAAGGAAGAAGAAAATAAAGAAGAGAAGGAAGAGGAAGAAGAAAAGACATCAGAGGAAGAAGAAAATAAGGAATAGAAAGAAGAGGAAAAAATTAAGGCAGCAGAGGAAGACAAAAAAAATGAAGAAGGAGAGAAAGAAGAAGAGGCAGCAGAGAAAGAAGAAGAAAAAATGACTGAAGTAGAGAAAGAAGAAGAAAAGAAAGCAGCAACAGAGGAAGGATAAGAAGAAATGAATGCAACAGATAAAGTAGAAGACAAGATGACAACAGAGGAAGAAGAGAAGGTAGCAATAGAAGAAGAAGAAGAAAAAGAAGAGAAGGCAACAATAGAAGAAAAAGAAGAGAAGGTAGCAGAAGATGAAGAAAAAGGTACCAACGAAGTTGTGAATTACATTGTTGATGAGATCAACAATGATAGAGTGAGTGACCAGGCCATTGACAAAACAAAAGACAATTGATATGTTTTATTTGGGGGTTGAGACAATTGATAAGTTCTATTTGGGGGTGGAGACAATTGATAAGTGACCAGGCCATTGACAAGAAACTGTCACACTCACCAATACCTTGTACACACATGCTAAGAGTCTTATGAATGCCCACTAGCCATGACCTGCAGGGGGCGAGCTCTTGTGCATGTATCAAAATTTTAGACATATAGTGCTTGCCAACCTTATATCAACCAACCCCGTGGAGATGTCCAAATACCAGTACATCTCATAATAATCAATATGGTATCCTAACAACCACAACCATAATAAAAACAACAACTACACTTGTACAATTAACAAGTCACTTCATATAACCTCATTGCATGTGATTAATACTTAGGATATCATTTAACTATTTATTTACCTTGAACATGCAATGTAACAAGTATACAAAGGAAGAATTAACATGCATACATAAATCAAGTTGAGTTTAACTATATTAAACCATTACCTACCTCAATCCAAGCCCTAAAATGCTCTAATGAACTTGAGCTTTGCCTTTTCTTACAACGTCGGCTTGAGCGTGGTCTAAAAATATCAATACAACACATAACCAACCAAATAATCTAACAATATCAAGGATTATAACCTAATCTCGAAACCCCAAGGCCAAATTCATGATCATTCTTCCTATTCTAGGGTTTTTATCATCATTCCACCTTAATCCTACCAATTTTATGGTCACAATGGTGAATTATACTCATGCAAGGGCATTTTAACAACTTCGTACCAAAATCCAAGGGTTTTCTCCCCAATTCACTTAATTGCACCAAAAAAATAAGTTAGGTCAAGTTAAATCCTTCCTAACACCCTTAAACTAGCAATTCTAAGGATAAATAATCGAAAAACTAGTTAATGGAAGGGATTAACTTACCTTTATGAAGAATTTTGATGAAAATAATGCTTTTGGGGTATTTTTTGCATTAATCAGCGCATATCCAGCTATAGCAGCTCTATCCTGCTATAGCGGAATTTCCCCGCTATAGCGGGATTGACCAAAGCTCCCGCTATAGCAGGAATATTCCCATTATAACGATGCAGTAGAGCAGCCTGCCACCCGCTATAGTGGGATAGGCGAGGCAGAAACTCAGTATTTCTCCCAGATTTTCTATTTTTGCAACACACTCTCAGATTTTGACATCCTAAACTAACCCCTTTACATCAAATGCACTATCGGGAGTTCTACTCACCCGAATTCACTTTCATAAGACCCTACGAATTCCTTATCGACTTAGCTATTATAAAATCAACTTAAAACATATAAATTTTAACTAATCCATTCCTGGATTACTCTAGACCATACCACACTTGAATTTCATCCAAGACTGGCCTAGCTTGAATTTCTAACTCTCAATCCAGGAAAAAACTTAACCCAAATTTTGGCACGTTAGACTTACATATAACGATGGAATGGACCATTACAACAGATACCAATTTACCCATCATTCGTCCCCAAATGATCAAACAAGAAAAGCGAGGTAAGTAAGAAGAAAGAGAGTATATGTATCCTAAAATAAGTGAGGGTACTTGTCCTTCATGTACCTCTCGATTTCCCAAGTCGCCTCCTCAATAGGATGATGTTTTCACTGAACCTTTACAGATCAAATTTCCTTCATCCTCAATTTTTGAGCATCTCGATCAAGAATTGCAATCGGCTTCTCTTCATATGCAAGATTCTTGTCTAGTAACACTGAGTCCCATTTGATGATATAATCACTATCTCTGTGGTACCTCTTGAGCATAGACACATGGAATACCGGATGGACCCCTAACAGGCTTAGTGGCAAAGCCAACATGTAAGCTACCGGGACCATATTTTCAAGAACCTTAAATAGACTAATATACCAAGGGTTAAGCTTACCCTTCTTACCAAAAAACATAACTCCCTTCATAGGAGATACTTTCAACAACACCTGCTCACCGGGTTTCAAAAACATGTCCCTTACCTTGTGATCCGCATATTCTCTTTGCCTACTTCAACTTACCTTGAATGAATCTCACCTTCTCCTGAGCTTCCTTCACTAAGTCTGTTCCCAAAGGCTTCACATCACCAACTTTGAACCATCCTATGGGTGATCTACACCTTCTACCATAAAGTGCTTCGAATGAAGCCATATCGATGCTAGAATGGTAACTATTATTTTATGAAAACTCACACAACGGAAAAAATTTATCCCAATGACCACCAAAGTCAATTACATAGGCCTTTAACATATCATCAAGCACCTGAATAGTCATCTCTAACTGCCCGTCAGTCTGAGGATGGAAAGCAGTGCTGAAGTGAAGCTTAGTGCCCAACTCTTTACGTAACCTATCCCAAACGTAGAGGTAAATTGCGTACCTCTATCAAAAATGATGGAAATTGGCACCCTATTTTTCCCCAATATCTCCTTGATATAAATCTTGGCTAACTACTTTGAACTGTAATCCACTCTAACTGGAATGAAGTGTACTGACTTGGTCAACCTGTCCACTATGACCCAAATTGAGTCATGATGCCCCAAGGTCTTAGGAAGACCCATTACGAAGTCCATAGCTATCCTCTCCTATTTCCACTCGGGAATGGGCACTCTCTGGGGTAAATCCCCAGACCTTTAATGTTCATACTTCACTTGCTGACAATTGTGGCATTTAGACACATAGTCCAATATATCCCTTTTTATCTCGGGCCACCAATAAAGCTATCTCAAGTCACGGTACATCTTGGTTGCACCCAGATGAATAAAGAACTAAGAACCATGAGCTTCTGCAATTAAATTCTGAATCAAATCACCAATCCGAGGCATGCATACACCATCAGCACCCCACACGTATCAAGTGTGGTGTCATAAGCTTCACCACTTACTACTTTATTATGAAGTTTATTCAAATTCTGATCAAGGAATGTTGACCTTACCTCAACACTGGCCAACACTCCATCCCTCTCTGAAACACCAAACTGTATAAAATGTGATGCTAGAGTTTGAATCTATATAGACAAGGGTCTCCTTGACACCCTCAAGCAAGACAGACTACCCATAAATACCGTTTTCTGGCTCAATGCATCTGCCACCACATTGGCCTTGCCCTGGTGGAATTAGATGGTCACATCATAATCTTTCAACAATTCCATCCACCTTCTCTGCCTCAAGTTAAAATCCTTTTTAGTGAAAACATGTTGTACACTACGATGGTTTGTAAACACTTCACACTTGACACCATAGAGGTAGTGTCTCCAAATCTTAAGTGCAAAAACCACCACTGCCAACTCCAAATCATGGGTTGGATAATTCTTCTCATGAGACTTCAATTGCCTCAAAGAATATGCAATCACATTCCTGTCTTGCTTCAACACAACACCTAATCCAGAGAGTGGAGCATCACAAAACACAATAAAGTCCTTACCTTCAATTGACAAGGCAAGAATGGGGGTTGTAGTCAAAAGAGACTTGAGCTATTGGAAGATCTCCTCACACTTATCCGACCATACAAATGGCACCTCCTTCTGGGTCAACCTTGTTAAGTGAGTAGCAATGGAGGCAAAATTCTTGACAAACCTACAATAATAACCAGCAAGACCCACAAAGCTCCTAACTTTAGTCAGAGAGTTAAGCTGAACCCAACCCTTAACCGCCTCAATATTTTGAGGATCTACCATCACCCTCTTTTTGAAACCACGTGCTCCAAAAAGGTAACAGAAGATAACCAAAATTTTCATTTAGAGAACTTAGCATACAATTGCTTCTCCTTCAAAATCTCCAAAACAATGCGAAGATGACCTGCATGTTCCTCCTTACTCTTGGAGTAAACTAAAATATCATCAATAAAAACAATCACAAATGAATCCAAGAAAGACTTAAAGATACCGTTCATCAAGCTCATGAAAGCTGCCGGTGCATTAGTCAACCCAAATGACATCACCAAGAACTCATAATGCCCATACTGAGTCCTAAAAGCTGTCTTGGGTCTATCCTTAGGCCGAATCTTTAACTGGTGATAACCCGACCTCAAATCTATCTTGGAGAAAAATGAGGCACCCTGTAACTGGACAAAAAGATCATCTATCTGGGGTGAAGGATACTTATTCTTGATTGTAAACTTATTCAACTACCTTTAGTCAATGCACATTCTCATGCTACCGTCTATTTTCTTAATGAACTACACTCGAGCACCCCAGGGAGAAGCACTGGGATGAATGAATCCCTCATCAAGTAGCTCCTATAACTGAGTCTTGAGTTATCTTAACTCAACCAAAACCATTCGATAGAGAGGGATAGAAATGGGGCGAGTGCCCGGCTCCAAATCAATACAAAAGTTTATGTCCCGATCTGGAGGCATACTAGGTAAATCTGTGGGAAACACCTTCTGAAATTCTGACACAATAAGAACTTACTCAATAAAAGGGGACTTTATACTAACATCTCGAAGATGTGCTAGGAAGGCCAAATACCCTCTCCCAACTAACTTTTTTCCCTAAATAAAAGATATGATTTTCATAGACTTTGACTGGTACACACCTTCTCACTCTAACTTATCCATCCCAGGCATCTCTAAAGTTATTGTCTTAGCATTATAATTTAGAACAATATGATACGGAGACAACTAAGTCATACCCAGGATGATGTATAAATCAAGCATATCCAAGATTATCAAATCTACCCAAGTCTAGAAACCCATAAACAAAATAGAACAAGCATAATACACATGGGTTTACCACAGAGTCTCTGGTCGGAGTAGAACATATACAAGAGAGTCAAGTACATCACAAATCAAGTCTGATCCCAAGGAAAATCTAACAAATACATAAGAATAAATGGAACTCAGATCAAATAAAACAGTATCCATCTGGTCACAGACGAGAATAGTACCTGTAATGATGGCATCAGAAGCCTCGACCTCAGTCTTTCTTGGAAAGGCATAACAGTGAGCTCTATCATAAACTTAGGAAACCTCCTTACCAGGATGCGCACAACCTCTCCCTGAATGACCACCACCTCAGTTTCCATTACTGTCTCTCTAATAATTACCCTGCCCACCTTGTGGATGGCCCTTACCATTACCATTACCTCCACCACATCTACCAGCAGGAACCACAACTCTAGCCTGCTGGTGCCCCTGAAAACCAACCTATCTCTGAGGAAAATCTCTCTTAAAGTTCCCTATAACACCACAAGTATAGCAACCTCGATTTAGAGATGGCCTGTTAATTGAACAATAAGAAGCCCCTTGGTTACTAGCAACTGAGTACAGCTGAGTGGCCCCTGACTGACCACCTATAGTAGCTGTCAGAGATGACTGAATAGGGCGAGCTAGATATGCCTGATGTATCATGACCCAATTTCTCAGGTCATGATGACACCTTCAATAATCCACCAGTAGATAAGCCAACCCATAATCCGAAACAGCTAGTAACAGACTATCAAGAGAAATGAAAGAAAGCAGCGGAATGAATATGATAAGGAGACTACTCTATATAAAGCAACCCCAAGACCTGGTGAAGTTAGTACAAGAGCTTCTAATACAACAAAAGTGCAAAGTGAAATACAAAATAAATACAAGCAGAAGCTATCTCTGAAATACAAGATAGAGATCAAACTAGCAATATGAGGAAGAACAGGACTACTCTGAATGTCAGGAGCCCACCCTAAATCTCCAATCCAAAGCTTCTCAGTACAACGCACATATCAATGATGAGAACTCATATTATGATCTGTAGGTTGCAGAAATGTAGTATGAGTACCAAACACGTGTTACTCAGTTTACATCGACCGACTGAGCTCTAAAGATAATTCAAGCATAAATAATATGTAAGCAAGAATATAACTGCAGGCAACTATCCAGGAAACCTAAGAATAATGAGGCTAATAGAGCAATAAGGATACACTATCCTATTCTAACAATATTCCGAAACTACAGTGCAATACCATATATCACTAGCCAATATACCAATGAAGAGTGAAAAGAAGATATGTGGTAGTATACAAGGCCAAAGAATATATATTCGATATGAATAGACAAAGGAAGAGGGGGATAAATGGTAATTCCATATATATATATACATATAGGATTAACTCTAGGGTAATAACCTGAGGGAGTCAACCTAATGTCTCAAGAATCATAACCAAGCAGGGAAGCTAATACTATAATCAGGGTGCCTGACCATAATGTCTAACCGAGCGGTAACTATCACTAATGTAATTTACCATAAAAAAAGGAAAGGGATCAGAAACATACCGACAATGTCGGGTACCAGTCTATAATTATCCTACCACAAACTAAACATAATAACCAACAATAAAGTAACTGGCTAGTCCAGATAAACAATACCTAACTGGGCCCCCATAAGCCCGGAAGGTTCAATCCAACACTCAACAGACAACAATCATAGCTTATACCTATACAACCCCCCATAAGGCCGATAGATATAAGCACCAAACAATCATACGGGTGATAGGCAATACATATGAATGAAGGAATACAAAATAAATCAATAGTACCATGCCCAATTCGAGTGCCATAATGTACCAAGTGTATACACCTCCTCTAGCTCAGTAGCTCACAAAGGCAGGACCTACGGTGACCATCCCTCTTCGATACTGTGGCTCACAGATGAAGGGGCCCTTAGGGGACTCGGGATATCCATATACACTGCCTGGTCCCGAATCAGAACTTCTGATAATTATCATAATCAATCTACTCCTTCTAGTACCGGAGAGATATTTAAGTATAATAAGTGTACGAACTCGAACAGTGACTAAAAGAGTGTAAGTCTGTAAATTTATTGCTCAATATCAAGTTCGGGACTAAATCGACACAATAGCGTAGAAAGGGTCGAAATGTCTCTCGACCAAAGTAAGTAGTAGTAGTAAAATGAGTGGATTAATAATGGACCAGAATCAGCCTATGTAGAATTTCCAAAATATCACGTTTAGTTTTAAAACTCATAGTTCATTAAATAAGGTGGTACAATTCCCGTCGTGAAAGAATCCAGTTTAAAAGTGAAAAGTGGGAAAACAGTAGTAAAATCAAGGATTTGGTTGGAATCGTGCCACTAAATAAGCATAAATGTGATGCATGCCATCCCCAATATCCAATCTATACAACCATAAACGCCTAAGCATCTATAAACTAGAATCATGCCCTACTTAAGGGTAAAATACTCAGCTGGAGTCAAACTGGTATCTTAACCACGACCTCGGGCCCACTAATACATAATTAACATAATTAAACCTCATAACTCAAAAAACTATGATAATCAAGTGCATTAAGCCACTACAAGGATCTAATCGGGGAAATACCACCCAAATCACTAAGTCAAATGGTAAACCTTATACTAAAGGATCCTTAATGCCAATCTACGACTAAACAAGCCTATAATCAAGGATAGTAGGATTCTAAGGCCATAACAAGTATCCTATGCCAAGGTTCGGGATATGATAGTAGGATTCTAAGGCCATAACAAGTATCCTATGCCAAGGTTCGGGTGACATTTCTATCCCAAATTCCCTACATAGGCTAAGTCGTGATACACTAGTCATAATCACATCCTATAATCCCTACCTAGCATATAATCTATACATAAAACCATCTCATAGAGAAAAGTAGACCGAAGCCTACCTCGTTGTCGAATTGCAATTCTTGAATCATCCACAAATCGCTCGTCCTTGCTCCACGATCTTGAAATGTCACCACACTATCAAAATAATAATCTATAAGTTAATAGGAGTAAAACAATGCCCATATTGCAATATAAAAGTTTGGGCCAAAATTTTGGTCAAGAACGGGCCTTCGGGCCAGCAAGCAGAATCCAAAAATTAAATCCGTCATAAGGTCCCTCAAAGGACAAAGAATGTGTGCTCAAAAGTTGAGCATAAATGGAGTCTCAATTGGGGCTTAAATCAGCCCCAAAGGTTAAGGAAATTAGAAGAGCAAATCTAGAGTTTATGGATTATTTAGGGCAGAAACTTACAAAGAAATTAGTGGGGAATGATCACCTCAACACCCCAAACTCATCCCCAACTCCAATAGATGATTCCCCACGAGTTCCTTGAGCTCCGAGGGCTAAAAATGGCTGAAATGGGTGAGAAAATGATAGAAATCACAGAAGAAGGGTTATATATACTACCAAAGGGTCATTCTCCTCAAACGTGGGACCCCATCGTGAATGTGGAGCTACACCAAAAAGACCCTTCGCGAACGCGACCGGTCTACCACGAATGCCAAGAGTGAAGCTGAGCCAGTCAGGCCGGCTTACCAGTCATGAACGCTGCAGCTAGCCGGCAAATGCGGAGGCCAATATCCTTAACCTTCGCTAACGCGGCTAATGCCTCGCAAACACAATGGCCAAAACTTGCCTGCACCAGCAATTGTTGCACCAACAAACTTGGTTAAGTGCCACGTTTGCAATCGAACCCTTGGGATTAGTTTGGAGCACCGTGAACGCAAATGAACTATGCTACCATACAAAATTCGACATTCCAAACACAACTAAACCATCAAAATTTCCATCCAAGGTCGTTTTGATTAAATACGGGCCCCACACCCATAGTTCCATTTTTCACCAAATCTACCTAATAGCCCAAAATGAGTTCGAAAGCCTTGGGATCCATACTAAGGGTACTCCTAGCCTAAAATCAATGTTTCGGAGCTGATGGCATTGTTGAAATTTCCATCTAAGATCGTTTACTAAGAGTATTGGTCTGAGACTAATTCCTTAACAGCGAAAGCTCTAAAATAGGGAAATGAGCCTAAAATCTAAGTGAAATGTCTGCTAAACGAACCGATAGTTCCAACAAGTCATAAATGACCTGTAGCCACTATGGGAAGGTTCAAAGTACTGAAAATGCATAGAAATCAAGAAAATGACCTGGAGGATCATTATAATATCCACTACTAAAAGGACTTTCATCCACAAAAGTCAACAGATAGGAAGAGTCCAAAAGCTCAAAGGGACGAGGTACTGGGCCCGCATGCTCCGAGCAAGACTCCTCAGATAATACTCTAAGGCAAACCAACGTATGCAAGGGATTTCACCAAAGGTATCCCTTTTTCAACCAAACCCTACTTTATTTCCCAAATAACCAAAAACTCAACCTCATTAATCGACTGGCCTCTAACTGAACTGAGGAAGACTGATACACGTAAACCCAAACCACCATACACTTATATCATATGGATACAAGCATAACTAGGAGAAAACTCAACCAAGCTGAAGGCCACCTAAAGCATAAACCATGCAACCAAGTCCACATTCTAAATCCAACATTCCTTTGCCATTCCAAACCTGCCATCTACCACGATCTGTATAGAATGTCATCTGAGTCCTGTCTGAGTAATCACATCACACTAACCTCGAAGGATTGAAGCCGATCTACTAAAAATTCATAATGGAAAGCATAAGAATAAACCCATAAGGTGCTACCTGGACACACAAATGGAGATGATCAAAACCTGCGATCTCTAGTCAAAGCTACAACGGGTCCGAATGACCCTCAAAAGCAACAATCATGAATCCTAAGAATAATCTTTAAAAGCTGAATGATACGCTCTAGAATGCCTCACCAACTGTGGGCGAAACCATGCTAAGTTCAACTAAAATACCTTTCCCCCACTGGGTAGACATATAGAATTTCTGACGAAAATTGAGAATCGAGTCCAAATACAGTAGCAACCAATACCATGTGCTGACAATCCAACCTCTGAGTATTTATCGAAGTCAATCTATCTGAACTGGAGAAAACTAAATTTGTGGGTAAAGAGTAGACTTAGTCAGCCTATAAATGAATGCTCAACTAAAACAAATCTAGAAATGGGGCTGCAACCAAATTACACAATCCATAGCTATGATCTCAACACCGAAGCTGAACTACTCGATCTCAACTATACGAATTGACGAGTAAGCATCCATAAGCCAAAATATATCATAACCTTCACACCGCCATTCAAAAGAGTCAAAATCCAAAATTGAAGCACACAAGTCTTCACTATGATCAATTACTCAAATCGATCACACTATCAAAAAATCAAGTATATACCCCAAAATGAATCTCGCAATCAATGACTAAGCATAAATCCAACGACTCCCGCGAGGGCTTAAACTAAAATATTGTCGAAGAACATAACCACAGCTGAGGCAAACCACATGCTAAAGACATGAGCAATTAACTCATATCCACTGAGAGTGTAACACATCAAGGCATAACCAAGAACTCATCAAGCTGTAAAAGTAGCCAAAACTCGAGCAACTCAGAAAATACCACCTTAGCCTAAATTTGGTCAAACAAATACCCAATCTATGGCAATGAATGCTCATTCTCCAAAGGCACCTGCTTGGTTACCGACAACTACATCATAAGCAGAAGCATCCCACAAAGTCATATTAGGCCGAACAATTGCCGAGATGAGAATTTTCTAAATTCTCCTAATTACACCAACTTTAACTCGGTTGAACTATAAACCACATCACTGAAAGAACAGAGTATCCAACTCCACAAAAATACCAAGATCAAAATGATCACCAGGAGACGAACCTAACAAATCAGAAAGTAAGCCTCAGGCCTTTCGACATCAGAAACGGTCAACAGAATTAAATTACCAACTCCAACTTAACATCAATATCATGATCAAGACCACTACTGACCGATAAAATATCCAGATCGGAGGAATCAAATCCCAAATGTATCACCAATAAAAATGGGCTATGGAAGAAGACCTCCAAGGCTAAAATCATAACAAATCCATGGAATGCCAAACTTACCTACACTTCCTCTCCACAACTGATCTAACCTCGCTAACAGGAGGGAAAAGAAACCAACCTAGGTTCTAAGCCAAACTGGCAAGAATTCAAGGAGAGAAAAATGCTAACTAGATAATGCTAATCTATCCATTTATCAAGTAAGCATCAATCGACGTCAATCCAATGAAAATAATGACAATAGTATAAAGTGTAGGTGGCTCAAAATGAAAATAACAACCAATACCACTCTAGTAACATAACAAGACCAATATGCCAAAGGAAATGAGACTTTAACCCAAGTGCTACACCCCTAGAAATCACAACACTGATCCACTCAATCCACTACTAAAAGAAATCATCTATGGGTGTAGTCATATATGCATAAGTCTACTCAAAAGACGTACAATAATAAATATAGGAATGTCAAGGTATACAACCACTGATGGGTATGAAAATCTCAACTCAACTTAAATAGAAGGTAAAAGATAATAAGTCAAATCGCACCTATATCAATGAAGTCCGAAGTCATAGTCTTGACGTGCCCGAAGGAGTATGAATCTGAGAGTGCCCAATCTCAGACTGAGCATCTGAATAACCAACTGAGGCACTAAGTGCACCAATTCTAACTGAATGTACCAAAACTCTATGAGACTGATCTTTTTGTGCTAACTAACTAATAATCCCTCATCGGGGACACTCTCTGTACCAATGACCGATCTTCCTGCAGTTGTAACAAACTCCTGAAGCTTTAACCTGGCGAGAAACACCAGCATCTCCCAACTGGCTGGCCAACTGACATCTGGGACATTCTCTACTGAAATAATCATCTTTCCCGTAATCATAACATGCCTCAGGAGCTCTAGGTTGACGAAGAACATATCCTGACCCTGTCTGGATGACCAACTCACGCCTGGGGCACTCCCTAGACCAATGAACAACCTATCCATAGTCAAAATATGCCCCTGGAACTCTTGAATTCATGTACCTGTTGATCTAGAATGACTGCCACGGCCTGAAGATCTATACTGAATACCCTGGAATGTTTGACGAGAACTCTACCCACTATAACCACCATGACTGACTTAAGAGCCACCAATTGTATGAGAGGCTACCTGTACAGAGCTGACAGGCTGCAAGTGATGCTGATCCTTGCTGGAAGATCCCCACTCCCAGACGAAATACCAATAACACTGTACTGATGACATGGCCTCTTACCGCCATCTCTATAGGTCTCAAAACAAACCCTCTTGGTAGACCTCACATGATCAATAACCTTGAATAAAGAAGACCAGATGCTATCAAATACTTTTACGCCAAGCGGAGTGGTAAAGTCAACCCTTTGATAAACCCACGTAGTATCTCATGCTCTGTTAAAAATAACATAGGAGTATGTTTGGCCCACTCGAGAAGCCCAATCTCATACTCTGAAACTAATAAAAATCCTTGCTGAACACCAATAAACCCAACTCTAGCCTGAGAATTACTCAATGTACTAGGTATTATCACTGGCGGTCCTCAATTTTAATCTCTAACTACCTAGTCCAATGTTGAGCCAAAACTCTGGTAACGCCCGTAGAAGTCCCATTCGTATCTATCGACAACCTCATACGATCCATCTGGGAAAGAGTGGAGTCAAAAGAAGTACTAGAGAATTATAGAAGTACAAACACATGATAAGGAGTCTAGAATAGAATTTCCTAAGAATGCCCTATAGCCTCCTGAAGATAAGATACAGACCTCTCCGTACCGATCCATAGGACTTTACTAGAAACTTAGCTCTTGTACTAACAACACCGATAAATCTATGCTCTGATACCAATTTCTGACGACCCAATTTCTCAGGTCATGATGGCACCTACTGTAACCCACCAGTAGGTAAGCCAACCCATAATCTGGAACAACTAGTAATGGACTATCAAGAGAAATAAAAGAAAGCAATTAAATGAATATGATAAAGAGACAACTATATATAAAGCAACACCAAGACCTAGTAAAGTCAGTACAAGAGTTTCTAATACAATAGAAGTAGAATGTGAAATACAGAATAAATACAAGCACAAGTTGTCTTTGAAATGCAAGATAGAGATCAAACTAGCAATATGAGGGAGAACAGGAATACTCCAAATATCAGGAGCCCACCCTAAATCTCTGGTCCAAAGCTTCTCCACAGAATGTATACGTTAACTGCGAGAAGTCATACTATGATCTGCAGGCTGCAGAAATGTAGTATAAGTACCAAACAAGTGGTACTCAGTATGCATCGGCCGACTGAGCTCCAAATATAATGCAAGCATAAATAACATATAAGCAAGAATATAACTGCAGGCAACTATCTAGGAAAACTAAGCATAATGTGGCTAATAGAGCAATAAGGATACACTATCCTATTCTAACAGTATTCAGGAACTACAGTACAATACCGTATATCACTAGCCAATATACCAATAAAGAGTGAAAGAAGGATATATAGTAGTATACAAGGCCAAAAAATAGATATTTGATATGAATAGACAAAGGAAGAGGGGGATATACGGTAATTCCATATATATATATATATATATATAGGACTAAATCAAAGGTAATAACCTGAGGGAGTCAACCTAACATCTCACGGATCATAACCAAGCTGGGAAGCTAATACTAGCATAATAAGGGTCCCTGACCATAATGTATAACCGAGCGGTAACTATCACTAATGTAATTTACCATAAAAAAAGGAAAGGGATCAGAAACATACCGATAACCTCAGGTACCAATCCATAATCATCCTTCCACAAAGTAACCATAATAACCAACAATAAAGTAACTGGCTAGTCCGAATAAATAATACCTAACCGGGCCCCCATAAGCCCGGAAGGTTCAAGCAAATACTCAACAGACAACAATCATAGCTTATACCTATACAACCCCCCATAAGGCCGATAGATATAAGCACCAAATAATCATACGGATGATAGGCAATACATATGAATGAAGGAATACAAAATAAACAAATAGTACCATGCCCAATTCGAGTGCCATAATGTACCAAGTGTATACACCTCCTCTAGCTCAGTAGCTCACAAAGGCAGGACCTATGGTGACCATCCCTCTTCGATACTGTGGCTCACAGATGAAGGGGACCTTAGGGGACTAGGGATATCCATATACACTGCCTGGTCCCGAATCAGAACTTTCGATAATTATCATAATCAATCTACTCCTTCTAATACCGGAGAGATATTTAAGTATAATAAGTGCACAAACTCAAATTGTGACTAAAAGAGTGTAAGTTTATAAATCTATTGCCTGAGATCAAGTTCGAGACTAAATCGACACAATAGCATAAAAAGGCTGGAATCTCTCTCGATCGAAATAAGTAGTAGTGGTAAAATGAGTGGATTACTAATGGACCAGAATCAACCTCGGTCTAATTCTTAAAAGATCACATTTACTTTCAAACTCATAGTTCATTAAATAAGGTGGTACGATTCCCGTCGTGAAAGAATCCATTTTAAAAGTGAAAAGTGGGAATAAATCCTGTTTTAGAAAATAGTAGCAAAATCAAGGATTTGGTTGGATTCATACCACTAAATAAGCATAAATGCACCTAAAAGTATGCATACCATCACCAGTATCCAAGCAATACAACCATAAGCGCCTAAGCATCTATAAACTAAAATCATGCCCTCCTTAAGGTAAAATACTCACCTGGAGTCAAACTGGTATCGTAACCACGACCTCGGTCCCAATAATACATAATTAATATAATTAAGCCTCATAACTTGGAAAACTACGATAATCAAGGGCATGAAGCCACTACAAGGATCTAATCGGGGAAATACCACCCAAATCACTAAGTCAAATGGTTATACTAAAGGATCCATAATGCCAATCTATAACTAAACAAGCCTATAATCAAGGATAGTAGGGTTCTAAGGCCATAACAAGTATCCTATGCCAAGGTTCGGGTCACATTTCTATCCTAAATTCCCTACATAGGCTAAGTCATGATACACTAGTCAAATCACATCCTATAATCCCTACCTAGCATGCAATCTGTACATAACACCATCTTATAGAGAAAAGTAGACCAAAGCCTACCTCATTGATGAACCACAATTCTTGAATCGTCCATAAATCGCTCGTCCTTTCTCCAGAATCCTGAAATATTGCCACGCTATTAAAATAATAATCTACATATTAATAGGAGTAAAACAAGGCCCATATTGCAATATAAAAGTTTGGATCAATATTTGGGTCAAAAAGGGGCCTGTGGTGCTCGCAAATGGAATTCAAAAATTGAATCCGTCACGAGGTCCCTAGAAGGACAAGAAATTTGTGCTTAAAAGTTGAGAACAAATGTAGTCTCAATTGGGGCTTAAATCAAACCCAACGGTTAAGGAAAATAAAAGAGAAAATCGAGAATTTACGGATAATTTAGGGCAAAAACTTATAAAGAAATTAGCGGGGTATGATCACCTCAACACCCCCAACTCCAATAGATGATTCCCCATGAGTTCCTTGATCTCCTAGGGCTAAAAATGGCTAAAATGGGTGAGAAAATGATGGAAATTATGGAAGAAGGGTTATATTTACTGCCAGGGGGTCCTTCTCTATGAATGTGGGACCCCCATTGCACACGTGGAGCCAGAACGGAAAGACCCTTTGCGAATGTGGCCGGTCTACCGCGAAAGCGAAGAGTGAAGATGAGTCGGCTAGGCTGGCTTACCCTTCGCGAATGTGACGGCTAGCCCACGAACACAGAGGCCAATATCCTTGACCTTCGCGAATGCGGCCAATGCCTCACGAACGTAAAGGCCAAAACTTGGCTGCACCAGCAAACTTGGCTAAGTGCCAAGTTTGCGACCAAACCCTTGGGATTCATTCGGAGCCCCGTGAACACAAACAAAATATGCTACCATACCAAATTTGACATTACAGACTCAACAAAACCATTAAAATTTTCATCTGAGGTCGTTTTGATTAAATGTGGAGCCCATACCCATAGTTCTATTTTTCACCATATCTATCCAATAGCCCAAAACGAGTCTGAAAACATTTCAACATTTCAATATTTTGGAGCTGATGACGCTGTCAAAATTTCCATTTGAGATCATTTACTAAGAGTTTTGGTCCTACACTAATTCTTATCATCGAAAGCTCCAAAATAGGAAAATGAGCCTAAAATCCAAATGAGCTGTCTGATAATCGAACCAACAGTTCCAATAAGTCATAAATTATTTGTAGCCGTTAAGGGAAGTTTCAAAATACCAGAAATGCAGAAAAATTGAGAAAATGACCTGGAGAGTCATTACATGATGACTTTGACCCCTGGAATAAGATCCACCAAAGTTACCCGCATTCAGGGGCTTCTTTGCTAAAACCTTTGCCTAACTAACTTGCCTTACCTCTTCTACCTTTTTCACATAATCAGCAACCTCACTAAAGGTCTTTTGGTAGAAGTCATATGAATAGAAAAAACCTATAAGTCAGTGTTTAGGCCCTTCATAAGCAACTAAATCCTCTTATCTTCTGTACCTAGTAACTAAGTAGCATAACGGTACAAAGCATGAAACTTGACTGCATTGGCCGCAATAGACATATTTCCCTACTCAAAAGCTAAAAACTCATCCTTCTTGCAATCACGAAGAGTATGGGGTACATATTTCTCCGAAAATAGGGTATGGAACTGAGCTTATGTCAATAGAGGTAAAGTTGATGATCGACACTCCACATAAACCCTCCACCACTGCTTTGCATCACCTTAGAGCTGGAAGGTAACAAACTCAACACCGTGCTGCTCCACAATACCCATTTTATACAGCCTTTCGTAATAATCAACAATGAACTCAAATGCATCCTTAGTCTCCAAGCCAATAAAAGTAGGAGGTTTCATCTTTAGAAATTTAGTCAGTATGTCATGTTAAGTCCTGGTCATGACAAGACCTAACACTGGGTGAGGGAAGATCTCAGTCCCCAAGGCCTCACCAATTCTAGGAGCAACTATGGAAATTAGCTGAACACTTAGAAACTGATAGACAGGCATGACAAGAGTGGCCCCAATACTGTCTAACCCACTCAAAAAGGAAAGCACCTGCTGAATCATCTCAAAAAGACATCGGGGAAAGATCTTCACCCCCAACTGGCACCACCTCCTCCAGTTTTACAACATCCTCGTTCATATCCTCAACCTTCTCATAATGGTCCTGGGGTGGGGGAGGTGTCACTGACTTTCATGGGTCCGATTAGCTACTATCCGAGCTCTACCTCTGGGAGGTAATTCCCTACCCTTCCTCTTTCCCCTACCATTTTCTCGTCCTCGAACATCCAGCTCCATAGTTGGAGCTACTGGTGCGGGGGCTGCTGCTCTAGCTCTATTACCTCTAGTGTTCACTATCTGCAGACAAAAGAATGAAGTGGGTCACATACCAATTTGGATCACTAGATACCAATTGGAATCAATTTATAGTATGAAAGAAGAAAGAAAGTGATAGTTTTCTAAAGTCCAATAGCCTCTCGAAGAAAAGTACAGACGTCTTTGTACCATTCCGTAAGACTCTATAGGACGTATTTTGGTATAACGAGATCAACGAACCTAGAGTTTTGATACCAACTTTGTCACTACCCAAACCATCGCGAGTGGCACTATTGCAACCCATCTATACACGCAAGTGCACGTGGTTGTTCAAGTAATATAATGGTTCCTTTAAAAGAGCCGGATATCGAACCCACAGGGACTTGTCGTTTAACTATTCACTAGACTAAACTAGTTCTTGATTATTTATTTAAATGGTGGAATATAGAGATATGATGGTTATAAAGTATAAAATAACTATGAACTAAGCTAACATGATTAACTAGGGGTGTAAACAATAGCAAGTTGAATTCCCAGGGTCAAGGCATCCCGAACATCATCTCTAGCACATGAATATTAATGGTTTAAGCAAATTGAGCTGTCTATCGTGGTTATTGATCACGAGGTTGATAATATGGTTATATTTGTCTCCAAACTATAACCTTCTATTAGAAATTAGAAATCTAACTATATCGTTGAGCGGGATAGATTTAACCAATTCTAACACCTTTAAGCTATCTTCCCGTATTTGAACAAGCGCGGCGAATTAGGTACCTCTCGGTCCTAACCGCATATCAATCTCTTGGAATAGCTTCCTCAAGTAAAGATCACGCTCCTTATATTCCACGTTCTATCTCTCAGTTTCTCTCTCGAGCTCCCCTCAAGACAATAGATTTATTTCAATGGTAATTAAGCATTAAAATAGTAAAAATAAGAATATAAGAATAACCAATAAATTGATAAACTTCAGCAAAAACCAATAATATTCAACTCACTAGATTCATGTTCATCGCCTCAATCCCAAGAATAAGCAATTTTAGCCATTCATGGCTTAATTTAACATAAATTGATAAAAAATTATAAAAAAGAAATAAAAATAAAATGAAAGAAGAATTAACCCTAATTTGGATGTCAAAATCGCCCAAGAGTAGTCCTACCAAGATGGAATCATGATACAATAACCCAAGAGCCCTATTTATAGACTGGTGGTCGGAGAAGAAATTTGGCAAAAAGCTGTCCGGCACGCTACAAAACGCGCATGACACTTAGCCAAATTTATGCCTCTAAAAATTTGTGCAAAAGCGGCCCGGCATGCCCCAAATCGCGCCCCTATGCTGTCCATACAAACAAAATATTGTTCCAAAGCGGCCCGATATGCCAGACCCAAAATTCTGATTTTCATTATTTTTTTGACCTTTCTTCGTGGATTCGGGTGGATTCTTCAAGTCCAAATCTTTGGCTTGTCTCTTATCTTCAAGATCCTTTGTTCATAGCTCCTCCAAGCCTTAATTTCCACTCCAAAAATGCTCCAATTTATCACAAATTCCTCCTACAAGAGCCTAATCACATTTATTAGCACAATATCAAATATTCCATCAAAACTATAGTAAATACGCACTTATTGCTCTCAAAACTAAGGTAAACATGGGTCGAAGATGGAAATAGGGCATATAAATACTCCTTAGATCACCACCCCATACTTAAACCTTTGTTTGTCCTCGAACAACAACCACAATCAACTCAAGGCGACTCTATAATTACTACTACAACTAAGACACTCAAGATAGCACTACAACAACCGCATGAATAGCAAGCTCTACATTCGGCATGTTATATTACAACTTGAAACACATGAATACTACCTCCAAACTTCCTAGCCTCAAGAATTGACTCTACCAAGTTTGGCAACTCATGCATATTCCTCAACAAAGTGATCATATAAGTCACCTATCTATCATCAAACATGTGCCCTCACCACAAGAGAGTCACCTACATTCACTCACAGATATGCAATTTATCTCAATAATGGGTGTAAGAATCAAATTTCGCTCACTCTCATAAATAATTCACATGTCACATAAGATGAACCATAAGCTTGCCCTTAGTGTAGTACTCCACTAGTGTCAGAATGTCAAAGCTCAAGATCAAGTAGGATTTTAAGGGTTATAATGTAGGCTAAGGGAAGGGTAGGAACTATTTGGTCAAGAATAGTGACTATCTTCCCTAAGCACTTTAATACACTACAATTTACATTAAGATCACCTCCATCAAACCTATTTTACACCACTTTTGTCTTTTCAACTCTCTTTTGTTTTCCCCATCTCTTTAAGCTAGCTTACACATATTAGACAAGGAGTACTTGCTATCAACACATGATTCACTTCTTTTGTCAATTTTTCTTTTCATTACATTACTCCCTACCAAAAACACATAAACTTTTTCACACACCAAAAGCTATTTACTTGGGGCTTCAACTTCACTTTTTCCTTCTTCAATTTTTACACTCCTTAACATCTTAATTTCTCACCTAAAGCGCTTAGGAGTTTTGGATCAAATTACGGTTAATTGAAAGAAAAAGATTAAGCTACATATAAGGCTACCAAAGAATAGACTAAAGGCTCAACGGGGCTAACTAAGATCATGCAAAAAGGGTAGATAAAGTAGGTATAAAACATGGCTATCAAAAAAATGCCTATATCATCTCCTAAACTCAACATCCTTTATTTCGCTTTGCCAACACACCGGACAAGTTCTAGACATCAATATGTACATGGAATATCACAAAAACCTCACTCACACATGGCACATGCCTAAATCAAGAAGGATCCCTATAGAATCTCAGCCAAGCAATAGCAAGAATTCAACATTAAGCCAACATCATAAAAGAGTCAAACAAATGAGCCTAGGTGTCTCAACAATAGTCATTCAATTCATTACACATGCTTCAACATTCAAAACCAACTTGCATCATGCAATCATGCGTAACATCTAATTAGAGCATCTCTAAAATTTTAAAATTACACCTAAAAAAAAAAGGATACTGGGTTCAAAGGGCTTCCCCTCGAAAAAGAACTAAAAAGAAAAATCGAGGGGTGGATGAAGTGTGCTCCTAAATAAAACTAAAAATTACTAAAAGATTTTTTTTTTTTTTGTATTTTTCAAATTTTCAGCAACATAAGCAAAAGTAAATAACCAAAAGACTCCTATAGCACACTCCACCCTAACCAAAGCGGAAGATTTCCCAGCCCACACTTAAAATCATTCTTTGTCTCCAAAGTATAACTCAAAGAATAAAGAAAGAGAAATACTCCCTGAGGCCTCTAGGCCTAGCTAGTAGCATCTTATCCATCAAAGAGGTCTGGAGGACCCCACACTTAGTTTTTGCAATGCTTCTTAGCTTAGATTTTAGGTACTCAGACTTCCTCTAATTTGCAAAACAAAACAAACAAAAAACAAAAACAAAGGTGACACTAATAATAAAAAAAACAAAAAAAAACTACTTACTAAACGTTGGGGTGCCTCCCACAAGCACCTAATTTAGCGTCGCGGCACAACCCATCAACTTTTTCCTCTATCTTGAGGATATAAATTTCACCCCCAACATCGCATCCATGTTTTTGCTTCACTCATAGGGTGGTGGTGCACATATGAAGGGACCAAGTGATGGACGGTGCATGTTAAATCGCTTAGCCCTGAGGTGAGGAATGTTTTTTTGTTGCTTGTCTGGTGCAAATTTAAGAATATAGGATTCTTGTTCCTCATCTAGACAATCCTCCACTAGTTCAGATGACTCAAAATATATGTCATCATCTAAACATAATGTAGAAAAATGCTTTGAATGAGATCCAATACGTTCCACTTTCCCACTTGCACTAGCTGTAATATGCTCACATTTATACTCCCTCTCAACGTCAGCCTCAATCAAAGAATGATAGTCGAATTGTTGACATTCTTCTTCTTTCTCCACAGAATGGCTAGTCTCCGCAACTATTGGTGATTGGACATCAAACATCTCAATCTTTTTCATCAATTGAACATTCAAGTCACGGATATCTAAGCCAAATTGAGCTATCCCTGAAATAAGCTCATCTCTACCCCCTTTTAATTTGGTTTCCATGTTTGTGAGACCATTCCGGAGCCACTCATGAATTTTTAATTGTTGTGCTTGCTCCATTAGCCATTCCTGGCTCACTATGTCTTCTTCATCACAACTTTATTCTACTAGTGTCATCCTGTCTTCATCAATCTGGGGTTCCTTTGATAAGACTGTAACTTGCTGATCAACACAAGTTTCAGCCCTAGCCTGTAACTTTGTGACTTGGGAATGCATCTTCTCAGTGGCTTCCCTCATTCTCTGTATGTCTTCCATTTGTTGTGTCTACAACTCCATTACTCGCTTCAGCATATCCATAACGTGAGCCTCATTAGCACCATTAGCCCTACCAACATCATAAACAACAGACTGATAATAATAGGGGTTCAGGGGAGGGGAATAATAGTTTGGACAATCAGTTCCATGGCTATCCTGACAACCACACATCTGACATCTATTCCATTCAAAAGATTGGGCAGGTGCGCACAACCCTCTCTCTTGAACATCATGACAATTACCATCCAAGTGTGGTCCTCCACAAAAACAACAAGAATTTTCATCATTCAATGACCATCTATCCCAGACTGACATATCAACAAGAGTGGTAGAAATGTAAAACAAAACTTTGTACAAAAATAAATTATATACAACTCAAACAAATAAAAAGAAAAAGTCCAATCTAGATAAGTAATTAAAACCGAAGTCCCCAGCAATGGTGCCAAAAACTTATTGCGACCCATCTATACACGCAAGTGCACGTGGTCGTTCAAATAATATAATGGCTCCTTTAAAAGAGCCGGATATCGAACCCACAGGGACTTGTCGTTTAACTATTCACTAGACTAAACTAGTTCTTGATTATTTATTTAAACGGTGGAATATAGAGATATGATGGTTATAAAGTATAAAATAACTATGAACTAAGCTAACATGATTAACTAGGGGTGTAAACAATAGCAAGTTGAATTCCCAGGGTCAAGGCATCCCGAACGTCATCTCTAGCACATGAATATTAATGGTTTAAGCAAATTGAGCTGTCTATCATGGTTATTGATCACGAGGTTGATAATATGATTATATTTGTCTCCAAACTATAACCTTCTATTAGAAATTAGAAATCTAACTACATCGTTGAGCGGGATAGATTTAACCAATTCTAACGCCTTTAAGCTATCTTCCCGTATTTGAACAAGCGCGGCGAATTAGGTACCTCTCGGTCCTAACCGCATATCAATCTCTTGGAATAGCTTCCTCAAGTAAAGATCACGCTCCTTATATTCCACGTTCTATCTCTCAGTTTCTCTCTCGAGCTCCCCTCAAGACAATAGATTTATTTCAATGGTAATTAAGCATTAAAATAGTAAAAATAAGAATATAAGAATAGCCAATAAATTGATAAACTTTAGCAAAAACCAATAATATTCAACTCACTAGATTCATGTTCATCGCCTCAATCCCAAGAATAAGCGATTTTAGCCACTCATGGCTTAATTTAACATAAATTGATAAAAAATTATAAAAAAGAAATAAAAATAAAGTGGAAGAAGAATTAACCCTAATTTGGATTTTAGAATCGCCCAAGAGTAGTCCTACCAAGATGGAATCATGATAAAATAACCCAAGAGCCCTATTTATAGACTGGTGGTCGGAGAAGAAATTTGGCAAAAAGCGGCCCGGCACGCTACAAAACGCCCATGACACTTAGCCAAATTTATGCCTCTGAAAATTTGTGCAATAGCGGCCTGGCATGCCCCAAATCACGCCCCTATGCTGTCAATACAAACAAAATATTGTTCCAAAGCGGCCCGGCATGCCAGACCCAAAAATTCCAATTTTCATCATTTTTCGACCTTTCTTCGTGGATTCGGGTGGATTCTTCAAGTCCAAATCTTTGTCTTGTCTCTTATCTTCAAGATCCTTTGCTCATAGCTCCTCCAAGCCTTAATTTCCACTCCAAAAATGCTCCAATTTATCACAAATTCCTCTTACAAGGGCCTAATCACATTTATTAGCACAATATCAAATATTCCATCAAAACTATACTAAATACGCACTTATTGCTCTCAAAACTAAGGTAAACACGGATCGAAGATGGCAATAGGACATATAAATATGCCTTAGATCACCACCCCACACTAACCCTCCGGTGGGATAACCATCTAACCCAAACAATCAAATTTAACACTTAGCTAAAAATAAGCATCCCACTATTTTTCATTAGCTAAACCAAGATTTCGAACATTTAAATAAAAATACTATTGTAGAAATATAAAGAATGCTTAAACAACCCCTAGAATTTGAAATTCATTAACCCAAAACACTGCAATTGTTATTAAAATGGGTTCAACCCAAAATCTAGGAAAACGTCCAAAACTGAAACAACTGGACAGGAATAAAGTGAAGAACTCATGGCAGCCTGGAAAATGTAGCTCACTCTTGAGTTCAAATATAATCTGCTATACAGTTGAGGTCTTGATGCAATCGCCAAAAAATACTCTGCAATCAACTAAAATAAGAGCACGTGTAGTATCAGTACACAAGATAAAAAAGTATACTGGTAGGGTCATCGACCAGCCCAAAATAAGAAATCTGAACAAGCAACCATATTTTAGTAACACAAGAACAACCATGAACACCTATCATGTAACTTTACCTAAAGTTTATGACACTTAGCCTTATTCAACAACTCCACAGAGTTTAATCAAGTACAAGTCAAATAGACAATAGCTCAAGTTAAGACCATGACTACCAACATAATCCAAGTCCACAAACCATGACTTAACCACAATATACAACACGTTGTCTCAAATACATAAGTAAATAGACAATAAAAAGGATATATAAATCAATTGCACTTTAGCCCAAACCTTTCAAGGAACTAATCCAACAACGATGTTAATATCTTTAATCATAAACCCTGGTTCAATCAAGGAACCAAATACAATAAGTAAATAGATAACCCTGATTCACTCAAGGAACCAAACACATCTATGTAACAAGCAAACAGATAAACCTGATTCACTCAAGAAACCATCACATTCACCAATACCTTGTACACACATGCTAAGTGTCGTATGGTTTCCACTAGCCATGACCTGTAGGGGACGAGCTCTTGTCCATGTACCAAAATTCGTGATATATAGTGCCTGCCAACATTATATCAACCAACCCCGTGAAGATGTCCAAATATCAGTACATCTCACAATAATCACTATGATATCACAACAACCACAACCATAATGAAAACAACAACTACACTTGTATAATTAATAAGTCACTTCATATAACCCCATTGCATGTGATTAACACTTAGGATATCATTTAATCATTTATTTACCTTGAACAAGCATTGTAACAAGTATACGAAGAAACATTTACATGTACACATAAATCAAGTTGGGTTTAATTACATTAAACCATCACCTACCTCAATCCAAGCCTCGAAATGCTCTAATGAACTTGAGCTTTACCTTTTCTTGCAACCTTGGCTTGATCGTGGTCTAAAAATATCAATACAACACATAATCAACAAAATGACCTAACAATATCAAGGATTATAACCTAATCCCAAAACTCCAAGGCCAAATTCATGATCATTCTTCCCATTTTAGGGTTTTCTATCAATATTCCACCTTAATATTACCAATTTCATGGTCACAATGGTGAATTATACTCATGCAAGGGTATTTTAACAACTTCTAACTAAAAACCAAGGGTTTTCTACCAAATTCACTTAATTGCACTAGAAAAATCAATTAGGTCAAGTTAAATCCTCCTTAAAACCCTTAAAGTAGTCATTATAAGGATAAATAATTGAAAAACTAGTTAATGGAAGGGATTAACTTACCTTTATGAAGAATTTTGATAGAAAATAGATGGAATTCACCCTAAATCGCCACAGCTATCCCCAAAACAAAAGTGAAATGAAAATAATATTTTTGAGGTATTTTCTGCATTAATCAGTGCATATTCCTCTATAGCAGCTCTATCCCGCTATAGCAGCCTTGTTATAGAGGAATCCACCCGCTATGGTGGGATTGACAAAAGATGACTCTCGCTATAGCGGCAATATTCCTGCTCTAGCGGTACAGTGGTAGCGGCCTGCCACCCGCAATAGCGAGGTAGGCCAAGTAGAAACTTGGGATTTCTCCTAGTTTTCCATTTTTGCTACACACCCTTAGATTTCAACATCTCAAACTACCCTTTTACGTTAAATGCGATATCGGGAGTTCTACTCACCCGAATTTACTTACGAAAAATCATATGGACTTACCCGTAATAATGGAAAGGATCGTTACAATGAGTAGAAAAATAATTTTCTTTTTAAGGAAGTTTTACAGATTCTTTAGGGAATCTTATTTATGAATCTGTGATCTTAATTATTTTGTATGCTTAATATATATATATATATTATAATCAATGTTGGTTATCATAGAATCTATGTGAATTGCTATAGACGGCTATCATCATTGATTAGCGTCTATGTTTATTATTATCGACCTTAAATAAAAGGTATAAGTAGACAAAATATACACCACTAGAGTAGTCGATAACTTTTTTATTCAATCATCCAAGAGAAAATACATTCATTCCCATTACATCTCTGTTACACTTTTCCAAAAATCCAATACTAATAATAAATCATACAACATGATTCTTAGGCTATTCTTTTTTATTTCCAGCCATATCCAACCTTTGTTTAAGTTGATTTATCTCTATTTCGGTGTCTTTTAACAGTCTTTTCAAGTGATCTATCTTGTGTTTAGATTCTTTAAATAGTTTCACAAAAAAATCCTTATTTTCTTCTGATTCTCTCAGCCTCTTTAGTATTTCAAATTTGGCGATGCCTTGAAATGTTGATTTTGCCAGTTCGGGCAGAATCCACTTAAAATAAGAGCATCCACCATTATCAACAACAACAACAACAACATACCCAACATATTACCATAAATTGGGATCTGAGGAGGGTAAGTGTACGCAATCTATACCACTACCTCAGAGGTGAGATAGAGATATTATTTCTGATAGACCCCCCAACTTAAGATAGAACAGTCTAGAAAAGAAATAGTAAAGGGATAAGAAACAATAGGAATTACCACGCCCAATAATAACATAAACAAGACTCACCAAGTAATACAATAAATGATAAACAATCTGAACTAATACTAGTACTATAGATACTAGCACGGATAACAAAACCAAGTCCTGCTACCTACTAGCACTAATGCACTCCTTTCTACTATCCTTCTATCATAATACGCCTTCTCCACACCTTTCTATCTAGGGTCATGTCCTCGGTAAGCTGAAGCTGTTCACATCATGTCTAATCACCTCCCTATAATATTTCTTCGATCTACCTCTACCTCACCTGAATCCATCCCTAGACAACCTCTCACACCCCCACATTGGGGCATCCATTCCCATCCTCAACATATGTACGAATATGGACGAGTTAAAAAGGTGTCATTCATTTATATAATAGGGCTGATAGAAATGTTATCATTGGAGGTTTGTACTTTTTGACCGTTATAGCCTGAACATAGATCATGCCAATAGTTTAGCATACACTTATGTTATAGTGTATTATAGGTTAATATGATCGACAATAGAACTTAGTTGTTTATTGTATACCATCCCTTTGTACTGCGTAAAAGGGCAGCAAAGTAAAAAGTTATCGTTGGGGCTTGTAATTTTTGACTGTTGCATTTCGATCATAGACCATGCAAATAGTTTATCCTCCAATAATGTCATTCTCACCATTAATAAACCGTGAAGTGTAGTATCGATTAGCATAATCTTCTATACTAGATAGTAGGGAATGTCAGCAATCGATTAGTTGAATCTATTGACAAGGAATATAATGACTAAAAAAGAAAAAATAAAATAAAATAAAATAGGGTAATTAACACCACCCAAACATTATAAAGCTACTTGGTTACATCAATTGTGATTTCATATCAATTTTATACATGATCAAATGAGTATTAAGGCATACAATGAACCTAAATCACTAAAATATGACTAAATTGCATGATAAATAAATAAAATTAAATTAAATCAATGGAAGTAACATTATCCGAGCATTGTAAAATAACTAAATCACATTGTATGGGCGTCTACAATAATTAGACACATGATCAAGTGAGCATTTGGAAGATTGATGGTTGTGATTTGAGAACAAGTGTTGTTTCTCAAAGCATAAGTTTGTTCTGAGTAAGTGATTCTTACTATTATCACTCTTCCTAATACTCATTTGATCATGTGTCCGATTATTGTGGGCTCTCATGTGATGTGATTAAGTTATTTTACAATGTTTGAATGATGTTAATTCGCCTAATTCAACTAATTTAATTTATTTTTTCCCTTTTCTTAGTCATAGACCAATCTTTGTCTATGTAGGTATGCGGTCTCTCTACGCGTCTATTACAGACTAGAAACCTAATCTATACACGAAAGAGCCAAAGGTCGATCATCAACCATATGAATATATAACAAAGAATTGGTCTATGACTAAGAAAAGGGGAAAATTAAATTAAGATAAATTAATTGAATTAATATCATTCAAACATTATAAAATAACTTAATCACATCATATGAGAGTCCACAACAATTGGACACATGATCAAATGAGTATTAGAAAGAGCAATGATAGTAAGAATCACTTACTCAGAACAAACTTATGCTTTGGGAAACAAGACTTGTTATCAAACATTACTTGTCTTAGCACCACTCACAACCATCAATCTTTCTAATACTCACTTGATCATGTGTCCAATTATTGTGTACATGTGATTTAGTTATTCTACAATTTTCGAATGATATTAATTCTGCTAATTTAATTTAATTTGTTTTTCACCATTTTAGTCATATTTTAGTGATTTAGGTCCATTGCATGTCCTAATACTCATTTGATCATATCTAAAATTGATATGGACTCACAATTGACGTAACCAAGTAGCTTTACAATGTTTGAGTGGTGTTAATTATCCTATTTTATTTTATTTAATTTAATTTCTCTATTTTTAGTCATAATATTCCTTGTCAATAGATTCAACTGATCGATTGTAGACCTTCCCTACAGTCCAGTATAGAAGAATATGCTTATCAATACGACACTTCACAATTTATTGTTGGTGTATAGATTTTAGATCTTCTTTGTCAAATATCCAACTGTGAACTTGTCAATTTAATTGTCGCTTCTTTTAGACATACAATGTTCTAGTCTATAATACATATTTACGGTTAAGGCAACATTATCATTTAGATATATTATCCATTATGTAACGGTCATATACCAGTGTGCAAAAATAAAAAAATATACATCAAGAAATTAAAAAAATGGTACAGAAATCAAAACTTTATATTCATCATAATAGTTCATTGCACGTTACATATTATAAGGGGGATAAAAACCAGCAAATAGAGCAAACAGGAAGCTTTCATTCCAAAACCTACCATGAAAACTTCCGCAATGAACTACTTACAAAACAAAATAGAAAAAAACTTAAACTATGGGATTGAGGGGGGGGGGGTATGAGGTCATCGGGATTCAGACAGAGCCTCACTGCTATGGCCTGTAGAAATTAGGACATCCATCAGAGCTTCGCTTGCAGCCGGCATTGATCAGCGGTGCAACCTTAGAACAGAAAGTTGAAGTTGTTCCTTAGCCGGAGTAGATCATGGTTCCTGGTGGTCTGCACCCTCCTCAGATTTCATAAGTTATACACCCTCTTGCCATTTTCAGATTTTGAATTCTTTTTGGGAGAAGAGTATTATTAAGGAAGATGGAGTGTACGATAGACCTCTAGTTTGTTTAAATAGACCTGGGAAAAAGTCTAGCAACCAATCATTGATCAATGCATGTGTGTCAGTCAAGGAGGTGACGTGCAGAAATTAAAAGGCGCATCAGTCGAGTTGTTTCAATTCTACATAATTTTTCATGCGTTATGATTAGATTTTAGCCATTGTATTTCTTTAGGATAAGGTTTTTGAAATAGACCATGAAGACAGTCTATTTTAGTCTTGTATAAATTAAGCGATTGGGTTTAGGATGTACACCACACATATAATTGATTATATATTATAACAATCGATGGGACACATTTTATCATAGGCGTTGTGTATAGTATAGAACCTACCAATAATGTTCGATAATAGACTGTAAATAAAGTCAATTAAAACTAAAATGGCATCAAATTTCAAAACATACAGTGGCTTCACAAAATAAACAAGTGCCATCCTATTTTTCATTTAATCTACAAGTTGTTCGCTTATGGCCTGACTTTTTTCATAAGGAGAACTTGTTCCTCCTCTTGGAGTTGAAAGATTTGGAGACACCCTTAACGCGAAGCACCCTCTTCCTCCTTAGTTTGGGATTGTAGTTGGGCGGAAGAACCTTCAGGTCTAAATATTTGTATGACATATTCCACTCTTCTTCTAGAGGGACTACATAAATAGGTTCTTGGAATGCAAGGAGGTACGATCCAATATTATAGATCGACGAAGAGTAGTCATATATGCTTGCACCATACCCATTACCGTACCTCAATCGCAAGACTGCCATCCCCTGAGGGCATGGTATTTTTTCCAAGTCATACCATCTACAAGAACATGACCTTTACAACAGATTGACTTTGGCAGTATGGTCACTACCAATTATAGTGAATTCATCGGTGCTCCTATTTATGTTGATCACATATAAGGCGTATCCCTTGGTCATGTTCTCCTTAATGATCTTTTCAGCAGCAGACAAAAATATGGTATTTGAATTCCTCACCTTTGCATAATACTCTCTTAATTTTTTGGCAAACCTCCAACAATCGAATTGAAGATGTTAGTCATGGGATACTCCCTTTCATTCCTCAATTTTAAGTTAAGAGACTCGATAATGTTTGTGGTCATCACATTGAATATGTTGCTTGGAAAGTGTGCCCTGCTCCACTTATCAAATTTAACAACATACTTGAGGCAAGCTGCTGCTTTGGGTAATTTGTCTTTGAATTGCATGAAGTGATTGGTAAACTCCTTCAAATCGTATGCATTGGCTACATTGTAGTACACATGGAGATAATTTGCACATCAGAAATTATTTTAGAGATTTTTCCTAAGATGCCTTGTGCAAAGTACGTGGTGTGCATGTGAATAATATTTTGCAATTTTGTTGGCTATGCTTCTGTGTCTGTCGGAGATGATGCATAACACTAGTTCATTGCCCGCAATAGACTTTAGCTTCTCAAAGAAGAAGCTCCAAGATGCGTCATTCTCCTTGTCCACCACACAATACTCTATGGGGTAGATATGATTCTTTATATCTTGTGCAACAGTGGAAAACAACACTCTCTCGTACTTACCATAAAGATGTATGCCATCAATGGCAATGACCTTCTTCATGTGGGCATATCCACTGATAGAAGCCCTAAAGAAGATGAAGTAGTATTTGAACTTTCCTGAATCCTTCTTAACCATGATGGTGTTCATAGAACCAGGACTGAGGGTTTCAAATATGTATGAAAAACCAGTCAAATGTGCTCACCGACATATTTGTAGATGTGAAACGTATCCGTGCTTTCATACCTATTCACCCACAACATCCATATACAAGTAGAATTTACACACTTCATCTTGTAGAATCTTTTACAAGTCTTAATCGTAGCAAAATGGAAACACTTCTTCACCGAGGCCTGCTGTAATAACATCTTCAATAATTTCTTATTCTTGAATGTTTGTCCAATATAAAAATTAGTTCCATCAAAGAAGGAGTGGCTGGATTGTTATTCAAACTGCCCCTCGGCACCACCATCACACTTTTCTTCTTCTTCAATATTTGGACGATATTCTACATTCATATCCATTGCATGATCACCCCTATGCCCTCGTCTTCCACATAATTATTATTGACTGGCGGGGTTAGAGGTGGGGGTAGGGGTGGGGGTGGGAGTGAGGCTGATGTCAAAGCCTCCTCCCGAGACCTTTCAACTATATTAATTCTCAAAATAGGCCTAGAATCATCGAGTCCATCAGTAAACATGTAGAAACCCACGTGCCTATCATTCTTTATGAATTTTGGATGTATTTTTCCTATTCCATTCATCAAGTAACTAATGACCAAGTCTCTTGAATCGTAACTTAATTTCTCGCTCTCCATTATGCTAGCGATCATGTCGTCATATGAACCATTTGTGACAAAGGACAATGGACACTGTCACCTTTGTCACCGATTTTCAGTTTCAATATTTAGGAGTCTCCTCCCATTGACCCATGAATTTACCACCGCCAACAACAAATTCTGCAATAGACATTGTAGACCTAGATGATAATCTCGACTAGACTAAGTTAGTGGTCTATGACTGGTCGATGGATAGACGGCCTAGACTATAATAGTTAAGGACTGACGAGATCTCCATATAAGAATGGAAAGATCGGACCTAATTGCTTTTTCGACCACCACCGGAATAATAGAAACGATTATAGTTTTGGAATAACACCTGGAGTGTTGGAATGCAACTAATGAAGTGAAAGGAAGCTATAATCTCTTCCAAAAAAGTGGACTGATTTAAAAGCTTTATGGGCAACAATGGAGGGACAAAATCAGTAGAGAAGTGGTTAACAATGGCTTAAAATGGGAGGATTATAGCAGTGGTAGTGTGACTTTCCGATGGTAGCCAAAAAAAATCGCCCACGAGAAGCTAGGGAATCACGAAATTCGAGGAAAAAATCGCCTGGTCGTGCCCAAGCTTATTGGGGAAATTTAGTTTTTTTTTAAAAAAAAAAAATCTGGTATAATATAATTATTGGAATGGACTAATTTGTATTTTATAAAAGTTGGAGGCTGAGGTATGGTCAGGGGCTAAGCTGTATGTTTTAAAATCTGTGTGCTGGGGTGGTTGTTTTAAAACTCTAATTGCTGATGTCATTAATAGTGTCTCTTTTTCTAATTTTTGAAGACTTGTGTCTTTTTGTTAAAATAAGTTTTGAGAGTGTCTCTTTTGCCAAGAGCCCCCTGTTTAATTTATACGCCAGGTTGAAACATTTTATACGTCTATCTGTTTTGAGAACAACTTCAAACTTATGTGACTAAAGTTTAAAAATCTGCATCTGCCTCGATATTTTCATCTGAAGTGTTTCTTTGTGAAAGTCAAATATCAGACCTTTTTGCTTGAAGTTTGGGATGGTTTACCAAGATCAAGTTCGGACATTTTTTAATTAAAATTGAGGATTTTACAAGGTCAAATTTTGAATATTTTTTGCTGAAGTTTTACCTGATTTGTCAAGATTAATTTTCGGCATTTCTAATTGAAGTACATGTAAAAATTAGCTAAAATTTTAGTCATATATCTGGATTGCTAGTTTTCCAAAAATAAACTAAATGGAGTTGTTACTTTCAAAAATGTTGCTTCAAATTAAGAAAGTAAGTCTATTTTTTCATGATTGTGATTGAGTGTATATGAATATTTACAGAATTTTTAGCTAAATTGGACGAAATGATTAAATTCACGTGAATTTATAATCAATAATGTAGATTCGGCCCCAGCCGTATGAATTTATAATCAATAATGTAGATTCGGATAATGTAGATTCCGCCCCAGCCGTATACATTTATTTTGGTATGGTCCACCAAGGTCGATATATGCAATAAACTGCCAAACCTAGCTTAGCTAGTAAACTACAATAGTCAAATAATCATATTTTATATAATGCATATTCACCAAGTGAATCATATCTAAACTCTTTGATTCATTTGCATATAATATATACAATAATAAAGCATCTATAGTTTGTTACTACGTGTGTGTGGCTCTGTTTTTGTGTCTAGAAGAGGGACATAGAGATATGGGGGAAGAAACTTTGCATCTTCCATTGTTTGAGTCAAAGGAAGCTAGAGGAAGGAATATGTACAAGCTATTTGCCTTAACAGTGTTTGTAGGTATTTGCTTGATATGGCTTTGCAGATTAATTAATATGCCAAGGAGAGGTGAATCTGGGAGATTGGCATGGATAGTCATGTTCTTAGCTGAGCTCTGCTTTGGTTTCTACTGGATTATTACTCAGTCTGCTCGTTGGCATGTCATATATCGTTATCCTTTCAAGGATAGACTTTCCCTCAGGTTCCCCCTCTCCTCTTTTCAGCATCTCGGCTGAAAAGTTTATTGAAATTTCAATAAATACTATATTTGAAATGGATATATTAAAAGCCTAATGAATTTAACAGTAAGAATCATTGAGTTTATTTGAATTCATCAACTTTAAATTCTGTTGTAGGACTTTGGTATGATTGGTCTATGATTGGCCATTTACTTTTTAACTTCCCAAAGCTACTATTTGTCGAATAATAGTAGTAAGATCTCAACTTGTTGACTTTGCACCCTTTGCCCGTGTTTGAAAGCTTTTTTTTTTTTTTTGCTATTCGTTTGCTGAAAATTCATTCCTCTTCCATTTGAAAGGTGTATTCATGATTTAAATATTACTTATGAGTTTGCCGAAGGTACATCCTGACATACAAGTGTACTTCGCAAGTCTTATATTCAAAGTTCTATCACAACTTATTTGATTTAAAAAAAAATTGGGTTGGAACTTTATAGTATATACTCCTCCTTATTTAGTGATCTTTAACATACATATATAACGTTTGAACTCAAAATATTGATTTTGATTGAACCCGTAAGTCCATAACTACATCGCCTGATTTTGATTTGTTTAAAGTTGTTTGCAGATACGAGGAGAAGTTGCCAAATGTAGACATATTCGTTTGTACAGCAGATCCAATAATGGAGCCTCCAACACTAGTGATTAACACAGTATTGTCAGTGATGTCATATAATTACCCTCCTGAAAAATTGTGTGTTTACCTTTCTGATGATGGGGCTTCAGAATATACCTTTTATGCTCTTCTTGAGGCCTCTCAATTCTCAAGATATTGGATAGCTTTTTGCAAGAGATTCAATGTGGAGCCTAGGTCCCCTGCTGCCTGTTTTGAACATGATGCCTGTACTTTAGATGATAAGGTTTTTGCTCAACATTGGTTCAATACCAAGGTGAGAATTAAGAACTTGCCTTCCCTTCTAAGAGCCTTTTTGCCTTTTTGGATGGGCTTATAGCTTATGACTTATAAGTCATTAGGTATCCTAATTTATGACTTTTGACTTAAAAATAAAGGCTTAAAATCACATTTTTATTTTACTCAAACACTACAAAAATATTTAAAAACTCTTTTGACTTAAAAATACCTAAATTAAGCCAATCCAACCCATCTCTAAATTAAAATATTTTGTTAGAGGTGGCAAGTGGCGAATTGAGTTCAGGCATTGACAGATTAAAACATGTCAAATCAACCCAAACAACAAAAAACCATGAGTCAACCTACTAAAGTCTGCTAAGAGTAAAATAGATTAAATCAAGATTTGTTAAGTGATGTAGAAATATTGTTCACTCGCCACTTTTCACCTCTATTTTAAAAATAGTCACTATCAATTGTAGAATTTGAAACTCCATAACACTGATTACTTTTGAAGATGGGTAGAAAAGTGACTGTGTGACATTTTACCCTCAAATAATGGGTCATAATTCAATTTGTCCACCATGAGCTAATTCATTTATTTTGCATTTTGAAAAAAATAAAATGCGAATGCCAAAGTACTTTTCTAGTTAAGTTATTGTTAAAATTATGCTTTTAAACTGCAGTAAGTTTATTTTACTGCTTTAGTTTTTGAATAAATTTTAGTCAATAGGTTGTTAGCTATCTTTTCCTATTTCTTAGTAATTAGTTAGTTAGGATATATTTTCCAGAGATATTCTAGGCTAGTTGATATTATCTTTTTACTGTTTTTTTCTTATAAATGTAGAGTTCAACAAAGCTGAATAAAATAATTCCCTTTGGCCTCATTGCAGTATTTTTCTTCCAATATTTTTTCTCTGTTATTTTCCAATTTCTTTGATAAAAATCAACAATTGGTATCTAGAGCCATTTTCTTGAGGGATCTGTGAGTGAAAAGATGAATTCCGAAAATAGTTTTTCACGAATAGCTCCTCCTATTTTTGATGGTGAAAATTATCAACTATGGGCTGTGAGAATGGAAACCTACTTGGAGGCTCTTGATCTTTGGGAAGCCGTGGAAGAGGATTATGAACTTAATCCGCTGCCAAATAATCCTACCGTGGCCCAAATCAAGAGTCACAAGGAAAAGAAAACCATCAAGTCCAAGGCGAAAGCAACTTTGTTTGCTGCTGTTTCAACAACTATTTTCATGAAAATTATGACTCTTACATCACCAAAAGAAATTTGGGATTATCTGAAGAAAGAATATGTTGGGGATGAAAGAATACGAGGAATGAAGGTATTGAATTTAATGAGAGAATTCGAGTTGCAGAGAATGAAAGAGTCTGAAACAGTCAAAGAATACTCGGACAGATTGCTTGGTATTGTTAACAAGGTAAGGTTGCTAGGCACTGAATTTAAAGATTCAAGAGTTGTTGAAAAAGTTCTTGTAACAGTGCCCGAAAGATATGAAGCATGTATAACTACCTTGGAAAACACACAAGATCTGTCCAAAATTACTTTGGCAGAATTATTAAATTCTTTCCAGGCACAGGAGAAAAGGAAGCTTATGAGGCAAGATGACATGGTTGAAGGAGCATTAGTAGCCAGCCACAAAACTCAAAGCAAGGGTAAATTTTTGAAAAATTACCCACCTTGTCAGCACTGTGGCAAAAATGGTCATCCTCCATTTAAATGTTGGAAAAGGCCAGATGCACAATGCAAGATCTGCAACCAATTTGGTCATGAAGCTGTGATTTGCAAAAATAAATCTCAAAAAGATGAAGCAGATGCCCAGGTCACCAACGTAGAAGAAGAAGACCACTTATTTGTGGCAACATATTTGTCTACCAAGAAATCTGATTTTTGGATGATTGATAATGGTTGTACAAACCACATGACATATGACAGAAATCTTTTTAAAGAATTTATGTCTATGGAAAATAAGAAACTCAGAATTGGGAATGGTGACTATATTCCTGCAAAAGGAAAAGGGTCTATTGCAATCAAAACAAGTTCACGTACCAAAATAATTTCAGATGTCCTTTACGTGCCTGATATTGATAAAAGTTTGTTAAGTGTTGGCCAACTAATGGAAGAAGGATTTAAATTATTATTTCGAGACAAATATTGTCGAATCTTTGATTCCACTAATCAGGAGATTTTACAAGTTGAAATGAGAGGTAAAAGCTTCCTATTTAATCCAATAGAAGATGCACAAAAGCCTTGCAAGACCAAAGATGAATTGACAGATTTGTTCATGAGGTCAATTCCAGTCAAGTCTAGAATTTGCAGTTTCTCAAGCAAGGAGGATTGTTAGAATTATGCTTTTAAACTGCAGTAACTTTATTTTACTGCTTTAGTTTTTGAATAAATTCTAGTCAATAGGTTGTTAGCTATCTTTTCCTATTTCTTAGTAATTAGTTAGTTAGAATATATTTTTCAGAGATATTCTAGGCTAGTTGATATTATCTTTTTACTGCTTTTTTCTTATAAATGTAGAGTTCAACAAAGCTGAATAAAATAATTCCATTTGGCCTCATTGCAGTATTTTTCTTTCAATATTTTTTCTCTGTTATTTTCCAATTTCTTTGATAAAAATCAACAGTTATGTCAAAATTACATAATTTTCAATCTCCAAATTTGATTTTTTATGTGTGTGTTTAGGTTACATTTGGATCGTTGAGTTAGCATTTTATGACTCTATAGTTTGATGTGCTCTATCGGGTTTAATCCGTTATCCATTGGGTCAAATCAACCGATCAGTAATAACTCAGCTCATTTAACTATGGGCGAGATGGGTGAATTACTAAGAGAATTGTTTATTTTGCTACCTCTACTGACTCCTAACACTATGTTTCTTATAAGTTGTTTTCAGAGGTTATATGAAGATATGAAAACCAGGATCGAATCAGCCATCGAAAAGGGTAGCATCCCCAATGACATTAAGTCTCAACACAAAGGGTTCTCAGAATGGAACTCTGAAGTTACAAAGCAATATCACCAGTCAATTGTTCAGGTAATTGCTGGTATATTTTTATTCTTTTGTTACTTCAACAATTATTAAGGTCGAAAAGCAACAGAAAAAAGAGAGATGTAATTTGTTTCTTTTCAGATTCTTATAGATGGAAGGGATCATAACACGGTCGATGTGGATGGAAATCGACTGCCAACACTTGTCTATATGTCGCGTGAGAAAAAACCAAATAGGCCACATCACTTCAAGGCTGGATCAATGAACTCATTGGTAAATTAAGCAATGAAAATTGCTTATTCTTAGTATTATTCGTAATTTCTTATCTCGATCTTTTTAAGGATTTCAATCGTATACACTAACAGTGTAAAATTTTTATGTATCAGATACGAGTTTCATCACAAATAAGCAATGCTCCTATCATCCTCAACTTGGATTGTGACATGTACTCAAACGATCCAGATGCAATAAGAGAAGCATTGTGCTTCTTCATGGATGAAAATCAAGGGCATAAGATAGCCTACGTTCAGCATCCTCAGCGTTATAATAATGCAACCAAGAATGATATTTACGGAAATGTGGCTTGCGTTACTCATGATGTAAGTTGTAAAATTGAGTTTTTTCACGACATCCATTTCTCAATTATTACTGTTGAATCCAAATGAAGTACTATCATTAACATTCTTACAAGACATTTTGATGAATTTAGAAACTTCAAATCTCGACATGTAGATTGAACTTGCTGGAATAGGAGGTTATGGAGCTGCTCTATACTGTGGCACTGGATGTTTTCACAGAAGGGAAAGTTTCTGTGGCAGAAAATTCTCTGAGGATCACACTATTGAATGGAATAAAAACAAGGAAGAAAAATCCACCTATAAAACTGTGGAAGAATTAGAGGAAGCATCAAAAGTTGTTGCAAACTGTAACTATGAAGAGGGGACTCAATGGGGAAAACAGGTACTAGTAATTTCTTTATCCACGCAATAAACATTTGCAAGAACAGATATTCATACATATACCACCATAGAGTGTAGTGGAATGGTAAAAATTCTTCCTGTTTTCATGGATATTTTGAGTTTTAGCCTTGAGATTGGAGTTCTTGTTAGGAATCTAGATTAGTCAGACCCATGGGTGACGACAACTGGATACTTGAAGCCAAACCAAAAATAAATAAATTACACACATAAGCACAAATAAAAGATGGTAATATATGTTTGATTTTCCCACTTATTTTTTTTTCAGATGGGGCTAATGTATGGGTGTCCTGTGGAAGATATAATCACAGGATTAACAATCCAATGCAGAGGATGGAAATCAGTGTACTATAATCCAAGTAAACCCGCTTTTTTGGGTGTTGCTCCAACAATTTTAGATGTTGCTCTTGTTCAACATAAGAGATGGTCAGAAGGCATGTTTCAGATTTTCATATCCAAATATTGCCCCTTCATATATGGACATGGCAAAATCAAATTGGGTGCCCAAATGGGATATTGCATTTACCTTCTCTGGGCTCCTGTATCTGTTCCCACATTAACTTATGTGTTGGTGCCTTCTCTTTCTCTGCTTCATGGCATTCCCTTATTTCCAGAGGTAATCAATTGTTATGTTTTTTTTTCTTCTGCCACAATTCAACCATTAGCACAACGTTTTCATTATTGAATTACGTGATCGAGCGTAAACTATAAGAGATAAACCAATTTTATTATTCCTTAGGTTGACCTTAAGACGCCTCTTTACGTCCGAGCCTAACTTTTTTCATGGGTCATCACATTGAATTGTGTGACAATTTCATCTAAAAGTATAAATTATTGAATGAAACACATTTTTATTTACTTAATCATTCTTCACTACTTAATATGTCGCAGGTGTCAAGCCTGTGGTTCTTGCCTTTTGCATATGTTTTCACTGCCAAGTCTGCGTATTCCTTGGCTGAAGCCATAAGCTGCGGTGACACACCCAAGTCATGGTGGAACTTGCAAAGAATGTGGATGATTCGAAGGACAACTTCATACTTCTTCGCGTTCATAGATGCAGTAACTAAGCAATTAGGCTTCTCTCAGACAACATTCACGCTCACGACAAAGGTAGTAGACGATGATGTCCAGAGGAGATACGAGCAAGAGATCATGGAGTTTGGCAACTCATCTGCTATGTTCACCATCATAGCCACAATTGCATTGCTCAATCTAATTAGTTTCATTTGTGGAATCAAGAAACTTGTTATGGCTGCAGCACTAGAAGGAGTGGAGAATATTGTGTCACATGTCATTCTCTGTGGATTAATAGTTATAGTGAATGTCCCAGTGTATGAAGCACTCTTTTTCCGCAGAGACAAAGGTAGCTTTCCATCCTCTGTTGTTTTTCGGTCTGTCGTCCTAGTATCAATAGCATGTCTGCTACCTATCTTTTAGATTGTAATAGGACATGAAACATTGGATAAATAATATAAAATCATAGGCTTTCCATTGGTCAACAACCAACCAAAAAGCTCTATACTTCTTCACTACTAGTACATGCCTGATGTAGTTAAGCTATATTAAGGGAATTAAGTTTTCTTATTGTAATAGGACGCGAAACATGGGATAAATAATATAAAATCAAATAGTTTTCTTTCACCAATAAAGTTCTGATGGAGTAAGTAGCAAGTACCTCTCTATCTTCAACTAGAGATTTCACGTTTGGGCCTTCAGAGGCGAAGTTAAAAATTTTAATTTATGAGTTTTAAATTATAATTTTAATTACTTGCTGGATTCTAAATAAATTTTGTATATATTATAGGATTTTTTAAAAATAAAAATACAGAGTTTGAGTTAAAATTAGTGAATGTTGCTGAACCCGTAATTGCCATTGTGGCTCCGCCCTTGTGAACTTTGAGAGTGAAATCGCATTGGTACGGAGTGCATCACCCCCATAGTCGTACTTTCAAGCGCGAATCCAAATTAATCAAGCTCGCGAAGATAGATCTTTGTCGGAGAAGATTGATGCCCCTTGAGATATGCCCTTGCCCAAAGCAACATTATCCACTGGATGAGAAATAAAAAAAAACAGTTTTCTTTTTCTTTTTAAATTGACAATGATGTCTAATTTGATTACACACCTCTTCTAGGTAAAACAACTAAAGCAACCGCCTTAGGCCTCAAAAAGATCAAGACATTTCAAAGAAGAATCTGGAATATTCAAAATTTTTAGGGAATTGAAGAAAAACCCTACAATGAAAGTTCTAGAGCGAGAAGTCTAGAAAGATTCTAGAAATAAGTAAAAGTGAAATTCTAGGACTAAATATTTGGTAACATTATAGAAGAGAGTAGTAAATACTCGTACTAGATCCTTTCAATACCACTTATATAGAGGTGGTCCATTTGAGATATAAGTGTGCTCAAGTAAAGAGTGAGTGCAAAATTAAGTACGAATTGAGTCATCAAGTGAGAAGTGTTGGAGCAAGTGAGAACTAATAGATAACAAAAAATAAGATTGCTAGAGTATGAGTGAAAGAAACTATTAAATATAAAGACTTGTAAGGCTGAAGCTATTCCTCACTTTGAAATAACATATTGATGTCTCCCAAATTACACCTCGCAATGAGATATAAAGCGACTGTTGACTCAAATATAGAACCCAACCAAGGTTGGAGTCAATCCCACGAGGACTATGGTTAGGACCTCAATCAATGTGGTTATTTTGGCTTTTAGTCGGTTATTTCCGAAAGAGGGGTTCTGTAACACGAAATAGTTGAAAATAGTAAGTAAACAAGTAACAGAGTATCAATTTATGTTGTTTGTTATCAACAAGAATAATGAACTAGGATTGTGTTCTCCATAATTTCATAACTCAGTAAGCATATCGAACTAGTGATCTATCCTGGTGCTTAACATGCAAGATCAATAATTTAGGTTCATCTAAATGGATGGTTGACTATAAAGATGACTATTCTCAATTAATGGGTAGGTTTCATGAAAGTTGCATATTAACTCTTACCTTTGATCCCAGATTAGTTATTTTCGAACAAGGTCAAGCTATTAGATGAGGGTTGATAGCCTCAAATCTCCGTTAGTTAATCCCTTTCCCCGTTCTCTACCTCTTTGGTTAAGCAATTGAATACTTAAGGTGAGTTCTAACGTTTGCAACGTTAAAAAATAATCAATACGAAGGGAAGAACAATAATGCATAAACACCTATCAAGAATCACTAAGTACTTTAGCGTACTACGTTAATTCATCATGGTTCTCACAATCCTATATACGGGATTTAACTACTCATGCTTGAAGGATCATAATTAGAAATTATAGATGATATTATGAACTTACGGGAATTGAGTAGATAAAATCCAGACACTTGAATTATCAAAAGAAATTCAATAATCAAGAATCAATATATGAGTAATCTCTCAAATCCAAGAACAAAAAAAATATTGTATGTTTCTGTCACGCCCCGAATCCCATCGAGGCATGATTGGCACCCGTAGCCGATAAGGCCCGAGAGAACCAACCTTTGCCTATGTTCATTCGTATGCATATCTTCGTATGAACCTTATTCAACCTTATGCAAACAAATGCTATATACATATTTAGGAAACTTGGCCGTTGGGGCCATCACATCAAACGAACATTTATCTTTTACATTCATAACCCACACTTGTCTACAAAAGCCTCTAACAGATGCATTTACAAGATCAGCTAACAGTTGGGACAAGTCCCCGCTTTATACTATATTTACAACATCAACACAACGATACACCTATGACTCGGAAAGTCCCGAAGCAACTGGGGCTCACCAAAGATCCGCAATGTCAACCTACAATGGAGGTCTACTAGTGCCTGCACCTGCAACATGTAAGGTAATTCCCCCGAGGGGTTCAGTACGAAGAATGTACTAAGTATGTAAGGCTCATTAGAAATTCTTCATACATCATTACAACAATAAAGAAAGCAATGTAAGGAAATAGAAATATGAATAAACTCTTTTTCTGTATGTGGGGAACCATGTATATTACGTTCTTTACTCCTCTTGTCTTCATCTTTTATTCATCTTTATTGTTCTACCCATGCTAGGCTATTCTGTCTCCCCTGGGATAAGATTAACCCATGCTAGGTGATGTGACCCCTGGGATGTTATGTGAACCCATGCTAGGCTTTCGTGTCGCCCCTGGGATATCATTAACCCATACTAGGCTTATCGCCCCTGGGATGTTATATTAACCAATGCTAGGCTTTCGTGTCTCCCCTGGGATGTACCGTCATAACCCATGCTAGGCATTTATATCGCCCCTGGGATGTACCATCATAACCCATGCTAGGATTTTATATCGCCCCTAGGATGTATCGGGATCGACCCATGCTAGGCTTTTCTGTCGCCCCTGGGATACCACCCGTGTTATTGGGATCGACCCATGCTAGGTATTTTAACCCCTGGGATACCACCCATGATTACTTCTTAATTATACACCTCTTATTTCTCGTGTTATTAGCACTTCCATTCTTAAGAGTGATACAATAAGGATCATGACATAGGAATCACACATACATATATTACTTCTTCACTCTTGTACTTCATGAAATTGACATCTTCACTTATAAGAAATAGATCGATTAACTTGCACATCACCTCTCTTATTACTTTTACAAGATTGGCATTTTTACTTGTGAGGAATTGGTATCACCATAATTACAAAATTATAAGATTTGGAACATCAATGGGGACACGTATATACATTACTTCTATCCTTCCTTATGAGGGATTCATACATTCACTTATGAGAGATTTCTATACGCACTTATAAGAGATTGGTACAACCATGGTCATGACACTATTTGAAACACACAATATTACTCCACTTTTTACCTTCATGAGATCAACACCTTACCTTGTAAGGGATAGGTATATTAGCTCGTATATTACCTCTTTACTACTCTTATGAGATTTTGTCTAAGTAAGCATATGATATCGGGCCTCCACCTTTGGGGGGATACAATAACTAACATAGCACAATATAGGGGATTTCTATATTGAACTTATACCCCTTTAGAATGTGACCCATACTTAATGAAACATATAGCAACCAAGCGTCTTACTTCTTTACAATCTTATACCCTTTACCTAGTTATGAGAGTGACACACTAGAGATCATGACATTAAAGCACACATTTATATACATATCTCACTTCACTCCTTCCTTCAAGAGATTGGTACACGGATAATCATCATACCAAAGGACTTTGGAACATGACATGATTGGAAAATGCTATTCAAGATTAAATAGATTCTCTTGCATGTTACTCTCTTGGGATAGTTCTTTTAAGAAATTACCACGTTATGACATCTTTGGGACTTCACTCAATGAACAAGAGACAAACGAATCATCATGCATTTAAGAATAGGACACATATGAATAACAATATACGTCAACCCGAATTTGAGATACTTCAAACCTTTCGGAATTGAAACAAGTCCAATGTCAATGTGAACAACATGTTGCAGAGGGATATGGAAAAAGGAACCTTACATACCTTGTATTCTCAATACGATTCTACAATCTTAAGTGTTCATACAATAGTCCCGCTCCGTCCTTGTGTTTCTCTCTACAACACAAGTTCATAACGAAACCAACATTAACCACCAATTACCTTACAATAGCATACAATAACAATAAGTCACATGTTTAGCTTTAACATGTCATTTCCCCCTTAACAAAACCATTGATAAAATCATTATTCCAAAAATCCTCCAATATTCCCAACATTGACCAATACATGATAATCAATACATTCCACCACCACATTTCCCCTTTACACTTTCTTATCCACACCACATCACAAACAATCCATCAATTCACCTTAATACACTTCATAGCACAAATCGGCCAAAATCCCACAATTTGCACTTATAGAAAAATAACAAATTTAATAACAAAATAACACCATACATGTTCATATTTTATCCACATCATGATCTTTCATCAAAGGCACAAGTCCTTATTCAAGTTCAAATCCCATAGATCACAAATCTTATACAAAAGCACAAAGTACCATGTCCAACATTTTCAAGCACAACCAACATGATTTACATACTCTTTCATGCATATAATATAGTAATCCATAACAATATTCACTTACCCAAGCTTGAAAAGTGAGGCTCTTGCTCCAAAATTTGGCTTTGAGCTCTTAGGGTTTGAGGAAAAAATAGATGAGAAATATCAAGAAAGCATGAGGGTTTCCAATGAATAAAATCTGATTTATTGGACCCTTTTATAAGCCTTAATTTCATCCTTAGACATTACATATGGTATTCTAGAAGGTCAAGGCAAGAATGGGTCTTTTGACCCATTTTGAGCCATGCTTTCTTTGCACTTTTGGGACCTTTTTTGGGCCCAATTCACTTAACCCAATAAAATCAATAATTTCTCGTGTTTAAAGAATATCATATGTTTTACGACAATAGTCTCACTCATGCAATTCATACTCGTAGCCTCAATTCCAAAAACAATCAATTCTAGCCACATTTGGCTTATTTTGACCTTAAGGGCAAAATTGTCATTTTGATCCCAAATTCATTCTCGAGTAATTTTATCATACCAATATAATATTTCATTCATTTCATGTATATACTCGTGTTTGTAGAATAAACGTGGCAAAAATCGGCTCGGCACGACCCCGATACCCTTGGGACTTAGAAATTTCCAACTTTCGAAAAAATGGAAAACCCAAGGTGGCACGCCCCTGGGCGAGCCAACCTACTGCCTCTGGGCTAAAAATTTTAGCCCAGAGTGGTGTGGAACGGTCCCAAATGCGCCCCTTACTTAGTTTTTTCAAAAATTCCATTTTTTGACTTCTCTTCGCGGGTTTGGTTAGATACTTCAAGTCCTATTCTTTAACTCACATCTTAACCTTAATATACTTTGTTTAGAGGTCTTCTTAGACTCATTTTGAACCCCACAAATGTTCCACGAAGATCATAAAACACCTCCTATGAAGGTTTAATCACATAACAAGAGCCAAATTCAATTATCTCACCAATAGCATTACCAAATGCATACTTATAGCTCTCGATACCTAAGTAACCATTGTTCAACGTCATCACATAGGGTTAGGAAGGTAAGGGGTGTTACATTCTCTCCCCCTTAGAAACATTCGTCCTCAAATGTTAACGATGTTGCTTCCATCACAACAAATGCATCTCCATCTTGGGCCTATCCATATATAGACACGTAAAACTCATAGATACTCACTTGTTATTGGTCTACTTCCTCACTTTGAACCTTTTCTTCTATTTGAAACAAATATGGGTACATTGATTTCATCATTTTTGTTTTCTCAACTCCTCATGCGATTTCTTCGACTTGTTGATTTCTCCAAAGAACTTTTACAAAGTTACACCTTTATTTACCAACCTTTGCACTTGTCTTCCATTCCACCCATATGGCATCACATTTGTGTTCATTAACAAAGAATCTCTACATAGCCTATAACCTTCAGATTCCCAACACTTCATCTTTACTTGTTCTTACTTCAATTACTGAAGCATAACTTTCACAATATTCTTTCCATGTAATCTTATCAATAGGTCGCTTCCCATTCATGGTACATATTGATTACTCCCTGATGTGCCCTTATCAGAATGCAATCCTTTAGCTCATATATAGATCCGACACATAAAAGCTTCCTGATACTTCATTTCGTTGCCTATAATTATTCCACATTCTCGACGTAGCGTCTTTTGTCGGTACTTCTGTAAACTGGTATACCCTACGAGGACAGACTAGTATCTTTCACTCTGACTAAGTGACATATGTACCCTTTCATTCAAGACATTCTTTTGTGGACAATGAAATTGTAACCCCTTAACTTGGCACTTTACCATAGCATAAAAACCAACCAATCCATACTCATTATAATCATCAGGATCCACCATTTCCAGCTTAATTATGTCAACCCAAAATAGCTACTATACACTTGCGGTATAGTCTTTTAATTACCATGATCAGATACAATTCAACTTACAACACTGGCTCTATTGCACGATCTAGAATGAAGAAAAGAAACCACATCCTAAATGCCCCATAGCCTCCTGCTCATAAATGTGGTGCACAACATATCCATGAACAAGACTCTACTCGGACACGGCTTTGTATACACCCTTAGAACAACCTGCTCTAATACCACTTTTATCACGCCCCGAATCCCATCGAGGCATGATTGGCACCCGTAGCCGATAAGTCCCGAGAGAACCAACCTTTGCCTATGTTCATTCGTATGCATATCTTCGTATGAACCTTATTCAACCTTATGCAAACATATGCTATATACATATTTAGGAAGCTTGGCCGTTGGGGCCATCACATCAAACGAACATTTATCTTTTACATTCATAACCCACACATGTCTACAAAAGCCTCTAACAGATGCATTTACAAGATCAACTAACAGTCGGTACAAGTCCCCGCTTTATACTATATTTACAACATCAACACAACGATACACCTATGACTCGGAAAGTCCCGAAGCAACTGGGCCTCACCAAAGATCCGCAATGTCAACCTACAATGGAGGTCGACTAGTGCCTGCACCTGCAACATGTAAGGTAATTCCCCCGAGGGGGTCAGTACGAAGAATGTACTGAGTATGTAAGGCTCATAAGAAATTCATCATACATCATTACAACAATAATGAAAGCAATGTAAGGAAATAGAAATATGAATAAACTCTCTTTCTGTATGCGGGGAACCATGTATATTACGTTCTTTACTCCTCTTGCCTTCATCTTTTATTCATCTTTATTGTTCTACCCATGCTAGGCTATTCTGTCGCCCCTGGGATAAGATTAACCCATGCTAGGTGTTGTGACCCCTGGGATGTTATGTGAACCCATGCTAGGCTTTCGTGTCGCCCCTGGGATATCATTAACCCATGCTAGGCTTATCTCCCCTGGGATGTTATATTAACCAATGCTAGGCTTTTGTGTCTCCCCTGGGATGTACCGTCATAACCCATGCTAGGCTTTTATATCGCCCCTGGGATGTACCATCATAACCCATGCTAGGCTTTTATATCGCCCCTGGGATGTATCGGGATCGACCCATGCTAGGCTTTTCTGTCGCCCCTGGGATACCACCCTTGTTATTGGGATCGACCCATGCTAGGTATTTTAACTACTGGGATACCACCCATGATTACTTCTTAATTATACACCTCTTATTTCTCGTGTTATTAGCACTTCCATTCTTAAGAGTGATACAATAAGGATCATGACATAGGAATCACACATATATATATTTCTTCTTCACTCTTGTACTTCATGAAATTGACATCTTCACTTATGAGAAATAGATCGATTAACTTGCACATCACCTCTCTTATTACTTTTACAAGATTGGCATTTTTACTTGTGAGGAATTGGTATCACCATAATTACAAAATTATAAGACTTTGGAACATCATTGGGGACACGTATATACATTACTTTTATCCTTCCTTATGAGGGATTCATACATTCACTTATGAGAGATTTCTATGCGCACTTATAAGAGATTGGTACAACCATGGTCATGACACTATTTGAAACACACAATATTACTCCACTTTTTACCTTCATGAGATCAACACCTTACCTTGTAAGGGATAGGTATATTAGCTCGTATATTACCTCTTTACTACTCTTATGAGATTTTGTCTAAGTAAGCATATGATATCGGGCCTCCACCTTTGGGGGGATACAATAACTAACATAGCACAATATAGGGGATTTCTATATTGAACTTATACCCCTTTAGAATGTGACCCATACTTAATGAAACATATAGCAACCAAGCGCCTTACTTCTTTACAATCTTATTCCCTTTACCTAGTTATGAGAGTGACACACTAGAGATCATGACATTAAAGCACACACTTATATACATATCTCACTTCACTCCTTCCTTTAAGAGATTGGTACACGGATAATCATCATACCAAAGGACTTTGGAACATGACATGATTGGAAAATGCTATTCAAGATTAAATAGATTCTCTAGCATCTTACTCTCTTGGGATAGTTCTTTTAAGAAATTACCACGTTATGACATCTTTGGGAGTTCACTCAATGAACAAGAGAAAAACAAATCATCATACATTTAAGAATAGGACACATATGAATAACAATATACGTCAACCTGAATTTGAGATACTTCAAACCTCTCGGAATTGAAACAAGTCCAATGTCAATGTGAACAACATGTTGCAGAGGGATATGGAAAAAGGAACCTTACATACCTTGTATTCTCAATACGATTCTACAATCTTAAGTGTTCATACAATAGTCCCGCTCCGTCCTTGTGTTTCTGTCTACAACACAAGTTCATAACGAAACCAACATTAACCACCAATTACCTTACAATAGCATACAATAACAATAAGTCACATGTTTAGCTTTAACATGTCATTTCCCTCTTAACAAAACCATTGATAAAATCATTATTCTAAAAATCCTCCAATATTTCCAACATTGACCAATACATGATAATCAATACATTCCACCACCACATTTCCCCTTTACACTTTCTTATCCACACCACATCACAAACAATCATTCAATTCACCTTAATACACTTCATAGCACAAATCGACCAAAATCCCACAATTTGCACTTATAGAAAAATAACAAATTTAATAACAAAATAACACCATACATGTTCATATTTTATCCACATCATGATCTTTCATCAAAGGCACAAGTCCTTATTCAAGTTCAAATCCCATAGATCACAAATCTTATACAAAAGCACAAAGTACCATGTCCAACATTTCCAAACACAACCAACATGATTTACATACTCTTTCATGCATATAATATAGTAATCCATAACAATATTCACTTACCCAAGCTTGAAAAGTGAGGCTCTTGCTCCAAAATTTGGCTTTGAGCTCTTAGGGTTTGAGAGAAAAATAGATGAGAAATATCTAGAAAGCATGAAGGTTTCCAATGAATAAAATCTGATTTATTGGACCCTTTTATAAGCCTTAAGTCCATCCTTAGCCATTACATATGGTATTCTAGAAGGTCAAGGCAAGAATGGGTCTTTTGACCCATTTTGGGCCATGCTTTCTTTGCACTTTTGGGTCCTTTTTTGGGCCCAATTCACTTAACCCAATAAAATCAATAATTTCTCGTGTTTAAAGAATCTCATACATTTTACGACAATATTCTCACTCATGAAATTCATACTCGTAGCCTCAATTCCAAAAACAACCAATTCTAGCCACATTTGGCTTATTTTGACCTTAAGGGCAAAACTGTCATTTTGACCCCAAATTCATTCTCGAGTAATTTTATCATACCAATATAATATTTCATTCATTTCATGTATATACTCGGCTTTGTAGAATAAACATGGCAAAAATCGGCTCGCCACGACCCCGATACCCTTGGGACTTAGAAATTTCCAACTTTCGAAAAAATGGAAAACCCAAGGTGGCACGCCCCTGGGCGCGCCAACCTACTGCCTTTGGGCTAAAAATTTTAGCCCAGAGCGGCGTGGCACGGTCCCAAATGTTACCCTTACTTAGTTTTTTCGAAAATTCCATTTTTCGACTTCTCTTCGCGGGTTTGGTTAGATACTTCAAGTCCTATTCTTTAACTCACTTCTTAACCTTAATATACTTTGTTTAGAGATTTTCTTAGCCTCGTTTTGAACCCCACAAATGTTCCACGAAGATCATAAAACACCTCCTATGAAGGTTTAATCACATAACAAGATCCAAATTCAATTATCTCACCAATAGCATTACCAAATGCATACTTATAGCTCTCGATACCTAAGTAACCATTGTTCAACGTCATCACATAGGGTTAGGAAGGTACGGGGTGTTACAGTTTCTATGAATTAAGAGTCAGTAATAATGTATAACGTATAAAAGAAAACCTATGAAAGATATTTATAGATAAAAAGAAAACCTATCCTAAATAAAATTGAATTGCAGGTTTGGCAGCTCCAACGGTAGGATAGCACGACTCGTGCTATGATCCCACTAGTCATCCCTTCTGGTCGTAGTTGGGATGTCACTTTTTACAGGTCCTCTGATGTCTCTAGGATGCCTCTTCAGGAATGACTCTTCCTTCGTTGGTACGGATCATGGCAGATGCTCATTGTTACAGACCTGGAGTTTGATCTTTTCAGGATCTCAACCCACGACTCTCAGGTCGTTTTGAACATCTCTCTTTAACTATCTCTAATTCTCGCACCACGAAAGCCTAGTATGAACTATGCCAAGATTCAATAAGTCATCCCAAGGCTCATCTGATCCACTTCTGCTTTATTTTCATACTTATTCCTGAATTTTAACTCTGTAAACCTATTTTCCCAGCAAAACCAACAAAAACACATCATATCCACATAAATGTGCCTCAGGACTAACATATTTTCCATGTTTTAAGCATCAAAAGTTTAGTAAAACTATGACATATCAAGACCCTCAACTTAGAACATTTGCATGACGTCGGGCAAACAAAATAAACAAAACACCACGACGCTTAACCAAAAGAAACCTAGGAGACCTACGACAGTCACAAAAATACTTGGCATACATGATTTTTGTAAACTTTCGACCCCCTCTTTTATCGTCAAAACAAAACCACTGTGTTTGTGCAAATTTCCATATCATGACACAAAGGGATTAAAGAATGGCATTACATTATAAACAGACAACCATGCACACATACTAATGACACTTACCCAGACAACTAGCAGCTAACAGTGTAACCTATGTTTCCTTACCACAAAGAAGTCCCATACTCAATGTTTATCAAAACGGGGACTGGTACAAAGACACTAACTCTTACAAATAAGTTCAGACCATATGCGTACAATACCATAGGCTTGCCCTTATTTTCTATACCTTAGTTTTTTGGACAGTTGGATTAGGATCACTATAGGACTTTACTTGGCTTGTAATGCAGGTTTAGCGATGGGTATGGTAAATATGGATCAAGTGATTCAACCCTTCTTAGCACTACACTATTTTGGTTCCATTTTTTAAAATATTTTTCTTTTATTTCCTTCCCTCTTCTTCTCCTTTATTCTTTTTTTTCAAACTCCGGGTGTGGTTTCATTTTTCTTCACTTTTTCTTCTTTTGTATTTTACTACACACACCACACCCGAATCCTTTTCAATAACCAGCTTCTTTGTCATACCCAACCTCTCTTATGCACCTCTATAGTAGCTACTCTCAACTTAGCCAATTTTCCTGAGTTTGAGTTACACAATGTCCAAGGAGGGACCAGGGCCAAAATGTGTTCATTATAACAAAAATGGAAAGGTGAATGGGCTAATCAAATAAAAAGTCTATTGTAGGCTCAAAGCTCGGGATCAAGGGATACTTATTTCATTTGGTAGGTCATTTAGGTCAATAGTGGACTATTCAAAATGACCTATGATCCTTTCCTAACCAGCTATCTTACGATTTTGGTATTACTAATCGAGTAAGTTCTAGATTACATACGCAAAGTAGAACTATGTAAGTACCTCACACACACATGGCACCAGACTATGTTATTAACTATCAATTATCCAGTTCATGCATAGTTAAGGAAAGGTTATCACATCCATAATTCTAATGCCATACAAAGAGCCACAATAGTTATGATTATCAAAACCAAACACATAACAAAAAATTTTTAAGAGGGGTGTCATTAAACTTTACAAAATGTATCATTGAACTTTTCAAAACCAAAAATAAAGTTTTATGTTCCATTTTATTTGACTGCCCTAAGTTCTCCTATTTCTCTTCTAATTAAGCACACAACACAAATATAAACTAAAAACAAAACCCTAAATATGTCGATTCTACTACATAGGCCACCCGAGGAAAAAGAAACATGGCAACAAAACCCTTGGGTCTTGGTACATCCCCACCCCCAACTAAGAGAACATGCAATGTCCTCAATGCATGAAAAAAAGAATGCAAAGAATAGGGAAAGGACATACCTGCAACACTCTAGGTGCCCTGAGTGGACTAATTCTATGCTATCCAACTACTGGGGTCTCAATTGTAGCCCCAACCTCAGATCTCATGTCGTCAGTGGTGATCGGTGCACTCAATGATATAGTAACCATGGGGGCCACCTCCGTACTCTCACCATCCTCCAAAGCAGCAATAATAGCATCCATCAAAACCTCACTAGCTGTGGAGCTCCTGATTTCTCTCATCCTCTCGAGTATCTCATTCATGTGTATCTTATAGGTTTGCTTGCTCTCCTCTACAAGTCATTTCAAATCATTTTTGTCTTTTTTCTTCTCTTTTTTTTGAGTCAGGTCCACACTCTTCTCGGCACTCTTTTTCTTCCCTTTGTATGTATGTGTCGGAGCCCAAAAGTCAGGCATCTCAATGTTATCAAATGCCTCTTCAATCACGAGCATGGTAGGTCGATTCACCACCAAAAACTACCTAGAATATAAATCTTGAACTGCTACTCTAAGTGAGGCAAGCTCATCCATAATCCCTATCAAATTCGGTGATTGAATGTCCAATAGCCTGTCAATCATGCGTACTTCAAACCCATCAAATTTGGCCTGCATTCCCTATACAACTTCTTTGATCTCGTCTTTTACCCATAACTTAACCCCTTCCTATATCTTGTCTATCTTTAGTTCAGCAATAGCCAACTATTTGGCCATCTTTTATAAAATCTCCTGAGGAACCAAGACATGATCTGCACATATGGGCTGAAGTGCACTAGAAGACACTGAGGATAGTTGAGAAGAAGTGGTTGTGGTAGAACTAGGAGTGGCTTCTATATCACCTGCTTCAGTAACTAAAAGCTCACCACTCGGATCAACATGAGTAGCCCATCGACTATCCTCGAACCCAAACCTGCCGGCTGACCTCAAACTCTGGCCATAGGGTTCATGTAATCCTTGATTAGTACAATATCGATCATCTTTATGGTCCAGATCCAGTAAAAGCCGTACCTGAGAATCCCAACATAACTAAAAGATGAGACTCGAGAACGGGATCCTAGTGCTATATAAGAGGGCTCTCTCCCTAAACTCATTGGGAATAATCCTTGGGATATTCAGGTTGTACTCTAAAATAATAGATACAATTATCCATGCTCGGTCGGAACTCAAAGTGTTGTCATTACTAGTCGGTGCTAACCGATGTCGAACCAGTGTCCACCATGACTTCGCAAGACAGTTTAAGGACGCCTTTGTAATAGACTTTCCACTAGTCACCCATTCAACTTATTCTTTGGCTTCAACTATGTGATTTTCCAACCACTTGAAATGCATTTGTTTATCATCAACACTCAACTATTTCAACTTTTTCAGCTCTGCCATCCTATAATCATACTCAGAAGCGGCTGGCAGAGACACAAAGTCTTCTGGACCATAAAGAAATTGTGAAATAGTCTGGTTGGTGATTTTAACTGCTCTCCCCCAAACCATAATAAAATCTAACCTTGGTTGCTTCCGCATATCCTTCTCCTTTCTTGAAGGAGTCATGTTCTCCAGAGTAACTGTGTAGTTGGCATATAACTCTCGGACAATTTCAACACTATACTTTTCAAAAGCCTTTGCCATCCATCCGAGCTCATATATACAAACAACCTCCACAGCTTCGAGACCCTATTCAATGCCCCAATCAGAATTCAGGGTTCCTCTTGGATGCTACACTTTAGATTCCCCTTTTGTGTGATAGATAAGCCATTGTTATAGAAGGCTCGGGAACCTGAGACACTCCATTGGACTGTGTTTTCCCCTCTTGGAGGAGTAGTCTCTTCACTAGCCTTTCTAAAACCCTCCTTCTACTATTCATATTTGAAGTTTCCTTCTTCACCTGATTCCTCACCTAGCACTCACTAATTTTCCTCTCTTTAGACTGGAGAGACTTAATGGGAGTGGCCACGGTCACAATTACTTTAGATTTGGCCTTAGACCCAATGGTTCGAGGATCATATTGCTCATCAGGGCCTATTTTGTACTCCTCCTCAGAACCACTAGAATCCTCAAATTCAGAATCTCAGTCAGTTGGTTGGTCTTTTAGCACCTACTTGGAAGCTATCTCTTTTGGGGATGCCTCTTCTTTCTGTTTCTTGCTTCCTTTTAGTGATATGGTACCTGTGGAATAAAGATTAGTCCCAATGATCTAAAATGGAAACAACAAAATGTGTGTACATAATGGACGACCCGTAGGATGAGTCTTTGTGAGAAGGTATGACCCATTTTATGGGTCGTGGTTTAGAAGTACAGAAACTGTGAAATTAGTCTTATCGGGATGACTACCTACCATGACTTGTGGTGAGATACCATGATCGTAGGATGGCCCATCCTAATGCACCTATAGCAAAGGTCATTGGATAACCCCAACAATCCAACCTATGAGCCGTTGCGAGATACAACAGGTTATAGGTTGGCTTATGAAGTCTGTCCTCCCTTTATCAGTGTATATATCATTATTTTTCCCCCAAGTTTTAACACTTTTGGGGTTACTCAGACTTCACCCCTATCAAAACCATCATTTGAAACACTCTAACCAAACCAGACACCACGTTTTGTAGAGTGTACTCCCTCAAAAACCAATTTTGCAAAACTTTGGCCTCATTCAAAGTATAAACACTTACTATCATGATCTTTAGTTAGGTTAATCCTAATCTCTACTCCGTTAATCGATTCTAAAGTTTACACTCTAAGAAAGAAAATGGTAAAGAAAATAAGAGCATTTAACGTACTTCACAAAGCTCTTAATTACGGAGGATGAGTAGAGTTGGTGTTTGACCACTGAGTTTGTTAATAGAAAGAGTAATCACTGATTTAATGCTTAAGATTGTACGATGAGGAAGGAGTAGTTGGTTGAATTTTTTTTGAAAATTGGGGTTGTTTTGGGAACGGGTAATCGGGTAATAGGGCAAATGGGAGGATGTAATTGGGAAAAAGGATTGGACGAGTCATGACGGATTTATTAATTAAATTCTATATGTTGACCATGGATCATCGTAAGGGTCGTTGTATGTGAACACAACTCATACTATGTGCTCATTGTATACATACTTAGACAACTTACCTGGGAACCTACAGGAGCTTAGGACGGGTCGTGGTATGATGCCACAATCCATATCTTGGATCATAGGCTCAAATTCCTAAATGATGGTTTTCAAAAGTTTGCTAGGACAGTTAATTCCATGACCCATGATAGAAGGTATAGTTTATGGCAAACAATCATTTGACGAACTTCTAAAAGTTGTTCACTGCTCCCATTTAGAATGATTGGGACCATGAGCCATTTTATTATTGTACTGCTTGTGACATGACTCATGGCCCTGCTCTGTGACCAATTTAAAAAATCCTATCTAATCCATCCCTGCACACTTTAGCAAATATTACTCCTATACTAAAAAGTCTAAGTAAAAAGGAAACAAAGTACAAAAAGCTTGGGTTTCCTCCCAACTAGCGCTTGATTTAATGTCGCGATATGACGTGAGTATCTTGATTACTCAAACTTCATCAAGATACCCCATGGGTTACCTCCCATAAAGCACCTAATTTAATGTCGTTGCACTACTCAAGTCCCTTGGTTAGTCAGACTTCACCAAGGGTCCATGTATCAACTATTTTTATCTCCTCTTCAGTTCCCAAGTATGTTTTCATATGCTGACCATTTAACTTAAACCATTTTCCTTCAGGATTCTCAAGTTCAAATGCACCATATAGGAACACATGTACTACACGAAATGGCCCCATCCACTTAGATCTCAACTTGTCAGGGAATAAGCAAAGTGTCAAATTGAACAGCAAGACCAATTCACTCGGAGTAAAATCTCTCTTTTCTATCTTTCAATCGTGATACATCTTCATCCTCTCTATGTGAAGAGATGAAATCTCAATAGCTTTAAGTTGAAACTCATCCAACTCATTCAATTAATCAAGCCTCAGGCATCTCCCTAATTCAAATTTAGCTTCTTGAGTTCCTACAAAGCTTTGTGCTCAAGCTCAGCTGGAAAATAACATGACTTTCCATATACAAGCTGATAGGGAGACATACCTATAGGGCTCTTGAAAGCAGTCTGATACGCCCATAAAGCATCATACAATTTCCTAGACCAATCCATTCTATTTTCTTTCACTATCTTCTCAAGGATTATGTAACACCCCGTACATTTCTGAACCTATTTGACTACCTTAACATTGACAGAAGTATTTAAACTAGAAATAGTAGGTGAATTATCTACTAAAATTCTTGGGCTGAATTAATCTTGTGTTAATGGGCTCAAATGAGGCCCAAAATTAAGCAATAAGACATGGCCCAAAGATGGAAAATGACCCATTCCAAGATTGACCAAGTAAGCACCTCATTTATTGACCAAAGTTTGGCTAGGGATGACCATGAGGGACTATATAAGGCAACAAAAATCAGATTTTTATTCACCAAAAGACACTTGCAAATTCTAGAGTTTTCCAAGAGATATTTCTCTCTTCTTTCAAACCCTAAGCTACCATTCCCTTTGGACAAGATCATTCCTTTTCAAGATTTGGTAAGTATTTACTCTTATGATTTAATATATTATATGCATAATATGGTGTGTAAATCATGTTGGTTATGTTGACAAAGTGTTGAGCAGTCCACTATGTGTAAAACAATTCACTTTTGCTTAATCGGTAAAGGACTTGCCTTTTATGTGGTTCAAACTTGAAAGGAGACTTGAGGTCTTGAAGGAAGTGAATTTGATGAATTAAATGTCAACATGTAGGATGTGGTTATGTACCTAACTTGCTTTATCTTTGTGTATGACTTTTGGAATTGTTGTTGTGAAATTGTGCATGGAACCGGTGGTGTGTTGAAAAGAGAATATAGTTTTGTGATGTTCATGTGCATTTTGAAACCATAATTGTTCGTTGGCATCCAAGTTAACCTAAAATATGAAAATATAAGCTTACTTATGGCCATGGACCATTTATTACAAAGATAGACCCAAAAGAGACCCATTTTAGCCGAACCGGGCATCCGCCCTTGCGGATGAGGCACCTGTGGGCGCAAGTGGCATCGCTGGTGGCCCTGGACAAGGCCAAGGAGGCACCTGAGGCCACACCTCACCACCTGCGGGTGCCGGTTGCTTCGCAGGTCCTTCCAAAAGTCTGTTTCGATTGTTTTTGTATCTCTTTGACCCTCCAAGGCCCATCTACCCTTCTTGGATGCAATCATCAACTTATGGTACCCTTTGGATGGCTCTAAGGGGTAGTCCGGAGGCACTTTGAATTGTATCAATTATGTATTGTTTTTAATATGTTGTGGTGAAAGGTATTTATATGACTTGATGGCGTAAATGTGACGATGTGTTAGGGAGGAAGTGTAAAGTATAAACTTGGTATGAAATTCCATCGGTTTGTGATATCTAAGTTGATGTGTGGAATGTTTTGGTGTTGTTGGTATGGTGATGTAGTAAATTGTATTGTATGAGGGTGAAATGACGTTATATGACAGTCACGTAGCTCATTATCATCTTGTGCACTTGTAATGTAGTTAGTTGTTAATGTGAGCTCCGTTATGTACTTGTGTTGTAGAGTAACACGTAAGGAAGGAGATGAATTGTTGTATTCACATATTGGGAAGATAAGGTATGTAAGGTTACTCTTTTCCGTATCCTTTGGCAGAACCTATTGTTCACATCGTTACCATACTTGTCTCTATTTCGAAATGTTTCAAAGTATCTCATTTCAGGTTTGTTAGCAATTGTTATTCACGTGTCTCTTATTCATTGACTGATGTTCCAAAGCTCCAATAGTGTTATAACCACCAATGTATCAATCTCACAAAAGTAAAGAAATGAAGTAATGCATAGTTGTTTGTTTGAGTACGGGTGGCAGCTCAAAGGGACGAAAGCCTAGCTAGAGATGATCCCGAATGATTATTGGATACAGGGGGCAGCCCAAAGGGGTGAAAACCTAGCTCGAGCAGAACCTGTTTTATTGATTTATGGGTGGTAGCTCAAAGGGGCAAAAGCCTAGCTCGAGACGATCCCAATGTTAATTCCCACGGATCAGTTCGGCCCGGGCATTATATGATTGATGATGATAATGATATGAACGTAAAAGCAAAGAAAGTAATGAAGGCAATGTACATGGTTCCACACATACAAAACGGTGGTTTATCCATATTGACTATTCACTTGTATTTGATTTCATTTGAGTTCCTATGTTTCATGCAATTGCTTATAGCCTTACATACTCAGTACATTTTTTCGTACTGACGTCCCTTGGGGGACTTACCTTACTTGCTGCAGGCACAGGTGCTAGTAGACCTTCACAGTCGGCTATGGGTCATCTGCAGACTATTGGTGAGCTCCAGATTGGTTCGGGGCTTTTCGAGTCACTTGTATACATTTGTTTTGGTACTATGTAAAGGTTGTATAAAGCGGGGACTTGTCCAGACTTTAAGCATGGTTATGTATCTGTTTGAGGCTTTGTAGACATTGTAAGACAAATGAAGTAATGTATGATCATTTTGACGTGGTGTCCCTAACGTCCAAGTTTCATATCTATTTGAATGGCTTTCCATAACTTCCGTCTTTGACATCTTGTATCTGTATGACTACATGTGGTTCACTCAGGGGCATGCATATGAATGTACATGATCATAGGTTGGTTCTCTCGGGCCTTAACGGCTTCAGGTGCCAATCCGCCCCAATGGGATTTGAGGCGTGACAGATTATCTTTATCTCCTGATTAGAGACCTCAACCTGCCTACTAGTCTGTGGATGATAAGGCGTTGCCACCCTATGCTTCAAATTATACTTTTCAAGCAGGGCACGAAATAAACTAGTACAAAAATAAGAGTGTCACGAACCAATTTCTCAAGCCATGATGACACCTACTATGACCCACCAGTAGGTAAGCGAACCAATGGTTCGGAATAGCTAGTAACGGACTACTGATATAATTAAAGGAGACAACGGAATAAATATAATAGAAAGGCTAATATAACCCCAAAACCTAGTGGAGCCAGTACAAGAGCTTCTAAAACATTAGGAGTGCAAGATAAAGTATAGAATAAATACAAATATGGGTACAATACATCTCTGATATACAAAACTAGAGAACAGTCTAACAATAAGAGGGAGAGTAGGGATACTCCAAATGTTAGGAGCTCACCCCAAATATCTGATACATAGTTGCTCTGCACGATAAACATGCATCAACGGTGATAACCCTACTATAACCTGCAGGCTGCAGAAGTGTAGTATGAGTACCAAACACGTGGTACTCAGTAGGCAATGGCCGACTGAGCTCCAGAAATAATGTAAGCATAAAATGACATGAAAGGCATGAATATAATACAGGCAATTATCCACGGAACTAAGCATAATGGGTCTAATGGAGCTATAAGGATACTCTATTCCATTCTAACAATAATCCGGGACAAGATTATAATACAGTATATCACTAGCCAATATACAACTGAAGAGGAAGGAAGTATATATAATAGTATACAAGGCCAAAGGATACATATACAACAAGGATAGACCAAGGAAGAGAGGGATATATGGTAATACCATACATATATGTATACATATAGAGCTAACTCAAATATAACTACCTGAACGAGTTAACCTAACATCTCGAGGATCGTGGCTACGCAAAGGATCTAACACTAGCATCAACAAGTCTTTACCCCAAGGGTGACTAATCACGGGATAATCTTGCAATAAATATATAACTCACCGAGAAGGATAAAGGAGTCAGATACGTACCTCTAAACTCGGGTACCAGTCCACAACCAACCTGCCACGAACTAACCATAATAATCAATAATAGAGTAACTGGTAAGTCCGGGCAAACAAGTACCTAATTGTACCCCCCATAAGATCGAAAGGTTCATGGAAGCATACTGCAAATAGCAACCATAGACTATACCTATACAACCCCCCATAAGGCCAATAGATATAGGCACCAAACAATCATACTGTTGATAGACAATGCATATGAATGGATGAATGCAACATAAACCGAAATGCCATAACTCTATCGTAGACACCGGACTCGAATCGATTCCATAACATCAACCCTTACGTGCCAAGTGTATACACCTCCTCCAGCTTTGAAGCTTGCAAGGGCAGGACCTACAACGACCATCCTTCTCTGGCATAACAACTCTTAGACAAAGGTGCCCCCTAGGGGATTAGGAAAATCCATATACACTGCCTGGTCCCGATCCATATATATATATATATATATATATATATATAATCAGTGCACGAACTCGAACTGTGACTAAAAGGATGTAAATCAGTAAATCCATTGTACGAGATCATGCTCGGGACTAAATCATCATAATCATGTACAAAGGGTCGGAATATCCCTCGACCAAAGTAAATAGTAGTGGTAAAATTAGTGGATAAGTAACGGACTGGTATCAGCCTCGATCGAAGTTCTAAAACCTCTTCTTTAGTTTGAAAAGCTCACAATCTAGTAAATAAGGTAGTACGATTCCCGTCATAAAATAATCCATATTTAAAGTGAAAAGTGGGAATAAATCCCTTTATGGAAATAGTAGTAAAATCAAGGTTTTGGTTGGAATAGTATCACTAAGTAAGCAAGAATGTGTTTTAAAGTATGCATGTCATCACCAGTATCCAAACAATACCACTATAAGCGCCTAAGCGTCTGTAATCTAGAATCATGTCCCCTTTAGCAATAAAATACTAACCTGGAGTCCAACTAGCATCGTAAGTACGGCCTCGGGCCCAATAATACATAATTGACATAATAGCACCTCATAACTCGGGAAACTATGGTAAATGAAGGCGTAGAGTCATTAAAGGATTTAATCAGGGAAATACTACCCAATTCACTAAGTTGAATGGTAAACCTTATACTAAAGGATCTATAATCATCAACTATGGTCATCATGTTTATAATCAATGGTAATAGGATTCTATTGCCATAACAAGCAACCTATGCTAAGGTTCGGGTCACACTTATACCTCGGATTCCCTAAATAGGCTAACTCATGCTACACAAGCCATAATCCTATCCAATAATCCCTACCTAGCATGCAATCTATACAATACACAATCTCATAGAGAAAAGTAGACTGAAGCCTACTTCTATGTCATCCTTGCTTCACCATCTCGAATCGACATCACACTATCAAAATAGTAACCTATATGTCATTACGAGTAAAACGATACTCATATTGCAATATAATAGTCCGGGCCCAAAATTGGGTCAATAATGGGCCTGTGATGCCCGCTAATGGGATTCTAAAATTGAATCTGTCACGAGGTCTCTCTAATGATAAGGAATGTGTGCTTCAAAGTTGAGCACAATTTGGGGCCCAAATCAACCCCTAGAGTATAGGGATTTAAAGCCCTAATTTCTAAGAATTAACAAGGAAAAAAGAGGAATTCTACAAGGAAAAATAATGGAAAATGATCAAGGGAATTTAAAACAAGTTACCTTAGCCTCAAGAATGATTTCCCACACTTTCCCACGCTCCAAGCTCTAACAATGGCGAAAAAAGAGTTGTTCAATCACAATTTTAGTCGGGAATCAAGAAAAACGAAATGAATATTCTTGAAAAATAGGATAAGTGAAGGTAAAATAACATAGACAATGATCATACGAGGCACACTCATTGAGAATCGCCTAAAAAGGAGCTTCCTAGCTCCCGGAATGTCAAAAATACTAAGACCTCGCAATATGCCGATTTAAGCACTGGCCAAGTGCAATTTTTGTTCTTCGCATTAGCGGGACCCCCACCGAGTTAGTGAAGAACAAAATTTTGAGTTGAAAAGTCAAAAAAAAAGTCCTTCTTAGCGTTCGCGGGCCCCCGACTGCATTTGCAAAGAAGAACCTCTGCACTAGAAAACCAGCAATTCAAAAAACTTGTTTTTGACCCTCGGAACTCATCCAGAACCCTACAAACATGAACCAATAGTTCAAATTGATCATAAAACACGTTCCGAATCCAATGGAATCATAGGATTGAATAAAAAAGACCGTTTACAATAAATTAATTCCCAGGACTCCTTTAGGCTAGTTTAACTAATTTTTGCCTAAACGTTCAAAAGGAAATATAAAGGCTTGGGACCCAAACTAACTATGATACTAACCCAAAATAGATATTCCGGACTCAATGGAACCATCTAAACTTTCATCCGAGATCGTTTTGATAAAAAGTGGGTCCCACACCTATAGTTCCATTTTAACCAATTTCCAACCAACAGTCCAAAATGAGTCCGGAAGTCTTGGGACCTAAACCAAGGGTCCCCCTAGCCTAAAATCAAGGTTCCAGAGCTGATGGGGCTGTCAGAATTTCCATCTGAGATCGTCTACTAGGAGTTTTGGTTCGAGAACTTCCTTACCAGGAAAAGCTCCAAAACAGATAAATGAGCCTAAAATCCAAACAAACTGTCCGATGACCGAACTGACAGTTCCGACAAGTCATAAATGATATGTAGCCGTTGTGGGATGTTTAGAAATACCGAAACGCATGGAAATAGAGAAAATTACAATATCCACTACTAAAAGGACTTTCGTCTGCGAAAGTCAATGGATAGAAAAAGCCCGAAAACTTGAAATAATAAGGTACTGGGCTCGCATGCCCAGAACATGACTCCCCAGACAACCTCAAAGAAAAGACAACGCTTCTAAGGGATTTTGCCAAAGGTATCCCTTTTTCAACCAACTTTCTTGCTTAACTTTTGAAATAACCAAAACTCAACCACAACAATCAAATGGCCTCCAACTGAATTGAGAATGACTGATGCACGTAAATCCAAACCACAACATGCTGACAACACACCAATACATGCCTAACTAGGTCGTAACTCAACCAATCCAAAGGCAAACCAAGGCATGAGTCATGCAACCAACTCCAATTCCAAATCTAACCTTCTTTTGCCTTTCTAAACCTGCAACCTACTCTTAACCATGCAAAATGTCATCCAAGTCCTATCCGAGCAATCACAACACACTGACCTCAAAAGGTTGAAGCTGACTTACCAAAAATCCATAATGGCAAGCGCAAGAAATAAGCCCATAAGGTGCTACAAGGACACGCAAACAGAGGTGACCAAAGTCTGCACTCTTAAGCCAAAGCTAGGTTCGGATGACCCTCAAAACTGACAGTCAAGAGTCTAATGCACCAATCTTATGGAATTGAACAATCTGCTCCATAATGCCCCACCGATTGTGGGTGGAACCATGCTAAATCCAACTTGAGCATACTACCTCTGCTGAGCAGGCAGCCTAAAATTTTGACCAAAACTGATGAAACTAAGGTCAGAAGCAGTAGAAACCCATACCGTGCCAATAGACTACCATTTGAAATCTATCTTGTACAATCTACTTGAACTGAAGAGAGTCGAACCGGTAGGCAAAGAGTAGGCTTAACAAGCCTATAGATGAATTCCCAACTGAAGCAAAACCTCAAAACAGGGATGCAACTAATCATGCAATCCCAAGCTAAAACCCCAACGCTGAAGTTGAACTACTCGCTCTCAATTATCTAATTCGATCCTGTTAACGAGTAAGAGTCCAAACTCTAAAACTCATTAAAAATTTCAAGCCACCATACCAATAAAGTCAAGAACCACAACTAAAGCCAACAAGTCTTTATAAAGGCTAAAAACCTAAATCGACCTTACTATCAGAAATCAGGCAACAGTCTCCGTAAGAACTAAAACTGAAATATCGTCGAAGGACATAATCACAACGAAGGAAAACAATCGGCTGAAGTGGTAAGTAATCAACTCCACAACTACTGGGGGAAATATGAAACAAGGCATAGCCAAGAACTCGCCAAGGCTGCAAATAGTACTAGTGATAGCCAGAACTTGAGCAGCTCAAAATGTACAACTAAACCATTCCTTGTCCAATCCAGTAGCCAATCCACGACGACAAATACTGACTCCCAAAGGCATACACTTTGCTAACCAACAACTGATAACCAATAACACACCACTGAGTAGAAGCATCCCATGAAGCCATAATAGGCCGAACAAGAGTTAAAATGGGAATTTCTGAAATTACCCATTTACACCATTTTTTGACTCGGCTAAAACATGAACCACATCGCAGAAAGAATGGAGTATCTAACTCCACACCAATACCAAGATCAAAACAATCGCTACGAGACGAACTTTCAAAAAAAGCCAGACCTAGACTTTCCATCATTAGCAACAGGCAATAAAATTGAATTGCTAATTCTAATTAAACATCAACATCAGAAACAAGACCACTATCGAGCGATGAGCTATCTAGATCGGAGGAGTCAAATCCCAAATGCATAATCAATAAAAACGGGCTATGCAAGAAGACTGCCAATGCTAAAATCACAATAAAGTCATGAAAGGTCAAACTTACCTTCACTTTCATAATTCGATCAACAACCGAACTTGCTAACAGAAAGGGAAGGCTAAAATTGAGGTAGCCATCAAAGCCAACGAAATAAAAATCGCAAGGAAGGGAAGAATGCTAGCTAGATATTGCTAATATAGCCGTCTATCGAATAAGAATCAATGAATGTCAAAACAATGACAATAATATCAACAACATAAGATGCAGGTGGTACCAAAATGAAAATCAACAACAAATACCACTCTAAGGCCATAACAATGCCAATATGCCAAAGGAAATAGGACTCGAACCCAAATGCTACACCCCTAGAAATATCACCATACTGATCCACTTGATCCACTACAAAAAAATCATCTACAGGGGTAGTCATATATGCATGAACCTACACAAATGCATAAATCAATCACTAGGAAAATACCAAGGCATACAACAATCAATATGGAAATACCACGGCATATAATCATCGATGGGTATGAAAACCCCAACATAAACCAAAAAGAAATTAAGGGATAGAAAATCAAGGACGCACCTATCGCGATTGAAAATCTAAAGTCATAGTCCTGGCATACCTAAGGAAGTACGAATCTGAGCATGTCCGAACCCAGACTGAGCGTCTGAATCACCAACTGAGGGACTAACTGCACTGCCTCTAACTGAAGGTACCACAATAATGTGAGACTGATCAGGATGAACTGAATGACTAATAATCTCGCTTCGGGTACACCCTTTGGACTAGTGATCGATCTCTCTGCAGTCATAACAAACTCCTGAATCTCTAACCTGGTGAGAAACATGAGCTAACCCCAACTGGTCGACTGACTCATGCATAGGGCACTCTCTAGACCAATGACCAATCTCGCCACAATAGAAACATACTCCCAGAATACTCTGAGGTACTACCCCCACTGCTCCAAAATGGCTGCCACGGCCTGGCAACCTGGACCGAATAACCCATACTGCCTGACCAGAACTCTATCCACTGATACCACCACGATCTACCTGAGAGCTACCCATAAGCTGAGGTGTTATCTGTACGGGCCTAATAGGCTGCAAATGATGCTGACCTCTACTGGGAAGATTTTGACCTCCAGAAGGAATACCACTAACACTGAACTGCTGACATTGCCTCTTACTGTAGCCTCTGTACGCCTTAAAGTGAGCCCTCTCTGTAGCCCTCGTGTGATCGACAACCTCAGAGAAAGAAAAACCCAGTTATTATCAAATACTTCGACGCCAAATGGAATGGTGGAGCCAATTCTGTAATAAATCTGCACACCATCTCCTACTCTGTAGCATATAACATAGATGTCTGACTGGACCACTTAATAAACCCAATCTTATACTCTGAAACAGACAAAGAACTCTGCTGGATACCAATAAATCCAACTCTGTCCTGGGAACTACTTGTTGTACCTGACATCACCTCTACCTGAAAGGTATCCAAAAATAGACAAAGAACCCCTAACACCGAATCCTAAAAAGCTGAGGTAGTCACAAATTCTGTCAGAAACTAGGCTGACCCCAGACCCTCTAGCTGACGCTAAAGATTGTCGATAACAACCTTTAACTCTCTAGCCCGACGTTGAGCTGAAACTCATGTAACACGCATTGAAATACCATCCGCATATATCACTGACCTTGTGCTATCCATCTGATAGAGGATGGAGTCAAAAGAAGTACTTAGAGGTTCATAGAAGTATAGACACAAGATAAGGAGTCAAGAATAGATTTTTCTAAGAATGCCCAGTAGCTCTCGAACATAGGATACAGATGTCTCCACACTGATCCGCAAAACTCTACCAAACACTTAGCTCTTGCACCAACAACACCGGTAAACCTAGGCTATGATACCAATTTGTCACGACCCAATTTCTCAGGCCATGATGGCACCTACTATGACCCACCAGTAGGTAAACCAACTCGTGGTCCAGAACAACTAGTAACGAACTACTGATAGAATTAAAGGTAACAGCGAAATAGATATAATAGCAAGGTTAATATAACCCCAAAACCTAGTGGAGCCAGTACAAGAGCTTCTAATACAGCAGGAGTAAGAGGTAAAGTATAGAATAAATACAAATATGGGTACAATCCGTCTCTGATATACAAAACTAAAGAGCAGTCTAACAATAAGAGGGAGAGTAGGGATACTTCAAACGTAAGGAGCTCACCCCAAATCTCCGATACATAGTTGCTCTGCATGATAAACATGCATCAACGGTGATAACCCTACTATAACCTGCAGGCTGCAGAAGTGTAGTATGAGTACCAAACACGTGGTACTCAGTAGGCAATAGCAGACTGAGCTCCAGAAATAATGTATGCATAAAATGACATGAAATGCATGAATATAATACAGGCAATTATCCACGGAACTAAGCATAATGTCTAATGGAGCTATAAGGATACTCTATTCCATTCTAACAGTAATCTGGGACTAGAGTATACTACCATATATTACTAGCCAATATACAACTGAAGAGGAAGAAAGTATATATAATAGTATACAAGGCCAAAGGATACATATACAATAAGGATAGACCAAAAAAGAGAGGGATATATGATAATACCATACTTATATGTATACATATAGGGCTAACTCAAGGATAACTACTGAATGAGTCAACCTAACATCTCGAGGATCGTGGCTAAACAAAGGAGCTAACACTAGCATCAACAAGTCTCTACCCCAATGGTGACAATTATGGGATAATCTAGCAATAAATATAACTCACCGAGAAAGATAAAGGATTCAGATATGTACCTCCAAACTCGGGTACCAGTCCACAACCAACCTGCCACAAACTAACCATAATAATCAATAATAGAGTAACCGGCAAGTCCGGGCAAACAAGTACCTAATCGGACCCCTTAAGCTCGGAAGGTTCACGGAAGCATATTGCAAATAGTAACCATAGCCTATACCTATACAACCCTTCATAAGGCGGATAGATATAAGCACCAAACAATCATACTGGTGATAGACACTGCATATGAATGGATGAATGCAACATAAATTGAAATGCCAAAACCCTATCGTAGACACCGGACTTGAACCGGCTCCATAACCTCAACCCTTAAGTACCAAGTGAATACACCTCCTCCATCTACAAAGCTTGCAAGGGCAGGACTTACAGCGACCATCCTTCTCCGGCACAACAGCTCTTGGACGAAGGGCCCCCCTTGAGGATTCGAGAAATCTGTATAAACTGCTTGATCCCGATCCAGGACTTTCAATAATTATCATAGTCCATCTATTCCATTCAGTACCGAAGATATATATATATATATATATATAATCAGTGCACGGACTCAAATCGTGACTAAAAGGATGTAAATCCATTGCCCGAGATCATGCTCGGGACTAAATCATCATAATTATGTACAAAGGGTCAGAATATCCCTCGATTAAAGTAAATAGTAGTGGTAAAATGAGTGGATAAGTAATGGACCAGAATCAGCCTCGGACAAAGTTCTAAAATCTCTTCTTTAGTTTCAAAAGCTCATAAACCAGTAAATAAGGTAGTACGATTCCCGTCATAAAACAATCCATATTTAAAGTGAAAATTGGGAATAAATCCTTTTTTGAAAAATAGTAGTAAAATTAAGGTTTTGGTTGAAATCATACCACTAAGTAAGCATGAATGCGCCTAAAAGTATTCATGCCATCACCAGTATCCAAATAATACCCCTATAAGCGCCTAAGCGTCTGTAATCTAGAATCATGTCCCTTTTAAGGCTAAAATACTCAGCTGGAGTCCAACTGGCATCGTAACCACGACCTCAAGCCCAATAATACATAATCGACATAATAGCACCTCATAACTCGGGAAACTACGGTAAATGAGGGCGTAGAGTCACTAAAGAATTTAGTCGGGAAAATACTACCCAATTCACTAAGTCGAATAGTAAACCTTATACTAAAGGATCTTTAATTATCAACTATGGTCATCATGCTTATAATCAAGGGTAATAGGATTCTATTGCCATAACAAGCAACCTATGCTAAGGTTCGGGTCACACTTATACCCCGGATTCCCTAAATAGGCTAAGTCATGCTACACAAGCCATAATCCTATCCAATAATCCCTACCTAGCATGCAATCTATACAATACACAATCTCATAGAGAAAAGTAGACTGAAGCGTACCTCTATGTCAAATCGTAACACTTGAATTGTCCATAATTCATCCGTCCTTGCTCCACGATCCCTAATCGATGTCACACTATCAAAATAGTAACCTATACTTCATTACAAGTAAAACGATACCCATATTGCAATATAATACTTTGGGCCCAAAATCGAGTCAATAATTGGCCCGTAGGTCTCGCTAATGGAATTTCAAAATTGAATCTGTCACGAGGTCCCTCGAATGATAAGGAATGTGTGCTTAAAAGTTGAGCACAATTTGGGACCAAATATTCCCCTAAAGTATAGGGATTTAAAGCCCTAGTTTAGAAGAACTAACAAGGGAAAAAATGGAATTCTACAAGGAAAAATAATGGGAAATGATCAAGGGAAGTTAAACCAATTTTCCTTAGCCTCAAGAATGATTTCCCACACTTTCCCACGCTCCAAGCTCCAACAATGGCGGAAATAGAGTTTTTGAATCACAATTTTAATCGGGAATCAAGAAAAACGAAATGCATATTCTTGGAAAATAGGATAAGTGAAGGTAAAATCATATATCCAATGATCATACGAGACCAACGCATTGAGAATCTCCTAAAACGGAGCTTCCTAGCTCCCGAAATGTCAAAATAATTAAAACCTCATGATATGCCGATATAAGCAATGCCCAGGTGCAATTTTTGTTCTTCGCATTTGCGGGACCCCCACTGCATTCGCGAAGAACAAATTTTTGAGTTGAATAGTCAAAAAATGGTCCTTCTTCGCGTTCACGGGCCGCCGACCGCGTTCGCAAAGAAGAACCTCCGCACCAGAAAACCAGCAATTTCAAGAACTTATTTTTGATCCTCGAAACTCATCCGGAACTCTACAAACATGAACTAATAGTGAAAATTGATCATAAAACACTTTACGAATCCAATGGAATCATTGGATTTTTGAAAAAAGGTCATTTACAACAAATTAACCCCTGGGACCCCTTTTAGGCTAGTTTAACTAATTTTCACCCAAACGCTCAAAATGATATATAAAGGCTTGGGACCCAAACTAACTATGATACTAACCCAAAATCAACATTCCAGACTCAATGGAACCATCAAAACTTTCATTCGAGATCGTTTTGACAAAAAGTGGGTCCCACACCTATAGTTCCATTTTAACCAATTTCCAACCAATAGCTCAAAATGAGTCCGGAAGCCTTGGGACCTGAACCAAGGGTCCCCCTAGCCTAGAATCAAGGTTTTGGAGCTGATGTAGCAGTTAAAATTTCCGTCTGAGATCATCTACTAGGAGTTTGGTCCGAGACCAATTCCTTAACAGCGAACGCTCCAAAATAGAGAAATGAGCCTAAAATCCAAACGACCTGTCCGATGACCGAACCGCCGGCAAGTCATAAATGACATGTAGCAGTTGTGGGAAGGCTTGAAATACCGAAATGCATCGAAATTGAGAAAATGACCTGGAGAGTCATTACAATATCCACTACTAAAGGTACTTTCGTCCGTGAAAGTCAATCGATAAGAAAAACCCAAAAGCTCGAAAGGACGAGGTACTGGGCCAGCATGCCCCGAACATGACTCCCCAGACAACCTCAAAAAAAAAAAAAGACAACGCTTCCAAGGGATTTTACCAAAGGTATCCCTTTTTCAACCAACTTCCTTATTTCACTTTTCAAATAACCAAAACTTAACCTCAACAATCAACTGGCCTCCAACTGAATCGAGAATGACTGATGCACGCAAATCCAGACCACAACATGCTGACAACACACCAATACAAGCCTAACCAGGTGTAACTCAACCAATCCAAAGGCAAACCAAGGCATGAATCATGCAACCAACTCCAATTCCAATTCCAAATCTAATCTTCTTTTGCCTTTCCAAACCTGCTACCTACTCTTAACCACGCCAAATGTCATCCAAGTCCTGTTCGTGCAATCACAACACACTGACCTAGAAAGCCTGAAGCCGACTTACCAAAAATCCATAATGGTAAGCGCAAGAGATAAGCCAATAAGGTGCTACTAGGACACGCAAACAGAGGTGACCAAAGTCTGCACTCTTACGCCAAAGCTACAACAGGTCCGGATGACCATCAAAACTGACAGTCAATAAATGCCAGCGAGAACGTCAGATTCCCTTATATGCTAAGCCCTATTAGTTTTGGTGACTCTATCAAGTATAACCGATGCAGCCGCCCAAGTTTGACTCATAAATGTTCCTCCTGCAACATTTTTAGCTACAACTTTATTATTAGCATTCAAAGACCTATAAAAGATCTCTATCAAACTATGCTCAAGTATCCTGTGATTAGGCACTTACTGCAACTTCTACTGAATCTCAACCATTCCTCGTATAGAGCCTCTGAATGCAGTTACCTAAAGTTATAAATCTCATCCTTCAGCTGCAACATTCAGGATGGTGGGAAAAACCTTTCCAAGAAATCCTACTTCAACTCCTGCCAGTTAGTGATTGAGTCAGGTGGTAATTCTGCCGGCCATAAAGTTGTTTCACCTACCAAAAAAAAAGAAATAACTGCAATCGGATAGCATCTTGACCCACATCGGATATTTTGTAAGCCTTGCAGATACCCACAAAGTTCATTAAATGCATATTTACATCAGCAGTAGCATGACTAGTAAATACTCCTTTCATGTTCAGCAATTGGATCATCGTACTGGTAATGTGGAACTTGACCCCAGCGATCAGTGAAGGAGGAACAATAGCATCTGTTACACCTATATTATCCATGTTAACGTCATCATCATCATTAATAAAATGAAATACATATCGATGGGGTAGTGGATCATGGTTCCTACTCCTTCTTTGCCTAGTCTGTTCATCCAATATAGCCCGATGGGCTGCTTTTTCTTGCCTAGCTAGCTCATCAGCGGTAGCCTGACGGGCTAGTTCTTCTTGTCTAGCCTATTCCTCAGCCATCATCCGGGTTGTGGCCCGTTCCTAAGACTCTTGAACTCCTTGATTATCCATTCTTCTCAAATTTCTCAACGTTCTTCCAATTTTAAGATCAAGTGGAATCAGGAGATTGCCTTGACTCCAAGTGTTGGGCATGCACCGGTGCGTACCCTAAGAACAAAATAAAAACAACAAAAAATTTGATATCGCCTAAATTACATCTCGAGATGAGATATAAAACTGTAGTTGACTCAAATATAGAACCCAACCAAGTTTGGGATCAATCCCACGAGAAATATGGTTAGGACCTCAATCAATGTAGTTATTTTGGCTTTTAGTCGGTATTTTCTGAAAGGGGGGTTTTGTAACAAGGAATAGTTGAAAATGGTAAGTAACCAAGTAACAGAGTATCAATTTACATTATTTGTTATCAATGAGAATGATGAACTAGGATTGTGTTCCCTATGATTTCATAACTCAGTAAGCGTACCATACTAGTGATCTATCTTGGTGCTTAGCATGCAAGATCGATAAGTTAGGTTCATCTAAATGGATGGTTGCTTATAAAGATTACTATTCTCAATTACCGGATAGGTCTCATGAGCTTTGCATATTAACCCTTACCTTTGATCCCAAATTAGCTATTGTTGGACAATGTCAAGCTATTAGATGAGGGTTGATAACCTCAAATCTCTGTTGTTAATCTCTTTCCCCATTCTCAACCTCTTTGGTTAAGCAAGTAAAGATTTAAGGCGAGTTCTAACATTTGCAACCGTTGAAAAGCAATCAATACGAAGGGAAGAGCAATATATGCATAAACACCTATCAAGAATCACTAAGTACTTTAGCCTACTTCGTTAATTCATCATGGTTTCCACAACCCTAGTTACGATATTTAGCTACTCATGATAGAAGGATCACAATTAGAAATTGTACATGAATTCATAATTATGAGCTTACGAGAACTGAGTAGATGAAATCTGGACACTTGAATTATCAAAAGAAATTCAATAATCAAAAACTAATATATGAGTAATCTCTCAAATCCAAGAACAAAATAATATTGTATGTTTCTAAAACTTAAGAGTCAGTAATAATGCATAACGTATAAAAGAAAACCTAGGAAATATATTTATAAACAAAAAGAAAATCTATCCTAAATAAATTTGGATTGCAGGTTCGGCAGCTCCAATAGTAGGATAGCACGATTCATGCTACGATCCCATGAGTCGTCCCTTCTGGTCGTAGTTGGAATGTCACTTTTTGCAGGTCCACTAATGTATCTAGGATGCCTCCTCAGGATGACTTATCCTTCCTTGGTATGGCTCATGGCAGTTGTTCATTGTTACTGACCTGGAGTTTGATCTTTTCAGGATCTCAACCCACAACTCTTAGGACGAGCCCGTGGTGGGAACTAACGGGTCGTAGGTTGTGGTCGTTCTGAATGTCTGACTTTAACTGTCTTTTCTTCTCATACCACGACAGCCTTGTACGACCTATGCCAAGATTCAATGGGTCGTCCCAAGGCTTGCCTGATCCACTTCTGCTCCATTTTCATACTTTCCTAAATTTTGACTCCCGAAACCCGTTGTTACTGCAAAACCAACAAAAACATATCATATCCATATAAATATGCCTCAAAACTAGAATATTTTCCATCGTTTAAGTGTCGAAAGTGTCGTAAAGCCACGACACATCACATATTCAAGTTGTTAGCAACCAATACTGTCCATCAAATATTCAAAACACAATGTGTTGGAATTGTACTTGCATTACATTGGAGTTCTTCTGTATTTTAGTTAGGAGTGATTGTTTAAAACCAAATTTTGTTTCCACATTAAACAATGGTTATCTTTTAAGAAAAATTGATATATTTAGCCACCCATCAAAATAATAGCCAACAAATGTATGTCTTTTGTATACTAATATGTAATATACATAAGATAATATTTGTGATACATAATAGTGTATATTTGACTAGCAAATTTAATTATTTTTCGGTAATAGACCAAATGTGTACTTTCGGCAATCGACCAAATGTGTACCTTACCCTTTTTAAAATTTTAAATAGTCAATATCGGTCCAAAAAGTGGCTAGCTCACCCAATTTTTACATGTGAAATTCTCCGATTCATTCACAAGAATGCACCTTTTTTGGGTGATTTTTAATTTTTACCCTTAAATTTGTGGTCTTTAATTTTTCCCTTTAACACTTAAAGTAACAAAAAAGTGATAAAATTATACCCTTGAAATTGAAAAAAAATCGCAAGTCAAAAATTTCACAAAACAAAATATGCAAGACAAAATTATGTCTTACAAGAAAAAATTAAGACACAAGCTATGCCTTACAAGATATAAGTTTAGTTTTAGAACCCGTAAAGTTTGCCTCTTGGTTCTCTAAACTTTTGCCTTGTTTCCTACACAACTTATCTAAACTTTTGCCTTGCGAAATTAGGTCATAATTAAGGGTACTTTAGCCTAAAAATTTTCATTAAATGAGAAACATAGGCAAAATTAAAAACCACCATTTTTTAAGGGCAAAAATTAAAATCATCCTAAAATAGGGTCAATCATTGCAAAAACTTGAAATTCTGCATCATGCTAGAGTTAAATTGGTTTTGGCCAGTATAGCCCATTATGGATATAAAAATGAAATGCAAAATAAAATGTAAAACTTACATAAATTCCAACAAGTTTACCCCTAATTACTTCCTATCCCTATTCTTTGCTAAATTACAAATAATCCCTTATTTTACAATTTTCGGATACATAATTAGCATCCTGATACATAAATTTGAAGTTGAGATACATAATTTTGATTACTGAGATACATCCATTTCTGAAACTATTTGGTTGAGATACATAATATATTAACTAGACCAAAGGGAGATACATAATTAAAATTATGTATCCGAAAATTTATGGGTTTGTGAATGTATCCGGCTATTTTTTTTAAAAAAAAAAAGGATTTAGGTAATTAATAAAAAGGGTAGGAATTTTATGTAGTTTAGTAAAGATAAATTGTGATGTTATGTAATTTTTTCAAATAAAATAGCTGGAAAAGGGGTTTCTTATGTAAATGTATAGGTAACAAAAAAAAAATCAATAAAATAGCCATGTGTATATGTATAATAGTGTTTGGACATGTGTGTTGCACTTGTTTCTCATACTGATTCGTACAAACATGTTTTCACATAGGTAAAGACATGTAAAATAAAAGTTTTTTGCTTAAATAGACATATGGGTAAGCCAAAGCTTTGAAATCATATTTTTTTACAAAGAATGAAAGACTCTACCTCAAAATTTACTGGAATATTATTATATTTTGAACTTCACAATAATTCGGAAAAAGAGAGATTGAAATACACCAGACAACTATTGTCATTTGGTTATGATGATAGGATAGACAAAAATATTCTATGTGTTGGAATAGGTTGGTATATCCTATATAATGATTAACTATTCCACCCTTTATTTAAGATCATTTATCTTTCTATTTTCGTATAAAATGTATCTTGGGACTAATTATTTTTCATAATCAAACACAAAATAAAATAATTATTTTATTCCGAAAATGTTATCTCTTATCCCACAAACCAAACAAAAATGATTTTGTAGTACTGAAAATAAGTGCTAAATTATTTCAAATTTGAAGATGGGACAAAAACTTTAACCATAAATTGTGAAGGCACAATACAAATGAAAATACAGCGAGACAGGAACAAAATACCTTTAGTTCGGCACTCTTTACATTGACGTTCCCTAAATAATATTAGGCATAAAAGTTCAAGCGTATAGTCTGTATATGTTGAAAATCTATTGAAAGAAAAATGCCAGAATTTATTAGTACAATTTAATTATTAAACATTATGGAGTATAAGATCTCAAGTAACCTAAATGCTCTCACTAATATATGCCAAAACAAGAAACTCACAACTACTGAAAAACATACAGTAAAGATAAAAGGGAGAATGCGCTGGTTTTCTCTCTGTTTCATTAGTTTTCGGAGTTGAAAAATTCTCAACTGGAACGTTCATGAGTTTAAATAGAGTATTAACAAGTAAAATGGTGAATTGAAATACTAACATATACATGCATTTTCCTAGATTGTTAATGCCAATTATTATGGTGGAAAGTGAAAAAACGTAACAGTAGGCTTAATAACTTATCATTATTAAGTAGCTAATTCATTACTCATTTTCATTTCCTGCATCCTGTCATAAATGAAAAATCAAAACTTGCAATTCTTGTTTTTTTCACTTACTAATGCAATTTAATAATGAAAAATATTTTAGCTTTGTTAATGATAATGGGATATTACAATTAACACCTTATTTTTTTAGGATTTGAAGGGAATAAAAGTCGTTTAACTTTTGATAGACATTTTAGTAATTCAACTTTAACTTTGTGGCTTCCCACTTTTAAAATATTACTAGTCTCTGGACACGTGCGTACCACATGTATCCAATGACAACCAATACAAACTTTCGAAAATAATATAAACATAAATTCTGAAGAAAACAACACAAGTTCAAAGTGAAGTGTATGTAGTGTTTTCCCAATTCTTCTCCACTTGCCAATAGAATCTATCGTTGTAGCTACGCCATAGATTCAAACACAATATGATTGAGCCACATTGTTAACTTTGTTGTTAGAATAAGTGAGCATCTTCGACTAACAGTAGGCATGATTATATTATTTTATAATGTAAAATTAGTCTAATTCAAAAGGATAAGACTGTTACCAATTTTGTGATAAATAATTCAAGTAACATAATAGAAGAATTGCAACACCAAATTAAGCAAACAACTACGATTAATCGAAAACTCATTCCAAATATTAAAGTATAAACACCTAATTTGGAAGAAAAAAGAAGCAACTAAATGGGATGAATAAGGTCTCTCAGGATGTTTACCACTACAAAAAAACTGGTAAATTGTGGCAGTTTATTTACGGGGGTCATAAGAAACACCCACTACACATTTAATTTGTGGCGTTTATGCCGACCCCCGCAAAATATTTATTTTTGTGGGGGTTTAGCTCTGGAGGTTGTAAAAGACCCCCACTATACTTTCGATTTGTGGCGTGTGTTTCAACCTCCCCAAAATTGTTCTTGTTGTGGCAATTTTCTCATGTAGGTTTTTGTACTACAAAAGATCGGAATGGTCTCGTCGATTTATTTTGGGTATAACAACGGTTTATAACCACCATAATGAGCATAAAATGGCGGGTTTTCAATGCCGCCACAATTTCGTCCACTATTAATACTATTTCGGCGGTTTCAAAAAACCGCCATAAAATGCTTGCACTTGATAATGACTTATATAATTTGTATTACGACGGTTTCAAACAGCCATAAAATGCACATGTTATATGATCTATTATAATTGCATAATATTTCGACAGTTTTACCCTAAGCAATTAGCAATTCTATAATAGCAATTTATACGAATAATACAATTTTTAAAAAAATTTCAAAACTACAATAAATATATTTCTTAGTAACATATTAGGTATATATTATTCTATTACAAAAAAATTAATGGGAAAAAAGTTCACAGTTGACGGTGTTAAAGAGAAATTTATTACTTTGAGTAACATTTTACCCTTAATACATTACTCCCAGTAATGACTCTCCGTGTATGTACGGATATTAATGTTGCTCACTAAAAGACTCATGTGATCGATATCTCCTGTCCCCTATAAATATTGTGCGAGCCATTAGCCATAACTCTCGTCTAAGAGTATTAACTATATCGAGTACGGACATCCCAAATACTTTTGCAACCAACTAATTACAATATACATATATGATCATTATCAAAACATACATATAAACTTCACTCTAAATTCCTTTAGCCAAAACATCTAACTCCGTTCGCCTCTCACCCTGAACTCTACCATCGCCATCAACTACCAACTATAATCTCTGTTGTCCTGGCAGTGAGAATGACATTCGATGGGTTCAAACCATTGGACGAGAAGTCACTAGTGGAGTATATAAAAGCTACTCCAATTCTTCGGTTTCAATTTTTATATCAAATAAACCGATTAACCAATAACTCGACGGCTAATCAATGGATAACTATTAAGCCAAAATGAATCAAACAGTTTCTTACTGGTTCGATAGCGGTTTAACACATATAAAAACATATAATCGATAAGTTAAATCGTTAAGTACACAAAACGAATCGAATCACCCGATTAGCGTCCCTAATTTTACCTCCCAAAAATTAAATAATTTAAAAACATTATCAGAAACAATCAAGAAATTTTACTGTTGGCCGAACCCCCAGCTAGTTTTAAGCGTTACACGTATTTTGGGCGAACAATCGGATGCTTAGGGCATACTCATCATAGAAGTAAGCTCCACGCGTGAGCCTCAGGACATTTTTATAGTGCCCCACCCATAGGCAAGGTCCTACCAAGAACCAAAAAGCTATTAAACCCCTTTCTTCAAATAAATAACTTGATAGTTATTATAATTTTGCTACGTTTATCAAATCTAAGAATATTAGATGAATTTGTAATGGTGTCGTAAATTTTCTATATTTCAGGTTGTTGTTATTTTGGATTTGTTTTGTCCTTACCTTTTTTATCACTTCTTTAGTAGATAAATGAATTGTGCTTAAGTATGTATTAAGTACCAAACAAATTATTTTTATTTTATAAATATGCTTCTATATAAATAATAAAAATAAAAATTAGAGAGGAAAAAGTAAGAATATTTCTGTATTGTTTTTCTATTTCCCTCGCTTTTGATCTAATAACTCGCGCGTTTTATTCCCTCCGAATCTCCACCTTCACGCCATATTCCCACCTTCCCCTGTTCTCCCCTTTTCTTGGTGAAAAACTTCCCCTTACAGAGCTATAAATTCCCTTGTGATTCCTTTTGGAAAGATGGAATTCGGATATCAACACCAGGTCAGTTTTTCTTTTTTTGTACTCAGATTCTTCTAAGTTTACTTTTTGTTTTCATCAACATGATAGCTGGACACAGATTTGTGCTTCATATTTAGGACTAATCTACTTCTGTGGCAAAAAGTTTCTTAGGGTAAAGTGCTTCGTAAAGTCGTTTTGACGTTTAGTTATTTAAATGGAATAGTCGTAGGTATGGAAGCCTGTTGGGTTGTGGTACATATCAGAATCTTTGACATCATCTGAAACTAAACAAAGTTAATTGACGAGTTTGTTAAAAAAGAAAATGTTCATGTACGAGTTCCTAAAACAAGGTCTGGTTATTGCTTTTTTCTTAGTACTTCTTAAAGGTATGTGAGAATTTATTGATTATTTTATGTAGGATAGGATATGCAATAGATATTAGTAATGCATGAATTAGAAGTAACTTAACTGATGACTAACCTTAACAGCAATAAACATACTTTAATATTGTTGCTCACACATTCTAAATCATAATTACATCAATCAACACGGATTGCGGCAGGATGGTTAGAATTCTTTCACGCATAATCAAAGATTTTAGATTTAACCATCTAAGAATGAAAAAAATCTGGTTGGCTGCGTCCAAAAGTTGATCTAAGAATGAACTTTTTGTTTTTACCCCAGTATATTTTATTTCATTCACTAATAAGCTTTATTAATATTGTGACATCGTGTAGTTTTTCGACTCTCTGTCTATTCCGATGGTACTAAACAGATCCTCATTGCCAATTACTTGGTAATAACTTGTTATCTCAGATTTCTTCATATTTGATTTACCTCTCTTTTTTCTTATGAATATGTAGCGATGCCGAAGATTAAACGTTTTAAGAATCCACTAAAGTCTGCTAACGGACATGCTTCATCATCAACTACTCCAGCGGTACAAGTCCTCCCAGATGCTTCAACAAATCCCTCACAAGCTTATGAAGTCCCACAACAAGAACAAGCTCATATTCTCCCGCAACAAGAACAAGCTCCAATTCCCCCGCAACAAGAACAAGCTCCAATTCTGCCTTCTAATTCAAGTGCAACATCTGTGCGCCAACGTCCATCTCCAAAATATTGGAGAGTAGCGACAAGAGGTATATATGCCTTGTGTAATTTTGACTTCAATTTATGAGTATCTTATATTTTTTTCCTTTTTGATTAAATGAGTATCTTATATTTTTTACTTTTTGATTAACTGGTATTTTCTTGTTAAAAGACTCAGAAAACACTATCAAGCAAATTAATGTCAAGGTCAATGAGATTAATTACCTACCTTTTGGAGAGCGCATCATTGTGAACTTTGATGAATATGACGCAGCATATGGTGATGCGCAAGGATTGCTCGCTGGATATTGTGGTTCATTGGCAACTGATTGTAATTTATTTCCGATTAGTTTTGAGAAGTGGTCAGGGCCATTAGGGATGCCTAAGAAGTATATGGAAGACTGCTTTGAAACAATATTGAAGGTACAGCTGTTCTTACATATATATTTACTTATTTCACCAAGATTTTTAGAAGACATGAGCAAACTAACTTCTTTGTTTTTTTAATTCGAAGTCTCGTTTTCTTTTTCGGGCAAGTGAGTCCATTGCATACAGATATTGCAATGCTAGCATTTCAAAGAAGTGGGCTACACATAGGCAGAGGTTGTGGAATGAATATTTTGACCCAGCCAAAAGCAAAAATGAGATTATCAGTAATGTACCATCTGGTATAACTAAAGATCAATGGGCTAGTTTTGTTGTCTACCACCTAAAACCATCAACAATCGTAAGATTCAGATTATGTTAGTAAGTTTTGTCTCATCATAATCAAATAGAGATTAAAATTTTGAGTTGTATTTATTTTGTTGACAGGAGCTTTGTAGAAGAAATAAGGAAATGCAGAGGAAGCAAAAAATGCCACACACTGGTGGTTCAAAAGCTAACTCGGGAAGACGATATGAACTAGTATGACATTAATTTCATAGTTTTGCTTTTTCTTTATTTAAACTATTTTCGGATAACATTTGTAATACATTTGTATCTTAGTTTCTGGAAACCGGAAAAGCTCCTAGTCGTGGACAAATGTTTATTGAAACTCATAAGAGAAAGAATGGATCATTTGTGAATGATGAGGCTCGGACTATAGGGGTAAGTATGGCATCAGTGCATTTTTTTAATTAATTTCATTGTTACTGTAGAACAGTCTCAGTTCAGTCTCTATTTTTTAATTAACCAGTTCAGTCTCCATTGTTCCAGTAACTTGTAGATGTTCGGTAATCATCAATATATTTTGTACCACCCAAGATGCTTGATTAAGTGTGCAGTTCCTTACAGTCATGTATTTGATGTGGAGCTATGTACCCATTTAACCCACAAGCTGTCTTTTCCTGCATAGGTTCCATAATAGCTTGCCAATAGCTGCTCTATTCCACATAGTGACATCCAAGATATTTAGTCCCCCGGCAATTCTAGGCATACAAACTTTGTCCCATGCTAGAAGGGCCTTTTTTTGTTAGTTCAACCTCACCAATCGACAAAAATCTCATACATGTGGCTTCAATCAGCTAGATCACCTTAAATGGTAATACAAATACTTGCGATAAGTATACTTGGATGTAAAACAACACGGGTTTGATCAACAACTCCCTCCCTGTATATGATAGGAATTTTGTAGTCCAGCATGTGATTCTCCTTAGAAGTCTTGTGAGGAGTGGTTGGAAATTGCTAATTGATAGCCTTTTAGTACTAAGTGGAACACATAAGTGCCTAAAAGGCATCTCCCCCTTAACAAAACCAAGCATACCCAGAATAATAGCTTGGTTAAGGTCTTTCACCCCTCCAAAATAGATTGAGCTTTTCTCATTATTGGCTACAAGCCCAGAGGACTGTGAGAACTCCTGGAAATAGTTAAATACTAGATGGATAGACCTGACCTCCCCTTTACAGAAAAGTTGAAGGTCGTCGGCATATTTTGTGCTTACTGTTGATATCTATATGCTTGTAGGAACAAATTGAATTGAATATGACTCAATGTAACATCAACGAGTCTAAAGTTTCCCCAGGAGATATTATTGGCAAGATGTTAGGGGTAGAGCACTCCGGGAGAGTAAGATGTATGGGTATGGGAGCAGCTCCATCAAACACATTCATGAATACCAAGCGACGATGTAGCGAGATGAGCATGTCTTCATCTAGCTACGGTGAATCATCAATAAGTTCTACCTATTTGCATCAAAAGGTTGCACGTTTGGAGTCCCAATTAGAAGTAACCGTGACTGCGCTGAAGAATTACATGATATCAAAGGAAGGAGGGATTCCTGATGAATTTTCTACTCTGTTTGCTCCTTAACCACAAGTAAGAAGTAAATATAGTTTGTACTTCTTCTATTATAACCTATTCTGATCAGTTTAATAACATTCTACTCCTTCGTGATATCAAAATGAAATAGCCTCTGCCTGAGTTACCTTATTAAAAATCAAAGTCCATGCTTGAGTTTTTGATTGGTCATATTCAAAGTATGAACTTAGTTCTTGATTATACTAAGGTGGATATAGTTTTTTGGCCTCCAGATGTCTGAGATTCTCTCTTTGTTTCTCTTGATAGCTATGAAATAGGTAGTTCAAACGTGTGAATGCTTTTTATTCTATGCTCTGGCACAAGATAGTTTTCTGCTTTGGTAGTTATGTACTTACCAATCAACCTTGTTAAATTTTGTGCATTTCTAGAGGCTCAGGGTAGGAGTTTTGCAGAAACCCTACTAGGGTGATTTGTATTGACTACCAATTTTTTTTTAACTATGTCAGCCTGCTGAAGCGGAGGAGAATGAACCTGTTTCACCGGTGGATGTAAGGGATTCGTCAGCTGATAACATCGCAAATCACCAATAAATGCTTAATGTTTTCTTTATGGACTACTTTTAATTTGCTTTTTATGGCTTTGAATTTGTAATGGTTGTCTAGACTTGTGTTTACCGTACTTTAGTTTGATGTTCAGTACCTGCTTTAGTTTGATGTTCAGTACATTAGTTTAATGTTCAGTGCCTACTTTAGTTTGATGTTCAGTACTTACATTAGTTTGATGTTCAGTACTTAAATTTGTCAGAAATGCCTTCATATCAAACTAAATTTAAGTAATTACTGCAGATCTTGATTTCTATCATTTACTTATTGTCACTGCTCTGAGATCTCATAAAGTTTCCGCTTAGGCCACCATCTAAGTTGGCTCCTACGATGACTATAAATGTCCTTGCGTGAAACCTACTATCCATGTTCCTTGTGAAATGCTGACCAAAATTCTAAAGATGAAGTCTGGGCTACTGCAGTACATTTTACTTGGTAACTTCATCGTACTTGCAGAACTAGCCTCAAAAAGTCAACGAGAACTTTGATCATATTCAGATCATGTAAACCCTCACATTCTCGGAAAACTTCCCATCCGATGGATTTGAACAAAGAATCAACATTGGTTGTCTTTTAGAGGGTAAGCAACCAACATATTGGAGTTGGTTTAGTACAGACTTAACAACAGAAGATTGTAATAACATGTAGATCAGACACTTCAACTCCTAACCACACACAGAGATATTCAAGGGAAGAAGCGAGAACACTGAGCAAGATGTAATAATACCATGGAGCTTAAAAGTGAGATAGAATACAAAAATCTGCCCAGATTTATACAGAACCTGCAATTTTGGTCAGGAGTTCAATGTTGATATTAAATGGAGCAACGGAAAGGTTTAGTTGAAAAGAATTTATGGCATGGGATATCTAATCTGTGTCCCTTGTTTAGCTTGTTGCAATTTTTATCGTTTCATTTATACTAGATATTCAGATTGTAATGACAAGTTAGAGCACTTTACTACCTCTAATTAAATTGACACTAATAATTTATTATTGGAAGTTCATATTTTTTCCTTTTCTGCTTGATTTGGCAAAAACAATCTCTTCTTTGCTCCATATTATGCCCTGTATTTCATGTAAATTCCCTTTATGCTGGTCTTTAATAGACCTTCAATGCAACCATATCTGTTCCACACACCTGGAATAGCTTGTCGAACCAAGACAGAGAAAAACAGGGCCAACAGTTATTGTATACTATGGACGCAGAAAAAGAGTTGTTCGCGCTTCAACACAATCAGCAAGCTTGTGTTAAAAATCAATTGCACTCCCAATTCTGAGACAACAGCTATGAAAATCCAGTGTAAAATACGACATGACATGTGCAATGATATTCTCCATAAATCAAGCCCTGTTGTCCATTGCACCAAAAAGGCCATCCAAAACAGTAACCTTGTAATGATACTATAGAGAAATCCCCAAGAGATAGAAAAAGAAAATTAATGTTCATGGATAGACATACATTTCATTTATTCTTATTTATTACAATAAAAAAGCTCGTCGATTCAAAAATCATTCTTCTGGTTCTCTTTGCTCCCCACCCCAATTTAGTACTAGTAGTAAGAGAATAAAAAGTGCTATAGAAAATAAGTTTGGTCAAATGCTATTCCTTAAGATTTGGCTGAGAGATAGTTGATAAGCTCAAATGCAATCGAAAGTTAGAGCACTTTTATGAATGACGATAGTAGTTCGTAAATCACAATTAATAAGAAATGCGTCTTTGAAAAGAGCTTGATAAAATAATTAGTCGAGGTAATAATTATGATCATCATGTACTTGTACAAATGCTATAAAGTGTTGCTAATGTGTTTCTTGGAATTGGAATATAAATATGTTGCTATTGTATTCCTTGGAATCAGAATGTCCTACAAAGTGTGAGAAAAATACTATTTATAGGTTACAAAGGTAACACATTAACCAATAAAAAGGTTCTACTCGAGCCCCAAAGTACTATGGCCAATGGTTGTTGACCATGTGAAGATGTCATTAGTTGTGCTACCCATGTTCTTCGATCTGTTGTGCTCAGGTCATTTGTACGATAATATCTAGAGGCTCAGAATATTTTTTCAAACAAATGAAACACTCCTTTTGGCACATTAATATGAAAGAAAGCTCGAGGGGAAATTTAGCTTTAAGAGCGAAGCGAGCCATGCTATCCTAGCAACGTGTTTAGAAATAAGCTATGGTCTTACAAATTTACAATGGAAAAACTGTTGTTCGTTATAAGATTATTGAAGAAAAGGTTTATCATAAATTTGAAGAGTTAGCTATCTGATCATATCATTTCATAAAAAAAAAATCTAAATGTATTGAGAGTCCCCTAGAAATACAGATAAAATAGATACTTATGGATAGACAAATATTCCATTAAATTGTAATTTTTATACTAAAAGGCTCGTCAATCCAAATGAATTATTCTTCTGATCTTTGTTCGCTCCCCACCTCAATTTAGTACTAGTAAGGAAAAAAATGGTGCGATATGAAAATAAGTTTAGTAAAAGCCATAAGTTTGATTACAAATATCATCTATTCCTTAAAATTTGGTTGAAAGATAGTTGATAAGCTCAAATGCAATCTAAAGTTAGACCACTTCTGTGAATGACGATAGTCATTCGTAAATCACAATTAATAAGAAATGTGTCTTTGAAAAGCTTGATAAAATAATTAATCGAGATAATAATTATGTTTATCTTATGTTACTTGTAAAAATATTCTAGATTTGAGCTTTTCATCACATTTGAGTTCAAGTACAATTATCTCCACTTAAAAATTTGATAAATTAGCAACGGACCAAATATATCTGTTGATATTCAAATTGATTATGAAGGAAGAAGTCGCACATTGATCAAAATCGAAGTTAAATGTATGTGTTGTTTAGATATATGTTTTCGTCAATATTTTAGTGTAGAACTTCTATCTATCGATATTTGCGTTAAAGGATTTCTATATGACAATATTCTCCTTTTGTTAATCGAACTACATAATATAAAATTAATCATATTCAAGAACTATTCTACTTTATTTTAATTTTTATTTTATAACTCAAAGGTATTACTTAATAATATTATTTGATTTTTAATTTATAATTATTTATACAAGTAGACCTGGAGAGCCCATAGCCTAAAACTATTAATAAGAACTAAAATTGCTCTAAGATAAATGAATAGAGGAAAAAGGTATTTACTGCCTCAAAGATATAATTGTTATTCCTAAATTTTATTTTCTAATTTCAAAACTGTACATATGAAAAATTCTTAGGCTTTTTGGTTTCAGAAATTGAAAATTTACTACGTACTATTCTCTTTACTATATAACTCTATAATCATAAGAGAAGAAAATACCATATATTAATAATTATAATAATTATCATAAAATACTTGAAAGTTTTTGTAATTAATACTATACTAATTAAAAGCACCACACGATTTAGGAGAAGCACGAAAGTGCAAGTCCCTCCTCCAGAAGCTCAACCGTAGAAGAAACACGATTTATCAAAATTCTTTCGTCTGTTTAGGTTTTCTTGGTTTGAATTTGTACCCTCCTTTCTCTACTGCTTTTCAATCCTTCCCTATATACGAACAAACAGATGTACAGGAAGTTTTTTTGTGGGGATTCTTCATGGGTTCTTTCTGTCCTCTGTTAGTTTCTGGAATTAATTTGGTTTTAAAGAGCCATTTGAAGTTCTTGAAGTAGATTGCACGTACAGCAAAATCTGAATGTAGTCCTGCACTTGGGGCATTTCTTATTGAGGTATACTCTAAACTATCCATGTTAATTTGTTTATTACTTTTCAATGGATAAATCATGGATTGGAAAGCCACAGAACTCAAAGGAATACAAGCTTGGTTTGGGTAGATTTCTTGATTTTGCATTTGAAAATGCGGCTGTGGAAGATACAATTAGATGTCCATGTCCTATATGTCGTTTTCTCAAGTGGAAAACTAGAGTAGAAGTGCATGATGATTTGATTTGCAAGCCATTCCCTGAAAATTATGTTATTTGGAATATTCATGGTGAGAAAAAGGTATTAGAATCTTTTGGAGATAAAGTTGTTATGCAAGAGATGTTTCATCCAGAAAATTCAATAGAAACAATGATTAATGATGCATTTGGGCAATATAGGCAGCAAACGACTAATGCAGAGACATCTCAACCATTGGGCTCAACTGAAACATCATATCAGGGACGTAGGGACGATTCTGATGACTTTCATGATTTTCTCAAAGATGGAAGTGAAACACTGTATGAAGGGAGCAAGTACACAAAGCTAGAGTTCTTAATAAAATTGTATCACATAAAAGTCTATTGTCGATTAAGTGACAAGGCAATGACCATGATACTAGATTTGTTGAGAGATGCATTTGAAGATGCAAAAATACCTCCTTCTTTTTACGAGGCCAAAAAAACAATTACCACACTTGGCCTTGACTACACCAAGATACCAGCATGTCCAAATAATTGTATGCTATTCTGGGAAGGTGATTCAGAATTGGAAGAATGTAAGCATTGTGGCACATATAAATGGAATTCCAACAAGAAAAATAAGCAACCTGCAAAGGTTCTGCGTTACTTTCCATTGAAACCAAGGTTTAAAAGGTTATTTATGTGTTGCACGACTGCTGAGCATATGAGATGGCATACTTTAGGCAGTAACTCAGATGGGTTGATGAGGCATCCAAGGTATGGTGAGGCATGGAAGACATTTGATAGGACTCACTCTGAATTTGCTTCCGATCCTCGAAATGTTCGTTTGGGCCTTACTACCGATGGTTTTAATCCTTTTGGAACAATGAGTTCTACCTACAGTATTTGGCCAGTCTTCCTAATTCCATATAATCTTCCTCCTTGGATGTGCATGAAGCACACCTCTTTCATCTTATCAATGATTATTCCAGGCAAGAAGACACCGGGAAATAATATTGATGTGTACTTACAACCACTTGTGAAGGAATTGCGAGAGTTATGGTATGATGGTGTTGAAACGTTTGACTCATCGTTGAATGAAACTTTTAGAATGCATGCAGCTCTTATGTGGACAATTAGTGACTTTCCTGGATTAGGTATCCTATCTGGCTGGAACACACATACTGGATTTGCCTGTCCAACTTGTAACTTTGACACGGAACCTTGTCGTCTTCGTCATAGTAAAAAATGGTGTTTTATGGGTCATCGACGTTTTCTGAGAAGAAATCACAAGTTTAGATTCAACAGAGTACGATTTAATGGAAGAACAGAGGAGCGGAATCCACCATTAAGATTATCAGGATCTGACATTTTGAGACAAATCGCTGAAGGGAAAGGAGCAGAGTTGGGTGGTAGAAGGAAAAGATTTAGACGAGCAACTAAACAGTGGAACAAGAGAAGTATATTGTTTGAACTTCCTTATTTTGACTCTAACTTATTGAGAAATAATCTAGATTTTATGCATGTTGAAAAGAATATATGTGACAATGTCATGTATACACTGCTCCATGATAAATCAAAATCAAAAGATAATGATAATGCCAGAAAGGATCATAGGGAAATGGGCATAAGGCGTGATCTTTGGCTTAGGGATAATGGATCATATAATCTTACTGTGTTTTCACTTGTGACTGATAACAAAAAGAAAGTGGACACAAAAAAGTTGTTTCTTACAACTTTGAAGAATCTTAAAGTACCTGATGGCTACTCAAGTAACATTTTCAAATGTGTTGATTTAGTACAAAAAAAAATTTGGGGGTTGAAAACTCACGACTGTCATATTATTTTAGAGCAATTTCTACCATTGGTAATTCGTAATGTGTTGCCAGACCATGTAGTTACAATTTTGGTGGAATTTTGCTCATTTTTCAGAGCCCTTTCTAGCAAGACCTTGAATCTTTCGGAGCTTGATATTCTCCAGGAGCGCATTATAAGCACACTTTGCCACCTAGGGATACTATTTCCTCCAACATTCTTTACAGTAATGGTTCATTTATCTGTTCATCTAGTAGACGAAGCAAAACTTGGAGGTCCAGTGCATTACAGAAACATGTATCCTGTAGAGAGGTAAAAATTAACATTTCCAGTTTAAAGATATTTTTTTTTGGGAAATATTAACATTTCTAATTTAAAAATGTTTATATTCTGGTCACTCTATATAGTGCGTACACTTATGACTGCCTCTTATTTTCCTAGGGAATTGGGTCATTTTAAGTCCTTTGTACGAAATAAAGCACAACCAGAGGCTTCTATAGCTGAGGGTTACTTAGCTGAAGAGTCTCTTACCTTTTGTTCGCGGTATATCGAGGATATTGAGACAAGATTCAATAGACCTAGGCGTGTCCGCGATGACCCAAATGACATTGAGTCTTCTGGAATGTCTACTCTCTTCCCTCAATTAGGTAAACCTGCATCAGCTTCAGAAAACTATGATATAACTCCTATGCAGAAACTACAAGCTCATCGATATGTGCTTCTTAATTGTGCAATAGTCATGCCATTTGTGGAGTGAGTAACTCTTAAAAGCTTATGTTCTGTGTCATTGTAATGTTTGAAGTAAGTTAGTCATGCTCTTTAACATTAATTTAATTATTTCATATAGTGAATTTAGACAACACATAAAGAGGAGTTCAAGAGGGAGAAGACCTTCACCTACAGAGATAGAGAGAAGAGTCAATAAAGAGTTTGCTGATTGGTTCCACAAGCGGGTGAGCAAGCAATCATCAGTTGTTATTTATATTTGATTGGAATGAGCAACGTTGACTTAGTCAATTTTCTTTTAATTTAGATTATGAATCCAGACACAATAGATACAATGTCTATTGATCTAAAGTTTTTAGCACGAGGTCCATCTACAAATACAAGAAGGTTTACTGCATATAACATCAATGGGTCCAAATTTTAAACTTTGGCTCGAGAAGAAGGATTGAAAACACAGAATAGTGGAGTTTTCTTAACCTCCAAAACATCATGTGTTGCAAGTAGTGTTGATGGAAATTTAAGGCAAGCAGAATTACCATATTATGGGAAGTTAGAAGATATTATTGAGATAAATTATAATTGACATTTCAAGGTTGTTCTTTTCAAATGTAAATGGACTGATACTGCTCGAGATAGAGGGTATCAAAAAGATCATTGGAACCTTAATTGTGTTAATTTTGATAGATTGATTCATACTGGTGAATGTGAAGAACACGAGCCTTACATTGAAGCATCTCAAGAACAAATGGTGTATTATGTGGATGATATTATCAATAAAGGGTGGAGTGTTGCTATGCATTTAAAGCCAAGAGATTTGTACGATATGGGAGAGGTAATGGAAGAAGTATATGAGAATGAACAATACCAAGCGCAAGAACTCGAACAGTTTTTTGTTGATGGTGATGATTATGTATAACTAGCTACAGATCATATAATTGATGATATAGCAGAGGCAAATGTTGCTACTAACCTAGCAGCAGATGCAATGTCTGACTGATTTTTGTGACTTATGTTAATACTAGCAGTTCTTTTCAAAGTATGTTTCGGTAATTACTTGTTTGGGTAATTAATGTGATCATTGAGCGGATTTGGAGTGAATTTCATTCAGATTTATCATTTGATGAGGCTTTGATTTGACTGATTCAGTTGAAGCTGAAATAATCTTTATCCCGTCCTCCCCCCGGAGATTTTAATTAGTTCTATTTTTTGATTGGACTTTTTAACGTTGATATATTTTCTGAAATTGGATGGATATGCTCGATTACTTAGAAAAAAGGTTGAACTTTGATTGGATAAAGTTTTTCTTTTAGAGATTTAACTTTGAATTTCAGAGGACTTAATTATGGATGGAACTGTGTGTAGTTCTTTCTATAGATAAATTGTGAGTTAAGCCGAGCCTAGTTAATTATGGTGCTTAACTATCTGCTCAAAGCAACCATGAAATGACCAGGGAGAACGGACATATCCGCACTATGCCGAGGAGATGGATTTGACATATCAGCAGTTGAAGCCTTGCAAGTGTGGCTATGAGGTTCGTATTATCTTTCTATATTCGTTTAGAGTGTTCCTAAACGGGAAATCCCTTATTGAAAATATACTTGAATCCTTTCATTTTCGAATGATGTTTTGAAAGATGGGTTATTCAATAATTGGATAGTTGTTTCTAATACTGATTTCAAGTTTATAAGCAGGATTGTATTTCAGCTTGGGAAGAGGAAATGAAAATCTCAGTTTGTAAACCCCCTAATCCATCCCCTATTTTGAATCCTCAACTATTTAATAAGGGTTCCAGCGATGTTATTTCTCATGACTAATTTCTCATCATAACTTTTGATATTTCTCAACGTGGTGTGAGATATACAAGGTGAATGGTGAGCACGTTGCTGTAATTTTTTATGCTAGTGAAATGCAAACCATGGAAGAAGAGAAAGACCAAAAATCAAAGATATTAAGATACAATTACCATCTAGCTCAACAAATGAACGTGGTAAATCCCTTCAATCACTCCATAAAGGTAGGTTAACATCCTATAGTTTGTTTTCCAGCATTGTGGCATCTCTATGCATTTTGAATGCTTCTCGTGTTTTGAATTTTCTCAGGCCATGTCTTTGGTTTCAAATTTATGTATTCAATTTTGGTTTCAATCTGGCAGAGTGTGTTGTGCTACATTTCCATGAAGGTACAATGAGAGCTATGATGCTTAATTGATCAATAGCTATATTGCTTAGACTCTCCTAAATATAGTCGCACTCGTGTCGGATCCTTAAAAAATATGGTACTTTTGGAGGATTTGACATGCACTCATAGGCTGTCATGAAGAGTCTGAGCAACATATATCAATAGTCTTTATGTACTTTTACCACATTGATTTCAAGTTCGAGCTTTTCTATCTTTTTATAAGAGACTTCAGTTAATTGTGTACAGGTCTTGAAGTCTGCACAATCTATTATTGTGTACTTTCTATTCTTCATCACGGCTGTATAGAGTCGTTTCCAAGGCAAAAGGAAAGAATTTATGCACAAGGAGCAAGAAATGTTCGACCAATTACCAGGACTTGCTGTCTTGACCTGTGTCGGAACAAGGCTGAAATGTCTGTGTAATATAGATGTATTTTTTCCTTTATCACTCTTTAATATCCATTTCTCGTTCTCCTCTAAATTTCAACTTCCTTAATTGATTGTTTTGTTTTTTTGGTTTTCGAAGGTCGAAATGAAGGTTGGCTACTAAGATGTGGACGATATTGAGGAATCGGGATGTGCTTTAAGGTACAAACATCTGATTATACATTTTTTTTAATATTATGTCTATATTGTGACCTGCTGAATTGATCTTCTTCCTATATTCATAGCACATAAAGGCTGTTATAGTTTTGGAGTTTGAAGTAAAGTTATTGTGTTAATACTGCAAGAACTTTAATCATTCTGCCACTGAAATGAAATCTAAATTGCTCTGATTCAATTCCAAGAATGTTAAGAGTTCAGTTTCTACCACAATTGATGAAAGCAGTTTATGATGGACATAAGTTCTGACATTGTTCTATTCCAACATAACAAACAAAATAGTTGCATAATGTCTTCCTCAGCACATCATAAAGCATGCTAGCTTCTAAGGTAGCCTCTATGAAACATTCTAGAATTTGCATATTTATGACCTTGTATTCTTGTTGGAAAATGTATGATCTGAAGTGAGAAGTAATTAAGAGAAGGGTAATAATGATATGGTAATTCGTTAGAAGGAAAGGAGTTTATCCTCTCACTCAATTAGATGTGCTAACGAGACGACCCTTTACTGAAAATACTAGGCCTTGGCTGGTTTAAAAGGAACACCACCCTCATTTACTTAACTTGCAAGCAGTATTACTTCAGATTAGAAATCCTTGCTCGACATTTGGCTTCTATTTTCTTTAAACCAGCCAACCTGCCACATTTTACTTGTGAAAGTCCAGATTAGCCATCACTAGGTTTTACAGAATCCCTTGAGATAGTGAATACAAGCAAACCACGCAAAAATCCAATAGTAGCATCAAGGGAGTTTTATCACAGCCTCGTAGTGTGTGTGGAAAAGTCAGAGTAGCAAAAAGATTATCTTCACAGAAGGTTTGGAAAGTTATTTCAAGTTTCTAACATAATATTTTACACATGATAAGATGAAATAAAATAGCGGCAGAGGCTTGCAGTGCTCATAAAGCGTCTCTGGCAGCAATTCTGCAAGTTATTTCATCTGCACGTGATGATACCTTCATCTCCAGATTAGATGTCTTGTAATGCTTTTGAATTTGGGTTTGGTTTATTCTTTGTTCCAACTCCTTCAAGTCAATCTCATTACCCTTTATGAGTTTTTCTATGGACACCATCTCATCAGCCAAAGCACCAAAGCATGCTGCCAGGATGTAGCTTGTGCTGTCTGCGATACCATATCTTTTCAACGACTCTGAAATATGCTTGGATCCCAAGTAGTTGTAAACAAGTTCAGAATAGAGGGTCCATCTAGTTAGTGAATCTCGTGATTTAGCTACAAGTGTCTTGTTTGCATATGCCAAAACAGAAAATACATTTGGGATAAGTGATGCATTTAGAAATGCTACTTCTTGCTCTAGTGTTGCAGACTGCATTAAGTTAAAGAGTTCTTTATAATTAGTAACATCGTTGAAAAGGGCAAGATAAAGGGCTAAAAAGGGCAAGATAAAGGGTGGTTCCACGGACTTTGAACGCCTCATTGCTAACTTTTCCGCACTGAGCTTTGCTGAAGGAATCAGGGAAGAAAATCAGGTGTGTTGACAGGGATAGTCGCATTTGGCTCAACTCACATATGCTCTATCAGTACTTCTTTTTTTGGTAAGGAACACTTTTTTTCTTCATTTTTTTTTGTTTTCCATATTTTTGTACACATAGATCACGCAATCACACATAACTTGCTCATTACTTATGGCATCTCTAGTTGATACTTGTGGATTTGGATTAGGAAAGTTAAGCCTCGAGTGGTGTGTATGAAATTACAATTTAGGTGATGTGTGGAAATAGTAGTCGCTCTCGAGTATTACTTGTTCTTAAGTCCATGTAGTTGTCGTTGGTGTATCTTCAAGTTCCATTTTATCATTTTATATGGATGATTCTGTATTCATGTACTTGGCATAATTATTTTCGTTTATTGTAGAGATACATTGAATGAAGGCAGTAGTTGTAGGATGCAGTGAGGGTGACATATTTCATTTTCCAATTTTTTCATGCAGTTGCTGAGAGTTAATTTCTTCAAGTAAAAGGTACCCCTGCATAACTTTGGCAAATTTTAGGAATCTTAGCTAGAAGCTAGAAAGCAGTGCCTCCATTCAGAATGAAATTAGTAAAGCTCAATTTTTAAAATAAATATATACATTTTTAGTATCCTAGCCGATTTGTCACCATGTATATCAGATGTCATCATTCATGTTTAAAAAGGAAAATTAGTTTGATAAGGATTTAATTGTAATGTTTGTCTGGTTATTTGTTTAGGACATTTGATTCAGGTTATTATTTATTTAATTCTATAATTAAATTTCAAATAGAAAGTAATTTTCAGGAGCAAAAATATTGTGGCGGAAATAAACCGCCACTAATTATTTTTTTAATTTATTTATTCCTATTATAAATTTCAAATAGAAAGTAATTTCAGCAACAAAAATATTGTAGCGGAATTAAATTGTCACTAATTTTATTTTTTTTTAGCATTAATATCATATTGTAGCGGTTGTAAACCCCTACGTAATTTTTAAAAAATGAACTAAAATTATATTGTGGGAATTATAGAACCCCACAGTATTTTTTTTTGTAACATTGTGATCATATTGCGGGGGTTGTAAACTCCCGCAATATTATTTTTTGAAACGGTAATATCGTATTGCGAGGGTTCTAAGCTGCCACTTATTAACTTAAAAAAACCCACAAATTCAAAATTCATTTTGTGGCGGGCGTCATGGAGGTTTCAGAAAACCGCCACAATAATGCTCGTGGCAAGGCTTATTGTGGCACTTTCCGAAACCGCCACAATTCTTTTTGTTGCGATCAAAAACCGTCACAAATTGACAAAAAAACCGTCACAATTTACCAGTTTTTTTGTACTCACGTGATAGATGTTTTGGTTATATCGTGTTAACAGAAGATGGGGTTATATACATGGAAGGTCATATTTTGTTTTCGCAGCTTTAGTGCCAAACGTGTAAAATATAATCAATATGAGTGATGAATCACATTTTTCATTGAAATGTAATGAGTTAATTCGTTGTGTCATTAGGCGCAAATATGTGACTTGATTGTATTGGACATATTCTTCTTTATAAACGACATTTTTTAGTATGTTCCACTTGACGTTTCAATTATTTTGTCATGACCGAAACTTGTATTGTAGACATTGATATCCCTTTATTTTTTGGTATTTTCTATGTCATCATATCATGTTCCTAACTTATTACATGATTTTTCACATTTTTATTTTTTACTTTAAGCGTTTCAAAAGATGGCATAAAGAAGAAAACATATCAAGAATGAGATTTAAACCACACATTCGTATACATATGAACAATAAATATATCTGGAAAAGAGAATTTCTAACAAAAAGAAGACAAATTAAACAATGGGACAAAGACAACTTATTGTGGACTTATATAGAGTATCTTAAAGAATGTGAAAAGGTTATGAGAGAAAATTATTAATGTGGAAGATAAAAAATAAAAACGATCAATAATAACTAAGGAAATTTAATTTGCTATAAATATAAAATGTTAAAAGGTTGCGAAACTGAAAATGAATGAGTGAATAATTGTTATTAGAAACGTTTTGGATTGTTATAATGGAGATTATGAATGCCCATGTACAACCTTAATCATATTGTTACTTAGATGATGTAGACTAAATAAAAGACTTTTCTATTTAATTAATTAGATATTTGATTTAGTTAAAAGTAAAATGATAATCCAACTTTCAACTTAGGGTGTTCCCATTTAGTTAGGGGTATAATTGTATTGTCATACTATAGACAATAAAATTCGAGTCGAGAAAATAATAATCAGGACGGAAAAATATTGCAACAATAGTTTTATTTGATTTCAAATAGTGAGTGTTACAATCTCTATAAATCCTCTGATTCGCCTTTCCAACTATAAATTCAAAGAACTTCGAGCTTGATCTTGAATGTTGTTGAACTTGATGGATTTGATCTTGACTTGTACTTGAATTCAAGGGCTTTTGAGCTTGATCTTGAATCTTGAGGTCTTGATCTTGAATCTTGATGAACTTGATCTTGACTTGTACTTGAATTCAAGAGCTTTTGAGCTTGATCTTGAATCTGGTGGTCTTGATCTTGAATCTTGATGAACTTGATGCTTGAAAGCTTGAACTTGGGGCTTGTAGAGAAATCTTCGGCGTTTGATCCACGAGCTCTCTCTTGCTTCTTGTTAGAGTTGTTGGTCCCTTTTTTGAATTATGAGGTCCCTATTTATAGTTGTGGAAAGGAAAGAGTCATGGTGAAGATGAGCTTCTTTTGGCCAATCAGATTTAAGTGACGTGGCACATTCTTATGGGTCTTTGATTTCACTAGGCTTGCTGCATCATTTTTACATGTCGCACGGTCCTATTGGCTCCTTTACTTGACTTGGCATGCCAAGTCATTTGACACGTGGCGCCAAATTGGGCCTCTAGAATAAGATGACATATTGGGCTTAACCAAGTGGGCTCATTATTTGTAGCCTAAATTAATGGACTAGCCCGATGAATTTTGGACTTTAATTAAATTCGTATTTATTGGACTTAAATAATTAATCCAATTATATTAATCCACCATATTTATTTGGACTAATATATTTAAAATTTATATGATCACAAATGCCCTCACTTTGAAACTTGTCGGAGATATTTAATCTTTCGAAGACTAGGCTCGAAGTATTGACTTAACTTTTTACTTGCACCGGAATTTGTGTGCAAAAAAATAAAATAAAATATACATATATATATATATGTGTGTGTGTGTGTGTGTGTGTGTGTGCACAGAAATTATCATGGGTATATTGGATATGCAAAATTCCTTAACATTTTGGAACCCCTTTATTCTCGGTCAAAATTCAAGTCCAAAATAAATTAATTGACTTTTATTTTTCTTTTTTTCTTGTTTGCACGTCTTCAAGATACTCCTTTCCATTTTGGGAATGAAATCCTTCTATTCCATAACCAACCATTCTCCAATTAGAATTAGGATGTCTATGTTCCTACAAACTTGAACTGTCCCAATTCCACTCCAATTAGGAGTATGTCATCTCCTTAAGGACTTGAAAACTTCTCCTAGTTTTATTTCAACAAGGAAATTGTTAATGTCTTGTTGCATCTATAAATAGATGGACTCTCTCTATTATTTTGACATTGCAGCATCGGGAGTCACACAAAGGAGCACAATGCTAGGTAATATATTCTTCTCTTTTAATTTTCGTCATTTTTTTTTAGACCACCATGCTAGTGGTAGAAAATTCATATCAAATTGTAGAAGTATCGAAATCATGAACGGTTTGATATTCCAAAAACTAGACTTTGAGATCTACAACATATCCAAAATTTAGACTTAAAAGCCTTCAATATCAGACAATATTTTGAAATTAGCCTTAACTTTTATCATGCTGAAAATTTCAGATCTGCACGTCTTTACTAGAACCTTGATATCTCGAAGTAGGAATAATGAAATCACAAGCCGCTTAATTCTTCAAAAACTAGACACAAAGATCTATGAAATATCCAAAATTCATGATTTAATACTTTCTAAATATTTTCAGATATTATTCCTAAATTACCTTTGGATTTTGACGCACCAGCAGTTTTAAATTTGCGCGATGCTACCAAAATAATTGTATCTCAATGTGGGGGTATCGAAATCGTGATCTGCTTAATTCTATAGAAATCATACATATTCATCTACGTTATATCCAAAATTTAGAATTTAAAACCCCCCTGATTGTTCTAGATAAGTTTTTGAAGTTGACTTTAAATTCTGTCTCGCAGAGAATTTCAGATTTGCATTGTCTCACCAAATAATTTATATCATGATGTCGGACCGTCACCATCAAAAAGTGTTTTTATTGCTTGAAACTAGACTTCAAGGGCTTCATTCTCACCAAAACATCTTGTCTCAAGCCTATCTGAGTTGGTGATATATGGCTTCCGAGTTTGAAACGTCCTGACAGGTAATAATCTCTCTTCTTCTTGAGCCCCTTTTTTTTCTGTGTTGTCTTTTCATTTCTTATTTTGTAGGTAGACCTCAAACATATAGCATTCATGAAGGGTCATCTTAAGGTACGAGAGTTTAACTTCGCCTCCATCACCTTGAGACCTGACAAGTTCGGCTTCAAGTTTTGTCCCTATGCAACAATCAGCTTAAGGTGCAAGAGTTTAACTTCGCCTCCGTCACCTTGAGACCTGACAAGTTTGGGTTCAAGTTTGGTCCCTATCACCGATGTACTTATGCAATGGTCAGCTTAAGGTGCGAGAGTTTAACTTCGCCTCTGTCACCTTGAGACCTGACAAGTTTGGCTTCAAGTTTGGTCCCTATCACCGTCGTACTTATGCAATGGTCAGCTTAAGGTGCGAGAGTTTAACTTCGCCTTCGTCACCTTGAGACCTGAAAAGTTCGTATTCAAGTTTGGTCCCTATCACCGACGTATTTATGCAATGGTCGGCTTAAGGTGCAAGAGTTTAACTTCGCCTCCATCACCTTGAGACCTGATAAGTTCAGCTTCAAGTTTGGTCCCTTTCACCGATGTACTTATGCAATGGTCAGCTTAAGGTGCGAGAGTTTAACTTCGCCTCCGTCACCTTGAGACCTGACAAGTTTGGCTTCAGGTACGAGAGTTTAACTTCACCTCCGTCACCTTGAGACCTGACAAGTTCAGCTTCAAGTTTGGTCCCATTCACCGATGTACTTATGCAATGGTCAGCTTAAAGTGCGAGAGTTTAACTTCGTCTCCGTCACCTTGAGACCTGACAAGTTCAGCTTCAAGTTTGGTCTCTTTCACTGATGCACTTATGCAATGGTCAGCTTAAGGTGCAAAGGGATAAATTTTTGTCCACCTTAAGGCATGGAAGTTTAGAGATCCTTTTAAAGATAAACCCGTGAAAAGGTCAGCTTAAGGTGCAAAGGGACAAATTTTTGTCCACCTTAAGGCATGAAGATTTATAGATCCTTTTAAGGATAAACCCATGAAAAGGCCAGCTTAAGGTGCAAAGGGATAAATTTTTGTCCACCTTCAGGTATGGAAGTTTAGAGATCCTTTTAAAGATAAACCCGTGAAAAGGCCATCTTAAGGTGCAAAGGGACAAATTTTTGTCCACCTTAAGGCATGGAGATTTATAGATCCTTTTAAGGATAAACCCGTGAAAAGGTCAGCTTAAGGTGCAAAGGGACAAATTTTTGTCCACCTTAAGGCATGGAGATTTATATATCCTTTCAAGGATAAACCTGTGAAAAGGCTAACTTAAGGTGCAAAGGGACAAATTTTTGTCCACTTTAAGGCATGGAGATTATATATCCTTTCAAGGATAAACCTATGAAAAGGCTAACTTAAGGTGCAAAGGGATAAATTTCTTCCACCTTAAGGCATGAAAATTTTGAAGGCCTCAACTTGAAACTTGGAGGTTTTGACGGTTCCACCTTGCAAACTTGGCGAATTTGGAGACTTCAGCTTGCAGACTTGGTAGATTTGAGATTTCATCTTGCAGAATTGTTGAACTTTGACGACTTTAGTATGCAGATGTGGTGAACCTGAGACTTCAACGTTACTGACTTAGTGAATTTTGACTTCAACAAGCGCGCTTCAATTCGCAGGCTTGGAAAACTTACAACTTCAACTTGTAGGCTCGGAGAACTTGAGGGTCTCAAATTCTGTTGCAGAAGCTTACCTTTAATATGGAGCTCTGCCCCCATTGAGTCATGAACATTTTGTGTAAGCCCAAAGTTTAATCAGAATATTTGCATACTTAACTTTCGTGTGGCGGATCAAGCGGGAACATGTATTTTTTTGACACTCATGCAACTGAACTTAGAATGAAACTTCTAAGCGCCTAAGTACCTCGGTGAAGAGGATCAAGTCACAACGTAGATCTAGAAGAGTGTATATTTTTATTTTTTATTTTTTATTTTTATTTTTATTATTTTTAATTTTTTTTTGGTCCTAACTTTTGCCTAGGCCGCCTCTTTCGAGATTTTCAATCTAGCCGACTTTTTTTTTTTTTTGAGTCGTACACAGTTTATACTCTTGCGGGCCATGAGTGAACATGCAGTTTATGCTCGTGCCTTAAGGAGCGTCATCTTCCCTCAAGGATAGTACTTCTTCAAGAATTTGGCATTGATAGGACCAATTTTCACTCCATCTGCATCGACAAGCTTGTAAGCGCCATTTGAATATACCTCTTGTATGACGTATGATCCATCCCATTTTGAGGTGAATTTGCCCCAAGATTTATCAGAAGTGATAATGGGCCTCCTTACTGCTAGGACTTGATCTCCAACTTGGAAGGACCTCAAGAGAACCCTTTTGTTGAAAGAACGAGATAGACGGGCTTGATAACATTCAAGATTTGTTGAGCCTCTAGCCTCTTCTCATCAAGATCTTCTAACTCCGCAAGACGCAACTTAGAATTTTCTTCTTCGGTGAGCCCTTCTTAAATAGCAAGTCTTAAAGAAGGAATTTGACACTCAAGTGGTAGGACTGCTTCAACTCCAAAAGCAAGTGAGTATGGTGTTGCTTCCGTCAGTGTGCGGTGAGTCATCCTATATGCTCACAAAGCTTACTCATTCATTCATGACAGTCTCGTTTGGATTTGGAGACGACTTTCTTCAACAGGTTGCATAAAGTCTTATTGAATACTTCATCTAGACCATTGGCGGCAGCATGGTACATAAAAGATTTACGCTGTTTGAAACCAAAGAGATCACAAATCTTGTTCATTAGCTTGTTATCAAATGGCTTGCCATTGTCAGTTATTATGTAATGGGGAATTCCAAAGCGGTAGATGATATTTACTCGGATAAAGTTTACAACATTCTCATTCTTCACTTTTTTGAGTGCAACAGCTTCGGCCCATTTTGAGAAGTAATCTGTCACAGCCAAGATGTACAAGTGTCCACCAGAAGATTTTGGTAGTGGTCCTACAACATCTAATCCCCAAGCATTGAATGGCCAAGATGCGATAGTGGGGTGTAATATTTCAGGAGGCTGATGTATGAAATTCGCATAAATTTGACAGGCCTTGCATCTTCTAGCATAGTCCAAGTAATCTTTCACCATCATTGGCCAATAATATCCCATCCTTTTTATGTGAAAGTGGAGCTTCGGGCCAGACTGATGAGATCCACATACTCCCGAGTGTGCTTCCTGCAAAGCTTGAACTGCCTCTTCCTCTCCTAAACATCGCAAGAGTACTCCTTCAAATGACCTTCTATATAGCGTGTCCTTGTAGTAAAGGAAATGAGGTGCATTATGACGGATGTCAGTCTTTTTTCTTGGATCTTCAGGAAGTATTCTATAACACAAGCAGTCAATAATTGGTTATCGCCAATCTACCTTTACGGCTTCAGACACAGCGACGAGATGCTCAGGTTTGTTTTCTGTATATTTCTCCTCATTCGGTGGTGGTACTACCCATTCTTGGCGGATAGAATCTCGTGTTTGATTCGGAAGAGTAAGGGTTGAAGCTAAAGGAGCCAATGCATCGGCCTGTTTATTTTCCTTTCTTGGCACGTGTTGGAGGGTAACTTCTCCAAGCCATCCTATCAACTTCTGAGCATAACTATGATATGGACATAGCTTAGGCTTTTTGACTTCATAGTCTCCCAAGAGTTGTTTGATCACCAATTGGGAGTCTCTAAAGACTTGCAATTGTAGTTGATTCATGTCGACGACCATTTCAAGTCCGAGTATCAACGTTTGGTATTCAGCGACATTGTTGGAGCAACATTGTGTCAAAGTAAAAGAGTATGGGATAACCTCTTCCTGCGGAGTGACAAACACTACGCCAGTGCCAGCTCCACCACGATGTGCCGCACCATCAAAGTACATCTTCCATGGAGGTCGAACTTCAATAACCATTGTATCCTCATCAGGAAGATCATCAGTTAGCTCCCAATTATCTGGTATTGGGTGGTCTGCCAAAAAATCTGCTAATGTCTGTCCCTTTATGGCCTTTTGAGGGATATGTATGATCTCAAACTATTGAAATTGAAGGTACCACCTTGCAAGTCGATCACTGAGGACTGGTTTTGACATTACAAACTTGATGGGATTTGCTCTAGACACGAGATGAACAACATGAGCTTGAAAGTAGTGCTTTATCTTTTAGATTGAGAAGACCAACGCCAAACACAACTTTTCAATAGGTGAATAATTCAGCTCATTTGGCGTCATCATTCTGCTCAGGTAATAAAGAGATTTCTCTTTACCTTCACTATTTTCTTGGGCAATAATGCTCCAACTGACCTTTCTTGTGCAGCGATGTAGAGAATCAACGATTTTCCAAGTATAGGTGCCGCAAGAACTGAAGGTTTAATCAAGTAAGATTTGATATTTTCAAAGGCCTTACTACAAGATTGATCCCATTCAAAAGGGGCACCCTTCTTCATGAGATGGCTAAATGGTTGACATTTTCCCGTCAAATTTGAGATGAACCTCCTTAAATATGCTAGCTTCCCTTGAAGACTTTTTAATTCATGAATGTTTTGAGGTTCGGGCATCTTCAAAATTGCATCAACCTTGTAATGATCAATTTCAATTCCTCAGTGTCGTACAATAAAGCCAAGGAACTTTCCGGAAGTAACTCCAAAGGTGCATTTTAACGGATTCATCCTAAGCTGATATCTTCGGAGCAACTCAAATACCATCCTCAAGTCTTTCAAATGGTTGTTCTTATTTCTTGACGTTACCACTAAGTCATCCACATAGCATTCAACATTTTTATGGAGTAGATCATCAAAGATGTTTTGCATAGCCCTTTGATAAGTGGCACCAGCGTTCTTCAAACCAAAAGGCATCACCTTGTAGCAATAAATGCCTTTAGGCATACGAAATGCAGTGAGCTCTTCATCCTTTGGTGCCATGCGGAATTAGTTATAGCCAGATGATCCATCCATAAAAGACATCGCCTCAAAACCAGTAGTAGCATCAATCATCAACTCTAGAATAGGGATTGGAAACTCATCCTTAGGGCATGCGTTGTTGAGATCCCTAAAGTCGACACAAACTCGAATTTGGCCATTCTTCTTCCGTACTGGAACAATGCTTGATATCCATGTGGGGTACTTAACTTCATGAATAAAGCCTGCTCCAATGAGTTTTTTAACCTCATTTTCAATCAATGGAACCAAGTCGGGTCTAAAACGTCTTTGGGCCTGCTTAACGGGATGAGCTCCATTCTTGACTGCCAACTGATGAACTGCTACTTTTGAATCTAAGCCAGGTATCTCCTTATAACTCCAAGTGAATACATCCCAATATTCTTTGAGTAAGTCCATGTAAGCGATTTCTTCATCCATTTCTAGAAAAGCTCTTAGGAAAGTTGGCCTTGGGTCTTCATCAGTGCCAAGATTAACTTTCTTTAGGGGATCTATCGTCGTCTTTACTCTTTCTTTAAATTCTGACGGAGCATCTCCAGCATCTTCCTCTTCTTGAAGATCATTGTCATTGACCGATATATGGCAACACCAGGAAATATCTTTCGACTCTTCAACCTTTATTTGAGATGATGTATCGTACTCACTCTGGGTTGTAATATGATATGAAGAGCCCATATTTTCTTTGTCTTCCTCATGTTCCTTGGTATAAACCACAATATGAGTTCTTGCCTTTAACACCTCCTTGCATGAAACCACAAGTTCCGTCTGTCGCCTCATTCTAGAAGGAATCAAACTTTGGAAGTCCTTTTGGATTCTAGGTGAAGAGTGTGTCATAGTGCCTTGATAACTTCTTTGAGGTTTTTTACTCTTCTTTTTCTTCAGTGGACCCAACCTCTCAAACACAGAAGTTCTTGTGGTTGATTCTCTAAGTCGATCAAAGACAGAAGGCCTTTTGCTGGAAGTAGTAGACTCATCTTCCACAGTAATGTAGTTGCTATCCACCCTTCTAATAGAGATGCGCACCGGTAGTGGCGGCATGTACCCTAAGACTTCGCAAGTTTGCTTGGTAGTGGCTTCTGATGGGATTTTTCCCAAAATTTGATAGCTCATTAGGGTTGTATCCAGCCTTTACAAATAACTTGTAAGTGTTTGGATCAAAGCCTTCTTTCGTACGCTTTGAAGGGAGTGTCATATCTCGCGATGAATTTTGAGCCATAAATTCCCCAAGTAGCTTAGAGGACAAATTTATTGCATCGATTCGCTTTATCGAAAGAATTAGCCCCCCTAGTACATTATCTTGGACATCGAATGAGAGTCCTTCTTCTTTCCCCATCTTTAGTACATAGCGGAGCACAGCAGCTGCCTTCTTCTTAAAGTACGTGACATTCCCTTTACTTGAAGTAGAGGGAGGCTTTTTAATGACAACATTTTCAACATCTACCTCGACCGTCTTAGCTGCAAGATCATCACACTTGGTTGATGTGACATCATCAACCTTTTTCTCCTTCACGACATAATTCTTCAAGTAGAATTTTGAATCTGCGAAGTGTGATTCAGCTTCAGTGAATGGCTTATCATCGGCCACTATCTTTCTCTTCACTCCATTTTCAAGATACTTCAGGAATTGATAGTAGGAGGATGAAACAATTTTGTTCTCATGTACCTAAGGCCTACCAAGAAATATATTGTATGAAGTTTTGGCATCGATCACATGCATCAATACATTTGATCATAAATCATCCATATGGATCTCTAACTTGATGGATCCTATGGCCCTCTGACCCCCTTGATTGAACCCTTGGATCAACAAATGGCTTTCAGTAAGCTCATCATTTGTGATGCCAAGTTCTTTCAATGTGCGAATAGGCAGGATGTTCACTCCAGACCCTTCATCTATCAGGATTCTATTTATCTTCTTCTCAAGAATGTGACCTACCATATACAAAGAACGATTGTGTAGTGTTTCACCAAATAGGAGATCCTTATCTATAAATGTGATTTTTGTATCACATACATGTGCTTCTTGGTGAAGAAATTTAGTAGGCTTTTCAGGAAAAGGAGGTTCTATTAATAGGCTTTCACCTTTTGCTTCTTCTTTGTCAGTATTGAAACAAGATGCCTCAATGTTGTCTTGAGTAATATTTGCGCAGAACCAACTTGGTAAGAATTCTGCCAAGATCACAGGACGTCGTGGTTTTTGGTGGTGATGTTCCACTACACTCGCCCTCTTTGGAAGCTCATCCAACCTCTGGTTCATTGGTTTCTTCACCATTCTCCTTCTAGTTGGTTGCTTGGATGAGTATTTTTGTAGACTCGTCCTCTTGTTGCGTCTCCTCCTAGTCACCAAAGTCCAACCTTCATCATCACCTTCATCAATTAGAGACCTACTATGTTCCAATAACTCTTTATTATGCTCTTTAAAGTTACATTTTTGGATCGGATTGAGTAAGCCAAAAGTGATGGAAATTTGATAAGAACTGGCCTTCTCGTCATCAAGCACGATTTTCTTCTCATTAGCCAGTTGCATGATTTTATCCTTGAAGACAAAACATTTCTCCAAAAGGTAACCCACAAGCCTGTGATATTTGCAATAGTTTGGGTCATCAGTTCTTCCAGCTTCGTCGGGCCGCTTCATTTCTGGTAGATCAATGAGCTTCAGCTTAAGAAGTTCATCAAAAATTTCAGAAACGTCGGAATCAAGGAAGGGGTATTTTTTTCCTGCATCTCCTTGAAAGTCAACTTCTGGTTTGGACGTGCTTGTGAAGTCGTCTTTATGCTTTGATTCTTGCTTACCTTTGTGGTGAGCTTCACAGGAGACACGTTGACATTCATGGATTCTTTGTTGTCGCTTTTGGGGACAAACTTGGTCCATCTCCTGGGTTCCTGTTTGTCCTTTCCCTTTCGAGGGTCATAGATGGGCGTTACTCCTTTTCCAACAGAAGACATGCTCAACTCCATGTCGTGAGCACGGGTAGCTAACTCTTCAAAGGATTTTGGCTTAATGCCTTGCAAAATATAGAGAAGTTCCCAGTGCATTCCTTGGATACACATCTCTATTGTGAAAGCTTCACTGAGCCTATCTTTACAGTTTAGGCTAGCATTTCTCCATCGATTGATGAAGTCAATAGCTGGCTCATCCTTTCTTTGACGAGTATTTGTGAGCTCTACCATGCTTACTGTACGCCTTGTGCTATAGAAGCGATTTAGGAATTCATGCTCCAGTTTCTCCCAGCTATTAATGGAATTAGGCTCGAGGTCCGTGTACCAATCGAAGGCATTTCCCTTTAGGGAGCGGACAAATTGCTTGACGAGATAGTCACCGTATGTTCCGGCATTGTTGTATGTCTCAACAAAGTGGGCGACATGTTGCTTTGGATTCCTTTTGCCCTCAAATTGTTGAAATTGGGGGGGTTGATAGCCGGCAGGCATCTTGAAGCTATCAATCCTAGCAGTGTAAGGCTTGGCATACGTCAGGGAAGACTTGGTAGCAACGTCGTACTTGTCCTTGAGGGTCCCTTCAATGAACTCCTTCAAGAGATCAATTGGGATCATTCCGTCAGAAGCGACTGGCACCTCCTTAGTAGGTGGTGTCTATTTGGTAGGAGGATCTATCTCTTGAACTTCTGGAGCCTTTCCAGGTGCATGGCTAGAATCTCCATCTATTAAGCCTTCCACTCAATCCATCAACTTATCGATTCGAGAGTCTTGAGTTTGCACATACTTGGTCAAACCTTCAATCGCCTTCGCCATATTCGCAAGTTGCTCCTCCATGGATGAGACATCAGTTACCATTGTTTGCATAATTATTGGAGACGTCGGAGAGTAGCACAGATTGTCACATAAGTTGATCTCTGAAGTCCTTGGCTGGCGTGAAGTAAGTGGAGATGACATATTGGTTGAATGACCATCGTTTTTTGTGCCAGAGTTTTTTGAGCCAGAGAGATCAAGTAGAGCCAGAGTTTTCTTGATTTTCTCTGCCACACTGCTTCCTTCTTCTGAAGCACTTGTAGAGGACCTTGTTCTTTTTGGGGTTGAAGACCCAAAAACTGGAGTTGATTTCGTCGACATTTGATGTGTTTGTTGCCCCATCATATTGGCCTTGCTCCTTGTGACAGCCCCAAAGCTTCCAAAAGTAACATCAAGGATGTTTTCTACCTCGGCGGAGAACTTGGAATCAACAGCCTTAGGGGCAGTGGATTGAGAGTTGACCTTCTTGGAAGTCATTTCGGTATTCTTGAACTTTGAAGTTGGAAAGTTGAGATGAGAGGTAGAGATTGTCCCACTAGGAGTGCCAGAATTTGTAAACAATAAAATTCGAGTCGAGAAAATAATAATCGGGATAGGAAAATATTGCAGCAATCATTTTATTTGATTTCAAATAGTGAGTGTTACAATCTCTATGAATCCTCTGATTCGCCTTTCCAACTATAAATTCAAAGAACTTCGAGCTTGATCCTGAATGTTGTTGAACTTGATGGACTTGATCGGGCTTTTGAGCTTGATCTTGAATCTTGATGAACTTGATCTTGACTTGTACTTGAATTCAAGAGCTTTTGAGCTTGATCTTGAATCTGGTGGTCTTGATCTTGAATCTTGATGCTTGAAAGCTTGAACTTAGGGCTTGTAGAGAAATCTTCGGCGTTTGATCCACGAGCTCTCTCTTGCTTCTTGTTAGAGTTGTTGGTCCCCTTTTTGAATTATGAGGCCCCTATTTATAGTTGTGGAAAGGACAGAGTCTTGGAGAAGATGAGCTTCTTTTGGCCAATCAGATTTAAGTGACGTGGCGCATTTTTATGGGCCTTTGATTTCACTAGGCTTGCTGCATCATTTTGACATGTCGCACGGTCCTATTGGCTCATTTACTTGACTTGGCATGCCACGTCATTTGACACGTGGCGCCAAATTGGGCCTCTAGAATAAGATGACATATTGGGCTTAACCAAGTGGGCTCATTATTTGTAGCCCAAATTAATGGACTAGCCCGATGAATTTTGGACTTTAATTAAATTCGTATTTATTGGACTTAAATAATTAATCCAATTATATTAATCTACCATATTTATTTGGACTAATATATTTAAAATTTATATGATCACACATACATAACTTGCCCACCGTTGTTCTAATTCTGTATGTTTAATTTTCTTATTTCTTAATTCTTAAAAGAAAAAAGAAACCATTCTATCAATCCATTCTTAAAGGTGAAATTACAAGCACAACGAACCAAAAAAAAAGAAGAAGAAGAAAGAAACATATAAGCAAGACAACTGCTCATTCTTTTTCAACCTAGTCTTGATGATGGACACTGGAAATAAATCGAATATAAAAACAGTCTATATTTGAGCGTATAAAAAGATTGAATGAAGCAACTATAAATTCAGTTAAATAAATAGAGACGATAGAGAAGTCTTACCATAATTCTAATCTAAATAAATAAGTATAAGACTAAGCTATCAAGCTCCGATGTTCTAGTAACTGAACTCTTTTCTATTTCCATAACCGCATAGAGAGACCTTACAACATTATTTCGCCATTTTATAGCTCCTTCACACAAGAAATGTAGGAGTAGTACATAAAGATCTTTCTTGAAAGAGTTTAATTTATAGGGTAAGAATTACAGCTTTGTAATATGAAAAGTCACATAGAAGTTTGAAAGAATAATTACTATAATAATAGATATATATAAATAAATAAAGCATGAACATTAACTTAGGAAGATGAAACATCACATAAATTAATTTCATATCTTCAAGGAATTACTATTTTGTACTCTTCCTATTCTATAATAAGTGAATTGTTGAGATAATTTACACCTATTAAGGGAAAAAAATTAAGACATAAATTAGACATTATTTTCCATTTTTCCCTTTTAAATTATTGACAAACTACTCTTGAAAATCCAAAACATTGATCATGATAACTACTCCCAATACTGAATTCCAAGAAAATAGTTCAAAACAATAAGTAAATAGGAGCAATTAATTTCTTGAACTCATCACATAGGAAATCCAAATGAAGGGTAAAAATGGAAGAAAGTTTCAACATTACTCTTGAAGATTGAATAATTAAGTTAATTTGAACATTGAAAAATGTCTCAACAACTCACTTATTATGGAATAGATGGAGTATTCGTTTTCTTAATATTTAAGAAATGATGAATAAGAAGATTAAATATATGGGAATTGCAAAAGTTAGCTCTCAAGTGATGATGCATGTATGAAAATTTAGGGCCTGTTTAAAAAGTCACCCTATGGATTTGGTGTAATTGGGTGTGATTACACTGTCTGGCTTGTTTGGTTGGCCAGATAATTACTTGGTCAGCAGGTAATTGAGTGTAATTGGCCGGAGGCAATTACACTCTCCAATTCACAGGAGGGCTGTGAATTGCTTGTAATTACATGGTGTAATTACAAGTTGATTACTTTTTAATTTCTTCTTTTTATTTCTATTTTTTTTTCATTTTTATTTATTTTAAATTTTTATTATTTTAAATTCTTTATATTTTTATTATTTTAATATTTTTTAAATTTTTTATTTTATTTTACATTATTTATCTTTCATTTCCTTCTCATTTTTCAACCTTTACTTCTTATGATTTCATGCAATTTTTCGTATTATCTATTTTTTTAATTTATTTTATGTTTATTTTTTTCATTTAGCATAATTTAGTTAGTATTCTAATTTTTAAATTAAGTAGAATTCATTGTTGAATAAAGTTATAGACTTAGGTTTTCCTTTTCTTTTGAATCATCTATTACATTATGTTAAAATTTGACATAAGAGTATTATTATTTTTTTATATTTTGAACTTATGTTATATTTTCAGTTTCAATTTATTTGTTTTATTGGTATTGACATGATATTTCACATTACAAGTCATTCAATTTTTAGTTAGAATTGATAGATTATCCTTTTGTCAAATGTTTTAATAATTTCATGACATTATATTTATAATATGCATTTCATGATATTCTTAACAATCATGCACTTTATGTTTTTATGATTAATTTAATTAAAATATACTAGTTTGAAAAATATAAATCAATTATATTTTTATAAGAACATATGTTTATTAATTAATATATTTCAAAAGACAATAAATAAATATATATATATATATATATATATATATATATATATATATATATATATACAAAAGATATAAAGCTAGTTCAAAAATTAACAGACTAAGTTTAATAGAGTTAGAAAGAATACGATAAGTTGGAAAAACGATAAACCAACCCAGAAACAGAATTAGAGAGTGTCAGACCCATAGGAAAAAGAATGTCAATAGAAAAACCTATTACACTCCAAGAAGGAGGTAGTAAGGGAAAAATACTTAATATAGCAGCCCATGATCCACAAGCATGGAATACAGTTATAGACTTATGAAAAGGAATAGTTGTAGCAGACTATATTAAAACTTATAATGAGACAGACTCAGAAACAATGTATAGATATATGAAAACATTCTTAGGAGAATCCACCAAAGGCTTATAGGAAAGTTTTAAAAGAGAATTTCCCCATGAATTTAAGGACTTAGTAGAAATGGGAGCTAACCCGTATAACTTTACAAATAAAATACATAGTTTAATAACAGGAGAAGATCCAAATAGTGGATTATTAGTTTTACAAAGAAAATCACTAATAAAATTAGAACAGTTAAGTATAAGTAGCTGGTACCATATTAAGCCATTCCTTTTAGACTATTTTTATTATGCAAGTATAAGTGGAAATGCCTTTGACCAAAGTTTAGGAAAGAAATTATTTAATAAATTACCAGGAGCATTAGGTAGAGAAATAGAAGAAAGATGGGGAAAAAGAGACGGTGTAATACAGAATCCTAATGCCAGATGGTCAATAGGACATACAATACAACATATAATAGACATATTACAAGAAAAATGTACAAATATACAAATACAGAAACAATTGAAGAAAGGTGAAACAAATTTCTTTAATACAATTTATACTACACAAAGCTACGATGAAAAATATAACAAGAAAAATAAGTATACTAAAAAAAAAAAAAAAAGACCCTATAAAAAGAATGATTATAGAAAAAAAAATATTATTTAAGAAAATCTTCAGCTAGGAAATCTTATTTAAATAAAAATAAACATGTAAGAAAATATAAAGATGACAGGAGTTATAAAAATACTCTAGAATGTTTTACATGTGGTAGTGCAGACCATCTAGCTAATACTTGCCCCAAAAGAAATAATATTAGAACAAGAAATTCACAACTAATAGAAGACTTTAATGAAACTTTAATAAATGTAGACGAATATATGTCAGATACAGAAAGTATATACTCAATTGTCAGTATAGATTATGATAAAAATCCAGACTCTTCAGACTCCGAAGACGATATAGGGTTAGAAAATCTAAATGAAGCAATAGCCAATTTTTCTTTAGTAAAATCAGAGAAGAAAAATGCCTACATGACTTTGAAAGACACAAAGGAGTAGACAGTAATCAATGCTATATTTGTCACTGGTATCCTAGTAGAACAAGACGAGCAAAATGTAAAAATTGTTATATCGAAGGATGTATACCATGCATAGAAAAGACTATAGGTAAGCAGGCAATACAAATACAAACAGTAGAACATAAACAAACTGTTATAACTACAGAAGACAACGTTGTAAAAAATAGAATAAGTAAATTAGAATTCAAGATAAATGAATTAGAAGAAAGGATAAAATATTTAGAAAAAGGTAAAAGAATTTCTCAAGAATCAAAGGGAATTATTATAGAAGATCTAGAAGAAACAGAATTATTAAATCAATCTTTTGACGGTTTAGTATGTAATGAAGACAAAAAATTAAGCGCTATTAAAGTAATGACAAAAATAATAATACAAGATTATGAAATAGAAACTTTAGGTATAGTAGACTCTGGATGTACACAATGTATAATAAATCAGAATATATTACCAAAGCATCTTCTAAATAATTTCAAAGAACCCCATATATCCATGCAAATGGATGGCACTCATAATACATATAAACATTATGTAAAAAATGCAATAGTTAGTTTTAATAATACTTGTTCAAATTATAAAAGTAGATATAAATTAGGATATATGTTAACAAGAGATTTAAATATAAAAGCATACTTTGTAATAGGATTAGACTTTATGGTAAAAAACAATGGAGGATGTTTCATAACTAGAGACGGAGTAATTTTTACAAAGATTATTACAATAACACCATCATTCTTTGGAAGAAATGTACAAAGAAATACAAAGGTAATACAAGATTCAAGAAATAAATAAATAGCTCCAGACACTGTTTGCGATAAAGGTACAGATTGCACCTGCAAACAGAATCTCTTATCAGAATTACTTGAAGAACAAGAATGGATAGACATAGATGAAGATATAGAAAAGAATTACAATTTGATAGAAACCAATATAGAAAAATATAACTTTAAGGGAAGCCTTAAAAACATAGGAATAATTAAAAATCAAGACGACCTGCAAAAAATAATTCAGAAGTTAGACGATATAGATATAATAGGAGAAAAACCTTTAGAACATTGGAAAAATAACCAAATAGAATGTAAACTAGAAATCATAAACCCAGAATATACAGTTAAAACAGCTGCAATACAAGCTACTAATGAAGATTTAAAAGACTTTGAAATACAAATTAAAGAATTACTGAACCTAGGAGTAATTAGAAGATCCAAGTCAAGACAGAGGTCAACAGCTTTTATGGTTAGAAATCGTAGCGAAATAGTTGGAGGTAAAGCTCGAATGGTTATAAATTATAAAAGAATTAATGATAATACTGTAATGGATGCTTATAAACTCCCAGATAAAACAGAATTAATTAATAGAATTCAAGGGAGGACGATGTTTAGTAAATTTGATTGTAAATCCGGCTATTGGCAAATAAAGATGCATCAAGATAGTATTGAGTAGACAACATTCACTTGTCCCGAAGGACATTTCGAATGGCTGGTAATGCCATTTGGCCTTAAAACTGCTCCACCAATTTTTCAACGAAAGATGGACAATATATTTGGCAAATATAAACATTTTGTATTAGTATATGTAGATGACATTTTAGTTTTTAGCTATAACATGAAAGAACACTTAGGACATCTACAAATAGTTTTTAAATTATTTATAGATAATGGCATAATTATTAGCAAGAAAAAGATGAAATTATGTAAACCATACATTAATTTCTTAAGAATTACTATAGGAGAAGGAAAGATTAAGTTACAATCACATACAACAAAAAAGGCTTTGGAAATGCCTGATAAATTAGAAAAGATCAAAGATTTATAAAAAATTCTAGGAATACTAAATTATGCTAGACAATTTATTAAAGATTTAGGAAAGGTAGCAGGACCACTTTACGCTAAAACTGGAACAAAAGGACGAAAAAATTTTAATACAGAAGATATAAAGCTAGTTCAAAAATTAAAAGAAATAGTCAAGGATATACCAGACTTAGCCTTACCTTTAGAAACAGGCTATCTAATAATAGAAATAGACGGTAGTTTTGAAGGATGGGGAGCCGTCCTTAAAGCTAGAAAAAATAAGTATAGTGATAAGAAAGAAGAACGCATATGTGCTTATCGAAGCGGAAAATATAGAGAACAAGGGAATATGAGTAGTATAGATGCAGAAATATTAACAGTAATATATGGTCTTAATAGTTTTAAAATATATATTCTAAATAAACCAGAAATATTAGTAAGAACAGATTACGAAGCAATAGTAAAATTTCATGAAAAAATTAGTGAGAAAAATAGCAGTAAAAGAAGATGGTTGAATTTTATTGATGCTACTTCTATATACAGTATTAAATTTGAACATATTAAAGGTAAAGAAAATACTTTAGCTGATAAACTTAGTAGATTAATTTCAAAAACTACTATCTAGTTTTTTCTGCAGCATGACAGACAAAGGGAAAGCTAAGGCTTCCACCTCAAACTCCAGTGCAGACAACTATTTAAAGACTTTATTAAGCAATACTCATTTTCGGCCGCAGACTATGTTAAATACCTCTCAGACATCTATTGACCAGACAATAGAAAGAATACATTTTGACAGACAAAATTTAATTTATTATCCAGAATCAAATTTCAGTTTCAAGACAAGGCCCGAAGCACAGGTTGACAGAAATCAGAAATGCTTATTAAACAATTTATGAATTTCTTACAATAAGACTCCAAGGGATGTCAACTATTTTTTAGCTGTTATGAATGCCCTGGCACAATATTGTACAGACAAAAATTTAACTAACAAATTTAAATTTTATGTAATTATCCAGGGAAGAACACCATGAGTTTACCAGACATGGATATAGGTAGTAGGTGCTATCAAAGGTTTTAAAGACCCGTTATATAAAGGTTTTAATAATTAGATCGGATATAGTTGGTTTTCCGCGAAATCTATTTCAGTAGAGCGTATGATGTCGATGGCCAATGAAGCTTTAGACTATGCTAGAGGTAATTTAGGACCAAATTTTTTTATAGTCCCAGAACTTAGAAATTAGACAAATTTTTCTCAGTATAATATTCAGAAAGACTCAAATAAAATTATTTTCTGCGATCATTGCAGTTCAATGACGGAAGGTTTTAAAAGACTAAATCATAAAAATGAACTTTTGGAAAAAGAAAGAGACAATTTACTTAGACAAAATATGATGTTACAAGACTATATAAGAAGTTTAGAATTAAACCAACAACAAAATACTTTAAAATCTTTTAAAGACTCCACTACACAAACTGATTTTCAGACACAAATGAATTCTCCAACTCCACAAAAAATGGATCAGATGGGTGTACATTCCCCAGTGAATATATAAAGACCTACTGTATCAGGTAAAGGTACAGCTAGTCCGGTTCAAACGGCAACCGGTAAAGACTCATCATGCCCGTTAATGACTGACACTTTGCCAAAAAGTGTAAGAAAACTTCCTGCAAGTTTTAATTTAGAAGCTTCAAGCTCAAAGAGAAGGACTACTAAAATCAAAAGACAAAGTAAGACCAGTACAAATACAATTGAAAATATTATTGGACAAACACTTATGAGACTTTTAAAAGATACTACACCTAACATTGCCACTGAAGAAACAAAAGACATGATCAGTCCTAAAAAAGAAGAATCAGACGATGTTCCTAACTCAGACTCAGACTATGATCCAAACTTGGAACAATTTGCACAAGACCCCAATGTAAGTGATGACTCAGGCATGGAGTTTGATTCAGAGGCTTTGCATAATTTAGACACGTAATACTGACCTTAGCAGTTTTTGCAATCGTAAGCAATGACGATTGTTGGAAAATACAGAAAGAAGAGAAGGCAAGAAAGTCCTAAAGTCTACAGGAAAATGCAGACAGCATGTGTATTATTTTCAAAAAGAAAAAGAAGACAGAGACAACCATTTTCATTTTCAGAAAGAACTTTCAACATATGCACAGTACAATGGGACCCAAGACAACGACCCAAGTTCAATAATTCAGATTCCTTCAAGCGAATTGAAGAAATTTTAAAGTCCGCCTCTTATATATTTTCCTCTATATATAGCCTTTATTTCATTCAGAAAGAAGTAAGAATCGATTGAGGCAATTGACCATTAGCAAGTTTGAATATCCGAATATTCAACTAAATATTATAAAGTGTGAGCTATTGTACAGAATAAAATAGAGTGTGAGTGTTTGTAAGTAAGTGAGTTGTGAGTATTTATTTTTTAGTTCAGCCAGGAGCACTTCGGGGACTCCAGAAAGGGAACCCTCTCCCCTCTACATTATGTAAGTAGGTTATGGCTTTTCTAGAACTAGGTATTATTCCCCCATATGTATGTAAAATAGTTTTGATATACAGTATGTTGCATTATGTTATAAAATCATGTTAATATCATGTTGGTATGTTATAATCTTTCATACGTATACCCTTAGTATATGGTTAGCTTCTTAAATGCTTAAACAACTCCCACGGATTAATCTGTAAATTTCTAGGATGATCCATATTTACCCCTAGTATATGGTTATTCTCTTAAATGCTTAATAAATTCCGATGGATTAACCGGTAAAACCTAGGATGTTGAAGTCTGTTATGGCCAGAGAGCTGCAGGACAGTGTTTTCCAGGGTGTGGTTAAAGAAGCGATTCTTAAGTAATCAATTTAAGAGAAAGAGATGAAAAAGGTATAGCTATGGATAAGCTAAAACAGTTAGCATGTTCCGGGGTGTGATTAAAGAAGCAGTTTTTAAGTATAAGTTTAAGAAGAAGAGATGAACAGGGTATGACTATGGATAGATTAAGATTAAAAAAAAAAAAAAAAAAGAGAAGGTAAAATTTCTGGGGAATATACTTAGAATTCTAAAAAGACATTAGCTTAATTACATGAGTAGATATTAGGAGGAGGAAGTACCGAATAGGATTTTACAACTATAAGAACATAACCCCATTACCACAACCACCTTGAAACAACAACTATATATATATATATGATTTTGCTAATGTACAACGTGAAGTAGTATATTAGCATGCTCCCCAATTTTTAATTTTCCTAAAAGCCCTTACTATTTTTGACAACTAATTAAAATAAGGGACCCTTTTGTCTTTTCAAACCCAAACCCCCCAATTCATTTCCCTCCTCCCCGCATCACCCCAAGACCCCTTTTTTCTTCTCTGCAAATTTTATTTTGAGAATGTTAATGGAAGATGTTGGAATTATCTTAGTACTAAAATTAAAGGTAAAAAAAAAGTTAAGAGGATCCAATGGAATATTTTCCAGGTACAGCATATGATCACACCCTTAAGGTCTATCTGTATACATGAATTTAGTCAAAACGTATGAGCAAAACAAGTGTTTCTTGAAATGTTTTCTCAAGCAAGTGAAACCGAAGAGCAAAACTCTGCAAAAGTAGAAAAAAAATGATAATTCCAGGCTCCCAGCTAATTATTTCACCTTAATTGCTTTCAATTTGACAAATTAAAAACTTCTACAATGAATGAATTAACATTAATTTCCAAAAATCAATGCTTTTTATGACCACAATAACAAATGAATATTTGATTCCTCTCTGTACAAGCACAGAAAACAAAAATAAAAATTTAATCCCCAATTAAAAACCCATCAACGAAGCTGCTATTTTGCTTGATATCAAATCAGTTTGCAAATTGCAATATCAAAAAATCTAGCAGCAGAGAGATCTCAAGGTTAAAACTTAGCACATTTAAGTGAAGCAAGCATTGAAAAGAGCAGGTTAGAATGAAATCCAGATGGTTCAAATTGATGCAGAGAAGGAAAAAGGGATCTTGGGGTGATGCTTGCAGGAGGGAAATGAATTAGGGGGATTTTTGGTTTGAAAAGACAAAAATATCCCTAATTTTAATTCGTTGACAAAAAAGTGGTATGGGCTTTTAGGAAAATTAAAAATGGCAAAACTTCACATATAGCTAACTTACCCCTCTATTAACTAACTTCTTAGTCTAAATTTTAATAATTGCATTTTATAGATTTCAGTTAGTGAATAAATGTATATAAGACCCTAATATACAAATATTAACTAACAGATTTTATTAGTATTTCAATCATGTTTAGAGATAAAAAAGGAAAGGGGAGTGATTCACTCCCTTTATTCTCTCCAACACATCTTTTTCAAATCTTTTGTTTCCTTTTTCATATGGATTGTTATAGCTTACCTTTTAATTTTTGAAATACAAAAATAGAATTCAAACTAAAATTCCTCTAATTTCTTCGTATGATTTCAGAATTTAAAATACAATTTCAATGTATTTATACATACAACGTATTTATCCACGAAAATTAGCTATGAATAGAAATACAAATGTTGAATTGATACACATAAAAATTGGCTCTGAATTTAGCATCCAAATGCAAATACAAACGCTTACAACTTATATCTTCAAGATAAATATGAATTGATACAAATTCAAATGTATAAAATGGATACAAATTCAGATTATATGTATAAATATATAAATTCAAATATAATTTCAATGTATTTATACATACAACGTATTTATCTACGAAAATTAACTATGAATATAAATAAAAATATTGAATTTATACAAATGAAAATTAGCTCTAAATTTAGCGTCCAAATACAAATACAAACGCTTACAACTCATATCTTCAAGATAAATACTAATTGATACAAATTCAAATGTATAAAATGGATACAAATTCAGATTATATGTATAAATATACAAATGATTATCAAACTTCAACAATGAAATTTGTATGAGAATACTCACGTAACCAGACATCAATAATGAAAGAAGAAAATTAAACTAAGCAAATTCTTTGTCTGAATCAGACATCTAGAAAGGAGATTAACTTCTTACATATATTTGATTAAACTTATATCCCAAACAAAAAATTGTGAATCCTTAAAAATATAGAAATCAACAATTAACCTAAAACAAGTAGAGTAAATTCGAACCTTGGGGAGTGAAGAAGATCTAAAACTCTTATCTATAGATTTCAAGCCCTACCATTTTAGGTCTTTACGGATTGAGAGGCGGCAAGCGGGGTGTAGTGATTTTTAGTTGAATGTTGGAGGGAATAATAAAATGAAATTTGAAGGAAAATAAAATAACAAAAAGTTCCCTGAAAATTTCCATATATACACTACTTCATTTGTATATGCGGGCCCACATAAATAACAGTTATTCCAACTACCTTTAACCATGAAAAATAATTATTTTAAATCTTAACCATGTCAGGTAATTAAAGACTTATTTTATCTATGGTGTGTAATTTTTCCATTAAAAATTGGGGAGCATGCTAACGTACTACCTTCATATAGTATATTAGCAAAACCCATATATATATGTATTAAATATTTAATTTAATATCATTTATAAAGGTACTTGTTTGTCTAGTATAAATTTTTAGTTTTTGATAATTAATTTTTATTTTAAAAATTTAATATAACCATATAATTATATTTGTGCAACCAAACAGTACACTTGTAGTTACACTGTAATTACATTGTGACAAATAAACAAGTCATCATAATTACTAGGTTGCATAATTACTAGGCTGATAATTATTACCCTAATAATTACACCAATTCTAATTATCAGGTGACTTTCCAAACAAACCCTTAATGAAATCAATTAACTTCTGTAAAATGAGGGACGTGCATCTTTAGAGAAGGTAAAGAAACAATTAGTATTCAATTGCAATGTAAGTAAATGCTACATGAATAGTAATATGACGATTAGATATTTTATAATATTTTAATTTAATTTAGTGTAAGGGTAAAATGGTATTTCAATTTTGCACTTTGGAGCTTCTCACTTTTAGTATAACTAGTCTTATAATATACGTCTCGCGTGTGTACCTCGCTTCAATGAATTTAGTTTTACAAAATCACTTTAATATTAGAAAAAAAATATACCTGAACTAATAAATAAATTGACTATTTTAGTAAGTATGAAAAAACTTAATCATAAAATTAATATATTCACACAAATCATATAAAAGACATATAAGTAAGAGATTACACTATTTTTACCCAATAATCATATATAAAAAAACTTAAAATAATAACAATAAGGGTATTAGTTATGATTGTTATTCTAGTGTTTGTAAATTGGAGCTAGACCTCCCTTTTATTTTCTTTGCTGCTATACGAAAAAACTTAAAGGAGTGGATACGAAAACTTTTATTTACTATATCCTTTAATAAATAACTATATATAAGGTAATATTTAAATTAATTATATATATTTTAGGACTCTTAATTTCTTTTCATATATTTTAAGACTCATATATTTATTTTTTTCCACATATTTATTTTATTAAGGTTCTTCCCATATATTTTAGGAGTCTTAATTTAATAAAATAATAATTAAAGAAAAATAGTAAAAAAACAATTTTGTCTAAAGAAGAGACTTTTAATGAAGGACAAAAAGTTCAAACAACATTTATAAGGACCTTCACACTTTTACTATAGTATAGATATAGTATAGATATAGATATAGATATGATTATAGATATAGGTATATGTAATGTATACATAACGTATCGATATTGTACAAATAATATATAACTGCATATATATGATATACAACTATGTATCATATATATATATATATATATATATATATATATATATATATATATATATATCATTAAACTCGGGTCTAACATTATCCGAAAGGATAATTTTTAAAAATTATATTCACATAACTTTTAAAAATAGAGATAAATTTTAAATAATATCCTAAAAAAGAAATATTTGCATAAATCAACCTCAGAAGTCAGAGCTACTAAGCTCGTGCTACCTGTATATACAATAGTTTGACTGAGCTGTGACAATACTTTATCTTTCTCCCTAGATCGCGATGTATAAAGCTCTCTACCACTGCATTGTTGTTTCACCGAATAAAGACTAGGGATATTCATATGAAATCGTAAAATTAAATTAAATCGATAAATCAAGTCAAACAGGGAAAGAAAAAAAATGAGATTTACGTTTGGTTTAGTATCAATTTTAAAAATTCAATAATATTTGATTTAATTGGGTATTGGAGGAAAAAAAAAGACCAGATCAATTCAAACAGACGAATACACAATTTATTGTATAGCTTCATAAATGATTAATAAAAATATGGTATTAGTAAATGATTAATTTTATAAATCAAATTATCCAGATGCCGCGTAATTTAGAGTAAGAACTTTCTTTTATTTTTAGAAAAGAAATTTGGTTGCTGTAGAAATACTTTATGCTACATTAGAAACCAGAGGAGAAAAGGGATAGTAAAGATTTGAATTATGATACTTAATTATGTGAAATACTTGCTCCAGTTTTAGTAGGTTTCATGCATTGGCAATCCATGAAAAAGAAAAGAAAAAGTATTCCTCACATAGGAGCAACTACTATCAATTTCAACCATAAAAGCCTACTAGCCTAGCATCATATTGAAACATAAATAATGAAACAAAAACTATTTTTTTTTAATGCCCATGGTGTCCGGGTCAACCTTTGCACACATCAACTAATTCCACAGGATACCTGCCACCTTCCAACCTTCCACTAGCAACGGGTACTAGGAAAATTGGGGATTACACCATCAAAAATGACATATTCTACAAATGTTTTTCAGACTAAACTCACAACTTTGTACAGAAAATATGATAGTGTTACTATCTCAACTATCACCACGCATTGCTAATTAATGTCTTAAGCCATATGGATGTTGAGAACAAATGAGAAGAACCTCTATGACAGAGAAAGCACCTATTAAAACTGCGCTAACACTCTACAAACTCGACTGATAGAAACAGAGAAGCCATTGAAAGTTTAAGCTTCATTGGAGAAGAAAGGAAAAAACTGTATTGAATAGAAATGGAAAAATCAGTTACAATGAGCATCCCATGCTAGATATTTATAGACACACAAACTTCTAGAAGCATCTAGAAGCTGCTAACCAACTTTACAACCTTCCTCACTAAGCTACTACACGGCTAAACAACTTAACTAACTAACTAACTAACTTCAATACAATAGTCAAAATAAAAACAGACTAATGGAACAGTAAAAACAGACTAATGAAACAGTGAATTTTAACTAACTCTCAACTAACTGCATCTATTAACTTCAACACTCCCCCTCAAGATGAAGGGTACAAAATGTTAAGCATACCAAGCTTGCCTAACAATTGTAGATGTTGATCTTGACTCAAAATCTTGGTGAGAATGTCGGCAACCTAATGTTGAGTAGGTACATACATAGTCTGCACCAATCCTTCCTTGATCTTGTTCCTGATAAAATGACAATCAATCTCAATATGTTTTTTCCTCTGATGGAATATAGGGTTAGCTACCAATGAGATAGCAGACTTTCTATCACTTAGTATGGTGTTAGGCTTGATGATAGGAACATTTAACTTAGCAAACAGTCCTAACCAAGTGATTTCTGATAGAGCTGAGGCCACGCTTCTATATTCTGCTTCAGCTGAACTTCTAGAAATTGTATGTTGTTTCTTGGACTTCCAATATACTAAAGATCTACCAAAATGTACTACATAACCTGTGACAGACCACCTTGTGTTAGGACATGCAACCCAATCTGAATCACACCAACATACTAACTCTGCAATAGCTTGCGCAGCCTTTAGCCAAATTCCTTGTCCTAAGGTACCCTTCAAATATCTAACCACTCTATTTGCAGCCTCTAAGTGAGACCATTTTGGTTGTTGTATGAACTGACTTAAAGTTTGCATAGCATAACTGATATTTGGCCTAGTGATAGGAGCATACATGAGCTTCCCAACAAGCCTCTAATAAGAAGTGATATCCTTGAGGATGACATCTCCAGTAAGACCAGTAGCTTTGTCAAATTCTACTGATGTCAGTCTCACATTGAACTCTAAGGGTCTGAAGGTAGGCTTAGCACCAGTAAGTCCTATCTCATAAATGAGTTCAAGAATGTACTTTCTCTGATTCAGTATGACTCCATTTGCAGATCTTAACACTTCAATGCCTAAGAAATACTTAAGCTCCCCTAAGTCTTTGAGCTTGAATTGCTGATATAGTATCTTCTTTGCTTCAGATATCATAGTAGCATTATCTCCAGTAATCAGTAAATCATCCACATACACTAATACTATAACCATCTATTCATTTCTTTTCAAGGTGAAAAGAGAATAGTCATAGGTACTCTGAATAAAATCTGCTTTAAGTAGTGTTGAAGTAAGTTTAATATTCCATTGCCTGGAAGCTTGTTTAAGTCCATAAAATGACTTAAGCAATCTACTGACTTTGTGTTATCCTTCTTTCTTGAATCCATCTGGAATCTCTATATACACCTCTTCATCTAGATTCCCTTACAAGAATACATTGTAGACATCCATCTGGTACATACACCAACCTCTTAAAACTGCTAAGGCAATAGCACATCTGGTAGTAACTATTTTTACAACAAGTGAAAAAGTATCATGATAGTCCAACCCTTCTTGTTGACTATATCCCTTGGCCACTAGCCTTACCTTGAACCTTTCAATCTCTCTATTAGATTTATATTTGATCTTGTACACCTATTTTGATCCAATAACATTTTCCCTTGAGGTAAGTCAACTACCTCCTAAGTGTTATTGTCTTCAAGTTCTTGAATCTCCTGCTTTATAGCCTCAATCCACTTCTCATCTTTAGTAGCTTGACTAAAAAAATGAGGTTCCACTAATATACAGAAACTAGCTAGATAGTATTGATAGATTGGAGTGGTGCTGTCATAAGATAAATAGTTGGTTAATGGATATCTTATCCCTTTTCCTTTTCCTGGTGTTGCATAATCTTCCATCCAAATAGGTTGTTTGAAAAAGTGTCCTTCTTGGAAGATCAGCTGCAGGTGGTGATGAGATGTTATCTGGTACAGCAGGAACTATCTCATCATATGTATCCGCTGAGGAACCTGAATGTGGCATTTCTTTACTAGGCATCTCATGTGATGACATGTTAGGTTTTGCCTCTATATCTGTATGATCAATAATGTCTACATATTTTTGAAGAAAATCTGTAGTAGTTGAATCTTTAGGTCTCTTGCTTGCAAAAGAAAACACATGCTCCTGGAACATGATATCTCTACTTACTAGGAACTTATTAATTGTAAGATCCATCAACAGGTACCATTTTTGAGTGGCAGAATAGCCCATAAATACTGCAGGTCTAGTCCTCTCTGAAAACTTATCACCTTTTGGCAGTACTGATGTCACACCCCGAGTCCCAACGAGGCGTGATTGGCACCCGAAGTCGATATGGCCCGAGAGAACCAATCTGTGCTTATGAACACTCCATGCATATCCTCATATGGACCTTATGAAACCCCATGCAACTATGCAAAAGTCATGGATATGGAAACGGATATGGAAACATATGCCATATATATATATATATCAACTTGGCCGTTGGGGCCAACAAACCAAAATGAGCATACATATCTTACATTCTGTTCCCACATAAGTCTACAAAAGCCTCTAGCTGAAATACATGACTATGCAAACCTAGAGTCGGGACAACACCCCGCTCTATACTCATATACAATACCAAAATAAATGTACATGGCAACTCAGAAAGCCCCGAACCAAGTGGAGCTCACCAAAAGTCGGCAAAAGATCCGCGACCTACAGTGGAGGTCTACTAGTACCTGCGCCTGCAGCAAGTAAGGTAAGCCCCCAAAAGGGGTCAGTACGGAGAATGTACTGAGTATGTAAGGCCATATGAAACTTGTTATAAATACATCAATAGAATCAAAACGTAATAGGATAGGCAACATGAACAACTCATCGATTTGCATATGTGGAACAATGTAGCTTACATAAATTAAGTTCTTCTCTTTATGATTTATTCCTCATTGCTCATATCATAACGTACCCGGGCCCCGACTGATCAGTGGGTCTTAACATCACCTTATGTGATGTTGGGATCGGGTCGAGCTAGGCTTATGCCCCTAGACCTGCCACCCATAATTAAATACATCAGGATCGAGTCGAGCTAGGCTTATGCCCCTAGACTTGCCACCCATAAATCAACACATCGGGATCGAGTCGAGCTAGGCTTATGCCCCTAGACTTGCCACCCATAAATCATAACCAACAACAAATGTGTATTACTTTAGTCTTACTTTTGATAGATTGATACTTGTGAGGAATTGATTCATCCTCTTATGAGAGAGTGATACAATCAGTGATGAGAGATTAACGTATGTACATAGCCACAACATTCTTGGAAACTCAAGAACACAACATGATTGAGACTTTTGGAACATGTCCATAATTATGTAACCCATGAACCACAATAACTCATGAATGAGGAGTATAGGACTCAACAATAGATAACATTATTGGAATCATTAGACACAAGTCAATGAACAAGAGGTATGTGTATAGCCACTATTGGCACTTTGGAACATAACCTTTTTGGGCTTTTGGAACATTGACTAACGAATATGAGACATACAATTCCCAAGTGATCAATGAGTAGGGACTATGTGATAATAACCATTTCTAAATGGATATAGAATACCTTAGCACATTTCGGGATAGGACTAGCATAATGCCAATGTGAATACGACGTACCGCAAAAAGATACGAACAAATTAACCTTACATACCTTGTATTCTCAATACCAACACACAATCTTAAATGCGCATACAATAGTTCCGCTCCTTCCTTATGTTCCACTCTACAACACAAATACACAACGGAGCCAACATTAACCACCAACTACTTTATAATGCATAAAATAAGTATAATTCTCATGTTTGCCTTTAAACATGCCATGTCCCGCTTGACACAACCATTCATGAAAGTATTATTCCAAAAATCCCACAATATTCCCACCATTGACCAACACATGATAACCAATAGCATGTCATGCCAAGTTCACACTTTCCACTCTCCATTATCACAACATCATACTTATGCCATCAATTTCCTTCAACACACCTCACAACAACAAATCGGCCAAAATCCCCTAATTGACACTTATATGAAAATAGCATGTTTAACAAAAAAATAACACCATACATGTTTATATTTTATCCATACCATGCTTTTTCATTAAGACATCAAGTCTCTTTTCCACCTTCAATTCACAAAGATGGCACATCTTCCACCAAAAGCAACAATACACCATTAACCACCTTGCCAACATAACTATCATGATATACATAATCTACCATGCATATAATATGTTAATCCATGAGAATAAATACTTACCAAGTCTTGGAATAGGATGATCTTGCTTCAAAAGTTGTCTTTGAGCTTCTAGGGTTTAAGAGAAAATATGTTGAAAAATAGACCAAAAGGCATGAGCTTCCAAATGACCAAAAAATCATATTTTTGGTCCCTTTTATAAGCATTTATGTCCATACTTATCCACTTCTAAAGCATTAAATGCTTAGTCTAGAAGGTCTTGAAAGAATGGGTCATTTGACCCATTTTGGGCCATGCATGCTTTTTATTTTTGGGTCCTTTTTGGGCCCAATTCACTTAACCCAGTAAAATCAATAATTTCTCGTGCTCAAATCATATCATACGGGTTACAACAATATTCCCACTCATGTTATTCATATCCGTAGCCTCAATCCCAAGAACAAGCGATTCTAGCCACGTATGGCCTATTTTTTCCAAAAGGGTAATATCGTCATTTTGACCCCAAATTCGTTATCGAGTAATTTTATCATACAAATATAATATTTGACTCATTTCATACATGTTGTAGAAGATACGTGGCAAAAATCGGCTCGGTACGTCCCCGGATACCCTCGGGACTTAGAAATTTCCAACTTTCGAAAAAGTGGAAAACCCAAGGTGGCACGCCCCTGGGCGCACCAAATTACTGCCTATGGGCTAAAAACTTTAGCCCAGAGCGGCGTGGAATGGTCCCAAACGCGCCCCTCCTTAAAATTTTTTGAAAATTTCATTTTTCGACTTTTCTTCGCGGGTTCGGCTATATACTTCAAGTCCTATCCTTTAACTTACTTCTTAACCTTAATACACTTTGTTTTGAGGTCCTCTTAGCCTCATTTTGAACCCCACAAATGCACAATGACAATTGCAAAACACCATCTATGCAAGCTTAATCACATATCAAGAGCCAAATTCAATTATCTCGCCAATAACATTACCAAATGCATACTTATAGCTCTCGAGACCTAAGTACCTTATTTAATGTCGTCAAGTAGGGTTAGGAACGTATGGGGTGTTACAACTGAAGCATAGCATAAACAACCAATAACTCTTAAATGTGATAGTGATGGAATCTTTGAGAACAACAACTCATAAGGACTCTTACCCTATAGATGAAAAAGGTAACCTGTTCATTAGATAAACTGCAACCTTAACACTCAAACCCCAAAACCTGGTAGGCATTTGAGATTGAAACTTAATGGCTCTAGCAATATTCAATATCTGTTTGTGCTTCCTCTCAACCACACCATTTTGTTGAGGTGTGTGAGGAAAACTACGTTTATGTATTATTCTTAAAGACTGAAACAACTCTCTACATTGAGAATTTAAGATTTCTATTTCATTATCTGATCTTATAATCTTCACATGAACACCAAACTGAGTCTGAATCATACTCAGAAAATTTTTGATTGCCACAACAGTTTCAGATTTTAGCTGCAACAAATAAATCCAAGTATATCTGCTATAGTCATCTACCAAAGTCAAGAACTAATATTTCTTATCAAAAGTTGGAATTTTATAAGGCCCCCAAAGATCCATATGTACAATGTCAAAACACATATCAGCTCTAGTGTCACTAGTAGGAAAAGCTAGTCTAGTCTACTTGGCTAATGGACAAACATGATACTTATTTAAGGACTCTATATCTTTATTATGATTCAAAAGATTCAGTGACTTCAAGGCTTGAGAAGAAGGATGGACAAGCCTTCTGTACCATAGATTGTAGTCCTGCACATCTACCTCTGCAACTAACTTCTGAAGAGTGCTAGCTCTTTATCTCTCATTCACTCCAGTCTTACTTCTGAGAATGTATAGATCACCTCTTTCTTTACTGATCCCCTTCATCCTACCACTGTGAAGGTCCTGAAATGCACAGAAGTCTGGGTAGAAGGAAACAAAACATGAAAGTTGTCTAGTCATCTTAGATACTGATATCAAATTGAATTTGAAATTAGGTACAAACAACACATCCCTTACAACTTAATCCTTAATAACATGTCCCTCTCTAATGTGTGATATATCATCTTTGGCTCCAGTAGGGAGATTCACCTTATCTCTTTCTGAGTAAACTACTTTATGACAGTTTGAGAAAACATCTCTATGTGTTGCAACATGGTGAGTTGCACCAGAATCTACTATCCATTCTTGTGATACAACATGAGATAATAAGCAAGTAGCTATACCTAACATATTAGCTTGTTTCATTTCCTGTGTGTCCTTGTTCAGTAATTCCATGATCTGCTTATATTCTCTGACTGTGAAACCTTACCCTTTGGCTAGAACAACACTATTTATCTCCTTGTTTCGTTCATGACTAGTTGATGAAACCTGACCAACATCTCCAGTGAAATTATTTGCTGAGTGCTGAGTACTTGCTTGTCCTCCATAATGATGCCCATGGTTCCCATGTCCACCAAATTTTCCATGAGCTTGATTGTTAGACCCTCTAGAATAAAAGTACTGATGTGATCCTTTTAAGTTACCACGGTAACCTCCTCTTTTTCTCTACTTCCAATCAGTAGGATACCTTATCAACTTATAACAAGTTTCTCTAGTATGCCCAATAAAATGACAATAATCACATTTCTTTCCTTTGTAACTCTGACCTCCATTACTGTTTTCTGAGTTTCTATTCACATGCATAGCTATACGATCAGTTTTATCACTTACAACTGTAGCATAAGCAAGTTGTTGAATCTCATCTTCTACCAGCATTGTATATGCTTGGTTAAGTATAGGTGTTATTCCTTTCAACAATATCTACCTCCTAGCTTAGTCATATAAATCATTCAAACCACTTAAAAACTGAATTAACCTCAGTTGATACAAGTGATTTGCATAGTCCTTTGATGTTGGACAAGTACATGATGGAGCTGGAATTACAACATCATACTCACTCTGAAGGTTCTTTAATTTTGCAAAATAAGTGGATATTGAATCAGTTTCTTGATGAAGTGTATTAATCTCTCTGTGCAACTAATAAAGCCTCATACGATTCACCTTGTCTAATCTCTCTTTGAGATCTTTCCATACCTTAAATACACTTGTTGCATATATGATTTCGCTCAGTAATTCTTCACTAACTAAACTCATCAACCAATACAATACAATTGCATTTCATGTTTCCCACTACTCATGTAATTCATCCTTGTAAATTGCTCTGCTGCATGCACCATTGACAAATCCATATTTCCTCTTCCCTACTAATGCATTTTGCATGGATCTACTCCAAACTCTATAATTCTCTGATCCAATTAGCTTAATTGGAATTAAGGTAGCTCCAGATACATCTGTTTCTCCTATGAACAGCGGATCACCCAGATCAATTTTAGGTGCCATTTTTGAACTCAAATTCAACTAAGAACAGAGATCTAAACTCCACCACAATAGCTCAAAATTCAGCTTAGAATAGAGATCTAAACTCCACTATAATCGAGATCTAAACTCTATCGAGTTACTCCTTTAAACATCCATGATCAATGGCTCTGATACCATGTTAAAACTGGACTTACACTCTACAAACTCGACTGATAGAAATAGAGAAGCCATTGAAAGATTAAGCTTCATTGGAGAAGAAATGAAAAAACTATATTGAATAAAAATGGAAAAACCAGTTACAATGAGCATCCTCTGCTAGATATTTATAGGCTCACACAAACTTCTAGAAGAATCTAGAAGTTCCTAACCAACTTTACAACCTTCCTCACTAAGCTCCTACACGGCTAAATTACTTAACTAACTAACTAACTTCAATACAATAGTCACAGTAAAAATAGACTAATGGAATAGTAAAAACAGACTAATGAAATAGTGAATTTTAACTAACTCTCAACTAATTGCATCTATTAACTTCAACAACACAAATTCTGTTACTGCTTTCCACTTTCTGGTATTGTAAATAATAACTTGATCTACCATATTTATCCACACAAGACTACTGTTCAAACTCTAAAATGGTTCAAATATGCCACTGAGAAATGCTTGCAACATAATTCACCAAGACAATGATGTAAGCTTGCATAGATTTTCCATGCAACATGCAATATAAAACCATGCAGAGGCAAAGCACCAAGAAGAAGAATAATAGAAAAGCTTAAGAGGGAAGTTAACCAAACTGAAAAAGGCTAACAATAATAATTTTGTAACTTTTAGTTATTACAAACTTCTTATCAGAAACTTGCTTTTCTTTTTTCCTCTCTTAAATTGCTAGCGATAACATTCTCCCAAAAGAAAATTAACTTTGAACTCTCACAAATTGCTCAAAAATAACTATTTCACAGATTTTCCCAGTAGCAAATATTTCTTCACATTTGTCATAGACCACAACAAACGGATTACCCCCAATCATTCTCAATGTATCAAACAACCAATACTGGTTTGGATTTGTAATTTTCTACATATGAGAAGCCTGCCACAGACTATAAAATGGGAAGTATGCAATACACAAATAGCAACTATAAATGCATGAATTTGTGCCCATCATACGTCTATTCTCCATGAATAATTTAAGTTTCTATTAATAATCTTTACATATCAATTTGGTTTTGATGAAATTCATGGTTAAGTATGTATGAAACCCACAACGTTTTTAGGTAAAGAGAGACAAAGGAATAATATTAGCTATAAATAGGAAGAAGGTAACAAATGGAAATGTAAAATAGATAAAGAAAAAAGATTCTAATATAATGTGGAGCATATTATAAACTCAACCATAAGCCTATTAATTGAAGGTAGTCGCCTTACAAGTTTTTGGGCTGATTGGCAGAATGATTTTTGCCTTCTAGAGACCAGATTTATTGGAATAGTGCTCAAACCATCTTAATTGAGAAAGAAGAAATCTATAGGAATGACGTCCATTGGTAACTTGAAGAAACTATTGAGTGTTCATCTGATCTTGAAGACAAATGCTGCTTCTACATTAGAAATGGGAAATAAAGGATAGGACCTCTTATGGTCTCATTCAAGAGTTGATCAATAGTATTCTTCCTTCTTCTAACTTTTGGAATGTTAAGGGCTTTTCTCGCTTTTCTCCTCTGTAATGTCCCTATATGCATTTTTTGGGTCTTATATGAAAAGAACAAAATTAGAAATGTTTAAAAGAACAAAATTAGAAATGTTCTGAAAACAAATACTAAGCAATGTACTTGGTTAAATTTAGAACCTCACATTTTTTGTATTCTTGATATAACAAGGACTGACTGTGATGTAAATACTTTTTTGGACTTCCTAGAATCCTTTAATTTACTTAAGGACAAGACCAATTGGAAGTCTTTTGCTGTGCATACTAGCACTTCTTGATGAAATCAATAAAATCTCATCCCCAAAAAACTATTTTCTTCACACTACTTGAATAGTTACCACTCTCCTCAATTATGTCAATAGAGAATTCAGGATCTTTGTGCTTATTCTCAGTACTAATCCTCAAAAATTATTCCCTGATGTTTTTTTTCTATTCACTTTCCAATTGTATATTACATGGACAATAAGCCTTATATTATGTAAATCTATTAGAAATTTGAAATGTTGTTCTGGATTTAAGCTCACTTTCAAAAATCCCAAGTGCTACGCCTTTGTTGGAGAATTTCTGATCGTACATTCCTACACAATATAAAGAATTTGATGGTTTATACTAGTCCACCATGACAACAAAGACCTGATTCGACACTTGATCCTTGTATGAAATGAATGAAGAATAATGATGTCACCCAAATTACACCTCTAAATAAAGTATAAAGCTATCACTGATCTAATACAGAATCCAATTAGGTTGGGGTCGACCCCACAGGGAATAGGTCAAAATATCTATCAAGAGTCTGTATAAGCAATCAATAACAATCTCCAGTAAAAAAATGGGTTTTTGTGAATCAAGATTTCAAGAGTAACAGTTGTTAATTTCGTTGGATTTGTAATCAGTATTAGAGAGGCACTAGGACTGTGTTCTCCAATAACTTCATAACTCCGTAGGTTCTTCATACTTAGCGATCTCTTGTGGTGCTCGGCATGCAGAATCGATAGGTTATGTTCATCTAAATGACTTTGTGCCCCTATTAAACGACTATCCCCAATCACAAAGGTTCATGTCTCATGGGTTTTGCATTGCTAACCCTTATCATTGATCCCATATTAGTCTATCTTATTTACCGGCTTAAGTCTAATTAAGTGGAGGTGGATAACTCTAAGTCTCATTGTTGCTTCCCTTTTCCCATTTGTTACTCATCCTTTCATCCAAAGTAAAGATAAGGTGAGTTCTAACGTCTTCAGCCGTTAAAAAGCAATCAAACCGAAGAGAATAACAATACATGCCCAAATAGCCTTTGATAATCACCTTGTTCTATGAACACTACTTTGTTAATCTGTCATGGTTCCCACAACCCTAGTTGTGGTGGTTAGCTACTCATAATTTTAAGAACAAAAGAAGAATTTATGGAAGAAAGCATAATTATGAACTTATAGCAATAAGATTAAAAAATCCAAAATCTCACTTTGATTAAAGCCCTAAAATTCAATGTTTAAAATTTTAGGAAGAAAAATATGCCTTGAAACCTTGCAAAAATGTAATAAAGTGTAACCTGGTACAAAGTATCCAATAGGAACATTTATAGAAAAAATAAAAACCTATCCTAAACACACATGGATTTACTGAGTTGGTGCCTCAAACGAAGGAAGGTACGATCGTGGTTACATCCCATGATCATCCTTGGTGCTCGTAGGTTGGCTCTTGACTTTTGCATCTTTCAGGTCTTGGTTGGCACGATGCTTAGTATGAGCTTGTGTCTTCTTGGTACGATCGTGCATCCCTCCTATCTGCCTTTTCTTCCATTGCAGAATACATCTCCCACATTCTTCAATATGACTTCGTGGCATCATCCCATGATCATGTAATGTACTCATCTAATCCTCTTAGCATTTAACATCTGCAAACCTTAAGTCTGGAATTCTTTCCCACGATGCCTTGGTATGATTGTGACATTTAGGTACGGTCGTGGGAAGTCTTCATCTTATCTCCTTTACACTTAGCTTCTACAACACTATTTCAGGACCCTCTTTCCACGATCAAGTTGTACGATCGTAGCATCAATGTACGATTGTGGGAAGCTTTCGTCTGCATGACACTTGAGAGTCATTCCTCTGATTCATCCTACAATTACAATGGTACGACCATGGTCAGATCTCACGGTTGTGGAATGCTTCCGTCTGATGCTTTTAAGTCTAAAAATCTGTACTTTCCTTCTCTAGACGTCTTTGAGATGCAAATACCATAAAAATACCTCATATCCATATAAAAATACCTTTGTACTTACAAATATTCACAATTTTAAGCGTTGAAAGTGCCGTAAGTCTATGACACATCAACACCCTTAACTTAGATCATTTGCAAGTCCTCAGGCAAACAAAACACTAACAAACGATGCTTAACCAAGAGAAATCCAAAAGTACTATGGCAGTCAGATTTTCAAAAATCACTTAGGCATGCATTAACCAAAAACAGAAGTTCAACACCCTCCGATACTATCAAAACCAAAAATTGTTGTGTGCAGACAAACCACTCACCATAACAGAATAGGATCAAGCAATGACATTACATTATCAACAGACAACCTAGCACACAAACCAATGACATTATTCGAACAAACAGTAACTACGATGTAGCCCCTATGCCCTCACATCAAAGAAGTCCTTAAAACTCAGCATATGCAATAAATATCAAGGCTGGGGATGAAACTAAACACTCACTCCCACAACAAAGTCCAGACAGTGTGAGTTTGATACCATAGGCTTGCCCTTATTTTCTATGCCTTAGTCTTTCGGACAATCGAACTAGGATCACTATATGACTTTTATTGGCTTGTAACATGGGCTTGGGTATGGGTATGATACATATGGGCAAAGTGACTAACCCTCCTTGGCACTACACTACTTTTGGCTCCACTTTCCTACTTTCTTTATTTTTCTCCCTTTTTTTTTTCTTTTTAATTTTTTGGGCCCCGGGTTCGGTTTTATTTTCACAACTTATTCTTTCCCCCCTTTTTTTTTTCTCAAAATTTTCTTTTTTCTTTTTTTTCTTTTCTTTACACTATACCGCACCCGAATCCCTTTTCTTTTCTTTAACTAACTCTTTCTTCACACCAATGCTAAAGTACGCACCCCTATGATAGACACCATCAACTTAGATGATTTACCTGAGTTGAGGTACACAGTGTCCAAGGAGAGACCAGGGCCAAAATAGGTTCATTGTAATTAAGGATGGAAAGGTGAATTATCTAATGAAAGAAATTGGTCTATTTATGCTCAAATTTTGGGATCAGGGAATATAAACTTCTTATTTGGTAGTCTTTTAGGCTTGTTAGTGGACTTAATTAAAAAATGGCCTATGATCCTTTCCTAACCTCCTATCCTACAACTTTGGCAAGACTAACCGGGAAAGTTCTAGATCGCACATACACACCGACTTACATAATATTGGCTCAGGGCTACACACATATTTACTACCTATCCGGTTCATGTGATTTAGGCTACGGTCATCACGCTCCTAATCCTAATGCCATGACGAGATCCATATTGGTCACAGTTTAAGTAAGCACATAACACAACAAAAACATCTCATGAATTTTATGGAGGGGTATCATTTAAACACAAAAATCATTTCAAAATCAGTTGCATGCTCTTATTTATTTAGACTTCACTAAGTTCTCCTATCTCTCTCTCGGTTATAAAAACAACATAAAAACACAAAATTAAACTCCTAAACATGCCAGTTCTAACTAGATAGCGCATCAGAGGAAAAATAAACATGATAAAAAAAATCCTTAGATATGTTACACCCTCACCCCCAACTTAGAAATCATGCAATGCCCATTTCATGAAAGCATAAAATAAATGTAAAACTAGGGTAAGAACATACTTGTGGTGCACAAGAATCTAGTCGTAGACTCATCAATGGGGGTCATAGATGGGACCCCTTTCTGCACTCTATCTACAGTGGCCTCAGTTGTGGCTGTGGCAGTTTCAGTCATATGGGCACCGGTGGCGGCCGGTGCATTCAAAGATGTTATTGTGGGGGAAATCTCTGTACCTCCACCACTCTCAATCATAGTATCAGTAGCAGCAGTGGAAAACCTAGAAAATAGGACCTTAATAATCTCTAAAACATGTACCTTAGAGGTTCGCTCAGTCTCAAAAGTTGCGGTCATCGGGTCAACCTTATGCTTCCTTTTTCTTTCTTCTTTATCCTTCTTTTACTTTCCATCCTTGTCTTTCCTCTTTCTTTTCTTACTAGGCTGTGACTCACCCCCCATCTCATCTATATCCATACCTTTTCCTATAACTACTGGGGCCTGAGTATAAAAATCCGACACTAATGTGTCCACATCTATGACAAAGTCTGCAAAAAATGAGATCTGTGAAGGTGGAGTTGGCACAACCTACAATTGTCGCTCAGTCAGTTCTTTTACTATTTTTTTCAACTTATCCATCTCCTTCGTGACCATGCTCAAATCAAGAGCCTGAATATTCTCCAACTTAGCCATTATTCGACTCTCAAACCTATCAGACCAAGTTTGGATACCCCGTATCACTGCCTTGATATCATCCTCCATGTAGGGTTTTACCACTACCTCCAACTTCTTAATTCTCATATCATGAAGAGCCTGATTTCTTAGTAGCTGCTCTAGAAAATCTATAGGTATCAAGGTATAGCCTACAGGCATAGACTGAAGTGTACTCAAAGGCACTGTAGGCTTCTAAGTAGAAGAAGAATAACCACTGACTTTGAAAGTCAGAATCTTAGTAGTGAGGGTAGCCCCCTCTGTATCCTATAGAGGCAAGTCAGGCAAATGACCCCATGCTAGAGCCGCTGGGCTTCTTAAATCTTTAATCAATGTTATATCGTCAGCCTTAGTCTACCTAAGAACCTGGTCAACATCTGGAATGGAAGGAATAGCTGACTTCCAGTATGACATAGTCAACAAACTCAGGAAGGGTAGAGTAGTATTAGACAATAGCACCCTTTCCCGAATCTCTTCCATAATGATCTACAAAATGTTCAGCTCAAACTCCGCCAGAAAGGGTGTTACCATGCCCGTATTATCAGCACTGAGTATGTTGTCATTTTTGGTCGGTGCTATGCGGTGTCTAACAATGGACCAATATGCCTTGGCAGTGAAACGCAAGGTGTGTTTGTAGATCGTTGAACCATTCACCCATACAACTCTTTCCCTAACTTTCGTAATGTGGTTTGCCAACTACGTGTAATGTATGAGCTTGTCTCTTGTGGTCAACTTTTTCACTTTTTTCAGTTCAGTCATACAGTAGTCATACTCCAGAGTTTCATCTTCTAGCTCAAAATCCTCACCAAACAAGGCTATAGAAATAGCTTTCTCTAAGATATCAATCGGTGAACCTCTGACTATCACTGTGTCTAGCTTGGGCTGCTTTTTCATATCTTTCTCCTTCCCAGAAGGAGTCATATTTTTAATCATCACTGCATTATTTGCATAGAATTCTCTCATCATCTCAGGACAATAATCTTCCACTAGTCTAGTCATCTAGTCCAATTTGTATTTTTCAAACAATCAAACTAGCTCAGGAACTTTTTATAATGTCTGGGGTAGCATTGGGGTTCTTCTTGACTGCTGCGCTTTTGGTTCCCCCTATTGTTCATAGATACCCCATCAATATAATACTCCCGAGAATTTGGGACACTCTATCACCTTGGGTTTGAACCACTTTGAGGCATACCTACAGTAGGTCCTTCGAATGATTCTGGGTTAGACTCTTCTTCCTCTGAAGAACTCAACTCATCATCAGCAATCCTAGCTATTTCGGGCTCACCCCCATTTGGATTTGAATCTTGACCTCCCTCTTTGGACTGGGAAGGTTCAATAGGGGTGGCCATGGGTACCAATGTAGTGGAGGGTGTGGAGACTTTGGATTTGGCTCTAGTATTCCTAGGTGAGTGTTGTTCTTCCTTACTTCTTTTGGAGTACTGAACCTCCAACCCACTAGACTCTTCCGATACACTCTCAGAAGATGGAGGTGTGTCTTGGGATGCCGCTTCTTACCAATCTTCTTTTGCATCTCTTTAGAGTTTTAGGTGCCATAGTACCTGTACGTAAAATTGTTAGCCTAAAAAAAAAATCAAAAATAGTATGCAGAAATTCACTCAGACGATCCTTCCTATGATCGTAGCTTGGATGTACAATCATACCTTTGATCGTAGGAAGGTCTTCTCATTATTTCCTGCTAAGGTTGTTACATTAGACGATTACTTCTCATGATCGTACCTTGATATGATGATCGTGGAATGCGATCGTCTAATGAACTCCTGAAATATTGAAAACTGGCACTCCACCCCGATCTAACCTACAATCGTAGGTTGATTCTACGATCATACCTTGTGTCGTGGAGTGTGTACTAACACTTAATCAGTTTAAAATTTAATCCATTGACCCTAATTTGACCTAATTTGAACAAAAAATGGTACTAAGACTTCCCCCTTACCATGCCCAACATTCAAACAACTTTACGAAGCACTTTATTCAACTCATGTACTCACTCGACTCCCTCTGAACTCAATTTGATAATTCTTATTGCACTCAATAAGGTTTATGTTACTTATCCTCTCTATAATTTTGACTGACAATGAATAATTTTAACAAATAAGAGGAATACTTACTGTGCACAGAGTGAAAGTTATTGAGATGATGATGAGTTCGATCACTAAGGGAGAAAACGAGTAGAGCAGTCGAATTTAATCAGAGTTTCAATGAGAATCAAGTAATTTTGCTCTTATTTTCTTACTTGATTATCTTTTGGATGTGAAATTTTGTTTGAATGGGGAATGGGACATATCAGGTCAAGGGTATATGAATTAGAGGATAAAAACAGAGTTGGGTTGGGTTGGGTTGGTTCGGGTAATTTTAAAATTATAGGACCCAACAGATTGCTCAATCCCATGATCGTTGGTTCTCACCATGATAATGGTGCCTCTTTGTACCTTATGAGTTAAGAGAAACTTACCTGGGAACCTACGAAGCTTAAGTACGATCCTGGTATCCAACCATGATTATGCCTTACAATCATAGGTTCCATTTTGTAGATGTTGGTTTGCAGGAGTTCAGTCAGGCGATGGATTCCATGATCATACTCTCTTGGTATAATTGTGGATGCTCAATCTTAGAACCAACTCCTGGAAATCAAGTTGCTGGACTTCATGCAGACGACCGAACCCACAATCATAGGAACTTCCCACGGTTGTACAATGTTTTATGGGTTTGGTTCTAGTTCCAGTTTTGCAAATTCTTTTCTGCATTGCCCCTGCATGAGTAGAACACATTACCCTATAATTAAAATAAGTACAAAAACCTTGGGTTGACTTCCAAGAAGCGCTTGATTTAATGTCGTGTCACAACGTGGCTAGTTTGGTTACTTAGACTTTACCAAACTAACCCATGGGTTGCCTCCCATGAAGCGCTTGATTTAACATCACTTCACGACTCAGGTGTGCTTGATTTCTCAAGAACTATCTAGGTCCACTTCACATATCACCTTGACATCTTCAACCTCACCGAGATATTGTTTCATACTTTGGCTATTCACCTTAAACCTCTAAGCCTCGCTATTTTTAACCATGAATCAAATAGTAGTACTATATCACCAATGAATTCTCTTTTCTCAATCCTACGATCATGGTACAATTTCATGTTCTCTTTGTACAAGGCTGAACTTTCATAGGCGCAGAGATGGAATTCATCCATCTCATTTAACTATTCTATTCTCAACTTTTCCGTATCACTCCACTCTAGGTACAACCTCTTCAGTGCCTATAAGGCCTTATGCTCAAGTTCGACAAGCAAGTGGTACACTTTGCCATACACAAATTGATATGGGGAAACACCAGTAGGGGTCTTGAGTGCTGTCCGGTAAGACCATATGCATTATCTAACTTTCTAGCCCAATCTATCCTATTGACATTCATAATCTTTGTCAAAATGGACTTTCTCTCCCGATTGGAGACGTTATCTTGCCCACTTAATTGTGGATGATTGGGGGTTTCCCTTTTATGTTTCACTCCACATTTCTCGAGCAAGGCTTTGAATAGATGATTGCAAAAGTGTGAGCCTCTATCACTAATATAGCCCTTGGTGTACCAAATTTGGAGAATATATTCTTCCTAAAAAATGTTGTGACACTCTTCCCTTCGTTGTTTGGAAGTGCGACTGCCTCCACCCACTTTAAAACATAGTCAATAGAAATCAAAATATACTTCATACCATATGAGCTCACAAAGGGGCCAATGAAATCAATGGCCTATATATCAAATAGCTCAAGCTCAAGTATCACGGTCATTGAAAGCTCTTGCCTTCACTAGATGTTTCTTTCTATTTGGCATTGGTCACACACCCTTGCATAGTCATGTGAATCTTTATGAATGGTGGGACAATAGTATCCACATTGTAAGATCTTATGTGCAGTCCGCGCACCACTATGATGACACCCGACTGGTGACGAGTGATATGCCTCTAAAATACCCATCATCTCTACCTCAGGAACACATCTCCAAATCAATCCGTCTGTGCAAATCTGAAACAAGTATGGCTCATCCCAAAAGAACTTCGTCACATCATGCATAAACTTCTTCTTCTGCTGAAATGATAGGTCTTCCGGCACCACATCACTTACCAAATAATTGGCAAAGCCTACAGACCATGGAATCAAATCTTGCAATGCTACCAATACCTGCTCATTCAGAAACATATCAATCTCAAGCTCGTCGTTCATTTTCTACATTGCCTCTTCTTCAAAGAGTGATAAGTAGTCAGCTACTTGATTTTCAGTCCCCTTTCGATCCTTGACAGCAAAGTCAAATTCCTACAACAAAAGTACCCACCGAATCAACCTTGGCTTAACGTCTTTCCTCGCCATGAGGTACCTAAGAGCTGCGTGGTCTGTATTTACAATCATTTTTGTGCCAAGCAAATAAGATCAAAATTTCTCAAATGCGAACACTATAGAAAGCAACTCTTGTTCAGTCACAGTACAATTATTCTGAGCAGGATTAAGCGCTTTGCTAGCATAATAGATGGGATGTAAGATCTTCTCTCGCCTTTGGCCTAGGACTGCTCCTAGCACCACGCTGCTGGTATTACACATAACCTCAAATGGCATGGACCAATCAGGTGACACAATAATAGGGGATGAAATCAACTTCTTTTTCAGACACTCAAATACATTTAAGAACACATTATCAAACACAAACTTAACCTCCTTCTCCAACAACTTGCACAAGGGAAGTGCAATTTTAGAGAAATCCTTGATAAATCTATGGTGAAAACCCGCATGCCCTAAAAAGTTTCGAATACATTTCATAGAAATTGGTGAGGTAATTTTTCAGTCACCTCAATCTTCCCCTTGTGAACTTCAATCCCCTTCTTTGAAATATTGTGACCAAGCGCTATTCCCTCTTTGACCATGAAGTGACACTTCTCCCAGTTTAGCACTAAGTTGCAATCCTCACATCTCCTTAATACACTAGAAAGATGAGCAAGGAAATCTTTGAATGAATCACCAATAACCGAGAAGTCGTCCATAAACACCTCAATATTATCCTCAACCATGTCAGAAAGATGGCCATCATGCAATACTGAAAAGTTATTGGTGTATTAGAAAGGCCAAAAGGTATTTTCTTGAACATGAAAGTCCCATATGAACAAGTGAAAATGGTCTTCTCTTGGTCTTCGGAAGCAATAGAAATCTAATTGTAACCTAAATAACCGTCAAGAAAACAATACCATCCTCTGCCAGTAAGACAGTCTAACATCTAATCCATGAAAGGCATCATAAAGTGATCCTTCTCAGTCCATGCATTCAACTTCCTATAGTCCATGCATACACGCCAACTAGTGACCGGCCTCATAGGAATAAGCTCATTTTCTCATTTGGAACCCCAGTGATTCCATCTTTTTTAGGCACATATTAGATTGGGATCACCCATTTGCTATCAGAAATAGGGTAACCCACCTACATCCAACCATTTGATAATTTACTTTTATACCACCTCTTGCATAGATGAATTTAATCTTCATTTATGCTTAATACTTGGCACATAATTCAACTCAAGATGGATTTTGTGTGTGTAAATTCCGATAAGAATCCTAATGATATCAACAATGGATCGTCCAATGGCCCTCTTAAATCTATGAAACACAGACACTAAAGCCTCAACTTGCCAATCTACCAAATCAACTACAGTACTAACAAGCAAAGTATTGTTGGCCCCCAAAAACGCATAATGAAGATGGGATGGAAGAACCTTAAGCTCCAAAACTAGAGGCTCCTTAATACAAGGCTTAGCAAGTGGGGTTACTCTATTCTTCAAATCAAGATCTAGCTTCTTTGGTGCAAAATTGTATGAACCCCTACTATCAAGTGCGCTCTCCATCTCATCATAGCCCTTAATATCATCACCCTCGAAATTCATAATAGCCGCTGCAAGGGCTTCAAATCCAAGCCTATCCTTAATAGGAGCTATTAATGCATCCTCATTGACACTATCAATCATAGAAATCACCCGCATATCCTTTGGCTGCTTTATGGATTGGCATACATTGAAAGTCACTTGTTCGTCATTCAATCTAAAATTCATCTGCCTAGACTCCATATCAACCAATGTACATCCATTCGTAAGGAATGGCCTCCCTAAAATAATAAGGACCTCAAAGTCAACCTCACAGTCAAGGATGACAAAATCAGCTGGAAAAATGAAGGATGCAACCTTCACCAAAACATCACATAAGATTTCCACGGGTTTCTTCACAGTGTGATCCACCATGAGAATTGTCATCAAAGTCGGTTTGGGTGACCCCAACCCCAACTATATATAAACTGCTAGCGACATCAAGTCAATGCTATAACCTAAGTCACACAAATCTTTTGCAAAGTTGAAAGACCCAATAGAGCATGAAATCGTGAATCTCAAGGATCTTCCTTCATCTCACCCAGAGAGCGAGAAGCTATTGCACTGTAATGGTGTACATTATTAGTAGGATCAAAACTCACAGTCCTCTTCTTCGTCACTAATTCCTTCATAAACTTATGTAACTCGATATTTATTCAAGAGCCTCAACTAAAGGGATGTTCATCGATAACTCTTTCAACATGGAGATGAACTTTTGAGGAAAAGAAGAACGAGGTCGTGGAATGAGAGTCAATACTTTTGTGACCTCCTTTTCCTTCCTCTTTTTTACATTAGCCTCGTTTTAGCAACTAGAGGCTTTTCAGATGCATTGCCATTATCAACCAAATTTTTAGATTTGACCACTTTTTCATCATCGACAATCACCGGTTCAACCTCATTCTCAACAACCATGTGCATAGGTGGATCAATAGTCATCTTACTGTTCCTAGTAGTAACATCCAAGCAATGATTATCATTTTTGGAATTTTGGATGGTGTTGCTCGGAAGTGTACCCTATTGACGATAATTTAATGCGATGGACATCTGACCAAACTACTACTCAAGCTGCTTGATGGCGGTAGCATGAGATTCGACCTTTTGACTCATTGATGTGTCATAGTCTCATGGCACTTTCGATGCTCAAAACAAGGAAAATATGCAATAACTTGGGTATTTTTGGTTGGTATGATGTGTTTTCTGTCCTACTTTATAGAGAAATAGGTTATGGAGGCAATCTGGAGAAAAAAGAAAGAAGCATGCATTAGAATGAAGCATTTGAGGAAGAAAAGAGCCAAATCAAAGCTGGGGAGTGTTCCACGGCATGGACTCACATCACGTGAGTCGACCCATGCCACGTGGGTGGGTACCACAGGTCAATTCCTGCAGATTAGAAGGAAGCCTACTTTCCACGTCAGGAACTCACGGCACGTGAGTCAACCCACGCCATGTGGATTGATGCCATGAGTCAACTCCTAAAGAGTGAAATGAACCCTATTTTCCATGGCAGGAACCCATGTGACGTGACTTGGTTCCACGACACCAAGTCACGGTACCGTGGAAAATTACCGACTCTGTTTTCCTATTTTATTTAGGATAGGATTCACCTTGTATCTATAAATACTCCTTTATTGTTCTTCTAATGGTTGCAAATGTTAGAATCTCACCTGTATTCTAGACTTGCTCGAGAGAGAGGTAAAGATTTGAAACAAGGAATAACAATAGAAATTTGAAGCTATCAACCTTCATCTAATAACTTGAGCCATAACAGGGATAATTATCTGAGATCCAGGATAAGGGTTAGTAGTGCGACACTCGGAGACCGAGAGGAGAAGAGTGAAATTTGTCTAACCAAGGTCGAGAGACATTTAGATGAACTTAACTTGTTAGATTTTGCATGCAACGCAGCGGGACAGTCTTGCTAGTACAAATAACTAGTAGAGTTAAGGAATCATTGGGGATCACAGTCTTAGTGTATTTCTCATATTGGTTACAAATCTGAAAATCAACAATCGTTACTGTTATTACTTACTCACAAAAGAAAACCCCCCAGTTTTATTTACTTGCCAATTACTCTGACTAGTATTCAAAATAATTTCATCCTAGTCCCTGTGGGATCGACCCCAACCTAGTTGGATTCTATATTTGATACAGTGACCGTATTATACTTTTTTGGAGGTATATTTTGGGCGATATCAAATTTTGGCACCGTTGTCGGGGACTATGGTTACGGAGTTGAGTATTTTTCTTGTTGGAGTTGATTGGTTTTATTTTACTATACTTTTAAGGGCACACGCCGGTGTATGCCTAATACTAGGAGTCAAGGCAATCCCCTGATTCCTCTTGATCCTGAAATAGAAAGAACTCTGAGAGCTAATCAAAGAATGGTGAATACAGATGAAGTTCAGGATCCCGCAGCCGCGGGAGACATTCATAACCAACCAATTCAGCAGTTGGTCATGAAACATCGGACCAAACTACCGTTCAATTGACACGAAAAGAGCAAGCTAGACAAGCTGCTCTTAGGCAAGCAGATAGAGATAATCGAGCTATGCAAGAAGCAACACATCGTCTAGCTGATGCTGAAGAGAGACAAAGAAGACTGAGGGCTCACCGAACACGTCAAAGACCACATGTGCCAATTTTTGATGATCCAGAAGAAGAGGATGTGGCTTATTTTAAGCCAGTAGAGACTGGTGCCATTATCCCACCAGAATTACCTCAAGGCACTAAGTTCGACATTATAAGTGGCATGATCCACCTGCTTAACTTGAAAGGCGTATTCGCCGAACTTTCGATGGATGATCCAAACATGCATGTGATAAACTTTATGGGAGTCTGTACTTCGTATAATTTGACTGGAGTGGACCAAGAGGCTATTCGGTTAAGATTGTTTCCATTCTCTTTAACTGGAGAAGCAACTTTGTGGTTGGCTGAATTACCATGAGGCTCTATTACTGCTTGGCAAGAGTTGAGAAATCAATTTCTAGAGAGATTTTTTCCACTCTCCAAGATGTTACAATTGAAGGATATGATTTACAACTTCAGACAAATACATTCTGAAGCACTCTACGAGACATGGCTAAGGTTTAATAAGAAGCTCCAGAATATTCCAAATCATAGAATGAGTGGCAGGAGTTTACTAGAAATTTTCTATAAGGCTTTAAACGTAAATACTATAGATGTAGCAGATACTATCACTGGCAGAGCATTTATGAGTCTGAGGTGGGAACAAGCTTCAGAGATTTTAGATCGTATCACTAAGACCAACCGAGGATGGTATACTCTGGAGGCAGATACACCTACTGGTACATACACTACTGGAGCATCAGCAGCACAACAGGCGTTGGATAAGTTTGTAGCTCAAGAGGTCGCACAGCTGAGGACAGAAATTGGTTTGCTAGCTAAACAGATTATGGCTAGAGATGCTGAGAAGGTGCATGCCGTAGGTCCACAAGGCAAAACACCTACGCATGACGAGTATAAATCTGATGAGAAAGCTAAGTACTTGGATGGAGAAGTGGTGGATTTTCGAGCCAAAGGCCAAGGGTCTAACTAAGATTCTTGGAACTCGAGGTAAGGGAATCAGGGTTGGAACTATTATGGAGACAATTACAATAGGTCAGGATATAGAGGCAGAGAACGAGATCGTGAGGGAGACTGGAGACGAAAAGAGGATTACAAGGAGAAGAGCGGTACTTATGTTCCACCAGGGAACCGTGATACTAACTACGGAAATTCACGAATGGAAACCCTTCTTACAAAATTTGTTAAAGGATCAGAAAACCAAGAAAATTTCTTGAAGGAAATTAGGGCGGATATTTCGGGAATAAGTCAGAAAGTTGAATCTCACTCAACTGCCATAAAACAGTTGGAGCAACAGTTTGGAAAGATATCGGTGGCATTGAACCAACGTCAAACAGGCACACTTCCAAGTAACAACATCCAAAATCCTAAAAATAACGGTCATTGTTTTGCCATTACTACAAGAAGTGGAAAGAGCACGACTAACCCATCTATTCCTGCGGATAATGATAAGAAAGAAGAGCTAGTGGTGGGTAATGAAGAGGTTGAGATGGAGCCAGAAAATTTAGTAGCTGATAATAATGCAACTCACAAACCCCACAGTATTAATAAGGAAGTGGAATCTGAAAAGAGGAAAGAGAAGGAGGTTCTACAAATGTTGAAAACTATCCCACGACCTCCTCCTCCCTTTCCTCAAAGGTTGAAAAGGAAGGCTGAGGAAGGTAAATACTAGAATTTTATTATAAAATTGAAAGAGATATCGGTAAATATCCCTTTTGTTGAGGCATTGGAGCAAATGCCCGGTTACGCGAAGTTCATGAAAGACTTGGTGACGAAGAAGAGAACTGCCAGTTTCAAGCCGGAATATAACTTACATCATTGTAGTGCAGTTGCTTTGCATTCCCTAGTAGAAAAAAAGGAGGATCCAGGAGCTCTCATAATTCCTTGTACTATTGGGTCGTACAACTTTGCAAAGGCACTGTGTGATTTAGGTGCTAGCATTAACTTAATGCCGCTAGTCATTTTCAAGCAGTTGGGGTTGGGAGCACCAAAACTGACTTCTATGAGGCTTCTTATGGCAGATAGAACTGTGAAAAAGCCGATGAATATTCTATATGATGTTTTGGTAAAAGTTACATCTTTCATCTTTCTAGCTGACTTTGTGATTCTAGATTATGAAGTTGATTTCGAGGTTCCTATTATTCTGGGAAGACCATTCCTTGCCACTAGCCGTGCGTTGGTTGACATGGAAAATGGGCATATAAAATTCAGGTTAAATGATGAACATGTTACTTTTAATATTTGTCGTTCCATGAAGCAACCGAAAGATATGCGTGTGATTTCTATAATTGATATGCTTGATGAGAGTGCCATAGTCGTTCCAATTGAAGAAAGGTTGGGGGTAGAAGCTCTTGCGGCTGTGGTTATGAATTTTAACAGTGATGGTATTGAGGAATACGATGAGATTGTTGGAGCACTTGCTGGTAGGGGATCCTACACTTATACTCAGAAGAAACTTGATCTCAATTTGAAGAATAGGGTGACCCCACCTGCTCGCCCTTCTGTTGAGGAGCCTCCAGTCTTAGAACTTAAGGCTCTTCCTTCTCACCTTTACTATGCATTTTTGGGAGCTAATAACACCTTACCTGTAATTATTTCTGCTGAGTTAGCAGTATGGAAGGTAGAAGCTCTTGTTTCAGTATTGAAGAATTTTAAGAGGGCTATTAGTTGGTCCATTACTGATATTATAGGTATTCCACCCAACATTTGCACTCATAAAATTTAGCTTGTTCCTGAGTTTATACTGAGTATTGAGCACTAATATCGTCTGAACCCACCTATGCAGGATGTTGTGAAGAAATAAATCATTAAGTGGTTAGATGCAGGCATAGTTTACCCCATTGCTGATAGCAAGTGGGTTAGCCCAGTGCAGTGTGTGCCAAAGAAGGGAGGAATCACTGTGGTTCCAAATGACAAGAATGAGTTAATCCCAATGAGGCCAGTCACCGTTTGGAGAGTTTGCATGGACTATCGAAAGCTAAATTCTTGGACCGAAAAGGATTACTTTCCCATGCCTTTCATGGACCAGATGTTGGAATGTCTCTGGAAGGGGGTGGTACTGCTTTCTTGCCATTTATTCGAGATTTAATCAAATTTTTATTGCTCCTGAGGACCAAGAGAAGACCACGTTCACCTGGCCATATGGAACTTTCGCGTTCAAGAGGATGCCATTCGGGTTATGCAATGCACCAACCACTTTTCATTGTTGCATGATGTCTATTTTCTCCGACATTATGGAAGACACTATTGAGGTATTCATGGATGATTTTTCTGTAATGGGAGATTCTTTTGACGATTGTCTGGCCCACCTCACTAATGTGTTACAAAGATATGAAGAGTGCAACTTAGTGCTAAATTAGGAGAAATGTCACTTTATGGTTAAAGAAGGTATTGTATTGGGACATCGAATCTCAAAGAAGGGTATCGAAGTAGACAAAGAAAAGATTAAGGTAATTGAAAAATTACCCCCACCAATTTCTTTGAAAGGGATTCGAAGTTTTGATATGTTGGATTTTATAGAAGATTCATCAACGATTTCTCTAAGATTACACATCCATTATGCAAACTTTTAGAGAAAGAGGTAAAGTTCATGTTCAATGGAGAGTGCCTAAAAGCATTTGAATGTATGAAAGAGAAGTTGATTTCAGCTCCTATCATTGTTACACCAGATTGGACGATGCCATTCGATGTTATGTGTGATGCTAGTGGAGTAGCCTTGGGTGCAGTCCTTGGCCAAAGATATGAAAAGATTCTACATCCTATTTACTACGCTAGCAAGGCACTTAATCCAGCCTAGAAGAATTACACTGTGACTGAGCAAGAGCTGTTGGCTGTGGTTTTTGCTTTTGAAAAATTTCAATCTTACTTGAATGGTACGAAGGTGATTGTAAATACAGACCACGCCGTACTTAGATATCTTATGTCAAAAAAGGACGCCAAGCCAAGGCTGATTTGGTGGGTACTTCTACTACAAGAATTTGATTTTGAGGTCAAGGACCGAAAGGAGACTAAGAATCAGGTTGCAGACCACCTCCCACACCTTGAGGAGGAATCCATGCTAAAATTAAGGGATGATCTCAATATTGATGAAACTTTTTCAGATGAGCAAGTGTTAGCAACATCACAAGACTTAATCCTATGGTTTGTAGATTTTACCAACTTTCTGGCAAGTGATATAGTCTCGGAAGATATGTCGTACCAGCAACGGAGGAGATTTATGCATGAGGTGAGAAAATTCTTCTGGGATGAGCCTTACTTGTTTAGGGTATATGCAGATGGTATGATTCGAAAGTGTATCCCAGAGGCCGAAATGATGAGTATTTTGGAAGCATATCATTCATCTCCAGTTGGGGGTCATCATGGCAGTACGCGAACTGCGCACAAGATCTTACAATGTGGGTATTATTGGCCTACCATCTATAAAGATGCTCATGACTATGCTCGTGCCTGTGACCAATGTCAAAGAAAAGGGAATATCTCATGCAGACACGAACTTCCTATGACAACTATACTTGAGCTCGAATTGTTTGATGTATGGGGAATTGATTTTATGGGCCCATTTGTGAGCTCACATGGGATGAAATACATTTTGGTAGTTGTTGACTATGTTTCTAAGTGGGTGGAGGTGATTGCACTTCCCAATAATGAAGGAAGAAGTTTCATGACATTTTTAAAAAGGAAAATATTTTCACGATTTGGTACACCCCGAGTTATCATTAGTGATGGAGGATCCCATTTCTGTAATCAGCTGTTCAAAACCTTACTAAATAAATATGGTGTCAAATATAAGGTTGCAATACCTTACCATCCTCAAATGAGCAGACAAGTTGAAGTGTCAAATCGTAAAATTAAGTCTATTTTGACAAAGACAGTGAATGCCAATAGGACTGATTGGGCAAGAAGATTGGATGATGCACTATGGGCATATCGAACTGCATTCAACACACCAATTGGTATATCTCCATATAGGCTGGTATTTGGTAAATCGTGCCATTTGCCTGTCGAACTTGAACATAAAGCGTTATGGGCATTGAAGAGGCTGAATCTAGAATGGAGTGATGCAGCTAAATTGAGACTAGAGCAGATGAATGAGATGGATGAATTTCGTCTCCGGGCTTATGAAAGCTCAGCACTGTATAAAGAGAAGATTAAACTATATCGTGATTGGAGGATTGAACGACGAGAGTTTCACCCAGGAGATTTGGTGCTGCTCTGTAACTCCAGGCTTCGCCTTTTTCCTGGAAAACCGTAGTCTAAATGGTCTAGACCATTCACTGTTGTTAGGGTGTTCCCACATGGAGCAATCAAAATAAAAGGTGATGATGACATTCTATGCAAGGTAAATGGGCAGCGTGTAAAGCACTATGTGGGAATCACGGAAGAAATTAGGACATGTGTGGAGCTGAGTCTTGATGAAGTCTGATTAGTCAAGTTAGCCATGTAGTGCCGCGACGTTAAATTAGGCGCTGCTTGGGAGGCAACCCATAGGCTGGTTGGTGTAGTCTGAGTATCCAATTTAGCCATGTCGTGCCGTGACGTTAAATCAGGTGCTGCTTGGGAGGCAACCCAAGGTCTGAGTTGGTTATGATCTGACTATTGGAGGATGCGAAGGATAAGTTAGCTGGAATTTATAATATTGAATTGAAAATATCAGTGTAACCCACGACAGTGATTCATGTGTCGTAACTTCATCCACGTTATGTGGGTTTGTACCGTGGAAGTCAGAGAAAATTATTCACATGCAGAACCCGACCCACGCCAGGGACCCACGTGATATAGGTAAAACCATGTGGCATGGGTTAGTATCATGGGAATCAGAGTTTATTTGTGGCTGCAGAACCCGACCCACGACAGAGACCCACATGACGTGGGTCAACCCACGTGGCGTGGGTTGGTACCGTGAAAAGCAGACCCAAACTTAATTATCAAGATTCGACCCGACCCAACCCTAATTTTAGCCTACCCCTATAAAAACCGATACTCCCCAGTTACAAACTCCAAAAACTCGATCCTCCAAACCTCCACACAAGCGATTTCTTTCCCCAATTCATCCAAATTAACACTTTCTATCCTATAATCATTATAAAACCCAAGTACCAACCATTCCAATTCGTACCACCACCATTCCAATTACAAGAAAATTCGAAAATCATCAACTCCATAACCCTAAAAGTTCTGAAAACCTAGAACCCCAAACCTGAACCAACTTCGACCCAAATCCGCTCCAAACTTGACCCATTTAATTCGAAATGCCGCCAAAATTTAACCACAAATACAGAGATATGGGTTCATCTTTGAGAATCCGCACTAAAAACCTCGAATTTATGACTAGGTTGCGCGATGCACTTTCGGGGTCAAATAAAAGTGGATATGAGGAGGTGTTTGAGATTTCTCATGATTTTGCACTTGTACCTCACACAATGAGGTTACAAACTAGGGCACAAGCTGCTGCTCGGGTTGCATTTCAGCCTATTCCACAGCCCCCGCAACCTGCTGAACCGGCTGCTCCTGATTAGTCTTCTGATTCTGCCCCCCAGTCTAATGAGGGGACGGATGATTCTGCAACCAGTGATTGTTGACACCCAATTTTGACCTCCCGATATTCCTCACAAGCTGCTATTTTATCAAAAATATTAGTTTTAAATTTTTATTATTATTTTTTGGTATCAACTAAATTCTGACATTTCGTATTCATGATTTTAAGGTATGTAATTTATTTTTAGCATTTAATTTTATATTCTTACATAATATATAATTTACTTATTTAAATATAATATGTTACATAATTTTGTAAGTATTTATTAAATTATTTTCGCAAATATACATATTCATAATTTACAAACACATGGTCTATTATTATTATTATTATTATTATTATTATTATTATTATTATTATTATTATTCGTATTCATAATTCATAAGGTGCATAGTTTATTTCAAATTATTATTTATCGTCAACTTTAAGTAATATATTACATGTCATTGATTTTATACACGTAATTTATTCATAGTTAATTTAAGCATAACGATTTTCATAACGATTGATTTTGTTATTGTTATTGATTTTATCACTATATTTATTAAATAACAGTCTAATTCAATTCAATTTCTCCTAATTTATTTATATTCTAGCCATTTTATACCCAATTTTTGTGTCAATTTTAGCCTAAAATTGACTTTAATTTGACCCCAAATTGAATCCCCAATTCAATTTAATAAACTCCAATTCCATGAACCGATTTTATGACTCGGATCTGACCCATTCTTAATTCAATCCTAGCCATCCACTACATATAATGGATCAGATCAACCTCATTTCCCTTCAATTTTAATTCCCAAAACCTAAAAAAAGATCCAAAAAGATCCCAAATATCAACTCCCTCCTCTCCCCTCAAACATCCTCCGCGCCACCGCTTCACTGCCGGTCGGCAACCACCACCGGCGAACCTCCAACAGCCGTCACCTCCCTTCTCTCGCCTCCTCCTCTCTCTTTCCCATCATCCTAACCCTCTCCCGACCTCTCTCCTCTCTCACTCTGGTCGCCATGACCGGTGAAACTAGCCAGCTGAACCCCTTCCGATCCCACCACAGCTCAGCCGCCGATCTCCCTTACCCCTATATTCTCCTCTCTTCTCCACTGGTCAAACCCAAACCTCCCTCAACTCTCGCTATTCGTTGGAAAATGTCACGACCCAATTTCAGAGTCGTGATGGCACCTACCATGTCCCACTAGTAGGTAAGCCAAGCCTTAGCCCGGAATGACAAGTAACGGGCGCCATGGCGGAAGGATACCAAAGTACTACAATTCATGCCCATGATACATGTACAAAAATATAGGGCTACATAAAAGAGAGAGAAGAAACAAAATGAATCCCACGACCTAGGAATGCCGGTACAAGAGCCACTAGCAAGGAATAAGAGTAGTAAAAGTATCAATACACATGTAGTCTCGAAATGAAAGACTGTCCAAAAGTAAGGGAAGGAGGGGGGATCAGCTCCGGCTCAGAAGGCTCATCCTATCTCCAAGACCTGTGGATAGCTGGCTAGAATATCAACCACAGCGGCTAGTACTCGGATCTGCACCAGAAAAGATGCAGAAGTGTAGTATGAGTACCAAAACAATAGGTACTCAGTAGGCATCATCGACCGACTGAGCTAAATCATAATACAAGTAAGATAAAATGCGGGGATGTAAAGTATATGAAGGAAAAAGGGGCAAATCTGAAAACATGGTCTGACATAGGTAAATAGTTAAGGAAACATGAATTACCAAAGTTAAAGTAACTAGATACAACCCAACTAGGCCCCCATATGCCTGGAGGGTACAAACCAGAGAAAGCTAAACCAATCGGACCCTCATAAGCCCGATGGAAGAAAACAAGACATGTACCATTACCACACTTAGAAATCCCATTTCGAACCACAACTCGCCGGACTCGAACCGATCTTCAAATATCATAACCTAATAGAAAAATATCGGACTTGAACCGGTCTTTACATATCATATTTCGAACTCGAATCGGTATTTAAATATCATATTTCAGACTCAAACCAGTATTTAATTATCATATTCCGAACTCAAATCGGTATTTAAGTATCATATTTTGAACTCGAACCGATATATATATATATATATCATAAATCCCATAATTCCGAACTAGGTATATGCCAAGTAGTCTAAGGTTCATGACTAAGGATAATACTGTGGAAGAGGGACTCCTAAGTCTACAGGGAACTAGGTGTGATATCCCAACCCAAGGCATCAATTTACTTAAGGGAAGGGTAAATGGGTCAATTCTACCTCCGAACAGCCCTCAAATCAGCCAAATAATCCAACTTTTCCTAACTAAGTAACCCACCATAAATTCCAACCCACACCAGCACAATATACTACTAATACCATGATTAAGCTCAATCTTTAAGTAGGGTAAACCTAGCCTACCTGGACGCCGAAGAAAGCTCGAAGAAGTCTGCTAAAATGGAGCCTTTTCTTTCCAAGAAGCCTCCGCATGATGCCACACAATCAAAATAACAATCTACTCATCAATACGAGAACAATAATACCCATATTGCATAAAAATGCATCGGGTCCAAAATCAAATCGAAATCTCATGCGGGGATCGCTTACGGAATCGCAAGTTTGAAACCGTCAAAACTCCCCTCAAAGCTCAAGGATCATTTACCCTCTAAAATAGGTGAATTCCGAGCATCATAGCACCCAAAATCAAACCACAAAGCTAACTAAGGTTTTGGGCTTAAACAGAGAATTTACCAAGAACTTAGGCGAAACTTACCAAGATTTAGACGAGGAAAAAGATGTTAATGAACTCTCCAAGCTCCCTTGAACACCCAAGAATCGCTCCCTTCTCTCCCACTATCTCTCTAGATCTTCTATGCTCTAACCCTTGGGAAATAATGAGAGAAAAAAAAAGATTGACAAGGATTTAAATGCAGCTGCAGGTGCCGCTTAAGCGGCCACTTGACCGCTTAAGCGGTCACTGCTAAAGCGGACAGCCTCCGCTTAAGCGGACCAGCAGGTCCAAGGCTCCAGCCGCTAAAGCGGTGCCCAAGCCGCTAAACTGGTTGCACTAGCTGAAGCAGCACCAGCACTTGGCAATATTTTGCCAAGTTTCCAACGGGTACTCAGGATTTGTTCGGGATGCTACCCCAACAAATTTGGCATTCCAGACTCAGTGGAAAAATCAAAAATTTCCATCCAAGGTCGTTTCGATGACATGAGGGTCCCACACCTAAGTGGTCGTTTTTATCACTTTCCACCCAATAGCCTAAAACGAGTTCGGAAGCCTCGGGACCCAGACCAAGGGTCCCCCAGCCTAAAATCAATATTCCGGAGTTGATGGAACTGTCAGATTTGGAATACGAGACCTCCTTCTTGGTATTTGGGCCCAGTAGCCAAATTTGAAAAGCGTAAATTTCAAAACAGGGAAAAGACTCAAAAAATCAAACGAACTGCCCGGTAACTGAACTGTCAGCTCCAGCAAGTTATAAATGACTTGGGGCAACTATGGGAAAGCTCTAAATGCCAAAATAATATGAAAATGCAGAAAATGACCTGGAGGGTCATTACAATATCCACTACTAAAGGGACTTTCGTCCGTGAAAGTAAAGGGTAAAAGTGTACCTGAAGGCTCAAACAGGTAGGGATCTCCCTAGAGCGCAATCGCCTAACATCCCTGGCTAAAATGAGGACCAGCTCCTCTACAAATGCCAACATCTCGTCCAACTGAACCGAATCCCACCGAAGCACATGAGACTCATTCGGAATGTAACGCCGCAACATAGAGACATGGAAAACTGGATGAACGGCTGATAAATCTGGTGGTAAAGCCAACTCGTAAGCTACCTCTCCAACTGTCTGTAGTATCTCGAATGGTCCAATATACCTGGGGCTGAGCTTACCCTTCCTCCCAAACCTCGTCACGCCCTTCATGGGCGATACATAGAGAAAAACACGATCACCCACTCCAAACTTCAAGGCACGAAGTCTACGATCGACGTAACTCTTCTGCCAACTCTGAGCTGCCCTCAATCTATCCTGAATCACTCGCACCCTATCCAAGGACTCCTAAAGCAGGTCAGTACCCCGAGAAATAATCTCTAATGTCTCAAACCAACCTATCCGAGATCGACAATGCCTACCATATAATGCCTCAAATGGTGCCATCCTAATACTCGAATGGTAACTATTATCATAAGCGAACTCTACCAGAGCTAAGTACTGCTCCCACTGACCTCCAAAGTCCATCACACATGTGCGGAGCATATCCTCAAGGACCTAAATGGTCCACTCTAACTGACTGTCGGTCTGAGGATGGAATGCGGTGCTAAGATCGACCTGAGTACCCAACTCTTCCTGACAAGTCCTCCAGAAGCTAGAAGTAAATACTGAGCCTCTATCCGAAATAATGGATACAGGTACTCCATGAAAGCGAACTATCTCTCGGATGTAGATATGGACTAACCTAGCGACACTGAAGGAGGTCTGAATAGGAATAAAATGAGTCAACTTGGTCAACCAATCTACGATGACCCAAATACTATTAGAACCACGCGAATAATGAGGTAAACCATCACGAAGTCCATAGTAATCCGCTCCCACTTCCACTCAGGAATGGGTAGCCTCTAAAGCAATCCACCTGGTCGCTGATGCTCGGCCTTTACCTACTGGAAACAAAGGCAACGAGCAACAAAGTCCGTAATATCTCTCTTCATGCCACTCCACCAGTAATGCTGCCTCAAGTCTCTATACATCTTTGCTGTCCCAGGGTGAATGAAATATCTCGAGCTATAAGCCTCCCGCAGTATCAACTGAATTAAGTCTCCAACCCTTGGAACACAGATGCGACCATCGAACCTCAGAATGCCCTCTAAATCTAGGGTAGCCCGACTGGACTCACCCTTCGCCACCTGATCATGCATGACACAAAGTCTACTATCCTCAAACTGGCGACTCTGAATCTGTTCAAACAAGGTAGACTTAGCCTCTACACTTTCAAGAATCCTCCTGGAGTCCAAAATTTTGAGCTGAACTAACAGGTTGGCTAAGAATTGAATGTCCAAAGCCAAAGGCCGTTCTGACACTAAAATAGAAGCCAAACTACCCATGCTCATTGCCTTCCGGCTCAAGGCATCCACTACCACGTTCGCCTTGCCCGGATGATATAGGATAGAGATATCATAGTCCTTCAGCAACTCAATCCATCTACGCTGCCTAGAATTGAGTTCTTTCTGAGTCATAAGGTGCTGAAGACTACGCTGGTCAGTGTAGATCTCACAACGAACACCATACAAGTAGTGTCTCCAAATCTTAAGTGCAAAAACCACTACTGCCAACTCTAAATCATGGGTGGGGTAGTTACGCTAGTGAATCTTAAGCTGCCTCGACACATACATAATAACTCGGCCCTGCTGCATCAAAACAAAACCCAAACCGACACCAGAAGCATCGTAATAAACTGTATATCCCTGGCCCTCAATAGGAAGGGTCAAAATCAGAGCTGAAGTCAGTAACCCTTTGAGCTTCAGAAATCTCAACTCGCAATCCTCGGACCACTGAAACAGAACTTTCTTCCTAGTCAGTCTGGTCATAGGCGATGCAATAGAAGCAAAACCCTCAACAAATCATCGGTAGTAACCTGCCAACGCAATAAAACTACGAACCTTGGTCAGAGATGTAGATCTAGCCCAATCACGAATAGCCTCAATCTTTGCTGGATCCACCATAATCCCCTCTTTAGACACCACGTGACCTAAGAATGTAACAGAAGCGAGCCAAAACTCACACTTTGGGAATTTGGCATAAAGCCTATGATCTCTCAAAGTCTAGAGCACAATCCTCAAATGCTGCTCATGCCCCCCCCCCTCCTCGAATATGCAAGGATATCATCAATGAAAATAATAACGAAGGAGTCTAAATAGGGCCTGAAAACTCGATTCATTAAATCCATAAACGCCGCTGGGGCATTAGTCAACCCAAAAGACATCACCAGGAACTCATAATGGCCATACCAAGTCCTAAAGGCTGTTTTGGGGATATCCTCAGCTCGGATCCTTAACTGATGGTAAACCGACCGCAAGTCAATTTTAGAGAATACTGCTGCACCCTGAAGCTGATTAAATAAATCATCGATACGAGGCATAGGATACTTGTTCTTCACCGTAACCTTATTCAGCTTCCTATAGTCAATACACATACGCATAGAGCCATCTTTTTTCCTTAAGAACAAGACAGGAGCACCCCAAGGCGATACACTAGGCCGAATGAAACCCTTATCCAAAAGATCCTGAAGCCGAGAATTTAGCTCCTTAAGCTAAGCAGGAGCCATGCGGTAAGGTGCTATAGAGATAGGTCGAGTGGCCGACTCAAGAACTGTCAGAATTGGCATACGAGACCTCCTTTTTGGTATTTGGGCCCGGTAGCCAAATTTGAAAAACGTTAATTTCAAAACAGGGAAAAGACTCAAAAAACCAAACGAACTGCCCGGTAACTAAACTGTCAGCTCCAGCAAGTCATAAATGACTTGGGGCAGCTATGGGAAAGCTCTAAACACCAAAAAATATGGAAATGTAGAAAATGACCTGGAGGGTCATTACAGAAAACCACCACCTCTACCAGTCCATCAGATGTCGGTCATCCTTGACCGACTAACCACCACCACCGGTGAAACCCACGATGATCCAACGCCATGCCACCACATCGCTAATCCATTCTCAGATTCTAGATCTGCAATTCACGAAGCTTGGGTAAGATTTTTGGTATGATTCCTTATGGTTTGTGTTCTATAATTCGCTTAGATTATCATATGTTAAAAGCCGTAATTTCTATCAATCTTGGCTAAGCTCTAATTTTTTAAAATTGGTACTGATTAGTCCATGTTTGAAACCTTTGTGTTAATTGAGTCCATTGTTGAATTCACTGTACTAGGCTAGGCATTGTCTTCTTGGTCGTCTTCATTGGTTAACATGTTTTAAACATCTTTGGTGTAATTAGTATGGCAATTAGAGGATTTTGATATACGCCTAGCAGATTATTTGTATATTTTGTATTTGGATATGATTCTTGCCTCTAATTGATTCTGCTTTATCAATTGATTCCTGGACAGATCTTTTTACCTTTATTTAGCCTGAATTGATTTAGATATTTATGGAAACTTTAGCATGCCTTCATCTTGTTAATTGATTCTCCTTCCTTAATTGACTTTAGATAGTCTTGTTGCTTAGCTAATTACGGTAAATCAAAATTTTATTTACACTTGGTTGATACAATTGGTCTACTTAAAGAAAATATGGTATGACTGATGCTTTTTTCTTCTTGATTGCCTTGACTGACCGATTTCTTTTATATATAAACAATGCTCTTTCTCACTATTTAGACACTTTTTGACTCCAATTCAGAGGGACTAAATGAAAAGGCTTTTTTTTTTTCAACATTATTCTTCTCTACACTAAAATATTTCTCTGCTTTTGGTCGAGACTGTTTTCGCCGCTTATTATTATCACTGGTCTCTTACTTTGCCACTGGTCCTTTACTTTGAAAAGTGGTGGTTCTTGTTTATCTTTTATTATTCTCCCGTCAAATCTGGTTAGTTCTCTTTCAAAGCCCCTTTTTATTTTCTTACATGGTAGGTCAGTGCATACAAAATTCTACGTTAGTATAAATAATAATGTACTCGCATGCTGTTTGGCTTATGTGATTATATGTGAGGCTTGTTAGTTCACATGTGCCTTCACTACTTGTCTTATTCATAGTTTTTAAATTGGAAAGCTTGCTTTGTATTCTCTTTGTGGTCATTCAAAATGATCTTGGTGCACCCCATAACCCCTTTGACGTGAGCCTGCCCAGGATCCACGAGGTCTTTGGGATCTCGACAATGTCAAGGGTCGGTTATGGGTTGCCCGGGGCCATTTTCGGATGTTAGTGGTTGGAGTATGTTGTTTTGTTTTCAACAGGTTGGGTACAAACCATGTCATGGTTCGAAGAGTCACCTAGGGAGAGGGAGCTAGACGATTTAGTTCCATGTGTTTATTTTTAATTCGATTATTATTTTTTTGGTCTGTAATAATTTTGTATAAACCTCTTCTATATAATAAAATTATGGGGACTGCTTGGCGGGGTGGGGATTCTATGATTTGATTATTTTATCACCTAGATATCATGCCTATAGGATTTCACATGTTAATTAGGCAAACCTTCTAGGATTATTAAGTTAATCGCCTTATCACCCAGAAATCATATTCTAGGATCGCTTAGCAAATTTCAAGGATGTTTTAGTAAATAAAGTAACTCTCCAGCATGTTTATACGATTTTCAACACGTCTAAATAATTTTTCAGCATGTTTAAACATCTTTCCAACACTGTCTAATTGATTTTCCAGCATATTTAATGAATGTCCAGCACATTTTAACTAATTTCCAAAACTTTTAACTGGTCTCTGCATATTTAATTAAAATTTCCTGCATATCCAAATAAATTTCCTGCATATTTAAATTAAATTTCCTGCATAATTTAATTAATTTTTTGCATGTTTAAATTTAATTTCCTGCATAATTGAGTTAATTTCCTGCAATTTAATTAATTTCTTGCACAATTTAATTAATTTTCTGCATGTTTAAATTTAATTTCCTACATAATTAAATTAATTTCCTGCATATTTAGATTAATTTTTGCATATTTAAATTAATAAATTTTTTGCATATTTAATATTATGACTCACCTAGAAATTATGCCTATAGATCTTAATCACGTAAAACAAATAGTTAGTCTTTTAAAGCATGTCAATCACCTAATTAACTTCTATTTAACCAAGAGGCTTCTATGAAATCTTTATGTGCTAGTTGCTAAGTCTTGTTTGTTTTGTATGACGCGGACCCCGAGTCTAATTAGATAGCCTAGGTTTTCTTTTGTCTAGACCCAAAAATCGAAAATAGGTCGTCCAATGCCTCTTGGACATTAAGTTGGGACGAGTAGACATTTTAGGGAACGTTAGTTTTTATCGTTTTCTTTAGAATGCCTTTAGGCTTAATAACTAAACTAGGTGGGGTGGGTAGATAGACGGACATAATGGAAGTTGACTCAAGCAGAATCTGACAATGCGATATGCGACATTGTCATCCATTAATAAGTCGGGCACTGATCCGAATAATATAAATTAACCTTTGTCTAGATTCGATTGAATTTTATCCATTTTTGCATGCTTGTTTGGAGTAGTTTAGGTATAACTTAATGAATATTTTTCTTTCTATCTTCTCGCTTCTCTAATTCCTTTATTTACTTATGCATTTTTACTACTCTATCACGTAGTTAATTATTAATTAGATAATAACTAAGTTGTATGTTTTTGTTTATTATATTTTCCCTATTTAAACACTCAGTTAATATTAGGTTAATAAAATAATAGACTTTTTGCTTATAAAATAGAATTTCCCCACATAATATATGAGTTCGGTCGGGACCCACAGTTGTGGACCTCGAAAGGTGCCTAACACCTTCCTTTCGAGGTAACCTGAACCCTTACCTAAATTTCTGGTTGACGTAGGCTAATAATTAAAATAAATTCGTAATTAGTCTAGAATGGTGCCCTAACGCACCTTAATTCGTGAGGTGGCGACTCTTCTCTTAAAATTAATCCCAAATAGTTGTCACGTCGAATTCTGCTTTTCGCGAGAAAAATGGGGCGCGACAGTGATGATCACGAGGATGATTTATCTGGGTCTGAGGAGCATGCTGAGGGTACAAATGAGTCTGCATTCGATGAGAGTAGTACAGCTGCGGGGACAGCTTCTGTCTTCGATACTAGTGGCCAGGGTTCGATTACCCCTTCCCAAAGAGCTTTAAATGCACATCAGGCCGCAGCTCCGATCCAAAGGGATAATAGGAAGTGGTGTGTTGAGGGGATGATACATGGTTAAGAAATATCACGGAGTAGGCTCGATATCAGATAGATGAGGTGAATGCACTGCCTGATATTAAGACATTGTTTGATTGCTATGGATTTGGGTGGATAGCGAAGCCTTTGGGCAGCTATAGCCATGAGTTGGTCTGCGAGTTTTATGCTTCGTATGCTGTGTTGGTAGAGTTGACTACACCTAATGAGCAGAGATATCAGGACCAGCCACTACTGACTCATATTTTGGTTCATGGCACTAGAGTTGACATATCCAAGCGGACGATCCACAGGTTCTTGTTTAGAGCAGAAAGGGAGACTCTCACCACGACTGTTGAGTTTGATCACCACATAGAGACGGTGAGAAACAGGACTAAGATGAGGGACGCTTATCAGCGGTTGGAGTTACTGCTGTGGATTGTAGGTTACATAGAGGAGAATAGTATAGATGCTAGTTGGGTTGCTGGGAAGCTGGACATTAAGAAGTCCTTGCTTCACTATGCAGGACGATTTTGGTGGTCGATTGTCAGACACTATTTGGGTCCCACTAATGCTGATAATTCACTCGCACTTGATCGGGCAGTACTGGTAGCATGCATTCTGTCAGGCTATGATATTAACTTCGCTCGCTACATTATTGAGGAGATCCATGAGCGTGCTTTCCGTGACTTCACCAGCATTTATTTTCCATGTTTGATCCTGGGCTTATGTAATACTGCTGGTGTGGCCTCAATACCTACAGTTGATCATGATGTTGAGGTGACCCGAATTACTGATATAGGGTTGATGTAGCAGCGGGGGGCTAACCTAGTTTTTTCAAGAAGGTCTCAGCCTTCCACTTCATCTGGAATGACCCTTTTTGAAGGGCTTGGAGATAGAGAGGAGTTGGTTAGTACTCTAGCACCGGTGAGTGTGCCTGAGACGATATGTGTACCTACTGAGAGTACAGGCTCGGTGAGTGATGAGGCTGCAGGCACTACAACATCACTGCCCCCATCTAGTATGGTCTCAGTTCCGAGGGACTTTCTGCAGCAGTTGGTTGATAGACAGACACAGATGTTTAAGAGGTAGGCGCACACAAAGGCCCAGATGGCTAAGTTAGTATCCCATCTTAAGCCATAGGTCAGGTCCACGGTAGAGGCTTCAGAGGAGAGAGTTGAGGACAACATGACTGGGGCTATGGATAGATTTACAAGAGAGCTGCATGGGCGAATTGATAGTTTTGAGACACGAATGGCAAACCGTATGAGTTTAGCACAGATTTCTGATATAACAGGGTTGACACAAGAGGTGTCTGCATTGAGAGAGAAGGTTAGAGCTATGGCATCGAGAAGCACCCCTGTTATTCCACCTATACCCGTGCCAGCTCTGATGAGGTCGGCTTTCAAAGTGGATTTGTTTGTGGATGAGGAGTCACCGATTGAGAGGGCCAAGTGGCCACGTAGCCTGAAGGGTTAGCAGTCGAGTGACGATGATTTTTACAGGGAACTGAGTAGGGCTATGAAAGCTTCTCGAGTTGAATATCACCTTAGTCAGATCAAAGATGAACAGAGAAACTTAGTAGCATCTTCTAGTTAACCACCTCCCCCGCTGTCAGCCCCTAGTATCGAGCCCAGTAACCATGCACAGGATTCTACTGTGGATGGGCCTACATCCGGTGCCTAGGGCGCCGCAGGTATGTCTTTACTCCCTTACACTTATTCTATTGATAGCTGTACACTAGGGGCAGTGCACCATTGTTTAGTTGGGGTTGAGGGTATACCACTACTTGGGGGTTTTTGTTGCCATGTTTTCTTTTCCCCCAAGTGTGCTGTCATAGTAGAACCGGAATGTTTAGATCATTATTTATAGTATTTATGTGTTTTCATGATTAATTAGGAGAAAAATAGGGGAACCTTAGTGTAGTCCAATTCTAAAAGTATTTTGAATGATAATGATGCTTTTTGCTTGTTTAAAAGACACCCCTCCTGAGATTTTTGTTTTGAAATGTGTGTGTGGTATATTAGTTTGTGATAGTTATTGGATCTTATTATGGCATTAGTACTGTAGGCAGAATGACTGTAGCTAGCAATGCATGAACTGGATAGGTAGTAGTTGATAATGTAACCCTGTGCTATGTGTGTGTGAGGTCATTACCTAGTTCACTCTGTGTGTGCGAACCAGAACTTGCCTGGTTAGTCTTGCCTAGGTTATAGGATAATGGTTAGGAAAGGATCATAGGCCATTTTTGAATAAGTCCACTTTTAGCCTAAATGCCCTACCAAATGAATTAAGTATCCCTTGATCTCGAGTTTGAGCCTTAATTGACCTATTTCTTTCATTAGCCTATTCACCTTCCCATTTTGAATTACAATGAACCTGTCTTGGCCCTGATGCCTCCTTGGACATTTTGTACCTTAACTTAGGTAAATCGCCTAAGTTGAGGGGGGCTATTATAGGAGTGCGTAGTTTTACTTGGGTATGAAAAAGGGGTTAGTAAAAAAAAAAAGAGAACATATTTGGGTGTGAAGAGAAGAAAAAAATGAGTGAAATAAATAGAAATTGCAAAAAAAAGAAGAGAAAAACAGAAAAAGAAGAAAGAGATAAAAACAATTTTGCTTTAAAGATATGAAGAAAATCACACCCAAAATCTAAAAATAAATAAAGGAGAATAAAGGAAAATAAAATAAGAATGGTTGGAAAGTGGAGCCAAAGATAGTGTAGCATCAAAGAGGGTTGAGTCACTATATCCATATGTACCACACCCATCCCCAAGCCTATATTACAAGCCGGTGAAAGTCCTAATGTGATCCTAGTCCAACTGTCCGAAAAACTAAGGTATAGAAAATAAGGGCAAGCCTATGGTATTTCACGCACATTATTTGAACTTCTTTGTGAGAGAGAGTGTTTCAACCCAGTCCCTACTTTGATATCCGTTGGTATACTGTGAGTATATGGGACTTCTTTCTTGTGAGAGTACATGGGTTGAACTTTTAGCTGCTATTTGTTGGGATAATGTCATTTGCACATATGTTTAGTTGTTTGTTCATAATCTGATGCCATCATTTGATCCCTTATGTATCATGATAATATGTTGCATGTATACATACTATGGTTTTGATTTTCAAGTTAGAGGGGTAAGAAAAGTTTTGATGCCAAAAGCAATGAGTCGACTGTCATAGGTCTCTTAGGTTTCTCTTAATTAAGCATTGTACGTGTTTATTTAGTTTTGTTTACCTGAGGACATGCAAACGTTCTAAGTTGAGGGTGTTGATGTGTCATGGTCTCATGGAACTTTCGATGCCCAAAACAAGGAAAATATGCAATAACTTGGGTATGTTTGGTTGGTATGATGTGTTTTCTATCCTACTTTGCAGAGAAATAGGTTATGGAGGCAAACTGGATAAAAAGGGAAGAAACATGCATTAGAATGAAGCATTTGAGGATGAAAAGAGCCAAATCAAAGCTGGGGAGTGTCCCATGGGATGAAATCACGTCACGTGAGTAAACCCACACCATGTGGGTGGGTACCACAGGTCAACTCCTACATATTAGAAGGAAGCCTTCTTTCAACGTCAGGAACTCACAACACGTGAGTCAACCCATGCCAAGTGGATTGATGCCGTGAGTTAACTCCTGAAGAGTGAAAGGAACCCTGTTTTCCACGGCAGGAACCCACGTGACGTGACTTGGTTCTACGACACCAAGTCATGGTATCGTGGAAAATTACCGAATCTGTTTTCCTGTTTTGTTTAGGATAGGATTCACCTTGTATCTATAAATACCCCTTTATTGTCCTATGTTTAGGAGTTATTCAGTACATTGTTTTGAGAGAAAATTTCCATTGTTTTTGAGTTCATAAACATATCATTGATTTTGTAATCTTGGAACATCGATTCTAGGGTTTTATTGATATTGAGATTTTAGAGTTTTCTCTTTATTGCGAGTTTACAATTATGTTTTCATCATCAAATTCTTCTTTTGTTCTTGGAATCATGAGTAGCTAAACCCATTAACTAGGGTTGTGTGAACCATGAGAAATTAACAAAATGGGTTAAGAGCAAAGCAATTCTGAACCGTTGGGGATGCATGTATTGTTATTACCTTCATTATAATTGATCTTCTAACGATTGCAAACGTTAGAATCTCACCTGTATTTTAGACTTGCTCGAGAGAGAGGTAAAGATTTGGAACAAGGAATAACAATCAAAATTTGAAGCTATCAACCTTCATCTAATAACTTGAGCCATAACATGGATAGTTATCTGAGATCCAGTACAAGGGTTAGTAGTGCGATACTCGAAGACCCAGAGGAGAAGAGTGAAGTTTGTCTAACCATGGTCGAGAGACTTTTAGATGAACTTAACTTGTTAGATTTTGCATGCAAAGCAGTGGGACAGTCTTGCCAGTACAAATAACCGGTATAGTTAAGGAATCATTGGGGATCACAGTCCTAGTGTATTTCTCATATTGATTACAAATCTGAAAATCAACAATCGTTACTGTTATTACTTACTCACAAAAGAAACCCCCCCAGTTTTATTTACTTTCCAATTACTCAGACTAATATTCAACATAATTTCATCCTAGTCCTTGTGGGATCGACCCCAACCTAGTTGGGTTCTATATTTGATACAACGACCGTATTATACTTTTCTGGAGGTATATTTTGGGTGATATCACTCATACCCAAAATATGTGCTCTCATCTTCTTAAGGCACTCATCATTTTTCTTTACCCCTTTTAACACTTAAGAAAACATATTTTCCATCCTCAAATTGCTCAAATCAGCATCTCGGTTCCCCGGTGGAACATATAGGCCACTTCTATACTTGTAATCATGCTTTCTCCTCCAATCACCATCTCTACCTCTACTCCTATCTCTATACCTAGACCTGTTATAGTTGTTGTCTTTATAGTAGTTCCAACCTTGATTCCCTTGCCCAGAGTTCCAATTGTCTTGATTAGACCCTTGGCTGAGAAACCCGCCACCTAATTGTCTAGGTACTTAGCCTCCTCCTTAGAATCAGAATCATCATGCCTAGGTGTCTTTCCTTGTGAACCAACCGCATTTACCCTTTCTGTGCCCACTGCTGCAACCTGCTTTGTAAATAACTAAGATCCATCCTCAACTGAACCACCTCTTGAGAGACCTGGATCATTTAGCGCTCTCTGTCTATGTATGCTCTAATCATATAAGTGCGTGTGGGTATGTCTACTTCACGAGTACGCCAACCTCAGTTAGTTTTAGTAATCTGATCTAGTATCTCAAAAGCCTAATCCCAAGTTAATCTCATGAAAGCCCCACTGGTGACAGTGCCTGCTACAGCCTTAGTGTTCACATTCAAACCTGTAACACCCCATAAATGTTTACCTTAGTTTTGAGAGAAAAAAAAAAAAAAAATGCGTCTGGGGGCGTGCCGGTCCGCTTCTGGTCAAATTTTTCAGTCCACAGGCAGTGTTGGGGCGCGCCCAAGGGCGTGCCAGGGTGGTTTTGCCCATTTTTCAAAAGTTGGAATTTTTCTTAAGTCCCAAGGGTGCTCGGGGACGTATCGAGCCAATTTTTGCCACGTTTCTCCTACAACCATGAGAATATACATGAAATGAATGAAGTATTATATTGGTGTGGTAAAATTACTCGTGAACGAATTTGGCGTCAAAATGACAATTTTGCCCTTATGGTCAAAATAAGCCATACGTGGCTAGAATTGCTTGTTTTTGGGATTGAGGCTACGGATATGAATTTCGTGAGTGGTAATATCATCATAATGCGTATGAAATAAATTAACCATGAGAAATTATTGATTTTATTGGATTAAGGAATTTGGGCTTAAGAAAGCCCAAAAATAAAGAAGAAAAACATGGGCTCTTCTTTTGACCAAACAATAATTGAGAAAGGACTTCAAGGGTCTATAAAAGGGAGGAAAAAATCAGATTTTATTACCACAAACACACATGCTTTTTATCTCTTTTTCTAGAATTCTCAAGAAAGCTCTCTTTTGGGCTCTCAAACCCTAAGCCACCATTGGATCAAGATCATCATCTTCCAAGCTTAGGTAAGTATTTATTCTTATGTATTAACATATTATATGCATGGGAGAGTATGTATATCATGTTGGTTATGCTTGGAAGTGTTGAACATGACACTTTGTGTTTTTGTAAAAGATGTGTCATCTATGGAATTTAAACTTGGAATATGATTTGTGGTTTTGGTAAAAGAGTATGATATGGATAAAATATCAACATGTATTTTGTGATTATGGTCTTAAACTTGTTATTTTTCCATAAGTGTAAATTATGGGATTTTGGCCGATTTGTTGTTGTGAGGTGTATTGAAGTGAATTGATGGAACCATTGTGATGTGGTGGTGATGTAGAAGTGTAAAGTATGAATTTGGTGTGACATGCTAGTTGTTTATGATATTGATCAATGTTGAGAATATTGTGGGATTATTGGTATGATAGTTTTGTAAATGGTATTGTTGGTGTGATAGTTTCACACATGGTATAATCAAGAGGGAAATGACATGTTAAAGCCAAACATGTAACTCATTGTCGTTGTATGCATTTGTAAGGTAGTTGGTGGTTAATGTAAACTCCATTGTATATTTGTGTTGTAGAGTGAAACATAAGGAAGGAGCGGGACTATTGTATTCACGTATATAATTGAGTGTTCATATTGAGACGATAAGGTATGTAAGGTTACTCTGTCCATATTCTTTTGCAGCATATATTGTTCATGTTGTCATAGTCCTTGTTCCATTCCGAAATGTTAAAAGTTATCTCATTTCAAGTTGCCATATATTATTATTCTAATGTATCACATAATTATGGACATCATTCCAAGTTCCAATAATATTATGTTCCAAGGCTTCCAATAATGTTACAACTTCCAAAGTATCAATCTCATGAACATAAAAGATTGAAGTAATGCACTTATATGCTTCCCAAAAAAGGTTATGATTTCCCCCAATATAGCAATCTCATAAAAGTAAAAGAGAGAAGTAATGCAATGAAGTAATGGAAGAAGTAATTCCCTCATGGTTACTTTATATAGATTCCCTCATGGTTACTTTATATATATTCCCTCATGGTTACTTTATATACTTTCCCTCATGGTTACTTTATAAATTTCCTTATGGTTACTTTAAAATTATTTTCATATTACTTTCTAATTACTTTATCACTACTTTATAATTATTTTATGGTTCTTTGAGTGTTGGTGATAGCTTTGGGGGAAAAAGCCAAACTTGATGCCGAACCTGCTTCCTTGTTTTTTGGGTGGTAGCAGGGGGAAAGCTCAGTGGGGAAGAAGCCAAGCTTGACGCCGAACTTTATTATATTCACTGGATCAAGGGGGAAGCTCAGTGAGGTAAAAGCCAAACTTGATGCCGAACATACTTCCTTGTTTTCCGGGTGGTAGCAGGGGGGAAGCTCAGTGGGGCAAAAGCCTAGCTTGATGCCGAACTTGAGGCGGTTGCATATTGACGGTTGCATATTGACGGCTGCATATTGACAGATGCATTGCATATTGACGGTTGCATATTGACGGATGCATTGCATATTGACGGTTGCATATTGACGGATGCATTGCATATTGACGGTTACATATTAACGGTTATACATTATTGACGGTTCTAACTGTTAACGGTAACGGGCATAAAGGCAAATGGAGTAATGAACATAAAGTACCTATTTCCACACATACTAAATGATGATTGATCCACATTGACTATTCTCTTGAAATCGAGTTCATTGAGGCTTTTAAGTTTCATGAAGTTTCTTATAGCCTTGCATACTAAGTACATTCTTCGTACTGACCCCTTTGGGGGACTTACTTTATTTGCTGCAGGCATAGGTGTTAGTAGACCTCCATAATAGGCTACAGGTTATCCGCAGATCATTGGTGAGCTCCCAGTTGGTTCGGAGCTTTCTGAGTCACATGTGTATATTGTTTTGGTTTTGTAATTATTGTATAAAGCGGGGACTTGTCCGGACTACAGGTTGTTGTGTTCATGTATCGGTTAGAGGCTTTGTAGACATATGTGGGAAGGTTAATGTAAGAGATGTGTATTCTATTTGACTTGACGGCCCTAATGGCCAAGTGTCATATATTGTTAAGTTTTCCATGACTTTCGCCTAGTTGTACGAAGGATAATAAGATGCATACTGAAATATGCTTGCGAGTGAATAGGAGCAAAGATTGGTTCTCTCGGGCCATATCGGCTTCGGGTGCCAGTCCGACCCGAATGGGATTTTGGGTCGTGACAAAAGTGGTATCAGAGCAGTTCGTTCTAAGGGTGTCTACAAAGCCGTGTTCGAGTAGAGTCTTGTTCATGGATGTGTTGTGCACCACATTTATGAGCGGGAGGCTATGGGTTATTTAGGATGTTATTTCTTTTCTTCACTTCTAGATCGTGCAATAGAGCCAGTGTCGTAAGTTAAATTGTATCTGACCATGGGAATTGTTTTTCTTTGGTATAGTAAGAAATGCCGATTACAAGAAGAGGCAAGGGTAAGACTAAGAAGCTAGACAGGATTGGCGTAGAAGGACCTAGTAACTTACCACCTAAACGGGTTGAGAAAGATGAATCTGAAAGTGAGTTTGCATCGCGGGCTTCTTCTACTTTTCTAGCTCCAGAAGAGCCAAGAAGGAGAGAAGAACCTGTTGAGCCACCCGTTAATGCCACTGACCAGTATTTAAGGGATGCAGTCTATATGTTGATTCAGATAGTTGCGACACAGAATCAGGGACAAGCTGGTCCAATGACAAGTAATGACAGTGAGGCGAGGGCAGCTAGTCGAAGGACGCAGGATTTCCTAAAATTAGACCCTCCTATATTCACTGGGTCGGATCTTAATGAGGACCCGCAAGATTTTATTGATCAAATCAGAAGGGCTTTGGACGTTATGCATGTATTTGGTATAGAAATAGTTGAACTCGCGGCGTATAGATTGAAAGGGGAGGCGATATTATGGTATGAAGATTGGAAGCGAGCTAGGGGATTTGGTGCACCCCCAACTAACTGGGAAGAATTTAAAATGGCATTCCTGGATCACTACCTTCCATATGAGATTTGAGAGGCACGCGTAGACCAGTTCCTAAATCTTCGTCAAGGGAATATGAGCGTTCGGGAGTACAGTCTTCAGTTTAATTCCTTGGCTAGATATGCTCCCCATATGGTAGCCACTATGGCTGATAGAGTTCATCGGTACGTGGATCGATTGGATCCATCATTGGTCAGAGATTGCACCATTGCTGTTCTGAATAGAGACATGGATATAGCCAGAATACAGGATTTTGCACAAAAGATGGAAGATCAGAGGGACAGAAGAAAGATGCACAAAGCTGAAGAGGGACCATCAAAGAAAGCTAGACCTATGGGACAGTACCTGGTGTCCCAAGGAGAATTTGGGCCTCGGGATTTTAGTAGACCGCCGAGACCATCACTTTCTCATCCTATAGGCAGTCACGTTGGGCAAAGTAGTGGTGTATAAACCAATCGGGGTTTCCTCGCCAGCCGTGTCCACACTGTGGAAAGCTGCATTTAAAGGAATGCCGGTTTGGGACCAATATTTGCTTTTGGTGAGGTATGTCCGGGCACATGGTGAGAGATTGCCCAAGAAGGGGCACGGGCGTTATTATGCGACCTACGGGGTCAACCGTTGCACCATCATCATCGGTTCCTTTCTTAGGTCAAGATGTGCAACCTGTTGGTCGTGGTAACGGTACTCGAGGAGCAGCCAGTTTTGGTGGAACACAGGACCATAGTTATGCTCTAGCAGGTCAATAGAATGTATAGGCCTATCCTGATGTAGCTACAGGTATATGATCTGTTATTTTCATAATGTATCTATATATGCATTGATTGATCTGGGTTCTACAGTAGCATATGTTACTCCATTGACCACTTCGAAAATTGAAAGAACATCAGAAGTATTAGTTAGACCATCTGGAGTATTTACACCTGTTGGTGACTCTACTATAGTTAAGGGATTATATATCGTAACTGTATAGAACCTATTTGTGAGCATGCTATGATGGATTGCCCAGCTAAGGAAGTCTATTTTCAGTTCCTATAAAAGACAGTCTTTGAATGGAGGAGTAGTATTAGCGTATCGAGAGGTAAATTTATTTCATATCTTAAAGCAAGGAAAATGATACCCACGGGGATTTATAAGGTTTAGTGTGTCCTCTTGGGATACACCAGAATGATGTGTACGGAAGAAAGCCGACACGTTCAAAGTGTACATGGATTATTGATGAATATGGTGACAATCGAGAATAAATAGTCCCTCCCCAAAACTGATAATTTCTTTGAAAAATTATAGGGTGTCAAATGTTTCTCACAGGTTAACTAGAGATCCGAATATCATCAGGTAAGATTGGGAAAAAATAAGAAGACGTCAAGCCATTCTTGGGTATGTATTGATGCAGCATGGTAACGTAGTAGCTTATGCCTCAAGATAGTTGTGACCACCGAGCGAAATTAGCCAACACATGCTATGGAGTTAACAGATGTGAGAGTTGCTTGGGAAAACCAACTATAGATATAGAGCGCCATTAATTGTAAGGGGTTCAAGTTGATGCATATACTAATTTCAAGAGCTTGCGATATATCTTTAAATAGGAAGATCTAAACTAAAGATAGCAAAGGTGGTTGGAAATATTAAAAGACTATAATGTTGAGACATGAAAATATTCGGGGAAAGCAAATGTGATAATCGATTCATTAGAAAATACTAAGGGTCAGTTTTCGGCAAAATAAGGTATAGCCAAGGTAGATAGGTCGTGTTCATGAGACTCTAGATGAAAGAATTATAGTGTATAATGCGGCAGAGTCTTCATTTGTAACAGAGGGAAAGGAAGACAACATGTAAATCCTAGTTCCTTTGAGTTGAAAAATACACATGGTATGCGGATTCTATGACAAACGCATTGGATCGTACGCAAGAGGGAATACTGTAATGCTCAATATACAAAATTCTATTCATTCGGAAGTGACCAAAAGGTACCATGGGTTGAAAGAGACGTATTGATAAGGTTACATGCAAGGAACATTGCAGAAATTGTAACTCATGATCCGAATTGTCAACAAGTAAAATGGAGAGCATCAAGAATCTGGAGGGTGTATGCAATATAGAAATCTCCCGGTATGGAAAAAGGCTATGATCAACATAGGCTTCATCAAAAGGATTCTAGATTGACAAGTAAAGAGGTTGAAGAATAAAGATGTAGCGTCCGTGAAAGCTCTTTGGAGAGATCAACAAGTCGAAGAGATCACATGGGAAGCTAGGAAAATAAATAAATAAATAAATAAAAATGATGAAATCGACGTACCCATATTTGTTTCAAATGGAAGAAAAAGTTCAAAGTGTTGAAGTAGACCAATAAGTATCTATGAGCTTTAAGTGTCTATATATGTATAGGCTAATATGGAGATACATTTGGTGTAATTGAAGCGACATCGCTTACATTCGAGGATGAATGTTTCTAAGGGGGGGAGAATGTAACACCCCATACATGTTTACCTTAGTTTTGAGAGCCAAAAAAAAAAAAAAATTTTTTTTTAAGGGTCAGGCGCGCCGGGACGCTTCTAGCCAAAATTTTCAGTCCACAGGCAGTGTTGGGGCGCGCCTAAGGGCGTGCCAGGGTGGTTTTGTCCATTTTTCAAAAGTTGGAATTTTTCTTAAGTCCCAAGGGTGCCCGGGGACGTATCGAGCCGATTTTTGCCACGTTTCTCCTACAACCATGAGAATATACATGAAATGAGTGAAGTATTATATTGGTGTGGTAAAATTACTCGTGAACGAATTTGGCGTCAAAATGATAATTTTGCCCTTATGGTCAAAATAAGCCATACGTGGCTAGAATTGCTTTTTTTGGGATTGAGGCTACGGATATGAATTTTGTGAGTGGTAATATCGTTGTAATACGTATGAAATGAATTAACCATGAGAAATTATTGATTTTGTTGGATTAAGGAATTTGGGCTTAAGAAAGCCTAAAAATGAAGAAGAAAAACATGGGCCAATGACCCATTCTTCTTTTGACCAAACAATAATTGAGAAAGGACTTCAAGGGTCTATAAAAGGGAGGAAAAAATCAGATTTTATTACCACAAATACACATGCTTTTTATCTCTTTTTCTAGAATTCTCAAGAAAGCTCTCTTTTGGGCTCTCAAACCCTAAGCCACCTTTGGATCAAGATCATCATCTTCCAAGCTTAGGTAAGTATTTATTCTTATGTATTAACATATTATATGCATGGGAGAGTATGTATATCATGTTGGTTATGCTTGGAAGTGTTGAACATGGCACTTTGTGTTTTTGTAAAAGATGTGTCATCTATGGAATTTAAACTTGGAATATGATTTGTGGTTTTGATAAAAGAGCATGATATGGATAAAATATCAACATGTATGGTGTGATTATGGTCTTAAACTTGTTATTTTTCCATAAGTGTAAATTATGGGATTTTGGCCGATTTGTTATTGTGAGGTGTATTGAAGTGAATTGATGGAACCATTGTGATGTAGTGGTGATGTAGAAGTGTAAAGTATGAATTTGGTGTGACATGATAGTTGTTTATGATATTGGTCAATGTTGAGAATATTGTGGGATTATTGGTATGATAGTTTTGTAAATGGTATTGTTGGTGTGATAGTTTCACACATGGTATAATCAAGAGGGAAATGACATGTTAAAGCCAAACATGTAACTCATTGTCGTTGTATGCATTTGTAAGGTAGTTGGTGGTTAATGTAAACTCCATTGTATATTTGTGTTGTAGAGTGAAACATAAGGAAGGAGCGGGACTATTGTATTCACGTATATAATTGAGTGTTCATATTGAGACGATAAGGTATGTAAGGTTACTCTGTCCGTATTCTTCTGCAACATATATTGTTCATGTTGTCATTGTCCTTGTTCCATTACGAAATGTTAAAAGTTATCTCATTTCAAGTTGCCATATATTATTATTCTCATGTATCACATAATTATGGACATCATTCCAAGTTCCAATAATATTATGTTCCAAGGCTTCCAATAATGTTACAACTTCCAAAGTATCAATCTCATGAACATAAAAGATTGAAGTAATGCACTTATGTGCTTCCCAAAAAAGGTTATGATTTCCCCCAATGTAGCAATCTCATAAAAGTAAAAGAGAGAAGTAATGCAATGAAGTAATGGAAGAAGTAATTCCCTCATGGTTACTTTATATAGATTCCCTTATGTTTACTTTATATAGATTCCCTCATGGTTACTTTATATATATTCCCTCATGGTTACTATATATACTTTCCCTCATGGTTACTTTATAAATTTCCTTATGGTTACTTTAAAATTATTTTCATATTACTTTCTAATTACTTTATCACTACTTTATAATTAATTTATGGTTCTTTGAGTGTGGGTGATAGCTTTGGGGGAAAAAGCCAAACTTGATGCCGAACCTACTTCCTTGTTTTTTGGGAGGTAGCAGGGGGAAAGCTCAGTGGGGCAGAAGCCAAGCTTGATGCCGAACTTTATTATATTCACTGGATCAAGGGGGAAGCTCAGTGAGGTAAAAGCCAAACTTGATGCCGAACCTGCTTCCTTGTTTTCCGGGTGGTAGCAGGGGGGAAGCTCAGTGGGGCAAAAGCCTAGTTTGATGCCAAACTTTAGATGGTTGCATATTGACGGTTGTATATTGACGGCTGCATATTGACGGATGCATTGCATATTGACGGTTGCGTATTGACGGATGCATTGCACATTGACGGTTGCATATTGACAGATGTATTGCATATTGACGGTTGCATATTAACGGTTATACATTATTGACGGTTCTAACTGTTAAGGGTAACGGGCATAAAGGCAAATGGAGTAATGAACATAAAGTACCTATTTCCACACATACTAAATGATGATTGATCCACATTGACTATTCTCTTGAAATCAAGTTCATTGAGGCTTTTAAGTTTCATGAAGTTTCTTATAGCCTTGCATACTCAGTACATTCTTCGTACTGACCCCTTTGGGGGACTTACTTTATTTGCTGCAGGCACAGGTGTTAGTAGACCTCCATAATAGGCTACGAGTTATCCGCGGATCATTGGTGAGCTCCCAGTTGGTTCGGGGCTTTCCGAGTCACATGTGTATATTGTTTTGGTTTTGTAATTATTGTATAAAGCGGGGACTTGTCCCGACTACAGGTTGTTGTGTCCATGTATCGGTTAGAGGCTTTGTAGACATATGTGGGAAGGTTAATGTAAGAGATGTGTATTCTGTTTGATATATTGTTAAGTTTTCCATGACTTCCGCCTAGTTGTACGAAGTATAATAAAATGCATACTGAAATATGCTTGTGAGTGAATAGGAGCAAAGATTGGTTCTCTCGGGCCATATCGGCTTCAGGTGCCAGTCCGGCCCGAATGGGATTTTGGGTCGTGACAAAACCTTTATAAAATATCTTAAAAAAAGTTTGGCCTGGGATTCTATGATTTGGGACATTCTACATCTTCTTCTTAAGCCTCAACCAGGTTTCATATAACACCTCTAAATGTAACTACCTGAAGTTATAAATCTCGTCTTTCAATTGAAACATTCTGGAAGATGGAAAAAATCTCTCCAAGAACTGAGTCCTCAACTCATTCCATGTAGTGATCGATCCACGTGGAAAGTATATCAACCATAAGATAGCCTATCCTATCAAAGAGAAAGGAAATAACCACAGTCTAATCGCCTCTTGGCTCACTCCAAGTAGATTATAGGAATTATAAATCTCTATATCACATGCTGGTTTGCACCAGTATTAGCAAGGCCTGTAAATACCCCCTTTAAGTTCAACAATTGTATCATAGCACTGGTGATGTCAAACTTAGTTTCTGCAGGCAATGCTGGTGGAATGATAGCACCTGTTTCAACTGGCTCAATAAAATCAATCTTTTTCCACATCATCAAGCTGAGGAAGATACTATTATAGAGGTTATTTCCCTATATTCATTCTTAGCCTATCTTATTCCTCAAGTGTAGCTTGATGGTCTGCTTCATCTGGTCTAACCCTTTCTTTCCTTACTGCCTGCCTGGCAGCTTTTTTCTTGCATTTTTCTCAGCCATCAATCAAGCAGTAGTTTGTACCATAATCTCTTGAAGCCCTGGGTATTGCAACCCTTGGTTCAGAAATTCTTCAGTATGAACTCCTTCATTAACCATTTTTTTTCTAGCTCTCATAGTTCGTTTGATTTCCAGATCAAGTGGAATTAGGGATTACCTTGACTCTGAGTGTTAGGCATACACCGGTGTGTTCCCTAGAAATAAGAAAAAAGTAAAATTAGGAAACAGAAACCAACAGCCCGACAAACACTATCAATCAAGTCCGTAACCGTATTACTCGGCAATGGCACCAAAATTTGATGGCACCCAAATTACACCTCTAAACAAAGTATAAAGCTGTCACTGGTCAAATATATAACCAAACTAGGCTGGGGCCAATCCCACAGGGAATAGGTAAAAATATCTATCAAGATGTCTATCTAAGCAATTAATAATAATCTCTAGTAAAAAGAGGGGTTTTGTGAATCAAGATTTTAAGAGTAGCTACTGTTGATTTCATTAGATTTGTAATCAGTATGAGAGAGGCACTAGGACTATGTTCCCCAATAATTTCATAACACCGTAGGTACTTCATACTTAGTAATCTCTTGTGGTACTCGACATGAAGAATCGATATGTTATGTTTATCTAAATGACTTTACTCCCCTATTAGAAGATTATCCCTAATCACGAAGGTTAATGTCTCATGGGTTTTGCATTACTAACCCCTATCATTGATCCCATATTAGTCTATCCCATTTACCGACTCAAGTATAATTAAGTGGAGGTTGATTTCTCTAAGTTTCTTTGTTGCTTCCCTTTTCCCATACGTTACTCATCCTTTCATCTAGAGTAAATATAAGGCGAGTTCTAACGTCTGCAGCCGTTAAAAAATAATCAAACCCAAGAGAAAAACAATACATGCCCAAACACCTTTTGATAATCACCTCGTGCTACAAATATTACTTTATTAATCCGTCATGGTTGCCATAACCCTAGTTATGGTGTTTAGCTACTCATAATTGCAAGAAAATAAGAAAAATTCATGAAAGAACGCATAAATATGAACCTTCAACAATAAGATGAAAAACTCCAAAGTCTCACTTTGAATTAAAGCCCTAAAAATCAGTGTTTGTAATTTCAAGAACAAAAATATGCCTTTAAACCTTTCAAGAATGTAATAAAGCATAACTTGGTACAAAAGACCCAATAGGAATATTTATAGACAAAATAAAAACCTATCCTAAACACATAAAGATTTGCTGAGTTGGTGCCTCGAACAAAGAAATGTACGAGTATGGTTACATCCCATGATTGTCCTTGGTTCTCATAGGTTGGCTCTTGACTTTTGCATCTTTCAGGTCCTTGTTCGCACAATGCTCAGTATGAGCTCGTGGCTTCTTGGTACGATCATGCATCCCTATCATCCTATCTACCTCTGATTTCCACTTTTGCAGAATACATCTCCCATGCTCTTCAGTATGAGGCATCATCCCATGAACGTGCAATGTACTCGTCTGATCCTCTTAGCATTTAACATCTGCAAACCTCAAGTCTGGACTTACTTCCCATGATGCCTTGGTACAATCGTGAGATTTAGGTACGGTCATGAGATGTCTTCATTTTATCTCCTTTACACTTTGCTTCTGCTGCACTGTTTCAGGACCCTCTTTCCACGATCAAGTTGTATGAACATAGAAACAATGTACGATCATGGGAAACTTTTGTCTATATGACACCTGAGAGCCATTCCTCTGATTCATCCTACGATCACAATGGTAAGACCATGGTCAGATTCCACGATCGTGGAATGCTTTTGTCTGATGCTTTTACGTCCAAAAATCTGCAACTTCCTTCTCCGGACCTGTTGACCTGTAAATACCACAAAAACACCTCATATGCACATAAAAATACCTTTGCACTTGCAAATATTCATAGTTTTAAGTTTTGTCGTAAGTCTACAACACATCAAACAACGAGTGCACAAGTAAAGTAGCAGTAAGGTAAAGGCAAGAGATGTTTATATGAAAACCTCCTTGCTCAAGGGAATAAAACCACAATCTACCCTAGTAGGATTTCACCAACCAGTTCACTTATCACTAAGTAGCGATCTCAATTACAACCTTAAGCAATCTAGGAATTAGACTCTTAATCCCTACTCACTAGCAATAACTCTATTGCTGCATCTATTTCACAAAAACTCTACTTGAAAGACTCCATTAGCTACCTCTAGCTAAAACAACTACTCAACATGAGTTCAACATAAAACTACTCACACAGATTTCTTAATCAAGACGTGCGTTTACAATTGTAAGAACAAGAACTAGGACTCGATTAACTTAGATGTAAAACATATTTTGCTATGAGCAAAGAGTTTCTAAGTTAATAAATCCTCGAATGATTTGAACACCAGGGCAACTTTTACTTTGAGAAAAATATCCTTTTGTGAATGTACAAGTAATGAAACTTCTCTCCTGAAGATGATGAATATATATAATGAGCATTTTGAAAGAAGCTCTCTCATTGGAGGACACTAATGAGGACCACTACAGAGCACATCCCACTATTCTGTGCTACTGCTAGACAAGTGCTAGACAGCTGGCATATAAGACAAAAGACTATTTGTACTGCAGAAGTTGGGAACACCACTTTACATAGCTGGTCCTTCGACTAGGATTATCAATCATCAAAACAAGGTAAATGACAAGAGGGACCTGGACCCAATATTTTCCCCCTTTTCAATGATGACAAACACATATTCATACGTCCTTCTTACAGTAGGAACAAAGCTACCAGAAGTTCCTTCTCTCACAAAGATATTAACTCATCCATAGCCAACAAATCAGTGAATTTACCTTTAACTTCCCCTTACACCAGCACACCCCTTTTACCAACACATCACATAAGTTCACTTCCCCCTTACACCAGCACATCCCTTTCATCAACACATCACATCAGTTCATTTCCCCCTTACACTAGCACATCCCTTTCTCCAACACATCACATCACCACACATATATTCCCCCTTTTAGAATCGTTAAAAAGGAAATACAGTAACATAAAGTAGATATAAGGGCAAAACAAAACTCAAGGCCATAAAGGTAATGCATGCATCATAAGAGATCAAAACAAGGATAAGAATAAGAATAGGTTCATATTAAATGTCAGAAAAAAAACATTCAGAATCATTAGACAAGTCAGTATTCAAGTCCTATAAAAAGAAAATTAACCATGCACATTATGCCAATATAAAATGGAAGGGTGTCACGACCTGATTTCTCAGGTCATGATGGCACCTACTATAACCCACCAGTAGGTAAGCCAACCAGTAGTCTAGAACAACTAGTAATGGACTACCAATAGAAATGAAGAAAACAACGAAAAGGAATTTAACAGAGAGACTAAAATAGATTATAACCCCAAAACCTAGTGAAGTCATTATAAGAGCTTCCAATACAATAGGAATACAAAGTGGAAACAGAGTCAATATGTATACAAATCCTTCTCTGAAATACAAGAATAGAGATCAAGCTAACAATATGAGGGAGAAAAGGAATACTCTGAATGTCAGGAGCTCACCTTGAATCTTTGATCCATGATTGCTCCGCACGATGCACACATCAATAGCGAGAACTCGTACTATGATCTGTAGGCTGCAGAAGTGTAGTATGAATACCAAACACACATTACTCAGTAGGTATCGGTCGACTGAGCTCCAAAGATAATGCAAGCATAAATCACATGTAAAGTAGGGATATAACTACAGACATCTATCCAAGAAACTAAACATAATAACGCTAATGGAGCAATAAGGATAAACTTCCCTATTCTAACAGTTTTCAGGAACTAAAATGCAATACCGTATATCACTAGACAATATACAACTGAAGACTGAAAGAAGGATATATAGTAGTAATACAAGGCCAAAGGATATATATAAAATATGAATAGATAAGGACAGAGAGGGATATACGGTAATGCCATATATACATATATACATATATATATATATATATATATACATATATACGACTAAAATCAAAGATAATATCTTGAGGGAGTCAACCTAACATCTCGAGGGTCATAACTAAGAAGGAAAGCTAATACTAGCATAATCGAGGTCTCTAGCCAAAATGAGACGAATTATCAGATAATCTAATAGTAATGTATTTTACCAAAGCAGAGAGAAGAAATCAAAAACGTACCAACAATCTTGAGTACTAGTCCATAACCATCCTATCATGAACTAACCATAATAACTAACAATAACGTAACCAACTAGTCCGGACAATCAATAACCTAATCGGGCCTCCAAAGCCCAGAAGGTCCAAGCAAGCACTCAACAAATAGTAACCATAGCTTATACCTATACATCCCCCCATAAGATCGATATATATAAGTCCCCGCCAAATAATTATACTGGTGATAGGCGATACATATGAATGAATGAATGAAACATGAACCGATAATACTATATCCAATCCGAGTTCCATAACATACCAAGTGTATACAACTCCTCCAACTCAGTAGCTCGCAAAGGTAGGACCTACGGCGACCATCCTTCTCCAAAACTGTGGCTCACAGACAAAGGGGCCCATAGGGGACTCGAGATATTCATATATACTGCCTGGTCCCAAATGAGAACTTTTATTAACCATCATAACCAATCTACCTTGTCCATTACCAGAGAGTTATATAAGTATAATAAGTGCTTGAAATAAAACCGAGACTCAAAGAGTATAAATCAATAAATCAATTGCCCAAGATCAAGTTTGGGACTAAATCGGCATAATAATGTAGAAAGGGTCAGAATCTCCCTCGACCGAAGTAGATAGTAGTGGTAAAAGAGAGGATTAATAATAGATCAGAATCAATCTCGGCCTAATTCCTAAAATATAATTTTTAGTTTCCAAAGATCATAATTCATTAAATAAGATGGTATGATTCCCGTTGTAAAAGAATCCGTTTTAAAAGTGAAAAGTGGGAACAAATCCTTTTTTAGAAAACACTAGTAAAACTAAGGTTTTGGTTGTAATCGTACCACTAAGTGAGCATAAATGCGCCTAAAAGTATGCATGGCATCACCAGTATCTAAACAATACAACCATAAGCGCCTAAGCATCTATAAACTAGAATCACATTCTTTTAAGGATAGAATACTCACCTGGAGTCCAACTGGTATCGTAACCACGGCCTCGGGCCCAACAATACATAACTAACATGATAATAGCACCATAATCCGGGAATCTATGGTCCAAATAACTAAGTCAAAAAGAATGTCTAATGCTGAAGGATCCTTAACATCAATCTATGATTAATAAGTCTATAATAAAGGATAATGGTATTCTATGGCCATAACGAGTATCCTATGCTAAGGTTTGGGTCACATTTCTATCCCAAATTCCCTAAATAAGTTAAGTCATAATATACTAGACATAATTCCATCCTATAATCCCTACCTAGCATGCAATCTATACAATACACAATATCGTAAAGAAAAGTAGACCTAAGCCTACCTCATTGCCGAATCGCAATCTTGAATCACCCACAAATTACTCGTCCTTGCTCCATGATCCTGAAATGTTGCAATGCTCTCAAAATAATGCTTTACAAGTTAATAGGAGTAAAATAATACCCATATTGCAATATAAAAGCTCAGGCCAAAATTTGGGTAAAAAATGAGCCCATAGGGCCTGCTTATGAAATTCCAAAATTGAATCCGTAATGAGGTCCCTTAAAAGAAAAGGAATGAGTGCTCAAAAGTTGAGCACAAATGGAGCAAAAATCAGGGATCAAATCAGCCCCCAAAGCCCAAAGAATCTAGATCTAAAACAAAGAATTAAACAAAGGATTTAGGCCGAAAACTTATGAAGAAATTAATGGGAAATGGTCATCTCAACGTCTTCTACACATTCCCAACTCCAATTGATTGATTCCCATACTTTCTTGAGCTCTCAATGCCATTAATGGTGATTTAGGACTTGGAAGAAGAGAGAAAATTGGGGAAGACAACAATATATAGGCCCAGGGGTTACTCATCGCGATTGCGAGGAGAAAAACCCATGGAGAATGCAATGGCAAGTGTTGCAAAGGTGAAGGCTTAGCAAGGCGGACCATCGCGAACGCAGGTAATAAGCCACAATCACGAAGAAGGTAGTTGACTGGGTCGGGGCTGACCCACATCGTAAACGCGAGAGGTCAGGCTCGCGATCACGAAGGTCAAGAACTTGACCCTTTTCAAATGCGACATGTACCTTGCGAATGCAAAGAACAAAAGGTGGATGCACAAGATGCTGGAAAGCCATCAATTTTCCTAAGTCCCAACGGACTTCAATCGGGTGCTCGACATTCATTCAGAACCCCGTGTGCGCAAAAAAACTATGCTACCATACCAAATTTGACATTCTGGACTCAAAAGAACCATCAAAACTTTCATCCGAGATCATTTTGATTAAATGTGGGTCCCATACCTATTTCTATTTTAACCAAATTTTACCCAAAAGCCTAAAATGAGTTTGAAAGCCTTGGGACCAGGACCAAGGGTCCCCTAGCCTAAAATCAACATTTCAGAGCTAACGATACTGTTGGAATTCTCATTTGATATTATTTACTAGGAGTTTTGGTAGGAGGTCAATTCATTAACAGCAAAAGCTCTAAAACCGAGAATTGAGCCTAAAATCCAAATGAACCATTTGATAACTAAGTCAACAGTTCTGGTAAGTCATAAATGACCTGTAGCCATTGTGGGAAGTCTCAAAACACCAAAAACGTGTGAAAATCAAGAAAATAACCTAGAGGGTCATTACAATATCCACTATTAAAAGGCCTTTTATCCACAAAAGTCAATGGATAGAAAGAGCCCGCAAGCTCAAAAGGATGAGGTACTTGTCCCACATGATCCAGGATAAACTCCTAAGATAAACTCCCTAGATAAACTCTAAGGCAAACCGTCTCTAAGGGATTTCACTAAAGGTATTCCTTTTTCCATCACATCTTTACTTTACTTTCCAAATAACCAAAAACTCATCCTCACCAACCAACTGGCATCCAATTGAACCGAGCATAGCTGAAACACGCAAACCCAAACCACAACATACTGACACCACATCGAAACAAGTACAACCATCAGATACTCGACCATGCTAAAGACAACCCAAGGCATGAACCATACGGTCAACTCCAAACTCCAAATCTAACATTCTATTGCCTTTCCAAACCTGATGTCAACTCTGAATAATCCAAATATTCCCAACATTATCCGAGTCATTATTCGAGTCCTGTCCGCATAATCTCACCACACTAATCTCAAAATACTAAAGCTGATCTTCCAAAATCTACATGGACTAACTTAAGAATCAAACCCATAATGCTCTACTTGAATACTCAAATGGTGATGAACAATGTCTGCGATCTTTGCCAAGCCACCAACTTGTCCGGATGACCCTCAAAACTGATAGTCAAGAATCCAAAGCACAAACTCTCGAAACTAAATGGTCCTCTTCAAAACATCCCACCAACAGTGGATGAAACCATGCTAAGTCCAAGTAGAATACATTTCTCCCACTAGATAGATATTCAAAATTCCTGATGAAAATTGAGAAACCAAGGGAAAAAAAGTAGAAACTACATCATAAGCCGACTGACTGTCCTTTGAGCATCTGTTTAATGCCATCTCCCCGAACTGAAGAAAATTTAATTGATAGGTAAAAAGTAGGCTTAGTCTGCCTATAAATGAATGCTCAACTGAAACAAATCTGGAAATAGCTGTAATCTTTAAACCGAAGTTGAACTACTCCATCTCAACTATCCAAATTGATCCCACTGACGAGCAGTATCCATATTTCAAGAGCTATCATAAATTTCACACCGCCATTCAAGAAAGTCAAAAATCTAAAATGGGAGTCAATAAGTCTTCACGAATATCAAATGCCCAAAAAAATCTTACTATCAGAAAATCAATACATATCCAATGGTTCCCACAAGGGCTGACATTGAAATGTTACCGAAGAGCATACTCACAATGGATGAAAACCACCAGCAGAAGGTACGACCAATCAAATCCACATCTGCTGAAGGACACAACATACTAAGGCATAACCGAGAACTCACCAAGGTTGTAAAGTATACTAATGGTAGCCAAAACTCGAGCAACTTAGAAAATCCCAATCTTAGCCCAAATTTGGTCACACCAATACTCAATACATGACAACCAATAATCGTTCTCAAAAGACACCCACTTGATAACCAACAACTGATACCCAAGAACATAATACCAAGCAAAAGCATACCACAAGGTCATATTAGGCCGAACAAGTCTCAAAAATGAGAAATTTCTAAATTCACCCTTTTAAACCAACCTCAACTCAACTAAACCATGACCCATATCATTGGGAAAATGGAGTACTCAAATCAACACCAACACTAAGATCAAGACTAATACCGGGTGATGAATCTGACAATTCAGAATAACAAACCTCAGAATCATCGATAATAAAAACTGCTATAGAAAGGATCACCAAAGCTAGAATCACCACCATACTATGGAAGGCCAACCTTCCTTCACTTTCACAACTCTCTCAACAACTGATCTAACCTTACCAATAGAGAAGGGTAAGCCAACCTACCAAGGTAGTCGTCTAACACAAATAGACAAGAATCATAAAAAAGGAGGTACAAACTAGATAACGCTAGTCTAGCTATCTATCAAGAGAAAATCAATCCAAGCTTAAACAATACCAAAAGTAACAATAGTAATAATAGAATCACAAGTATAAGGTGCAAGTGGTACAAAATGAGAAACACAACTAGTACTACTCTAAGATCACAACAAGGCCAAAATGCCAAAGAAAAGGGACTTTAAACCAAGTGCTATACCCCAAGGAAATCATAATACTGATCTATTCAATCCACTACTAAAAGAAATCATCTACGGGAATAGTAAAACATGATAAATTTACACCAAAGCTTATGATAATCCATATAGTAATATCAAGGCATGTAAACACCATTGGGTATGAAAACCCCAACTCAATTCAAATAGACACCAAAAGATAGTACATCAAATTACACCTGTATCGATGGGATTCAAAGTCATAGTCCCTGACATGCCCAAAGAAGTATGAATTTGAACGCGTCTTAACCAGGACTGAGCATCTGATTGACCAACTGAGACACCAAGTGCACTACTTCTAATCGAAGGTGCCACAAATCTATAAGACTGATCTGGATGATTTGAGTGACTAATAATTCCATACCAGGGAAACTCTCTGGACCAGTGACCAATCTCTCTACCTTCGTAACAAACCCCTGAAGCTCTGTGACCGATCTCTCTACCTTCGTAACAAACCCCTGAAGCTCTAACCTGGTGAGAAACACGAGTTGTCCCCAACTGGCTGACCAACTCACGCCTGGAGCACTCCCTAGACTAATGAACAATCTTACCATAATTGAAACATGCCCTTGGGACTCTCTGATATACTATACTTGCTGACCCAAAATGACAGCCACGACCTGATAGCCCAGACCAAATAACCAGTATTGCCTGACCAGAACTCTATCCATTGAGATCACCACAATCTACCTGAGAGCTACCCATAAATTGAGATGCTACCCATGTAGGCCTAATAGGTGGCAAGTGATGTTGACCTTTGCTGAGAGGATTCCTGCCTCCGGATGGAATATCACTAACATTGTACTGCCGACATGGCCTCTTACTGCCACCTCTATGTGTCTAAATATAAGCCCTCTCTGTAGTCGTTGCATGATCAATAACCTGAGAGAAAGAAGACCCATCTGCTATCAACTTCTCCAATGCCAAATGGAGTGGTAAATCCAATCCTCTGATAAATCTCTGCACCATCTCATACTCTGTAGCATATAACATAAATATCTGACGAGAAATCCAATCTCATACTATAGAACCGATAAAGAACCCTACTGAACACCAACCGACCTAACTCTGACCTGAGAACTATTCGATATACCAAGTATCATCACTGGCTGACGCTGAAGATCCCCAATATCAACCTCTAACTCCCTAGCCTAATGCTGAGCTGAAACTCTGGTAACACGTGTAAAAGTCCCATCTGCATCTATCGAATACCTAGTGCAATCCATCTGGAAAAGAGTGGAGTCAAAGAAGTACTTAGAGGTTCATCAAAGTACAGGCACATGACCAGGAATCAAGAAAGAAAATTTTCTTATAGCCTCCTAAAGATAGGAAACAAACGTCTCCGTACCGATCCGCATGACTCTTCTAGACACTTAGCTCTTGGACAAATAACACTGGTGAACCTATGCTTTGATACCAATTTGTCATGATTTAATTTCTCAAGTCATAATGGCACCTACTATAACCCACCAGTAGGTAATCCAACCCGTAGTCTGGAACAACTAGTAACGAACTACCAATAAACATAAAGAAAATAGTGGAAAAGAATTTAATAGAGAGACTAAAATAGATTACAACCCCAAAATCTGGTGAAGTCAATAAAAGAGCTTCTAATACAACAGGAATACAAAGTGGAAAACAGAGTCAATATATCCACAAAGCCATCTATGAAATACCAAAATAGAGATCAAACTAACAATATAAGAGAGAGCAGGAATACTCCTAATGTTAGGAGCTCACACCAAATCTACAATCCATAGATGCTCTGCATGATGCACACATCAACAGAGAGAACTCGTACTATGGTCTACAGGCTGCAAAAGTGTAGTATGAGTATCAAACACATGGTACTCAGTAGGCATCGACCGGTTAAGCTCCAACTATAATGCAAGCATAAATAATATGTAAGCAGGAATATAACTACAGGCAGCTATCTAAGAAACTAAACATAATAATGCTAATGGAGCAATAAGGATAAATTATCCTATTCTAACAGTTTTTAGGAATTAAAGTGTAATACTGTATATCCCTAGCCAATATATAACTGAAGAGTGAAAGAAGGATATATAGTAGTAATACAAGGCCAAATAATAAATATAAAATATGAATAGATAAGGAAAAAAAGGGATATATGGTAATGAAATATATACATATATATATATATATATATATATATACACATATATATAGGACTAAACTCAAAGGTAATATCCTGAGGGAGCCAACCTAACATTTTAAGGGTCATAACTAAGAAGGAAAACTAATACTAGCATAATCGAGGTCTCTAGCGAAAATGATACTAATCATGAGATAATCTAAAAATAACATATTTTACCAAAGCAAAGTGAAGAATTCAGAGACGTACCAATAATCTCAAGTACTAGTCCATAACCATCCTATCACGAACTAACCATAATAGCCAACAATAAAGTAATCGTCTAGTTCAGACAATTAATAACCTAATCGGGACTTATAAGCCCAGAAGGTCCAAGCAATTACTCAACAAATAGTAACCATAGCTTATAACTCTACAACCCCCTATAAGACTGAGAGATATAAGCGTTAAACAATTATAGTAGTGATAGGCGATGCATATGAATATATGAATGCAAGTGAGATCCAGTACCTTTTACCAATCAAGTGTCATAATGTAAAATGTGTATACACCTCCTCCAACTCAGTAGCTCGTAAAAGTAGGACGTACAATGGCCATCCTTCTTCAGCACTATGGCTTATGGATGAAGGGGCCCTTAGGGGACTCGAGATATCCGTATACACTGCCTGGTCCCATACCAGGACTTCCATAATCCATCTTAACAAATCTACTCCATCCAGTACCAGAAATATATATAAGTATAATAAGTGTTCAGAAAAGAATCGAGACTAAAAGAGTATAAATCCATAAATCCATTGCCTGAGATCAAGTTTGGGACTAAATCGGTATAATAATGTAGAAAGAATCAGAATCTCCCTCGACCAAAGTAAATAGTAGTGGTAAAAGAGAGGATTAATAATGGACTAGAATCAATCTTGGTCTAATTTCCAAAATATCATATTTAGTTTCAAAATCTCATAATTCATTAAATAAGGTGGTACGATTCCCGTTGTAAAAGAATCCGTTTTAAAAGTGAAAAGTGGTAATAAATTCCTTTTAAGAAAACAGTAGTAAAACCAAGGTTGTGGTTGGAATCGTACCACTAAGTGAGCATAAATGCACCTAAGAGTATGCATGGAATCACCAGTATCCAAACAATACATCCATAAGCACCTAAGCGTCTATAAACTAGAATCACGTCCTTTTAATGATGGAATACTCACCTGGAGTCCAACTAGTATCATAACCATGGCCTTAGGCCCAGTAATACATAACTAGCATGATAATAACACCATAATTTGGGAAGCTGCGGTCCAAATCACTAAGTCAAAAGGTATGTCTTATGCTGAAGGATCCTTAACATCAATCTATGATTAACAAGTCTATAATCAAGGATAATGGGATTGTATGGCCATAACGAGTATCCTATTCTAAGGTTTGTATCACATTTCTATCCCAAATTCTCTAAATAGGTTAAGTTATGATATACTAGTCATAATCCCATCCTATAATCCCAACCTAGCATACAATCTATGCAATACACAATCTCATAGAGAAAAGTAAACCGAAGCCTACCTCGTTGCCGAACCGCAATCTTAAATTGCCCATGAATTGCTCGTCCTTGATCCATGATCCTGAAATGTTTCCACTCTATCAATATAATGCTCTACATGTTAATAGGAGTAAAACGATACCCATAATGCAATATGGGGCCAAAAAAAAATTCCAAAATTGAATCCATCACGAGGTCCATAGAAGGATAGAGAATGAGTGATAAAAATTTGAGCACAAATCGGGGCTCAAATCAGGCCTCAAAGCTCAAAGAATCTAGACCTAAAATAAAGAATAAAATGGAGGATTTAGGCCAAAAACTTACAAAGAAATTAATAGAAAATGATCATCTCAATATCCTCTACACATTCCCAGCTCCAATTGATCAATTCCCATACTTTTTTGAGCTTTTAATGCTATTAATGGCGATTTGGGACTTGGAAAATGAGAGAAAATCAGGGACAACAACAATATATAGGCCTAGGGCCTACTCATCACGATCGCGAGGACCTCTGGCTGCGATCACGATGATCAAGAGAAAAACCCATCATGAACGTGATGGCAAGTATCACGAATGCAAAGGCTTAGCAAGGTGGAACATCACGAATGCAGGCAATAAGTCGCGATCGCGAAGAAGGTAGTTGATCGGGTTGGCGCTGACCCACATCAGAAACGTGAGAGGTGAGGCTCATGATCGCGAAGGTAAATAACTTGAACCTTCACAAATGTAACCTATACCTCATGAAGGTGAAGAACAAAAGGTGGTTGAACCAAAGATGCTGGAAAACCATCAATTTTCCTAAGTCCCAACGGATTTTGATCGGGTGCACAAGATTCGTTTGGAACCCTGTGTGTGCAAATGAACGATGCTACAATACCAAATTTGACATTCTGGACTCAACAGAACCATCGAAATTTTCACCCAAGATCATTTCAATTAAATATGGGTCCCCCACCTAGTTCCATTTTAACTAAATTCTACCCAATAGTCCAAAATGAATTTGAAAGCCTTGGGACCCGGACCAAGGTTCCTCCTAGTCTAAAATCAATATTCTAAAGCTAACAACGTTGTCAAAATTCTCATTTGAGATCATTTACTAGGATATTTGGTCTGAGGATAATTCCTTAACAATAAAAGCTCCAAAATAGGGAATTAAGCCTAAAATTCAAACAAACTATCCAATAACCAAACCAGAAGTTCCAATAAGTCATAAATAACCTAAATCCACTGTGGAAAAGCTCAATATGTTGAAAATGTGCAAAAATTAAGACAATTATCTAGAAGGTCATTACAAAGAAAGAAGGTGGATCAGAAGGAAAAGTAGGAGGGATCAAACTAAATGAGAGGTGGAGAGACACCCATAAAAGAGATGATCAAAATGTTTCATAGCACCATAATTATTAACAATCAGTTCTTCATTCTTGATATTTAACTGAGCATTTTCATCCTTAAGCTATATATTCTCATTCTTTAACTAGGTATTCTCAGTAAGAATTTGATCAGAGACACCAGGTGCATATCTAGTTCCCCCTGTGACTTCAGTTAGTTGGGATTTCAGTGCTTCATTTTTTGCATCCTTTTCAGCTACCAAGGTTGACAACTCTTTTATCTCAAAATTACTCAATTCCTGAGCAACAATAAGATTAAATACTGTAGACTTAGGACCAACCCCCTCTTCTTTGTAGCATACTTACACTCTGCAAGAGTAGTGAGCGTGAACTTTTGTCTTTTTCCTCCAACAATATGAGACCCAGGTCTTGGTTTTATCCCAAATGATCAAAGACTCTTGTGAGAAAAAACTCATATCCTAGACCATGATTTATTTCCTTCAGCTTACAAATCTTTATAATATGCTTGATCATGATTCTAGGCAGACTAATTGGATTACAAGAGTTAAGAGATTCCATTAGATAGAGATCTGGTATAGCTCCACATGATCTACCCTCAGCTTTCGGAAGTAACACTTTGCTAACCAGTTAAAAAAGAAGTTGAAATTTAGGCTTCATTTCCTTTTTGAGTAATCTAAAGCTACCTAGCATTCGCTTTGACTTAGCAATGTTGTCTAAAAAAGTCTCTAAAGCAAATTTTTCCTTCACATAGTCTAACCTAAAATTCGGCACACCAAGAATTTCTCCAAGCAGTGGGGTTGTCAGAGTAAACTTAATTCTATTTATGGTGGCATTAAGTGATAACTCATTTTCTGAGCACACTAGATCATCATAGAAATATCTAATATCATTAAAAAATGCAATACCTATGGCGTTGAACAAGTGAAACCATGTTTGTGCATCAATGAGGGAAATGAGAAAACTCACTCCAAACTTGGTTGCAATAGTAGGATCAAATACTCTTCCAAAAAGCATTGTCTGACTGCAAATGTCATGATCTATTTTCTCAATATCAGACTCTAACTCTGGGTAATAAAACTTTTCCTTATCTTCCCTTTTGATATACCTTCTTCTTGATTCATCCTAGAGGTTTGAGACAACTTTCTCTTCTGGGACTTAGTCATCTTTTCTTTTGGAACCCATTTTTATTTTCCACCTTCAGTTTGAGAAGTATTATTCAAGATGACATTTAATTTTTGCTTGAAGACTCCCTTGGTTAACTTTCCTTGAGAATCCTGACTTCCTTCAATTTTAGTGAGAACTTGCACAGAATAAATAGGCAATGTAGAGAATCCATCCCCTAAAGAACAATCCATATAAGTTGGAGAGATAGATCTTTTGAAAGTTCTTAGATTAGTGGAGAGATTTGGAGTTGACTCATTTATTTTCTCTTTTATAGCCTCAATGAATTTAGTTGTAACACCCCGTACGTTTCGGAGTCTAGTTGATAACCGTGACATTTAGGGAAAAATGAAAACATGAGAGAATTGATGAATTTTGTATTGAATTGTGGTCATTTAATAAGTCTTGTGCAAATTGGGCCCTTAAATGAAGCCCAAAGTAATAAAAAGACATGGCCCAAAAGTGATATTTTTGAGCCATTCTTCAAATTTGACCCATTTGACCAAATCAATATAGCATTAAATGCTCAGGAAAACGATAAGAGAGACATGGGGGACTATATAAAGGAAAATTCAGATTTTTATCTCATTGAACTCTCATCTCATTTCTAGATTTTTCCAACAATATCTCCTTTGCTCTCAAGAACCCTAATCACTCCTTTGGCCAAGATCATCAATTGGTAAGACTTGGTAAGTGTTTATTATGATGGATTAATATATTTTATGCATAATATATGGTGTATATTATGTTGGTTATGTTTATGGAATATTGAGAAGTTCACAATAAGTAAAGTGCACATGTTTGCCAAATCGAAGGGTGTTTTGTCTTGTAAACTTGACTATGGACTTGTGGTTTTGAAGGGAATGAATTTGGTGGATTAAATATTGACATGTGAGATGTTATTATAGTATTACTTGGTTTAATCCTTGTGCATGACGTTTGGAATTGTTATTGTGATTTTGGTTATGGTTTCGGTGCGGTATTGACCCTGAAATGTGGTTTTGAGTGATGCTATGTGTGTTGTGAGACCATGGCTGCATGTTGGTGTTTAATATGATCAAAAATATGTTCAAATATGTTGGATTGTGATCATAAACCATTCATGGAATTAAAAGACCCAAAAGAAGTCATTTCGGACCAAAACGGGCATCCGCCCCCGCAGACGAGGGCATCTGCGGGCGCAGATGCCAATGCAGAAGGCCCTGGAATTTTCCAGGAGAAATCTGCGCAAGCATTTCATCCACCTGCGTGCGCAGGTGGCAGCACAGGTCACCTCCAGAAATGGTTTTGTATGTTTCCATCTCTAGTTGATCCCCGAAAGCCCCGATACCCTTTTGGGATGTAATTATCAACTTGTGATATTGTTTTAATGACTTTAAAGTATCGTATGGAGGTGTGTTGGACTGTATGAAGTATGGAAGGTTGTTAAGATGTTGTTATAAAGGAGGAAATGCGACGAAATGATGAAGAGAAAAGCGTAAAGGGTAAGTGTGGTATCAAATGCTATCGATGTATGATATTTTGGTCAATGTGTGTAATGTTATGGTGTTGTTATATGGAAATGCATTGGATTGTATTGAAAGGGGGGTGACATGACGTTATATGGTAGTCACATGGTTCATTTTCGTCTTGTACGCCTTTATAGTGACTAGTTACTAATGTAAGTTCCGGTATGAACTTGTATTGTAGAGTGAGACGTAAGGAAGAAGCTGGACTACTGTGTTCATACATAGGCTTGTATATTCGTACTTGGAAGTGAAGGTATGTAAGGTTACTCTTCTATATCTTTCTGCAACATATGGTGTTCACATTGTCATAGTACTCATTCGATACCGAAATACTCTAAGGTATTCCGTATCCAATAGTTGGCTAGAGTCACTCATATGTTCCTTATTCATTGGTCAATGGTGAATCATATGACTCATGTTCATTGATTGACTCACGTCCATTTGTTGACTCACGTTCATTGGCTAATGTGTCAAGAGTTCCAAATGTTGTAAGGTATTGCATTTCAGGTTGGTGAACAGTTGATATCCACATGTATCATATTTGTTGATCATTATCCTAAGATTCCAAAAGTGTTACATTCCAAAGAGGTCCTATAGTATTTTAACTAAGGTAGACTTATATTGTTATTCACAAGTGTCCTACTCCTAGATGAATTATGATTCACTTATCTCTTATTCATTGACTGAAGTTCCTAAGCTGTCATAATGTTGTAAATTCTAAGAGAACTATCTTAACGAGAGTGATGAGGTCAAGAGGGCTTGTTTAATTAAATAGCATTATTCCAATCATGATATGAGTCCAAGTTCCAATAGAGTTGTATACATGTATCATATTTGTTAGTAATGTTCAAAAAGTCCAATGAGGTTATGTCCCAAGGTTTCAATAGTGGTTATACTCATGTATCTTTTTCATTGATCATTGTCCAATGGTTCCAACAGTGTTATGTTTCCATGAAGGTTATGTGTCCAAGAATGCTTATTCACATATTTCTCACTCATTGATTATTGATCCAAAGCTGCAAAGAAAGTTGTAACTATCATTGTAATAATCTCTCATAAGCATAAGTATCAATCTCTCGCAAGAAAGGTACCAATCTCTCAAAAGTAATGAACGAAGTAATGTGCCAGTTAATGTATCTATCCCTCACAAGTAAAGATACCAATCTTACAAGAGTAAAGATGTGAAGTAATGTATATTTGTGTTTCAAGTTTCAAGAATGTTTCTACCATCAAGGTATCACTCATAGAATGAAAGAAAGAGTAATTAAAAGAATGAAACAATGTTTAATGGGTGGCATCCCAGGGGTTAAATACCTAGCATGGGTCGATCCCAATAACATGGGTGGCATCCCAGGGGCGACAGAAAAGCCTAGCATGGGTCGATCCCGATATATCTTGATACATCCCAGGGGCGATAAGCCTAGCATGGGTTATCTCATGACATCCTAGGGGCGACATGAAAGCCTAGCATGGGTTTATATAGCATGACATCCTAGGGGTCAAAGTACCTAGCATGGGTTCATCTCATCCCAGGGGCTACAGAACAGCCTAGCATGGGTAGAACAATAAAGATGAATGACGATAAGCACTGAAATAAAGAAGCAAAAAAAGTAATGAAAGCAATTCATATGGTGTCAAAAATGCAAAATGATGACTTCTTCACATCGATTATTCATTTATCTTGAGTTCATTAAAGTATTCATGTGTTATATCGTTTCATTTGGGCCTTATATACTCAGTACATTCTTCGTACTGACCACCCTCGGGGGACTTACCTTACATGTTGCAGGTGCAGGCACCAGTAGGCCTCCTCAGTAGATTGCCAGTTGTTAGCAGTTCATTGGTGAGCTCCAGCTAATTCGGGGCTTCTCCGAGTCAGAGTGTATATGTTTTGGTGATGTACATGTGGTATAAAATGGGGACGTGTCCCGACTCTTAGTTTGTTCGGTCAATGCATCTGTTAGAGGATTTTGTAGACGCATGTGGGTGTACGTATATAAGATGACTCATGAAGTCTTGTTTTGATGGCCTCAACGGCCAAGTTTCTCAAATGTGTTTATATATATATATGTCACATGTTCCATGGATTCCGATATTAGCCTTTCATGTTCGTATGTGATAGTAGTGTTTCCGATGACATGCATATGAATGAATAGAAGCAAAGCTTGGTTCTCTCGGGCCTTGTCGGCTTCGGGTGCCAATCACGCCTTGTCGGAATTTGGGGTGTGACAAAGTGGTATCAGAGAAGGTCTTTCTACGGGTGTCTACAAAGCCGTGTCTGAGTAGAGTCTTACTTATCAATGTGTTTTCCACCACATTTATAAGTAGGAGGCTACGGGACATTTAGGATGTTGTTTCTTTTCTTCATTCTAGATCGTGCAATAGAGCCAATGTTGTAAGTTGAATTGTGTCTGACCATGGTAATTGTTTCTCTTTTATATAGTAACAATGCCGAACACTAGAAGAAGGAGAGGTAAAGGTAAGCAGGTTGATATGCCTGCTGGAGAAGGAATGAGCAGATTACCACCTGACCAAGCTAGTCAAGGTGGAGCAAATGCTGAAATTTCAACGCGGTCTTCATCTACCTTCCCAGTTCCGGAAGAGACAATTGGTAGAGAAGTACCTGCAGAACCACCAATGAATGCCACAGATCAAGATCTTAGAAATGCAGTACATATGTTGACACAGTTAGTGGCAGCACAAAGTCAAGGACAAGTTGGTCCGACGATAAATGAGGATAATGCGGTTAGAGTGGCGAGTCGCAGAACACAGGACTTTCTAAAATTGGACCCTCCTATATTCACTGGGTCAGACTTAGAAGCAGATCCACAGGACTTTGTGGATCAAATTCAGAGGGCTTTGGAAGTTATGCACGTGATTGGGGTTAAAACAGTTGAACTTGCTACGTATAGGTTGAAAGGAGAGGCGATATTATGGTATGAGGATTGGAAGAAATCTCGGGATACTGGTGCAAACCCACCTGCATGGGAAGAATTTAAAGCAACATTTTTGGATCATTATCTTCCCTACGAGATCCGTGAGGCTCGTGCAGATCAGTTTCTGAATCTCCGTCAAGGAAATTTGAGCGTCAGAGAATATAGTTTGCAATTTAATTCCTTGGCTCGATATGCGCCAAATGTGGTGGCTACAATGAAGGACAGGGTCCATTGATACGTGGACAGATTAGAACCATATTTGGTAAGAGACTGCACCATTGCTGCCTTAAATAAAGATATGGATATAGCAAGAATTCAGGCCTTTGCCCAGAAAATGGAAGATCAAAGACAGAGAAGAGGGGCACAGGAATTTAAGGAAGGGCCATCAAAAAGAGCAAAGCCCATGGGGCAGTCTATGGTGATCCCAGGAGAGTCTAGATCTCGAAGGTTACCACCTAGACCATCGTTCTCTCATTCCACAATGGATGCTCCCTCTTAATTCCGAGGATCTAGGGGTGGTTCATCTGGACAGCGTAGTGGCATGAAAAGCTCCCAGACGGCAGGATTTTCTTGTCCTCCATGTCAGTAGTGTGGAAGGTACCATTTAGGTGAATGTCAGTTGGGTACCAATACTTGTTTTTGGTGTGGCACAGCGGGGCATATGATGAGAGAATGCCCACAAAGGGGCGTGAGTGGTATAGAACGATTAGCAGGATCGGACGTTGCGTCATCAGCATCGATTCCTTTTTTGGGCCGAGGTGTGCAGTCTGTTGGCCGTGGTAGAGGTGCTAGAGGGGCAACCAGTACAAGTGGGGTTCAAAATCGCACTTATGCTTTAGTAGACCGGCAGAATGAGGGAACATCTCCGGATGACGATACAGGTATTTAGGTAAATTACTATATTGTTACATGATGTATATGTACTGACTGATCCGAGCTCTACTCTATCGTATTTTATTCCATCGGCTACTATAATTCGAATATAATGGGCACTGGAGTTATTAATTAAGTCAATGGGAATATCTCCATCTAGCGGTGAATATAGTATAGTTAAAAGAATCTATCATAATGGTATAGTAGATGTTGTGATCATAGATGATTAAGATTCGGGGGAACAAAAGAGATTTGGCCTTATATAACGTGCCATGTACAGTTGCCGGAGGTGCAAAAGAGTTTCATTTCATATTGCTCCCATTGAGACTATACAAGTTATGGAGGATCCCATTAGGAATAGATGCCTATAGGTATTCTGGACCGACAAGCGCAAGGGTTAGTAAATAAATGATGAGAAGCTGAAAAAAATGGTAAGACCGAGTTATCCAAAATTGCTCCAAACGGAAGGGAAAAGTTCAAAAGTGCGAAAGTGGAAAAAGACTAAGTAAGTATCTATATGAGTATATGTATAGAAATGAATTTGTTACACATGAGACGATGATGTTAACATTCGAGGACAAATGTTTCTAAGGGGGGAAGAATGTAACACCCCGTACGTTTCGGAGTCTAGTTGATAACCGTGACATTTAGGGAAAAATGAAAACATGAGAGAATTGATGAATTTTGTATTGAATTGTGGGAATTTAATAAGTCTTGTGCAAATTGGGCCCTTAAATGAAGCCCAAAGTAATAAAAAGACATGGCCCAAAAGTGATATTTTTGACCCATTCTTCAAATTTGACCCATTTGACCAAATCAATATAGCATTAAATGCTAAGTAAAAAGAGAAGAGAGACATGGGGGACTATATAAAGGAAAAATCAGATTTTTATCTCATTGAACTCTCATCTCATTTCTAGATTTTTCCAACAATATCTCCTTTGCTCTCAAGAACCCTAATCACTCCTTTGGCCAAGATCATCAATTGGTAAGACTTGGTAAGTGTTTATTATGATGGATTAATATATTTTATGCATAATATATGGTGTATATTATGTTGGTTATGTTGATGGAATATTGAGAAGTTCACAATAAGTAAAGTGCACATGTTTGCCAAATCGAAGGGTGTTTTGTCTTGTAAACTTGACTATGGACTTGTGGTTTTGAACGAAATGAATTTGGTGGAGTAAATATTGACATGTTAGATGTGATTATAGTCTTACTTGGTTTAATCCTTGTGCATAACGTTTGGAATTGTTATTGTGATTTTGGTTATGGTTTTGGTGCGGTATTGGCCGTGAAATGTGGTTTTGAGTGATGCTATGTGTGTTGTGAGAACATGGCTGCATGTTGGTGTTTAATATGATAAAAATATGTTCAAATATGTTGAATTGTGATCATAAACCATTCATGGCATTAAAATACCCAAAAAAAGTCATTTCGGAGCAAAACGGGCATCCGCCCCCGCAGACGAGGGCATCTGCGCAATGCAGAAGGCCCTGGAATTTTCCAGGAGCCATCTGTGCGCGCATTTCAGCCACCTGCATGTGCAGGTGGCAGCGCAGGTCACCTCCAGAAATGGTTTTGTATGTTTCCATCTCTAGTTGATCCCCGAAAGCCCCGATACCCTTTTGGGATGTAATTATCAACTTGTGATATTGTTTTAATGACTTTAAAGTATCGTATGGAGGTGTGTTGGACTGTATGAAGTATGGAAGGTTGTTAAGATGTTGTTATAAAGGAGGAAATGCGACGGAATGATAAAGAGAAAAGCGTAAAGGGTAAGTGTGGTATGAAATGCTATCGATGTATGATATTTTGGTCAATGTGTGTAATGTTATGGTGTTGTTATATGGAAATGCATTGGATTGTATTGAAAGGGGGTGACATGACGTTATATGGTAGTCACGTGGTTCATTGTCATCTTGTACGCCTTTATAGTGACTAGTTGCTAATGTAAGTTCCGGTATGAACTTGTATTGTAGAGTGAGACGTAAGGAAGAAGCTGGACTACTGTGTTCATACATAGGCTTGTATATTCGTACTTGGAAGTGAAGGTATGTAAGGTTACTCTTCTATATCTTTCTGCAACATATGGTGTTCACATTATCATAGTAATCATTCGATTCCGAAATACTCTAAGGTATTTCGTATCCAATAGTTGGCTAGAGTCACTCATATGTTCCTTATTCATTGGTCAATGGTGAATCATATGACTCATGTTCATTGATTGACTCACGCCCATTTGTTAACTCACGTTCATTGGCTAATGTGTCAAGAGTTCCAAATGTTGTAAGGTATTGCATCTCAGGTTGGTGAACAGTTGATATCCACATGTATCATATTTGTTGATCATTATCCTAAGATTTCAAAAGTGTTACATTCCAAAGAGGTCCTATAGTATTTTAACTAAGGTAGACTTATATTGTTATTCACAAGTGTCCTACTCCTAGATGAATTACGATTCACTTATCTCTTATTCATTGACTGAAGTTCCTAAGCTGTCATAATGTTGTAAATTCTAAGAGAACTATCTCAACGAGAGTGATGAGGTCAAGAGGGCTTGTTTAATTAAATAGCATTATTCCAATCATGATATGATTCCAAGTTCCAATAGAGTTGTATACATGTATCATATTTGTTAGTAATGTTCAAAAAGTCCAATGAGGTTATGTCCCAAGGTTTCAATAGTGGTTATACTCATGTATCTTGTTCATTGATCATTGTCCAATGGTTCCAACAGTGTTATGTTTCCATGAAGGTTATGTGTCCATGAATGCTTATTCACATGTTTCTCACTCATTGATTATTGATCCAAAGCTGCAAAGAAAGTTGTAACTATCATTGTAATAATCTCTCATAAGCATAAGTATCAATCTCTCGCAAGAAAGGTACCAATCTCTCAAAAGTAATGAACGAAGTAATGTGCTAGTTAATGTATCTATCCCTTACAAATAAAGATACCAATCTTACAAGAGTAAAGATGTGAAGTAATGTATATTTGTGTTTCAAGTTTCAAGAATGTTTCTACCATCAAGGTATCACTCATAGAATGAAAGAAAGAGTAATTAATAGAATGAAGAAATGTTTAATGGGTGGCATCCCAGGGGTTAAATACCTAGTATGGGTCGATCCCAATAACACGGGTGGCATCCCAGGGGCGACAGAAAAGCCTAGCATGGGTCGATCCCGATATATCTTGATACATCCCAGGGGAGATAAGCCTAGCATGGGTTATCTCATGACATCCTAGGGGCGACACGAAAGCCTAGCATGGGTTCAGCATGACATCCCAGGGGTCAAAGTACCTAGCATGGGTTCATCTCATCCCAGGGGCTACAGAACAGCCTAGCATGGGTAGAACAATAAAGATGAATGACGATAAGAACTAAAATAAAGAAGCAAAGAAAGTAATGAAAGCAATTCACATGGTGTCAAAAATGCAAAATGATGACTTCTTCACATTGATTATTCATTTATCTTGAGTTCATTAAAGTATTCATGTGTTATATAGTTTCATTTGGGCCTTATATACTCAGTACATTCTTCGTACTGACCCCCTCGGGGGACTTACCTTACATGTTGCAGATGCAGGCACCAGTAGGCCTCCTCAGTAGATTGCCAGTTGTTAGCGGTTCATTGGTGAGCTCCAGCTAGTTTGGGGCTTCTTCGAGTCAGAGTGTATATGTTTTGGTGATGTACATGTTGTATAAAATGGGGACGTGTCCCGACTCTTAGTTTGTTCGGTCAATGCATCTGTTAGAGGCTTTTGTAGACGCATGTTGGTGTATGTATATAAGATGACTCATGAAGTCTTGTTTTGATGGACTCAACGGCCAAGTTTCTCAAATGTGTTTATATATATATGTCACATGTTCCATGGATTCCGATATTAGCCTTTCATGTTCGTATGTGATAGTAGTGTTTCCGATAACATGCATATGAATGAATAGAAGCAAAGCTTGATTCTCTCGGGCCTTGTCGGCTTCGGGTGCCAATCACACCTCGTTGTAATTTGGGGTGTGACATTAGTAAGCAGCAGAGTATCACTATCAGGGACCACATGACACTCCTGAGTTAGTGCAGGGACTTTTTTGTTACTTTCTTTGTCATACACTGTCCCATTTTGAATGACAAAGAGACCTGGTAGCTTTACAGGTTCCATTGAGTTATTCAATTCAAAGAAGGCAACATTTTTTTCACCAGGTTTTGTGAGGATCTCAAGGATGTCTCTATTGAACTGACTCTTGACAAAATCAACTTGTCCTACTTTGAAGTGATATGATATTTTAGTTTTAGACTTCTTCTCAGCTATTGTAATATCATATCTTGATGAATCGTGCTTACTTTCAGGAATTCTTTGCTTTTCCTGATATTCTAGGACAAGATAGGAGTTGGTGTCACAGACAAGAGTTGATGGAGAAAGAGGTTTTTTAGATCTTGAAATGGACTGGATGGTATCAGACGTGAATGGATCAGTTTCAGTTGGTGAAAGACTTTGGAAGGTTTCTATAAGAGACTTTGGTAAGGAAATAGGAATAGATGCCTTTTCCATGGTAAGATGAGATGATTTTATCTGAGACCTCTCTAGTTTAGGAAAGAAGAAAATAGTTTAAAAAAAGGGGTTTAAGATATTAGGTCTGTTTTGAAAAAGAGGTATAAAAAGAGGATTGAGGAGATAATATAGGTACAGAGCGTATACTGGACAAATGAACGATGGAGATTTATCTTCCAGAGGAATGTTTGCAATGTGTCCCTCTTTTAGAGATGGGATAAAGATTGAGAGGAGAGGACCAAAATGACAGGTTATAAGACAAAAAGAAAATATCCTGACACAAGTGCACAGTTAATAACCATTATGTAAGAACAGGAATATTAACTTGTGTAGGAGATCAGGTCTGTGTATTTTAATGATTTGAGTATTCCTTTGATTCTCAAAGCATGTTCCAACCTTATTCAAGTGTGGCCTCTCAATCAGTGCATACCTGCAAGGATATAAAGATTAATTTAAACTTCCCTTCATTTCCTCATATACCTATCCTCCCATTTTATCCATAAGATGAGGGTTACAATAGGGTGATTGAGCTTAGAGCAAATTCTTCTAGAAAGCTCCTACCGAGAGCTATTGTGAATATTTAGTGACTTGAAAACTTTTGTTCTACAAGAGACTATGTCCATCTCTCTCATTTTTATTTAGTGAATGAACCAGGGTCCAAAATGAAGCTTTATTCAATCTCATTGAGTCACCACTTAAAGACAACAGACTTATACTCAATCTCAGCAGTCGATAGTGTAATTCAGTTCTGCCTTTTGGTCCCTCTACCAAATTATTGATATTCCAGCAACTCATCATTATGAATCTCAGACATCTCCCTTCAACTTACAATTCAAAATAACAATCTTAGCATCTAATTAAAAAAATCTTTGGATTCCATCAATGATGCAATGACAGTGAGAACTCAAAACGCCTTCATTTTAATAGTCCCCCCAAAAGTCTTTTCATAGTCCATCTCTTCTTTTTGATTGATCTTTGACAAACCAATCTTACTTCATTTTAGGTGAGTTATCAAAAATGATGCCTTTACTTCAAAATACTCACCTGATCTCTATGAAAGTAGAAACCTGGTCCTACATCTTGCTTCTTTTTAATTTTTAAGTTCAATTAAAGACAAGAATGTTGAGAGGGTGGCATATTTCTTGCTTTTAAAGAATATGAATTCAAGAGATAAGTGAAGAAGATAGACTGTCTAGTGGGTAAGACTTCTTGTCCTTCTTATTTTGACACTTTGCAAATCTGCTTGTAGCTAACTGGTACCTAGTTCCTCTGATAGGTCCCCTTCAAGTTCTTGACTAGTTGAGAAGTAGTAGTTGTTGTCATCACTCCATGCAGATGTATATTCATGTATACCTTGATCCTGAGTAGGAGAAAAGTTGATCCTAGCAGTTCATTTTTGCCTTTCATCATGGTTTAGTTCTCTATTTGTGAAATAAGACAAATTAGCTAAAACTTAGAGACTGTCCTTCTTTCAAGCTCAATCATCTCATTAAATGATTATATTAACACTTTCTTCAACAGATTGAGTCTTTTTCTTATTTAAGACTTTATAGGCTTGCACATACCACTGCTTACCAACACAAATCTTGCAATATCTTCACTTCTCAACAGCGCGGTTAGGATGAACCTTGAATAATCGTTAGTAGTCACAAACATATACTTCTTTTCTGCCACAACTTGGATTCCTCATAGGTCCACGAAGATCCATGTGAGTGGGATCAAGTGACTTAAATATGTTGACTTCTCCTTTTATCATGAAAGTGAGATGAGCCTGCTTTCCTTTTAAAACACACAACAAATGCCTTATTTTCCATGAACTTCCTATTAGGTATATCATGCACCAGGTCCTTGATATAATCTTGTTTATGCATAAGAATCTAACGAGGTTCAACCTCTTATCCCACAACACGTGTTTAATGCTTATCACACTCAGACACTGTAGATATTTACCAAGGATGGAACCACAATCTACAACATACACATTTATGACCTTTTGATTCTCAAGAGAAATGTCACCCAGTTCGTTGCTTCTTCCAATACATGAGACTAAAGTGTGCTTTACTTTATTTCTTTTGTTACAAATCTAAGATATACTTAGCAGCCTATTCTTCAACCCACCAACATAATAATTATCTTCCAAAACATAGTTAAGCAATTTCCCAATTTGACTAACTACAGTACCATATCCCTTCTTTCTATTTTTAGAACGTACATTGCCTCCATTGACTATCTCAAGTGAGAGGGAATCTTTTATTTTCTTAGTCATATACCTAGATCAACCACTATCCATGAAACATATTTATTCCATTTGTATGGTTTCTCTCACTCCTACTTTCTAAGAAAATCATTTATCAGATTTAGGAACCCAAATAAGCTTAGGTCCCTTGTCATGGGAAAAAGGATGGATAAGGTTTCTTCTGACCCATGCAGATAGAGTGAACTCTTTCCCTATGGGACCAGGTCCCTTGGAGCTTTTGGTGGTTTTAGCAAAGCTCAGATTTCTCCTTTTTGAATTGAGAAGAGATTGACAGCTCTCCTTGTAATGACCATTCTTCCATAATGTGTGCACAACTAATTATCTGAGATAGATATATACTTGCTATGAGGATTATAGGGAGCCTTATTTTATGAAATCCAAGACCTTATTTAAAGTTGGATTTCATGCCTCTCATCTTAGTGATTATTTTTGAAGAAGTAGTCCAACAAAAAGATCTTTTAAGTTCATTCCTGGTTCTACTCAAGTTCCCCTCTAGCTCCTTATTATGTCCAAGTGAGGCTGTGAGTTCTAGGTTGATCTTATTAAGGTTTTACTTAAGACCTATGTGAGCCTCACTGGCCTCCACCTTATCGAAACTCTTTTGAGTTTGTCATTCAGTATTTTATTTTCATTTTTAACCTTAGTTACTTCTTCTTTAAGGTCAGAAATTCTTGATGATAAATAGGCTCTCCCTATTTCAGATTCATCCAAATCATTAGCTAGTGACTCCCTTTCAATTACATGATTGTGAGAAGGATCAATTAAAACATTTGTTAATGACCTTAACTACTTCTTAGAGTAGCTTCTTAAGTTCTTTTGTACGTCAAGAAATGTTACCTCATCTTTAGCTTCATCATCGAATTTGTTCATGAGAGCAAACAAAGACTCAAATCTCGATGGCTCATCTTCAACAATGAACATAGATGTGTCTTCACTATCTACTTCTTCATTATATTCACTTGAGGAGTCACCCCAAGTTGCCAGAGCCTACTTAACAATTTTGTTAGGTGCTTCCCTTTTTTTGAACTTGTCAAAGACTTGGTTCCTCTTCTATGCTTTATCAGGGTTGAAATTTGTGAAGTATTTGTAGTCTTTCTTAAGAAGAGGACAATCTTTAATGTAGTGACCAAGATTTTCACATTTATAACAACCATCATTTCTCCTGAAACACTTGCTCAATTTTTCTCTGTTTTGAAAGCCTCCTCTCCTCACCATCTTCTAAAATCTTTGAGTAAGGTAGGCTATATTTTGATCATAGTCACTTGAGTCACTTTTTCTTTCCTTGAGAACCATGCTCTTTTCCTTCTTGGGATCCTTTCTCTCAGAATCTTGTTGATGTTTAAGCTCATATGTCTTTAGGTTCCTAATAGGTTCATCCATAGTCATTTTTTGTAAATTTTTAGCTTCTGAGATAAAGTTTACCTTGCTTTCCTAGGAAGAAGTCAAGATGTTCAGCACTTTTCTAACTAACTTGTAAATCTGAATGCTATCTCCTAACCACTTGAGTTCATTCACAATGGATGTGAATCGAATATGCATGTCTTGAATGGATTCTCCATCACTTATTTTGAACATCTTGTACTGAGTTGTAATCATGTCAATCTTTGATTACTTCACTTCACTTGTTCCCTCATGGGCATTCTGTAAAGATTTCTATATCTCTTTAACAAATTCACAAGCAGAGACCCGGTTGTACTCATCAGGTCCTATCCCACACACAAAAATTTTCTTAGCCTTGTAATTCTTCTCAATATTCTTCATATCACCTTTATTGAAGTCTTTCCTGCCTTTGGGAACATATCGAGATATTTCAACTTCTTTAATCACCTCCATTGGCACATAGGGACCATCACATATGACATCCCATAACTCACTATCCTCCACCATGATAAAATTATACAATCCAATCTTCCACCAACTGTAGTACTGGCCATTGAATCGTGAGGGTCGAGTAGTTGATTGTACTTCCTCAAGACTGGGTGAAGCTGCCATCAAAACTAGGAATCTTTGTAGGTGTTGACCTTTTAGGAAGTACTGCTCTGAAACCAATTGATGGCTTATACTAGTCCACCACGACAACAAGGACCTGATTTGATACCCGGTCCTTGTATGAAATGAATGAATAAAAACAAGCACACAAGTAAAGTAATAGTAAGGTAAAGGCAAGATATGTTTACGTGGAAATCTCCTTGCTCAAGGGAGTAAAACCATGACCTGCCCCAGTAAGATTTCACCAACCACTTCACTAATCACCAAGCAACAATCTCAATTATAACATTAATAAATTTAGGAATTAAACTCTTAATCCCTACTCAATAGCAATAACTCTATTGCTACACCTCTTTCACAGTAACTCTACTTGAAAAACTCCATTAGCTAACTCTAGCTAAAACAACTACTAAACATGAGTTCAATATAAAACTACTCACATAGATCTCTTAATCAAGACGTGAGTTTACAATTGTAAGAACAAGGGCTAGGATTCGATTAACTTAGATGTAAAACATATTTCACTATGATCAAAGTGTTTCTAAGTTAATAAATCCTTGAACAATTTTAACACCAAGGCAGCTTTTTCTTTGACAAAAATATCCTTTTGTGAATGTGAGAAGATTGAAACTTCTCTCCTGAAGATGATGAATATATATAATGAGCATTTTGAAAGAAGCTCTCTCATTGGAGAACACTACTAAGGACCACTGTAGAGCATGTCCCACTATTCTGCTGCTACTGCTAGACAAGTACAAGACTTCTGGCACATAAGACAAAGGATAATTTTGTATTGCAGAAGTTGGGAACACCAGTTTACATAGCTGGTCCTTCGACTAGGTTTGTTAATCATCAAAAATAATATAAAAGACAGGAGAGACCTTAACCCAACAAAATTTTCTCATCTTTTCTTCAAACTTTTGGTCCGTATAGATCTGTAGGTTGCTCTGGAATTTATATGGTACACAATCATTGATTTTTCTTTATAGAAGAACAAGAACAATGTCCTTATTTGGTAAGTGGCAAGCAGGATGGGGTTTGTTACTTCACTTGTTTAGTTATCATTGACTTACGGCTTGTCTATGTCATTCCATTTATACATGTTGAGGTTTTATTTTAATGATGCCTTGGTTTTTGTGCAGGATATCAAGAAGGAAAACTCAATAAAGGATTAAGCAATGGCTACAACTTTTAAAGAAATATCAAGAACTTTGGAGAAAACTAATTGAGTCAACAATGAAGAAATATTCAAGAAAAAGTTGAAACTTCCAAAGAAGACCCATTGAATACTAGAACACTGTATAAAGAATGAAGGATTAAACGCTCCAAGAAACTAGGAGCATTCATTAATCAAATTCAAGTTCAAGACTCATTTTTCAGAATTCAAGAAGGAAGACATTGAAGGTAGAAATCTACAAACAAAAGTCAAGGTGTGACTTTTTCTTATTCTTGGAAAGGGAATTCTCACGTACCTTTCCAAGGATCAAAATCTCTTGGGTTTATATCTCTTCAAATCCTTCAACGGCTAGCTTCTAAAAATATATAAAGAAGCCATTGGAGTTCCAGGAAAAATCTACAAATAGTCTTAGCTCTACTCTTAAACAAGCATTGTATTACTTAGTGTTTTATTGTGTAACCAAAAAAGAGATGAGGGAAAAATATTATTGTGGACGCATTGTATCAAATAAAGAAAAGAAAAGAAAGAAAGAAAGAAGAAAATAAGAGATAAGAAAAAGATTGACAAAAAAGAAAAGAGAAGAAAAGATTGAGAGTAGCAGTAGGAACTCTATTCTCAAAGTTGTACCAAACCTAAACCTTGTAAAGACTTAGAAGAGAACACCATTGCAACCCAAGGGGACTGGACATAAGTTCCACATTGGATCCCAGCCAGTATAAAAACATCTAGTGGCATTTACTTCGTTGCCCTTTACTTTTCAGTATTTATTCTTACAATTCACCATCTGCCAGTCAACTAATTCTCCTAACAACCACCTAACAAAATGAAAAATAGCAATTCACCCCCCTCTTGCACTTTCAATTAGTATCAGAACAAAGACTCACATAAAATTTCTTAACAGTAAGTGAGAAAAGATCATGGCTCAACCAACGACGTTTGGGCCTCTATTTCAAGAAGGAACCTCCCAAACAAGACCTCCTTACTTCAATGGCAAGTATTTCTCTCACAGGAAAATTAGGATGGAAACATTCATTAAGTCCTATGATGTTAAATTCTGGAGAGTTATTAAACTCGGTAATCTACCAATCCCTCTTTCAAGGAAAATAGAGATAACTACTGAAAATGGTCAACCATCAAATGTTGTAATTCCATCTCTAGAAAGTTACACTGATGAACAAATGGAAATTATCTAGATAAACTCAAAGGCAAAGAATGTGTTGTATAATAGTATCAGTGACACTGCTAAAGAAATGTGGGATAAATTAGAAGTCACTTATGAAGGAACTGAAAAGGTTAAATAAACCTTGATTGGTATGCTGATTTATGAATATGAGTTGTTCAAAATAAAAGAAGGAGAATCAATTGAATACTTTTTCTCTCTTTGGGAAAATCATTGGTGAACTCAAAGATGCTGGAAAAACTTACCATGTATCAGACCAAATCACCAAAATTCTCAGAAGTCTACCCTCCCAATGGATCTCTAAAGTAGTTGATCTTAAAAGCATAAATCTCAACACTTTATCTTATAATGAAGTAAGAGGAGATCTCATTATATTTGAGAAACCTAATCTAAATAAAAACCAAGATGATAACAAGAAAAAGACTGTGGCTTTCAAAGCCTCAACTGATGAAGAAGAAAAAGAACCACTATGTGAAGATAAAATTGCTCTCATCACTAGAACTGTGGTGGACAACTTCTAAAGATCTAGAAACCAAAGAAAGGGTAGACAAAATTTCTCGAAAGTCTAGATGATTAAATACAAAATGATGGAAAATGTTATAGCTGTGGAAAATATGGACACATTGTAAATGACTATCTTGAAGGGAAGAAAAGATCTTCTAAAGGAAACTCCAAGTATAAGACATTCAACAGTTGGAGTGATGAAGATCATTCAAATGATAATAATGACAATGTTGGAGATGTCTGCTTCATGGCAATTGAAGAAACAAGTGAGGTAAGAACTAATTTTTGTAATGATTGCTCTAATATGAAAAGACAGTTAGATCAAGCCATAATTGACTTAAACAGAGCTTATGATCAAAATAAATCTTTGTTAAGAGAAAGAAAAGACTGGGAGATAAACTTGAAGTGTGTGAAATTGAAAGGGTTTTTTATAAGAGGAAATTGATGAATTAACAATCAAAATAAACAGCTTTCAAAAATTACCCAGTCACAGTATTGTTAAATCAAATACAACTTATTGAGCATCCATCAACTATGTAATACTGATCTTGAGGTCAAGTTTAAAAAAGACAGGTTGTATAATAGAGGATAAATCAGGGAAAATTATGCTTCTTGGAAACAGAGACAAAAATTTCTACATCCTGGACTCCATAAAAAAGAGTAAAGAACATATTTGTCTTGCCTCTGTGTCTAAATATAAATGGATATGGCATAAGAAACTTGGTCATGCTAGCATGCAACTCATAGAGAAACTTGCAAAGCTTGATCTAGTCCTTGGACTACCAAAATTGGATTTTACTAAGGAACACATTTGTGATGCATGCCAAAAAGGTAAGAAAATCATAAATTCTTTCACTACAAAGGATATTGTGACTACTACAAAACCTTTGCAACTACTTCCCATGGATATTTTTGTTCCCTTAAGGAAAGCAAGTATTGGAGGTAAAATATATGTCTTTTTATTGTTGATGATTTTTCTCGTTTTACTTGGGTTATATTTTTTTCTAACAAAGATGTTACTTTAAAGGATTTTGAGTTTTTCTGTGAAAAGGTACAAAGGGACAAATGGTACTATATTTATTCTATAAGAATTGATCATGGAGGAGAATTTAACAATAAAGCTTTTGACAGCTTCTGCAATAAGCAAAGATACACTCACAACTTCTCATCCCCTCGTACCCCTAAACAAAATGGAGTAGTTGAATGGAAAAATAGGACCCTTCAAGATATGGAAAGAATGATGATTTGTGAACACTCTCTAGCATATCATTTCTGGACAGAAGTTGTGAGTATTGCATGTCATATCTTAAACAAATGTCTCATTAGATATATTCCAAAGAAAACCCCATATGAATTGTGGAATGGAAAAAAATAGAACATTGGATACTTTCACCTATTTTGGATGCAAATGTTTTGTTCACAACAATGGTAAGGACAATATTGGTAAGTTTGATCCTCGAAGCGATGAAGGTATATTCTCAGCTACTCAAACTTAAGTAGATCATATAGAATTTTTAATAAATGTACTTTAAGTGTTGAAGAATCTGTTCATGTTGTTTTTGATGAGTCTAACTATGTGATTGAGAAAAGGAATAGTACAGATAATGAGGAAGGACAAAATCCTCAAATTATCACTACGCCTATAAAGATAGTTGACCCTGAGACAAAGTTAACTGAAGATTAGAATAAACCAGAACTCATTCCAAATGAATGTAGAGGAGAACCAAATTATCCAAACAAGTTTATTATTGGTGATCCAAAAGAAGGAATAAAGACCAGGGCCGCTAGTAAAATATCTGTAAATATTGCTCATACATCAGAACTAGAGCCAAAGAAAGTTAATGAGTCTCTAAAAGACAATGAATGGGTACTAGCAATGAAAGAGGAACTAGATCTGTTTAAAAAGAACAAAGTTTGGATATTTGTGCCTAAATCTGAAAATTCCTCTATCATTGGAACCAAATGGAAATTCAGAAACAAGATAACTAAAGATGAAAAAGTGATTAGAAACAAAGCTCGTCTTGTTGCTCAAGGTTATTCACAATAGGAGGGAGTCGAATATGATGAAATATTCACTCCTATGGAAAGGTTAAAATCAATTCAAATACTTCTTGCTTATGCTGCTTATAAAGGTTTCAAACTATTTCAAATGGATGTCAAAAGTGATTTTTTAAATGGTTTCATAGAAGAAGAAGTATTTGTAAAATAACCTCCTGATTTTGAAAATCCAAAAATTTCCATATCATGTTTTCAAATTATCTAATGCTCTCTTTGGTCTAAAAAAAAAGCTCCTAGAGCTTGGTATGATCGACTAAGTAATTTTCTAATTGCTCATGATTTTACAAGAGGAAAAATTGACACCACTCTTTTCATTAAAGGAAACTCCTCTGGAAATCATATTCTTCAAATTTATGTTGATGATATTATCAGGGAAACTTTCAGAAGTAGCCTAGTTATAGTAGAATTTTTATTTTTTATAAAAACATTGGGTGCAAGGCCCATTTTATTAATAAAAGAATGTATGTACAAAGGATCAGGCCTAACAGTGACCTGGCCTAACTCGTGAAAACAAGATGCAACAAAATAAAATAGATATAACAAAGGGAAAGTAAATTGATCAGACACAATCCAAAAAAGGGAAAGTGCCTGAAGAATCTAGAACTCCACGATGCTATCTAACTTTATCAAAGCTTCGGTCATCTTCTCCATGATAGGAGAGAAGATATCTCTCCTCTATTCATGTCATCCCTCACCAGATACTAAGATCTATAAAGATCTGAGTTGGCACTGTTGAATAAATCCATCGAGTATTGGACCATGAGTTTTAATCTTTAGAATCAACACCAACTCAAAACATCAACTACACCAGAATTCTAGGTACATGTTACTCAAACTTGGATCCACAGAGCTAAATCAAAATCTGCAAGTTGGCATCTTATATTAACTGTAGATGAACAATGGAAGCTTGTTCACTTACAGTTGGGTGTATGAAGTACCAGCAAACTCCCATAAGCTAAGTAACCTTTTACTAGCTTTTAAAATTAAAAATCCTACCTTATCTAGAAAATAATGGGTTGAACACCATCTGAGATATAGACTAAGGGGAAGATCTCAAATTTAATTACTAATACTTGTAATGTCACAAAATTAAAGCAGAGGATTTTCCAGTCAAACCAATCTCGTCTAGAGCATTTGTGTACAAACTGTTACCGATCCTTGAGACCATGTAAAAATTGAACCCTATTCGAAGCTTTCAATATCCATACCTATTCTTCAATGGGTTGAATCCTAAATGGAATTAATTCCAATATTAAAAGCCTGTATACTTCAACTGAATATACTTCAAACACTATTTTAACTAAAATTATGACTGAAAAAGCACAAGTTTGTCTTATGTGACAAACTGTTGACCCATCAAGTCCTGGTATAGTACCACTTGAACATCTCAAATTCTCTCACAAGGTACAGGTACAGTCAACCAATGAAATTACTTCAGACTTAAAAAAAATATCAAGCAACTAACCCACCAACTGCCTCACTTGTAAATAAGTTAATTGGACTTGAAAAATTGATCACTAGTAGCTTATTGATGAAACATTGAGACTTTTAATTCTTAATTGGACTTGTGAACTGAAGTAACCTATTTAATTCTCATGAAAGGAGTGCTGCACTTGTCAAGATTAATTATTTTCTTCTCTACACTTGGAACTTCCTGAAATGAGTTGAATTCAAAAGAACTTGCAAAACTAAAAACTAGGTTTGCAAAAAAATCAGCAAGAGTATTTTTTTTTCCTTAAGGAGTGTTGTACTCTTACTGTTATGGCACTTTTGATCCTGATAGAATTGACCTACATTGAAACACTCCATGGAATCTCCAATACACCATTAATAATATTAATATAGCCAATGAGTCAGTCTACAAAATGATGTTAGAAAACTGCTTGTCTAAACAGAATTGAAGTGCTCTTATAGCCCTAGCTTCAGCCACCAAATTAGTTGTATCAGTAAAATGAAAACCTTTAGCTCCCATTATAACCCCTTCATGATTTCTCAAACAAAAAGCAACAGACTTGGATTTCCTTTGGAAGCACCATTAGTATTATATTTCAACCAACCAATAGGAGGAGGTCTCCATTTAACCACTATTCCATGAAAAACAGGTCTGAAACTTTCCATAAATGCTATCATCAGGGACCAAGAATTAGGAAAAATCATGTAATTAAATTTTATCCTAACAAACTTATGGATGGTAGCATTGATATCCCACATAACCTTATTTCTGGAATAAGAACCTCCATAAAGCATAGTATTTTTCCTCTTCCATAAAAACCAGACAGTAATACTAGGAATTACTTGATAGACCATTCTCAATCTAACATTGCCTCGAACATTGCACCATCTCTTCATAATCTGCTTAACCTGAATCCAAGGACCTAGAAGACAGCAACCCTAGCATAATAACCCCAAATAAAGGATGTCACTTCACTTGATAAAAACAAGTGATCAATTGTTTCCCTCATAGAAACTCCACAATATTGACATAAATGTGAAATATTAGGATTTCATGAGGACATGATAGCAGCAACTTGAACTCTATTTGTACGGACCCTTCATCCAAAGAAATATAGTTTAAAAGGAAGCCCCTTCACCCATAACTTATTAAAATTCTCATTAGGAGTAGACCTATTTCTGAAAATTTCCAAGGCAGACTTAAGTGTAGATTTCCTAGTAGTGGATTTTATCCACCAAGGCTTGTCCGCTGCTCCAAAATATCTAATGTTATCCATAGTCAGTCTTACATACTCAATAATGTTGCTAGGAAAATGATCCTGCATAATTTCAAAATCCCATCCATATTCTTTCAAGAAAATATCAATATCAGCTAATGAATGACATTCTTGAATTTTAGTAGGTTGGAGATACAAAGGGACAAGGTTAGTCCAATTACCAAACCAAATACTAGAATATCCTTCTTTAGGTTCCCACTACATGTTCTTCTCAACAATTTCCCTGTTCTCTAGCATATGCTTCCACACCTTTGAACCACCTTTCCATTGAACATGGGTAGATATTTGTTTCTTACAGTACTTGTTCCACATGAAGTTAGACCATAAAGAATTTTGATTTCTAAATTTCCACCAAATTTTAGCAAACATACTTGAGAAATATCAGTCATAGATTGAAAACACAATTCCCCTTTAATTTTTGGTAAACAGACCTTACCAAGTAGCCCAATGCTTGCTCCTACCAGAAATGTTGTTACTCCAAAAATTTTTTGCAAAGATTCTATGCAGCTCTTTCAAAACACACTTTGGAGGGACAATAGCAAAAAGTACATGTATAGGGATACTTTTTAATACACTAGTAATTAAAACATCCTTACCCCCCAAAGGATAACATATTACCAATCTAAGCTTGAAGCTTATCCCTCACCCTTCTAATGAGATCTGCATGATGGTCCTTTCTTTTCCTAGCATGAGTAATGGGGCAACCAAGATATTTGAAAGGAAAATGAACCATATAAATTCTTGTACATTCCTCCACCACACTTCTCAAATCTATAGCAACACCCTGATGAATAAAGAATGAACTTTTCTCCTTATTGAATTTTTGACCTGATTGAGTTTCATAATTGTCACGACCCAAATCCCATTCGGGTCGGACTGGCACCCGAAGCCGATGAGGCCCGAGAGAACCAATCTTCGCTCATGTAATCTCATATGCATGTTTACGTATGAATGTTATTTTATCTCATGTAATTAAATATCAATGGCGAAAGTCATGGCAACATGTGCAATATATGAAACTTGTCCGTTAGGGTCATCTCGTCAAAATGAACGTACATCTCTTACATTCAGCTTCCCTCATAAGTCTACAAAGCCTCTACAGATACATAACTATGACAAACCTAGAGTCGGGACAACACCCCGCTCTATACTCATATACAATATCAAACCAATATGCATAATGACTCGGAAAAGCCCCAAACCAACTGGAGCTCACCAATAATCTGCGGATATCTCGTAGCCTACTGAGGAGGTATACTAGCACCTTCCCTGTAACATTTAAAGTAAATCCCCCAAGAGGGGTCAGTACGTATAATGTACTGAGTATGTAAGGCCATATGAAATTGAATAATGCATAAGTACTTCCAAGAAATTAAGCATAAGATAATAATCAATGTGAATAGACCTCTGTCCTGAATGTGTGGAACCATGTTCATTACTGCTATTATTTCATTACTTGATCTATCAGTCTTGTCATCCTCCTTACTATATAACCTTCATGTTTATGTATATATTCACAAAAGGGATATAGTCTCATCTCTTTACAACTATCTTCATTAACGCTCACCAAAATAGTTAGTGGTTCATAATACCTTATGGATCATCACCTTATAAGTAAGTATATAATATCGGGCCTCCACCTTTGGTGGGCTATAATAAATAAGTATATAATACCGGGCTTCCACCTTTAGTGGTCTATAATAAATAAGTATATAATACCGGGCCTCCACCTTTGGTGGGCTATAATAAATAAGTATATAATACCGGGCCTCCACCTTTGGTGGGATATAATAAATAAGTATATATGTATAATACCGGACCTCCACCTTTGGTGGGCTATAATATATAATACCGGGCCTCCACCTTGGTGGGCTATAATAACTAACATAGCATAATATTGGGATTATTCCATCTTGAACGTATACCCTTTATATTATGATTCATACTCAATGAAAGATAAAGTAACCATATGTGCATTACTTCTTTAAAATCTTATTTCCTTTACATAGTTATGAGAGTGATACATTAGCGATCATGACATTAATTGAAGCACACACTTATATATAGTACTTCACTCTTTTACCTCGTAAGGTTGGTACCCTTACTTGTGAGAGATTAACATATTGAGTTTTGAGAGCTTGGTACTTTTACTTGTGTGGGATTGATACATTTAGGATCAGGATAATATTGGAAACACACATCTATGCCTTACTTCACTTCCTTACTTTTAAGAGAGTGATACCCTCACTTGTGAGAGATTAATACATTGATACATTCGTAATCATCACCTTATTGGAAGCTTTGGAACATACTATTATTAGGACTTTGGAACCATGTCCGTAATTAGGTAACTCATGAACAACAACGACTAATGAATGAGGGATATGTGACTTAGGAATGAATAGATTTTCCTTACATCGTCACTTCCCTTGAACCAGTGTCTCTTAGTAGTTACAACATTATGAGAGCTTAGGAATTTCAGTCCATGGATAAGAGACATATGAATGCCAATCGGTCAATGAATAAGAAACGTGTAGATAACAATATCCATCAAACCTGAATGAGCTACCTTAGCATATTTCGGAATAGGACAAGTGTAATGTCAATATGAACATTATGTGCTGCAGAAGGATATGGACAGAGTAACCTTACATACCTTATCTTCCCAATGTAAATACACAATCCAATATGTGAGCACAAGAATTCCTCTCCTTCCTTACGTTTCACTCTACATCACAAGTACATAACGGAATCAACATTAACCATCAACTACCTTACAAATGCATATGACAACAATGAGTTACATGTTTATCTTTAAAATGTCATTTCCTTCTCTACAATACCATTTACGGCATTGTTATACCAACAATACCCCATTCATGCCCTACATTGACCACAAGCTACATTCCAAGTGTATAAGACAACCATGAGTTACATAAGTCCCCTATAACATTATTTCACCCTTTACGATACCATTCATGGCCTTTTCATGCCAACAATACCATAACATTCTATACATTGACCACAACATCACCTACCAATAGCATTCCACCACAAAGTTTCTCTTTTACACTTTCTCATGAACACCATATCACAATTAGTCCATCAAGTCACCTTAATACACCTCATAGCACATATCGGCCAAAATCCCATAATTTACACTTATAGAAAAATAACAAGTTTAATAAAATAATCACACCATACATGTTGATATTTCATCCATACCATGATCTTTCATCAAAACCACAATTCATATTTCAAGTTACAATTCCATGGATAACACATCTTTATAACAAAAACCAAAAGTGTCATGTCCAACACTTCCAAGCATAACCAACATGATCTACATAATTTTTCATGCTTATAATATGTTAAAGTACAATAATAATCACTTACCCAAGCTTGGAAGATGATGATCTTGTCCAAAGAGTGCCTTAGGGTTTGAAGAGCCAAAAGAGTTATCTTGAAAATTCTAGAAAATGAGAGAATGTGATGTGTGTGTATAATGAAATAAAAATCTGATTTTCCCCCCTTTATATAGGCCTTGTATCCATGCTTATCTAGTCTTACATGTGTGTTTACTAGTCAATGGAAGAATGGATCTTTTGACCCATTGGGCCATGCATTTTGGCTCCATTTTGGGCCTCAAATTGGCCCATTAACACATATATTATCTTGGCCCACAAAAATCAATGTGTAATCCATCATATATCTCATGTTTAATTATTTCCATAATCGTCACGACAATATTCACTTATCAGATTCCCACTCGTAGCCTCAATCACAAAAATATAAATTCTAGTCGCCTATGGCTTCTTTGAACGTAATTTGTTAAAATACTTGTGATGAAGCATTAACCACAATTCGGATGCTAAACGCGCTTAATAATAGTTCTACTATGATGGGGTAATGATACCATGACTTATAGGTCTTATACACATCATAATAGTCGAAGAAAAATTTTGGCAAAAACCACCCCGGTACGCCGCTTGGCGCGCCCCAGTGCTGCCTCTGGGCTGAAAATTTCAGCCCAGAGCGGCCTGGCACGCCCCACTGCCATTTCTTTTTTTAATTTTCGTTTCTTCGACTTTTCTTTGTGGATTCGGCTAGATGCTTCAAGTTCTATTCTTTAACTTACTTCTTACCTTTAATATCCTTTGTTTGGAGGTCCTCCAAGCCTTCTTTTTAACCCCACAAATGCTCCACGAAATCACAAAACACCTCCTACGAAGGTCTAATCGCACATATTAGGTCCGATATCAAATGTTTCACCAATGACACTATAAAACACATACTCATGGCATCTCAACACCTAAGTATACATTGTTCAACGTCGTCAAGTAGGGTTGGGAAGGTACGGGGTGTTACAATAATCCTGCAAAATAGATACAATCTTCTTCAAAGAATATGAGTTAATAGAGGCAAAAATGATAGTATCATCTGTATATGCAAGATGATTGATTTGTGTACTCCACTTAGGAAGACCATAACCAATAAATTGCATATCATTAAATAAAGCATTCAAAGCCCTAGATAAAACCTCTGCTGAAAGAATAAAAAGAGCAGAAGATAAGAGATCTCCTTATTTAACACCTCTGGTAGAATGAAAGAATCCTTGAGCTTGTCTATTAACCAAAACTGAATACTAGTTTTTAGAAATTAATCTCCAAATCAAGTCAACAAACATATAAAAAAAAAACATTTTTCTTAGAACTTTCATCAGAAAGAACCAAGATACTCTGTCATAAGCATTGGCCATATCAAGATTAATGATGATATTAGCAAGTTTACCTCTCTTTCTGTTACTTGTACAATCTCCTAAGTTAAATATTTTCAATGATACTTCTTCCTTTCACAAAACTAGACTAGTTACTTGAGATTAAATTGGGCAACAAGGACTCAAGTCTATCATGAACTATTATGGAAAGAATCTTATTAATGAAGTTACTCAAACTAATAGGTCTCAAATCAGAGAAAGACTATACATTTCTTTCTTAGGCAAGAGTACCAAACTAGTATGAGTAATAGACTTAGGCAAAGAATTACCTTGAAAGAAGTCATGTACCATTGATAAAAAAATACCTTCCAAACAATGCCCAACAACACTGATAATCTCCCTGTCAATCAATCAGGACCACTGGTACTATCTTCATTGCAGCTAAATGCAACCTTATTTACTTCCTCTAAATTTGGAACTTTGCATAATAGAGAATTCTCATTAGCATTAACAGAATAATGTGACTCATAAGAGAAAAATCAGTGGCATCCCTCTCTTGGGTAAATTAATTATAATAGTAATCAATTGCTTCAGTATCTATATCTCCTTATTCTTCCAACCAGACCCCTTGTGAATTCTGAATTCTATTCAAATGAAGTCTTTTCTTTCTGCCTTTCACTATGCTATGAAAAAAATCTTGTATTTTTATCCCCATTTTCAAACCAATCATATCTAGATTTTTTTTGCCAAAGATTTCTTCATAATGAAGATACCTTTTAAACTCAACTTGGGCCCTCTTCAGTACAGATCTATTCATGGCATTTGGCACTTCTTCAAAAAACTTCTCTTTGATTCTAACTATATCCTCCTTGATAATCAGCTGCTTGAAAATATCCGCATAAGTATCTTTGCGCCATTTGGTTAATGAAGTCTTGACCCTCTTGGTATTCTCCTTAAAAGCAATAAAAGGATTTTCAGAATAATTGGAAACCCTATTCTATCTAACAATCTCTTGAAAACCCTCATGATCTGTCCAGAATTTTAGGAACCTGAATGGTTTCCTATATAAGGTATTATTGGCTCCACAAGATAACAACATGGGAGCATGATCAGACCCAGTTCTTAGTAAGTGTTCAAATTCAGTATGATAATACCAATTTTGCAGCTCTTGATTAATGAGAATTCTTCCTAGCTTTTCAAATATATAATCATTTCCAGCTCTGCCATTCCACCAAGTGAATGGGCTACCTTTGAAAGGAACTTCTGTCAAATCACAATTTGATATGAAATATTCAAAATCTTCATGGTCATTATCTAAAACTGGAAGACCCCTATCTTCTCCTCTGCATTCATCACCACATTAAAATCACCTCCAACTAACCAAGGCCTATTAATACCATCTTTCACTTGATTAATATCATTCCACAACTCAAATCTTTGATCTGTACTACACTTAGGATATACAATAGTGACATAAAAACTATATGGCATGGTCTAATGTTTCATATTAATTGTTAATTGTTGCTCAGTATTACTAATAAATAATGTCAAAATCATTGTTTGTGAAGATCCATATTTTCCCATTACAATTAGTATTAGCTTAAGGCATTTTCAGCCTTCTTCTATACCTGTTGATGAATTTGCTATCTTGAAAGAGCTCTAATAAGGAAATAAAAGAGAACTTATGAAACCCACGTAACTCCTTGAAAATCTTGTTGTGACTTCCCCAATCGTATATTCCAAATAAATGACTTCATCATCTTTGATAGACTGATTTATTTCTCTTTGGCTGAATTCTGGTAGGATGAGCACTTTCACCATCTCCTTGTTTTTTTGCCTCTCTTGCAGCTTTCAGCACTCTTGGAGACAAGTCATCATCATTGGCTATATGATCCAAATAATCTTCAGTGACTTCAGCTTCTTCTTTCACCATCACTTCATTAACTTGCTGTTTAGGGGCTTCTATTTCTAGAAATTCTTTCTCCTTCACATTATGAGGAATGATATCATGTAATGCTTTATTAGGGACTCTCTTTGCAAGTACATTATGGTATTCATATTGTTGTACTACTGTGGACACCAACACCACTTCCATACTACCGCAATTAGTTGTATCACCACATTATTATCATATGTGTCATAGTCAGTACACAAAGTATTTAACATACCCTTTTCTGGAACAACTTGTATGGACATATTGCTATCAATATTATTTTCTCCTTCATGCTCAATTTGATGAATATGTTGTCTACTAAATGCTAAAGAAACTTCTGTATTAGTATATCCTGAGTTTTTACTATCCTCCTCTTTGTACTCTGATTGCTACTTTCTTCAACTTTTTTTTGTGGATTAGGTGTTGCTGGAACTGTTGGCACTGCTAAGATAATGATCCAACTGACAGAATCTTCCTAAAAGAGTTAGATATACATACTTTTGTAGAAATGGGCTTCTCCCTATCATTCACTTTATTTTGATTTTGATCTGTAATAATCTCCTTGACTGGATTGATGCATGTTGTTGCTTGTAAGTCCCTTCAGTTTTCTTTTCTCTTTATTCAATGCAAGAACATCAAATTTGTTTTTGACTGTTACAGGAAGCTAATATTCTAAAGAAATTAAATCCTTCACCACATCCCACTATCCAGGGTCTCCAACCACTCGTCCACCAGACAGGTCTCTAGCTTTACCTATTTGAAATCTATGCACATGAGGAAAATTAACAAGAACAGGTTCAGGATCCTGCATTTTTATTCCACCTCCTTTATCATGCTGAACATTTTCTCCATCTTTGTGTTGTGATATCTTGGGCATTATGCATTCCACTTTACTATGCCCTTGCATTTTACAATTAAAATAGTATTTAGGAACATACTCATATTTAATAGCAACCATATTAAACCTCACTTTCCCAGTAGCTTCATTCTCTATGTTTATCCGAACACCTTAGGGAAATCTTTTTTCAAATCCACTAGCACCTTCACACGAGCACAACTAGGTCTAGATTTAATAATAGTGGCTTGATCTAGTTATATAGGTTTTCCCACATCAACACCTAAAGATAACATACATTCTTTAACAAAGAAGGTGTGCAATAGGTTAGGAAAAGAGATCCAGGCCATGGCCATCAAGGTTTCTTCGTTAACCTTAAACCGAATCATATATTAATGTGCGTATTAGTTAAGAATACCCGTCTTTACATTTTATATAGAAAGCTCCCTTCAAAACCTGATTAACAAAGTACTCCTATTTTGTCTAACGGATGAGGATATGTTTGCTACGAAATAGGACAATCTAACAACAACCCTTAACATCACATTCTTGAGGAATTATCCTCATTATTTCCTTTATATCACTCTATTCATACATAAATTTTCCAATAACCACGAATTGAATATCTTAAATTTGGTTCATTCTATCAACCTTTTCCTCCATCCATTTGATTTGTGGGATACCTCCAACCATAGTAATTTTTTTTCTAAGACTGTCAAGACTTTGCTAAACCTGTTGGTTAAGAGAATCTATAAATAAGATCTCTTTAGGAAAACTAGAGTTTACCAAATTAGGAGCAGCGGTACAATTAGAAAGCAACGGTGGAAATTCTACCAAAGAAGGTTGGCCGCCGGCGGGCTGAACCATGATCTAGGTTAAAAGAGAATTTTTTTCGAGAAAGAAGAATTGAAGCATTTATAATTTCTCCTAATTATAGTTGAAAATAGGCGCATGTAGCCACAATTTGCAAAATACAAACCGTAGCCTACCTGTAGCTGGGCAGCCACTGTATTACTATATTTATATCAATACAAGTGTACCAGCGTATACAAACCTCTCTTTCTCATTTTTTTGTATTTTGTATTTTCACTCTTTTTTTCTTCTTTTTTTGTATTTTGTAATTTCACCTCTCTCTCTCTCTTTCTCAAATATATCAAACTTATCATTTGTATTTATATATTAACAAGTATGTGCATTATTTGTATTTGCTTGAGTCTATCATATACAAATATAGATGTATCGTTTGATGCAATTGTATCATTTGTATTTGAATGGTTCAACTTGTATCAACGAATATAATTTTTATTTTATAGAACTGTATAAATACAAAATACAATTGTATGAAACTAGTTGTATGAATCATATATAAAATACAAATGTAAATATATCATGCTTCAGGTGAGTAGATACATATGATGCATATATATTACCAAGAAGGTTCCTGGAAGTTTAAAAAAAAGAAAGAGAAAGAGAAAAGAGAGAGAGAGAGAGAGAGAGAGAGAGAGAGAGAGAGAATGAGATAGAGGGAGAGGGGGAGAGAGGTGAGCGAAATTGGGAAGGGATCATTGAAGAGAGGCTATGGATTGTATTTAATTAAGAAGAGATGCTAGGGATTATAATTAATTGAAACTTACGCTAAATAGGTTAATTAGGGGCTTATGTTTGCTAAGCCCTGTAGTTTTGCCTAAAAATAAACAGAGGGCTTCCTATATTTCAATTTGTTTGACCTATTTTTCTTTTTAGTTCATTTAAAAAAAATGCCCTTTTTCCTTTTTAGCAACTCTTTAATTTCAACTTTCCACATGATATGTTTAAGACCATAAGATTAAAATACATTTTTGTACATTTGACGTATCTTTAATTTAAAACTATAAGATTCAAAAATCTTCTTAGTTTCTTAAACTTCATGTCAAGTCAAAATAGGCCAAAAACATTGAAACAGACAGAGTAGCGGTAATTTTACTACATCACCATGTGAATATAATAAATTTAATGCTTTGAAAAATACATTGGATCGGATAATGAATACTATAGTATTTAATAGCAAGAGTAAAAAGGATATAAATGGTAAATTATCTCTTTGATTTCTAAATTTGACAAGTAAAATTAGGCAACTATTTTTAATATACCGAACACGTAAATATGGACAAAGTGAGTAGCTTTGTAATGCAGTTAGCATTAAAGTGTTGCGGTTAATATTTTTGTGCTGTTGAAAACATATTTGAAGGGTATATGCAATTATGCAAAGTAGACCCACCAGTTTTTCTATAAAGGAAATTGTGCAATAAATTAAACCATTTCTTGACCAAGAGCTGCGAAACAAATTTTAACATCAAACGTACTACCTCATAACTTTGATTTCCACATGGGTAACCACCATAGTGGATGAATTCAACACAAGGAATCCCGGATTTTGCTCATCATCTTTCAAACCTCCTCAGCAATATAGCAGCGTTTTTCAGGTATCTCGGGTTGGAGACTTGTGAATGCAGGAAAACACTTTATCCATTTAGTAACTCTACCCAGCACGTATCCTAATTAGTAAGATTAATGACTAAAAGAGAAGTGCTTCCCTGCCCTCAAATAGGTCCAGATACATCATTATCTGCACTAACCAACTTTTGCTCCGACCATCCTACAAATCATAGATTAAGAAGTTACCATCGCTTGGAATTTTGAGAATAAGATATATACATTTTTTGAAGAGCCGTGTGATTATTTCCTAATGTTTTGTAACACAATCCACTTAAAAATGTATCTTAATATGCAAGAGCAAAGACTGTGATACTTGACTATATTAATGCAGGGAGGAGCCAAAATTTTAACTAAAGGGTTAAAAATATAAAGAAGTAAATACACGAACTAGCCGAAGGTGGTCCAACGACCACTATATATACATAAAAAATAATTTCAATCATATATAAATAATATAATTTTCTGTAGCTACTACGTCCGTTTTGATTTGTTTGTCTTACTTTCTTTTTTACTCCATTTCAAAAAGAATGCCTTTTCCCTTTTTCGCAACTTTTTAGTTTCATCTTTGCTCATGAAACGTTTAAGACCACAAGATTAAAGGGAAAAAAGATCATAGAACTAACATTTATAAGGAGAAACATTAAGAATAATGAAAAAGAAAAAGGATGCACCTGATACAGAACATATATGACGGGTTGCTCATTGATCGTCTCCTCTTTGAGCTCAAACTAATGACACTACATATGGGCTCTGTTGATAGCAAAAAATCCAAATAATAGTACATTTTCCACTCCAAATTCATGCATGCAACAAATATATTGACACTTGCGCTTCATGAAATATATCCCATTATTTCAACTATGTGTAACATAGCCTAACATTGAGACAAGGAGATACTTAGTCAAGGTGTACTTCTTAGTATTAAACTATCATATTCTACAACTTAATAAGATACAATCACCAAGGCTTATAGCCTAGAAGTAACAGTGGGAGTCACCTACACAGTAGGTGTGGCTTTTATTTTTTTGTTGTTTCTCTCTGAGCTCCCCCTTTCAAAAGTACTTAGTACCCATCAAAATTAAGGAATGAAACTTTGGGGGGGGGGGGGGGGATTAAAGTACAAATATATCAAGTTAATTTATCTAAATTAACTTCCTATGCAGAGATATCATGATAGGGAGATACTTTTTGTATAAGTTACTTTTTCTGTTAGTAATCACTGGCAATGCATCCTACATGGGGATTGGCCTTTTCAAGTTTACCAAATACAAGAGCGTAAGGAAAAGGAAACTATTGGGTACTATGCAGTTTTGATGATTGACAGAGTATGATGAAACATGTAAGTCAAGCTGGTTCACATACACACTGTCTCAAGGAGCTGAATTTGTAGCAAGATCACAAATGAATAAATACAAGTGTGCAATAATCAAGGAATGAATGATGGTTACTTTTGATAAACTCAAGAAAACTAACATGTGCTGAATTAAAGAGGTGCAGTTCGACTACAACACTAAAGAAGCAAAGAGTTTGATTTGAAGGACTTTCATTTGAAATAAATCTCTAAGCAAAGAGTTCTAGTTTGATTAGGAGTTTCAATTGAAGACTAACTCTCTGAATAGTTGCACTTAAATATAAGGTCAGTCACTCATAGTGACTTACACACTCATATAGCAAAAAGGCAATTGGCATATTGACTTTGTAAGTGCTACTCGAATACTGACGAAACTCATTGAAGAACCTGGTCCTAGTGCAATGTCTAGTTAAGATTTTTAGCATTCATGTATTAGGAATTTGTTTATTGAGTTATAATGTTAATGTAATCTTAGTTTCAGTATGTTACAAACTAAAGTAGGATTATTGTCTTCAAGTTTGGTGTAACAACCGTAGCTGTAAATTTCACTTTTTTTGTGTGTTTTGACCATTTTGCCTTTTCTTGTAGTTACTATATGCTATTTGTAAGTTGTGGAGTTGGTTGGAATGAGTTCCAATGTGTTCGGGAGTGATTTGAGTGTGTTGAAATCGTTAGAGACTTTTTAAAAAGGTTAGGTTGACTTCAGACAATATTTTGTGATTCGAGCATCGGATGGTGATTTAGTCTGTTCCATTAGATCCGAAATGTCATTTTTGGGTTGGTATCATAATTAGTTTGGGCCCCGTGCCTTTATATTAAATTTTGACCCTTTGACGAAAACTAGTTAAATTAAGCCTAAAAAGGGTCCCGGGGCTAATTCGTTATAAACAATCACTTATAAAAAATTCAATGGTTCCATTAGGTCAGGAACATCAAAAATATCCTAGTAGAATATTTGGTTTATTTTTGTGGGGTCCCAAATGAATCTCGAGGGTCCAATCGGGATTATTTTTCCAAGTCCCAAACTGCTGGTGCAGTTTTCTGGTGCAACATCAAGGGCTTTATCGTGATCGCGTGGCCACGTGTTGCAATCATGAGGTGGGGCACTGCAATTACAAATAGTTATATGATGGACCGATTAAATTGACTCATCACAGTTGCGAGGTCCAACTGCTCGATCGCGATGACCAACTTAATATCAGTCAATATCGACCCTAACAATCGCAAGGTGGGGACCGCGTTCGCGTGGCATTGTTCATCAAAATAGTGGAATTTCCCAATTTTCATGATTTTCTCCATTTTTCATCCTTGAAAGCTCGATTAAGGCGATTTCAAAGAGATTCTTCATCAAAATCTTGTGGGTGAGTTCCAAATTCATATTTCCATTTTTATCTATTGATTGTATCTTCAAAATAGCTTTAAAAAACTTGATTTCAAACTTGAGGTATGGGGTTTTTACTCGGTAAACTATAAAATTGGTTTTTCCTTGATTCAAAGTCTGATTTCAACTCGTTTTCACTTGGATTTTCAGATTTAGACTCCTCTTGATATGGGAAATAAAATTCCAAATTTACCCTTCTTGATTTCGAATTGATTTTCAAACTATTTTTGGACCGAGACAAAATATAGACAATATGAGTATTGTTAGACTCCTTTTGACATGTAGATTATGTTTTTGATAGGTTTAGTCCATTTTGAATCTACTCGTTAAGGAAAGACTTCGTGTTGAAGGGTCTAGGCTTGGATTTTGGCTTTTTGAGGTAGGTGCCATTATGACCTCAACTTTTGGGTCATGAAAAATTGGTATCAGAGCACTACGTTCATCGGTCTTATAAGTGAAAAGTTCAGGATGTCTAATAGAGTCTTGTGAATCAATACATTAACGTCTGTATCTATCTTCAAGAGGCTATAGGATATCTTTAAAAAAAAACTTCTCTAAATTAATTCATTATCATGCGGGTTGTTCATGACAATTATTCTAAACTTGTATTCCATTCTTTTCTGCACAGATGGTGAGGACTAGATCCAGAGATGTTGAGGATGTTAAGCTAGCACCCACTATTGGAGCCCCAGTCAGGAGGCCAAGGCAGGGATCGTGGCCAAACCAGAGGTAGAGGTCGGGTATGAGGGGCTACTCTGGCTAGAAAATGAGCTAGAGCAGCCTCTCCCAAGCTTGAGAGTTATTATGATGAGGAGGATTATCAAACACAGGATATAAGACCATCTCAGGCCTTTCCAGGTTCAGTTGCTACCCGGTGTTACAAGATTCGTTTATTTATCTATTGGGCCATATGGATGGCATTACCTATATAGGTATTCCACTAAGTGTGTTGGGTATTTCTTAGACTACAAGAGGTATTCAACCCGCAGGCTCCTACTTATGGTTTTATGAAATGGCCAGTTGCTGTGGTACCCCCTTCGTGTTGACACTTTGCCTACTAGACTTATTGTTTCTCCTATTATTTATGGTCCTGTGATGTCTTCTAATGATTAGAAGAGGTTTGATAGATTCATTTGCTTGGCGCCTCCCAAGTTTAGTGGTGCCGTTAGAAAGGATGCCTATGAGTATTTGCTTGACTTCTAAGAGAGGTTGTATAACCTCGGATCCCTTAAGTCCCATGGTGTTGCCTACACTACCTACCGATTGACTGATGTGGCTAGGCAGTGGTGGAGGTATCTTGCTAGTTGTAGACTATTGGGTTCTCCTGCTATGACATAGACCAAGTTTTCTGAGGCTTTTCTAGAGAGGTTCATGCCTTATAGTTTGAGGGACCAGATAAGAGATGAGTTTGATCACCTAGAGTAAGGCTCCATGAAAATTACAAAGTATGAGGCACATTTTCATGTACTATCTAGATATGCCACTGCAAGTATCTCCACCGAGTCTGAGAGATCTGAAAGTTCATCAAGGGTTTGGCAGATAATTATCAGTTGGTGATAGCTCAGGTTGTGGTTTCAGGGGGTTCTTTCAAGAGTATCATAGAGAATTCTAAGTTGATTGAGTCAATTTGTCAGGGTACTCGGGGTGGTAGTTCTAAGAAGATACGCCGAAAGGGCGAGTTCAAAGGACATGCATCCCGAGGTAAGGATTTCTCCGATAGAGGTTCTCACAGTTACCATGGCAGACCAGTTCAGGTAGTATTATAGAGTTTGGATAGTAGTTATGTGGTTTGAGTAGTGAGGCTAAGATAGTATCGCTTGATCCCAAGGGTATTTTTAGGATTAGTGGTCGTATTTGTGTGCCTAGAGTAAGTGGTTGGGTTAGGTTGATCGTAGAGGATGCTCATTTTTTTAGGTATTGCATTCATCCAAGAGCAGCTAAGATGTATCATGACTTAAAGCACCACTATTGGTGGGGTGGTATAGAGAGACATTGTGGAGTTTGTGGCTAAGTGTTTGAATTTCCAACAAGTGAAGTATGAGCATCAGCTACTGGGTAGTACGATGCAGAGGATACCAATTCTTGAGTGGAAGTGGGAGCGAATCATCATGGATTTTATAGTTGGCCTACCCTCGACTTTGGGTAAATTTGATTCTATTTGATTGATTGTAGACAGTTTGACCAAATTAGAATATTTTCTACATATGAGAGTGAATTATAATGCAGAGACGATGGCCAAGATCTACATTTAAGAGGTTGTTTGATTGCATGGTGTGCCTATCTCCATTGTTTTGAATAGAAGTACTCAGTTTACTTTGAATTTTGGAGTACTATACAGAAAGAGTTGGGTACTCATCTTGATTTGAGCATAATTTTTCATCCTTAGATAGATGGTCAGTCTGATAGGACTATTCAGGTGCTAGAGGACATACTTCGAGCGTGTATTATGGATTTTGGTGGTCACTGGGACCAGTTTTTGCCCTTAGCAGTGTTTGCCTACAATAACAACTACCATTCAAATATTTAGGTGGCTCCTTTTGAGGCTTTGTATTAGGTGGAGGTGTAGATCCCCCATGGGATGGCTTAATTCATTTGAGGTAAGACCTTGGGGCATGATTTGTTAAGAGATTTGATGAATTGGGTGAGATTGATCAGCAAAGGCTTGTGGCTACCTAGAGCAGGCAGAAAAGCTATGCCGATCATCGAGTTTGGTTGTTGCATTTATGGTTGGAGAGCGGGTTTTGTTGGAGGTTTCACCCATAAAGGGTGTGATGAGGTTTGGAAAGAAAGAGAAGCTTAGTCTGAGGTTTATTAGCCCTTTCCAGATCCTTGAGAAGTATGGAGATGTGGCGTATAGGCTAGCTTTGCCTCCACATCTGTCAGTTGTCCATCCAGTATTCCATATGTCCATGTTGGAGAGATACTGACTAGATGATACCCATGTGATCCGCTGGGATTCTGTAGTATTAGACCAAGATTTATCCTTCGAGGAAGAGTCCATTGCAATCCTAGACAAGCAAACTAGGAAGTTAAGGTCTAAGCATATTGATTCAGTGAGGTCTAGTGGAGACATTGCCCTATTGAAAAGGCTACTTAGGAGGTCGAGTCCGATATGCAACGTAGATACCCCCAACTTTTTACCGCTTTAGGTACTTTATTTGTTTTTTAGTTCGAGGAAAACTTGGATAAATATTTTGTGATCTAAGCATCGAATAGTGATTTGGTCAGTTCCATTAGATCCGAAATGTCAATTTTGGGTTAGTAACATAGTTAGTTCGGGCCTCAAGCCTTTATATTGCATTTTAACCCTTTTGACGAAAACTATTTAAATAAAGCTTAAAAGGGGTCCCAAGGGCTAATTCATTGCAAACAATCTCTTTTCAAAAATTCTATGGTTCCACTGAGTTCAAAACGCTGAAAATGTCCTAGTAGCATATCTAGTTTATTTCTGTGGGGTTCTAAACGAATCTCGATGGTCTAATCAGGACTACTTTTCTAAGTCCCAAAGTACTGGTGCAGTTTTTTTGTACAGTATCAGGGGCTTCATCACGATCGCGTTGCCACGTGTTGTGATCACGACCCTTAATCTAGCTACTCATCATGATCACGAGGTGGGGCACCTCGATCGCAAAGAGATATATGATGGACAGGATCGAGTTGACTCATCGCAATTGTAGGGCCCAGCTACAGAATTGTGATGACCAACTTAATACCTATCAATGTTGAACCTCCCGATCATGAGGTGGGGACCGCAATTGCAAGGTACTGTTCATCAAAATAGTGGAATTTCCCTATTTTTCATGATTTTCTCCATTTTCATCCTTGAGAGCTCGGTTGAGGCAATTTCAGAGAGGTTTTTCATCAAAATCTTGTGGGTGAGTTTCAAATTCATATTTCCATCTTTTCCTATTGATTTTGTCTACAAAATAGCTTTAAGAAACTTGACTTCAAACTTGGGTTTTGAGGTTTTTACCTAGTAAAATATAAAATTGGTTTTTTCTCTATTTAAAGTTCGATTTCAGCTCTTTTTCACTTGGGTTTTCAAATTTAGACTCCTGTTAACATGGAAAACATGATTCTTATAAAAAAATTTAGATTTATGCTTTTCAATTTCAAGTTGATTTTTGAACTATTTTTGGAACTCGAACCAAATATAGCCAATATGAGTATTGTTGGACTCCCTTTGATGTGTAGATTACATTTTTGATAGATTTAGTCTATTTCGAGACTTCTTGTGAAGGAAAGGCTCTACATTGAAGGTTCTAGGCTTAGATTTTAACTTTTAGAGGTAGGTGCCATCATGACCTTAAGTTTTGGTTCGTGGTTATGGCTTAACTTTCTTCAGACTAGGCTGGGTAGTTAACCACTCATGTAAAGCATGCTATGGGTTAGGAAATTAGTCATGGGAATTGTATTTTGAGGTTATAATTCTTATCCTGTTGCTTGTGTGGAGGCTTATATCCATATTGTGTTGACTTGAGAGATTATACTTGTTGCGATTCTTGTGTGGGGGCTTTATTTGATATTATAGGCATCATTTGTGCATTAAGTGTCATTATGATTGTTGTGATGCCCGTGTGAGGGCTTAAATAGATATTATAGGCCTTATTTGAGCATTGTTTGCCTTTACCATTATAGTGATGCCTAAGAGATGGGCTTGACATGATATTATTGATGTCTTACATGACTATTTATTCTAGAGGTGCTATGAGATGGCTTATTTCATGAATTATTGTCATATTGAGTTTATTTCGATCTTATTTATACTTGTATTGAATTGATTATTATTTTCATACTGATTGATTGCGAGCATTACTTCCTTATTTCATCTATACATATTCATGAGATTGGTACCACTGAGGGACACTGATTTTGAAATAGAAGGGGAATATTTTATAAAAACCCTTGGACGAGGTCAGTTGTCGGTAAGGATGATTGCCATTGTGAAACTATATGGGTTACTAACCCCCCATGGGTCCTGTCCTGAAGCGCTGAGGCATGGAAGGTGTATACGAAAGTCATGTCATGTCTTATATTATCATTATCTCAACATCATTGCATTGTATTGCATTATTGTATTCTTCTTATGTGTTTGTTGTCGTTTACTTAATTTTGCTTATATTTTTGTGTGTAGTTATTCTTATTCAGATAATATATTGTAGAAACTGTTAGGAGATACACTGTAAGCTACCATTTGGGAACTTTTTTGTATGTAGGTGGAAGCGTGCTCATAGTATTCTTTACTTGTTTAGTTTTGTACTTTGCTCAGTCGGTCTATGATACCTACTGATTACAAGTGGACCATACTCACTCTTACTTTTGTGCCCTTTTGGTGCAGATCCCAGTACAAGTATGACTTACGGTGGTTGATTCGTGCGGAGAGAGAGCTATATCGGAGACCTGGTGAGCTCTTCATTTAGACCCTTGTTTTGGCCTCACTCTATCTTTATGTATTTATCTTGTATATCAGAGACAGAGTTGTATTTATCAGATTCTGGTATTGTATTAGATGCTCATTACACTTATAAAATCAGGTTTTGGAGATTGATGTATTTCTTTTGGATATTTTATGCTATTTGAGTTTTATGGCCTGACTTCATTCTAGAAGTGTCGTATTTATCTAATCTCTTTCATATTTTGATTTTTCTTTTCTATTATGGGGTTTTCAGCTTGCCTACCAAGGCTGGGTTGAGGTAGGTGCCATCATGACCTCAACTTTTGGGTCTTGATATTGGGATAACTCGAAGACTTGGGAACACATACCTTGGGAGGTTTGTGAGTTATTAGGAATTAGAGTTTATTCTTTAGGTTACATAGGCTTGTAATCTTTTGTTGAAAGACTCATTATGGTTTAGTGAAGTTTGGGTTAAATCCTGTAGAGGTACAAGTCGTGGTTTTTTACACCTTTTATGAGTCAGGTATTTACCACGTAAAAACATAGTGTTCTTTACTAACTCTGCTTACTGATTTGTTGGAACACATTGGGCAACTTGTTTCACACATTGGTAATAGTTAAGTTAAATTAACTAATCTTGTAGAATATCAATTGGTATCAGATCAGGTTATCTTGCAAAGACTAACACCTAAGATAAGATCATGATAAATTTTGCACCACCAATTGGGCACAATGAAGGACAATCAACAACCCGACCTTATCTTTCAATAGATCTCATTTTATCTGGTGGAAGGATCAAATGGAAAACTTCATTCAGGATGAGATTATGAGTTGTGGGATAGAATAACTATAGGGCCAACAATTCCCATGAAGAATGTGGAAGGAGATCAGGTCAAAAAAGTAAGGAGTGATTTTACTCCAGATGATCTCATAGCACTCAAGAAGAATGCAAAGGCCAAAAATATTCTTGTTTGTGGCCTAGGTTCGATGAGTACAATAGAGTCTCTAGTTGTACCACTGCCAAGGAAATATGGGATGCATTGGTTAATGCTCATGAAGGAACCAGTCAAGTGAGAAAGTTCATGGATAGCAATGCAATTTACTGAGTATGAAGCATTCAAGATGAAGGAGAGTGAGTCACTGCAAGAAATGATTACTAGACTCACATATTTAATTAATAAGTTATAATTCTTAGGAAATGTTCTCACCACTGAGGAGCAAGTTGATAAAGTCTTAAGAATCCTCCCAAAAGCAAAATGGGATGTGAAAGTCACTACCATAAGAAAAGCCAAGGTCACACCAATATCACACTTGATGAGTTAGTTGGTAATCTGAAAACTTATAAAATGAACATGGATGATCTTAAAAAGAAAGAAGTAAGTAAGAAAAAGTCACTTGCACTAAAAGCTTCTGATTGTGAAGACTTTGACCTTGATGAAGAACAAATGGCATTTCTGGCTAAAAATTTCAAAAAGATTTTTTGGAAAGGAAAGGGATGTGACAAGAAAGGAACAGGTAGCAAGAAGTAGTCCAATGACAAATCCCAAGCCGGCTCCTACAAGTGTGATAATACTAATCACATGATCCAAGAATGTCCACTATGGGAAATTGAGTGGAAGAAAGAAAGGGTTGAGAAAGAACTGAGGGAGAAGGAAAACTCAAAGAAAAAGGATAAGGAAGAATATGCCATGATGGTTGCATGGGGTCAGGCTCAGGAGATTTTGATGATGAAGAGGTAGATGCGACTGCTTTTATGGCTATTGGAGATTCATATATAGAAGAAGAAGAGGCAAATTCTGAGGTAAACATCCTTGAATTGAAAGAAAAATTTCACCTTTTCTCTAAAAGGAAACTTGTTTCCTTAATGAATTCTCTAATTAATGATTATCAAGAGCTAAACTCCAATTGAGATCAGTTGTTCAGTGCTCTTGCAAGTCTAAAGTTTGATTACATTGATCTTGAAACTTGCATAACTGTCACTGATAAAGAAAACTATACTCTAAAGGACCAGGTTGACCAACTTGATTCAACCAATCTGAATTTAAAATCTGAAATTTTAAAAGAAGTCATGAGTGAAAATTAAAAAAAGATTAAGTCAGAACTTAACAAATGCAAAGATAATTTTTAATATGAGAGAGAAAAAGTGAAAAAACTGAACATAGAAGTGTCTGGGTTGAAATTGGACCTTGAAAGAGCAAATAGATGGACTAACTTTTCCAAAATTGTAAGCAATTTAAGTGGAAGAAATCATAGTGAAAAGGCAAGTCTAGGATTTCATAAAGAAACGGTTGTCACTGAGGATTTGTGTTACATTTGTGGACAACTTGGACATCCCACTACTGAATTTCCATTTGTAGCTGGTTGTAGAAATAGAAGCACAAAATTGGCAAAAGGAAATAGCTTCAGACCTGTTCACAGAAACAGGTCCACCGACCTATTGCCTAGATGGGCAAGAAGAAATCTGATTCACCCTTTTAATCATAAGAAAGGACCCAAGCTTGTCTGGGTTTCTAAGACTAACCCCTAAACTATTTTATAGGTGAAGGTGAAAGGAGGCAAGTGGAATTGTTATATGGATAGTGCTTTCTCAAGGCATATGACCGGAGACAAAAAAAGTTCCTTTCACTCACCTCATTCAAAGGGGAGAATGTGTCATTTGGAGATGGTAAAAAGGGTGCAGTTACTGGAGTTGGAAAGATTGGGAAATTTGAAACAAAAGCAATGGAAAAAGTGTATCATGTTGATAGATTGAAGCATAATTTGCTTAGTATCTCTCAGCTGTGTGACAAAGGAAAAAAGGTAACCTTTACTTTTGCATGTTGCAAAATTAAGAAGCTGGATACAAAGGAGATTGTTTTGATTTCCAAAAGACATAAAAATGTGTACAAGGTTGATACCATGGGAATGCCTAGTACTAATTTGACATGTCTTAGTGTTATTGATTGTGATCCATACTATGGCAAAAAGACTTGGACATGCAAGTCTAAAACAGTTGAACAAACTTGCTTGAAAGTACATGGTTATAGGCTTGCCTAGAACTAAGTTCAAAGATGACAAAGTTTGTAGTGCCTGTGTAAGGGGGAAGTAAGTGAGATCCTCTTTCAAGAAAAAAGAACCAGGTAAGTACAACCAAGTACCTTGACCTGGTCCATACGGATCTTTATGGACCAATGAGGGTAAGAAATAGAGGAAGAAAGATGTATGTTTATGTAATTGTTGATGATCTTTCCAGATTTACTTGGACTTTGTTTTTAGCTTCTAAAGAAGATGCCTTTGATATCTTTTCTATTTTTATCAAGAACATGGAAAAGAAGCTAGGTACCTCCTTAATTTCCATCATATTTGACCATGGAACAGAATTTGAAAATGCAAGATTATTAGAATACTATTCAACAAATTGAACAAATCATGATTTCTCTGCTCTTAGAACACCACAGCAAAGTGGAGTAGTGGAAAGGAAAACTAGAACTTTAGAAGATATGGCTAAAACAGTGATGATTGCAGGAAATCTTGCAAAAATCCTTTGGGCTGAGGCCATAAGTTCTTCTTTCTACATTGTAAATAGATACATGACTAGGCCTCTCTTAGAGAACACTCCCTATGAATTTTACAAAGGTAGAAAACCTAACACTGCTCACTTTTGTACCTTTGGTTTCAAATGTTTCATACACAATAATGGAAAAGATAATTTGGGTAAATTTGATGTAAAAAGTGATGAGGGAATCTTCTTAGGATATTCTCAACATAGTAAAGCATATAGGGTCTTAAACAAAAGAACAAATTTTGTTAAACAAAGTATGTATGTTGTTTTTGATGAATCTAGTTTTATGTTTAAGACAAATATGCAGGATGAAAGCGAAAGTGATTAGCACTCATAGGAACATGTTGTACCACCTGGTCCAACTGTTGAACATACTGAGGGCACAGTGACAGGGGGAACAACAAATCAAGAAACTGATTACCCATAACACCAGCACCATCTACTAATAGTGTTGCTGGAATCTCACAAAGAGTAGTGCTAAAGAGCTACAAGTATCAAGAATCTCATCCAACTTATAGATCTAACATCTAGAATAACTACCAGATCAGGACTAAAGAATTTGTATGCCTTTAAAGCCTTTTTATTGATGATAGAACCTAAAAAGGGAAATGAGGCTCTCCTTGATGAAGACTGGATACTGGCCATGCAGGAAAAACTTAATCAAATTAAAAGAAGCAACGTGTGGAACCTAGTTCGTCCACCAAAAGACAGAACCGTGATTGGAACAAAATGGGTGTACAAAAACAAGATAGATGAGAATGGAACAGTTACAAAGGACAAGAAAAGATTGGTAGTCCAGGTATTAACCAAGAAGAAAGAATAGACTATGATAAGACTTTTCCACCTGTGGCAAGGCTTGAAGCAATTGGGTTACTAATAGCTTTTACAGCCTTCAAAGATCTCACTCTTTATCAAATGGATATGAAGAGTGCATTCTTGAATGGGAATTTGAAAGAAGAAGTCTATGTGAAGCAACCACCTGGATTTGAAAGTACTGAATTCCCAGATCATGTATACAAGCTAGATAAAGTTTTGTATGGACTGAAACAAGCTCCAAGGGCTTGGTATGAAAGATTGTCAAAATTCCTATTGGAACATGGGCACACAAGAGGTAAGATTGACAATACTCTCTTTTTGAAAACAAATTGCAAAGATTTGTGATGTGAGGCCAAAATTATATATTTTTAGTAATTATTTACCTCACATTTAGTATTTTTATTTTTATTTTCTGAGCATTGATTTTATGGATTGTGCCTAATATTATATTTTGATGTGTAGGATTAAAATGGTCTGAAGATAAAGAGATTTGGAGCCAAAAAAATTAAAGATGGAAGATTATAGAAGGAAATCAAGTAGGCGGATAAATGAATAAAATTTATTAAAATAATGAAATATGAACCCCAAGTGAATTGAAGTTCACCGGCCAAAACAATAGTTGTCTGCTTTATTGGCGCGACACGGAGCTACAGTGCCTTTTAAGTTTTTCCCATCCATTTTGGACTCAGATATTTTATTTAGGGCTTTTTCATATACCTATAAATATTCATATAATATGTGTTTATATAAATTTTAACCTAGAGAGAGATAGGAGGCACCGTGGAGGCCGGAGAATATTGGTTATATTTTTTCTTCTCTTTATTATTTATTTTTATGTTATTTCTTTGGATTATTTATTGTAATTGCTCCATGTCTATGCGGAGTTAAATTTCTCATTCTAGAATTATGATAGTTGACAACGTGATTGTTTAGTAATTACTTGGTTCAATTTATTTGATTATCATCATAGTTGTTCTTATATTCATGTGCTTACTATTTTAATATTTAACTACAATTAAAATAAATTTATATTCTTATTGTAAACTCAAAAGAAGAATCAATGAGATAGAGTGAAGAATATAGGGAGTAAGATCTTTACTTTAGTAAAATAAAGAATTCATTTGTGACTAGGATAGAAATATACCTAGATCTCCTTACTTGGTTACAAAATGGGAAGATATATAAATGCATTCGGATTGAGTTATCACATTCTAGCTCAACGATGTAGTTGTGAGGTCAATCGGAATAGATGATTAGTGGTTCAAAAGACCATGATCATATAATCAACCCCATAAATCAACAACTAGAAAATCAAATAAGTTGATGAAATTGATACTCGACATAATTGTTAGAAAATCCATAATCCTTGATCGATTCATTCATTGATTGCATAAAATCTGCTCTTCATCTTGGTTAATTGTTTATTAGTTATTTCTTTTTATTTTATTTTTAGTTTAATTAATTCATAAATTCATCCTTGAGATTTACCTCTTGAATAAATAATCAACATTAGTCTATTTGGTAAATAGTTAATCGACAAGTCCCTGTGGGTTCGACATCTGGCTCGCAAGAGCCACTTTACTACTTGTAAGAACAGGTACACTTGTGTGTGCGTTTGGATGCAACAAGTTTTTAGGTGGTGATGTGAGGCAAAACCTATATATTTTTAGAAATTGTTTACCTCATATTTATGGATTATGCCTAATATTATATTTTAATGTGTAGTATTAAAATAGTGTGAAGATGAAGAGATTTAGAGCCAAAACGAAATAAAGACGGAAAATTATAGAACAAAATCAAGCAGAAAGATTAATGAATTAAATTTACTAAAATAATGAAATATGACCCCCAAGTGAATTGAAGTTCGCCGGCCAAAACAGTAGTTGTCTGTTTTATTGGTGCGACACTGAGCTACAGTCCCCTTTAATCTTTCTCAGTCTATTTTGGACTCAGTTATTTTATTTGATTATTTTTCCTACACCTATAAATATTCATATAATTAGTGTTTACATAATTTTTGAGCTAGAGAGATCTAGGAGCCAACGTGGAGGACGGATAATATTGGTTACATTTTTTCTTCTCCTTTATTATTTATTTTTACGTTATTTATTTGGATAATTTGTTGTAATTATTCCATGTCTATGTGGAGTTAAACTTCTCATTCTAGGATTATGGTAGTAGACAACGTCATTGTTTAGTAATTACTTGATTCGATTTATTTAATTATCATCATAGTTATTTTTATATTCTTGTGATTACTATTTTAATGCTTAGCTACCAATAAAATAAATTTATATTCTTATTATAAACTCGAAAGATGAATCAATGAGATAGAACAAAGAATATAGAGAGTAAGATCTTTACTTTAGTAAAATAAAGAATTGATTTGTGGCTAGGATAGGAATATACCTAGATCGCCTTACTTGGTTACAAAATGGAAAGATATATAAATGCATTCAGATTGGGTTATCACATCCCCGCTCAATGATGTAGTTGTGAGGTCAATCTGAATAGACAATTAGAGGTTCGAAAGACTATGATCATATAATCAACCCCATAAATCAATAACTAGAAAATCAAATAGGTTGATGAAATTGATACTCAACATGATTGTTAGTGAATCCATAATTCTAGATCGTCCATTCATTGATTGTGTAAAATCTACTCTTCATCTTGGTTAATTGTTCATTAGTTATTTTTTTATTTTAGTTTTAGTTTAATTAATTCATAAATTCATCCCTGAGATCTACCTCTTGAATAAATAATCAACATTGGTCTAATTTGGTGAATAGTTAATTGACAAGTCCATATAGGTTCGACATCTCACAAGAGTCACTTTATTACTTGTACGATCGTGTACACTTGTGTGTGTGTTTGAATGCAACAATCTATTGATTGTGCATGTATATGTAGATGATATCATCTTTGGATCCACTGATGGCAACATGACTCAAGAATTTGCAAAGCTCATGAATGGAGAATTTGATATGAGCATGATGGGAGAACTCAACTTCTTCCTAAGACTGCAAATCAAGCAAACTCCAATAGGAATCTTGATTAATCAACAAAAGTATGTGAAAGAGCTACTCAAAAGATTCAAAATTGAGGAAGCAAAGGATATTGACACTCTTATTGCCACTGCCATAAAGCTAGACCTTGATGAAATAGGTTCATCTGTGGACCAGAAGTTATATAGAGGAATGATTGGTATCTCTTGTATCTCAGTGCAAGTAGACCTGACATTATCTTTATTATTGGACTTTGTGCAAGTTTTTAGGTAAATTCTAAGGAGTCTCATCTCAAGTCTGTCAAGAGAATTCTAACGTATCTCAAGGGAGCCATTGACTTGGGTATATGATATCCTAAAGGAAGAAATTTCAACCTTGTGGGATATGCAGATGCTGATTATGCACGATATTTAGTTGATAGAAAAAGCACCACAGGTATGGCACACTTTCTTGGATCATGTATGATCTCCTGGTCCACCAAGAAATAAAACTTTATGGCCTTGTACACTACTGAGGCTAAGTATGTTGTTGATGGATCTTGTTGTGTTCAGTTGTTATGGATCAAACAATAATTGTTGGATTTTGGTATGGAAGTTAGATGTGTTCCAATTTTTTATGACAATACTAGTGCTATAAATATTGCTAAAAATCTTGTTCAACATAAAAGAACCAAACATATTGACATAAGACATCATTTTCTCAGAGATAATGTTGAAAAGGTCATATCTCAATCATGCTTTGTTCCATTGAAGAGCAATTTGCTGATATTTTTACCAAGACATTAAGTAGGGAGCATTTTGAAAAGAATAGGTTAGACTTGGGATGATTAAGATTGCATAGACTACCCCCAATGGAATGACACACAAATCTGCATTCGATTTTTGCCTTACTCCCTCAATCCCTCTTGAAAAAAAACTCCTCTTTTGTGTTTGTGTCAACCGGTATTCTGTCAAAGCCATGGATTCATCATCCTACTTTCCCATTAAATCACCAAATATGTCAGAAAAATCCCCTTCTGAATTTTTAGAAATGGTTGTGAACGAAAGTGTTATTCTAACGCTAGAAATAATTCCTCCTTCACTTTAATTTAAATTGTACGATTTGGTTGCTTGGAACGAGTTCAGGAATGATTTTTCCACCTTCTCTAATTCTCCTCTTTTCAGCCAAAATCCAACAACCCATGTTCATAATGTCGTTTCTCTTCAAATTTCTCTTGTTGAGGGTAACCCCATTAGAGATTTAGTATCCAAGAAGGTTAGGTCTCATCTGAGAAAGAAGTCTGGGGCTTTAATTCTCGTGCCTGAGGTTGAAGCAATTCTTGAAACACCTACTCCTTCTGGTCCATCCAGAACTCCTCACACCATAAATTGTAAGCTTTAAGAATATGCCAATCTTGAAAAGGCTTTCAGAGCTAGTAAGAAGACAAAATCTTCTTCTGTTTCTCCTCCTCCTCCAAGAGACATTCCCTCCGATAACAACTTGCTACTTAGAAAAGTTCATCACTTTAGGGTGATTAAGCACTCCATTCCTAAACCTTTGTCTCTTCATCCATCTCGGACACCTCCTTCATCCAACAAAACTGTTCCCACTCTATCTAAATCCTCCTCAAAATCCAAGTCCACTCCCAAATTTAATTTTTTGAAAAGGGTCGTTCAACATGATCCTTCTAGAGATACAGATTCTGAGGCCACAGAGGATGATGACTCTATTGACATTGATACTTCAGGAGTCACTGATCCCTAACTGTTGCACATTCTTCACTTTCAAAGGAGGAGTATTTTGTGTGCTAGAGTTGTTATTAGTTTTGGTGGACCTAAAATAGCCACTTTGCTTCATAAGTTGGAATTCCAAGGCTGGTCTGACCTGTTCCTTCTAGAGACTGTTCAAAGGAAATTCGGGAGTCCTGAGGTCACTGAATTTCATACTAATGCTACTGAGAATTGATCTCTATTCTCTACCTCTATACGAGAAGTTTCCATCCATTTGGTTACTGATGATAACTCTAGGATTCTCTATGTTCCCACTAGAGGATAGGACCATTATATGAAATTTGAATGGCCTCATTTGGACAACATGGCATCTGGTCTTGCCATTTCTAGGAAGTTTTTTGGAAATCCTTATTTTCCCAGTATCGTAGAGTTTTCAAGCGAGAGATGTCTCCTTTACATTAGTTGTACTTTGATGTGGTTCATAAAATTATTACTCCTAGGAAGGAGAGGCATACTAAGGTAAATTTTCTAGACTTGACCATTATGTAACTTCTTGACACTGAGGTCAAGATTAATTTGCCCAGTTTGATGATTAAGCACAAGCATCGGGTGCTTCATAATAATGAAAAAATGGGACACTCTCTCCCCTATGGGTTTTGGTTAGCCCAGATCTTTAAAGACTACTTTGTTTCATTATAAGTTTGTACTTTCCAAACAACAAAGGACGTTCTTAGTAGGGTGAACCATGTTGCTATACCTGCTTTAATGAGGAAGGCAGACACTCCATTGCAAAAGCTAAGGAGTGCCTTAGCAGATAAGACTGCTGAATTTGAGGTTGCTTAAGCAACTCATGAAGTGGAAAAGGAGGCCTTTCATGCTAGGATCTTGACACTAAAGGCTGACCTTGATTGCGAGAGGACTAAAAATATTGAAGCCACTCGTCGGTTAACACACTTGATACCATCTGTTCCACCTGCCTCATTTGCTCCTCACTCTTAGTGTCCTTAGCTCTGTTCCATTCCAATATGGTGTCCTTCCTTTTTTATTAATGCTCAGTTTTTTTTCTTTAATTAGTACTAGCTTAGATCATTCTCTGGAAGATTAATGGAATGGTTATCCTTTTGCTTAATTGTCTTATGTTCTTGTTCTTTTTAATACTTTATTATGTTAAATTGTGTCTTGTTCTGATTGTTTTGGTGATAGCCCCAGTGACCATGGATAGTCTAACAATTATTTTTGGCTAACAATTATTTTAAAATAAGCTTTTTGATGATGTCCAAAGGGGGAAGATAAGGGTCGTACAACGTCTATAACCCATTGACTAACTCGTTTCATTCTAGTGTTTCATACTTCAGTGCCTACATGTAAAGTTGTTTGAATGCACAAAAACAAGAGGTTTGTCATCATAAAAAAGGGGAATTTATTCGATACTTTGCAGTTTTGATGATTGACAAAATATGATGAAACATGTAAGTCAAGTTGGTTCACAGACACACTGTCTCAAGGAGCTGAATTTGTAGCGAGATCACAAATGAATAAAGACAAGTATGCAATAATCAAGGAATGAATGATAGTTACTTCTGTTAAACTCAAGGAAACTAACAAACTAATATGTGCTAAATTGACAAGTTGCAGTTCGACTACAACACTAAAGAAGCAAGGAGTTTGATTTGAAGAAGGACTTTCAACTGAAATAGAACTCTAAGCAAAAAGAGTTCTAGTTTGATGAGGAGTTTAAATTGAAGACTAACTCTCCAAAGAGTTGTGCTTAAATAGAAGATCAGTCACTCATAGTGACTTACGCACTCATATAGTAAAAAGACAATTGGCAGATTGATTTTGCACGTACTACTCGAATACTAAAGAAACACATTAAAGAACTTGGTCCTAGTGCAGTGTCTAGTTAAGAGTTTTAGCATTCATGTATTAGGAGTTGTTTATTGAGTTGTAATGTTGATGTAATCTTAGTTTCAGTGTGCTATAAACTGAAGTAGGATAATTGTCTTCAAGTTGGGATAGCTCGAAGACTTGGGAACAAATACCTTGGGAGGTTTGTGAATTGTTAGGAATTAGAGTTTATAATTCCTTAGGTTACATAGGCTTGTAATCTTTTGTTGAAAGGCTCATTGTGGTTTAGTGAAGTTGGGGTTAAATCCTGTAGAGGTACATGCAGGTCGTGATTTTTTACACCTTTTGTGAGCCGGGTGTTTTTCATGTAAAAACATTGTGTTCTTTACTTACTTTGCTTACTGATTTGTTGGAATAGGTTAGGCAACTTGTGTCATATATAGATAATAGTTAAGTTAAATTAACTAATCTCTAGGTCGTGTAGAATATCAGAAACCAAGTGCTAATTCGGTAAAAGCTGGTGAATTACTACATTTAAGGATAGAAAGCAAGAATTGTCCATTGAGAGTAGGTTTAGAGAAAGAAAAAAAAAATTAATGAAATGGAGAAATATCTACATATGACTACAAGATGTGCAAAATATATTTCTTTGCAAATAAAGGAAGGAGGGGAGATATATGTAAGATTAATCATATCCAAGCTTAAATTTCAACTCTGAATCATTGCCATCAACAAGATACAACTCATTATTTATAATTTTGCTAAACTACTACCTTTTTTTTGGTTTACCATCCAATGTTCGATACTGCTTTGGAGTAAGACAAATCAGGATTCACGTAGGAAAGTCCCACTTTGGGGGTAAAGCGCTCCCTACCAAAGATGACTTCATTTCTAGGACACGAACCCGAGACCTCAGGTTAAGAATGCAGGGGTACTTACCACCCTATCACAACCTTTGGTGATACCTACAACTATGTTTAGTTTTCTAAAACACTTACTAATACCTTTCATATTAATTTAATTCTTAATTGTAATAATATTCAATAAATTTAACAAGGAAGAAGAACTGTTACACTTTAGATTTTGAAAATTTGTTATACAACTATCTCTATTACTCCTATTAGATTACTGCTTGAAGGTTAGTCTCAACAACTTTATTTCGAATAGAGTACTACAAAATAATGAGAATATACAATTTCAAGAATAATATGTGATTTAAAATGTAATTATTATATTAGTATAATTTCATCTAATTTTAAGTTTAAGTTATCTGATTGACTCTTATATTCTTCTAAACCTATAAATTGTCGGGTACTTATAATTTTAATATCAATATTGATTCGACTTATTAATTCAACAATTCTAAGTAAATATTAATTTTACCTAATCATTTCCAACATTATTAACCTAACACTTAGTCGCATTGAAATAAAATTGTTAATCTAACCATATTCAAATTATTAAACTCTAGTAACAAATAAGAGGCATTCGAGTTAGCTTAAACTCAGTTTCTTGGTAATCCCCTCAATATCCTAGCATATAGAGCTAATTTAGACTCTTTTCACCTTTGTTCAACTCCAACCAATCCTTCTGAATCTGCACTTCAAAATAAGTTCATCCTTATAAATCAAATAAACTCCCCACTGTCTCACAATGGGCCCATGGATAGATGCCTCAAAAAGGCTATACTGGTTAATGATTCCAACATCTGTGCCAGACACCTGCAATGAAGCATACAATGGTATGTAGACAAAGCAAACACCCCAGCCATATGTTTTAGATATGTTCCCACTTTACATTCTTTCTCTAGCACATTAAAGTCTTCTAAATGATCATTGCATATCAATTTGGCTTTGATGAAAGCATAGTCATACTTCTCAGATAGCCCTGAATCAGGACTGCGGACACCTGCTCCCATGAAAGTTACACAGCATATAGCGAAGGCCTTGAACTTATCATTGTACCAATTAATGGACAGTTCGAACAAGATCCTTTCTTCAAAACTCTGGTGCTTAAACCACATGGGAATTGCACGTTCAGGAAATACAATGGAACAAGTCACCCTATGATCAGAGTTAAGAGAAGGGTGGATCAGAGCATCCATAATTGACAGAAGCAAATTGAGAATCTCATCCGAAATTGAGCTACCATTGCTCTCCTTTGTATAAGATTGTTGATCAAACTATAATTGGTGAATGAGATCAAATTCAACCTTGGGTACATTCGTAGCTTTGTAATACATTCTTTTGCTAAAAAATCTTCTGCATATAATTCCTCTATATTCAGAGAATGTTATGGGAGTTCCTTAAGTTCCTGACAGTGTGTTATGTTGAGATTTCAAAGGTGAGAAAGTCTGTCACGACCCAATTTCTCAGGTCATAATGGCACCTACTATAATCCATCAGTAGGTAAGCCAACCCGTAGTTCAGAACAACTAGTAATGGACTACTGATAGAAATAAAGGAAATAGTGGAATGAATACAATAGCAAGGCTAATATAACCCCAAAACCTGGTGGAGTCAGTACAAGAGCTTCTAATATAACAGGAGTACAAATGAAATATAGGAAAAGTTTATATATACAAGCCGTCTCTGACACAATATGGAGAACAACCTAACAATAAGAGAGAGGGTAGGAATACTCCAAAATGTCAAGAGCTCACCCCAAATCTCTAATCCATAGCTGCTCCGCACAATACACACACCAACGGCGATAACTCGTACTATAACCTGCAGGCTGCAAAAGTGTAGTATGAGTACCAAACATGTGGTACTCAGTAGGCAATGGCCGACTGAGCTCCAGAAATAATGCAAGAATAAATAACACGTAAGGCATGAATATAAACAACGGGCAACTATCCAAGAACTAAGCATAATAATGCTAATGGAGCAATAAGGATCAACTATCCTATTCTGACAACAACCAGGGCCTAAGGTGGAATACCATATATCACTAGCCAATATACAAATGAAGAGTGGAAGAAAGATATATTATAGTATATAATGCCAAAGAATACACATACAATATGAATAGGCAAAGAAAAGAGGGATGTACGGTAACACCATTTATATATATATACATATACATATAGGACTAGCTCAGTGGTAACAACCTGAGGGAATCACCCTAACATATAATCAAGTAGAGAAGTTAACTCTAGCATAACCAGGATCCCTAACCAGGCATGACTAAATATGAGATAACCAAACCATAATGTAACTCACTGCAAGAGTAAAGGAATCAAAAACGTACCTTCAACTCGGGAACCAATCCACAACCATCCTGCCATGAATTAACCATATAACCAATAATAAAGTAATCGGCTAGTCCGGGCAAACAAGTACCTAATCAGATCCCCATAAGCCTAAAAGATTCACAGAAACACTCAGCAAACAACAACCATAAACCATACCTATACAGCCCCCTATAAGAACGATAGATACAGGCGCCAAACAACTATACTGGTGATAGGCAATGTATATGAATGGATAAATGCAATATACACCAAAATTTCATAACCATATCGGGTACACCGGACTCGAACCAGTTTCGCAATCTCAAACCATACCATACCAAGTGTATACACCTCCTCCAGCTCACCTAGCTCGCAAAGGTAGGACCTATGACGACCAAGCTTCTCCGACACGACGGCTCTCGAATGAAGGGGGCCCCTAGGGGATTCGAGAAATCCATATACACTGCCTGGTACCGATTTAGGACTTCCAATAACCATCATAATCTATCTACTCCATCCAGTACCGAAGAGAGAGAGAGATATAATCAGTGCACGGACTCGAACCATGACTAAAAGGATGTAAATCCATAAATCCATTGCCCGATATCATGCTCGAAACTAAATCATCATAATCATGTACAAAGGGTCGAAATATCCCTCGACCGAAGTAAATAGTAGTGGTAAAATGAGTGGATAAATAATAGACCGAAATCAGCCTTGGTCGAAGTTCTAAAACCTCATCTTTAGTTCCAAAAGCTCATAATCCAGTAAATAAGGTGGTACGATTCCCGTTATAAAACAATCTATATTTAAAGTGAAAAGTGGGAATAAATCCCTTTTTGGAAATAGTAGTAAAATCAAAGTTTTGGTTGGAATCGTACCCTTAAGTAAGCATGAATGCACCTAAAAGGATGCATGTCATCACCAGTATCCAAACAAAACTACTATAAGTGCCAAAGCATCTGTAATCTAGAATCATGTCCCTTTAGGGATAAAATACTCACCTGGAGTCCAACTGGCATCATAACCACGGCCTCGGGCCCAATAATACATCATCAACATAATAACGCCTCATAACTAGGGAAACTACGGTAAATGAGGGGTTAAAGTTACTAAAGGATCTAATTGGGGAAAAATACTACCCAAGTCACTAAGTCGAATGGTAAACCTTATACTAAAGGATCCTTAATCGTCAACTATGTTTATCATGCTTATAATTAAGGGTAATAGGACTCTATGGCATAACAAGCAACCTATGCTAAGGTTCGGGTCACACTTATACCCCGAATTCCCTAAATAGGCTAAGTCATGATTTACTAGCCATAATCATATCCACCTAGCATGCAATCTATACTACACACAATCTCATAGAGAAAAGTAGATCAAAGCCTACCTCGATGCCAAACCGCAATTCTTGAATGGTCCACAATTCACCCGTCCTTGCTCCATGATCCTGAATCGATGTCACACTATCAAAATAATCATCTACACGTCATTACGAGTACAACGATACCCATATTTCAATAGTAAACTTCGGGTCCAAAATCGAGTAAAAAATGGGCCCTACGGGCCCTCTAATGGAATTCCAAATTGAATCTCTCACGAGGTCCCTCGAAGAAAAAGGAATGTGTGCTCAAAAGTTGAGCACCAATAGGACACAAATAGGGGCCCAAATCAGCCCCCAAAGTTATGGATTTCCAAGACCTAAATTCTAAGAATTAACAAGAAAAAGAGCGGAATTCTACTAGGTAAAATAATGGGAATGATCAAGGGATATTAAAACAACTTACCTTAACCTCAAGAATGATTCCCCACACTTCCCTACGCTCCAAGCTCCAACAATGGTGGAAAAAGGATTTTTGAACTGTAATTTTAGTTAGAAATCAAGAAAAACGAAATGTATATTCTTGAAAAATGGGATAAGTGAAGGTAAAATCACATAGACAATGATCATATGAGACCGACGCATCGAGAATCACCTAAAATGGAGCTTTCTAGCTCTCAGAATATCAAAAATACGAAATGGGTTCGGTTTTGGGTCTTATACTCACCGATGGCCGCTAAAGCGGCCAGATCAGAGGGTAAAAGTACCGCTAAAGAGGTAAAATGGTCGCTTTAGCGGTCGTTCAAATGGTCAACGGCCGCTAAAGTGGCCACACCAGCACAAACAACTTCCAAAACTTGTTTTTGACACTCGAAACTCATCCGGAACCCTATGAACATGAACTAATAGTGCAAATTGACCATAAAACACGTTCCGGATCCAATGGAATCATTGGATTTGTGAAAAAACATTTTTTACAACAAATTAAACCCCAGGACCCCTTTTAGGCTATTTTAACTAATTTTTACCTAAACGCTCAAAACAAAATATAAAGGCTCGGGACCTAAACTAACTATGCTACTGACCAAAAATCAACATTCCAGACTCAACAAAACCATCTAAACTTTCATCCAAGATTGTTTCGATAAAAAGTGGGTCCCACATCTATAGTTCTATTTTAACCAATTTCTAACCAATAGCCCAAAATGAGTCTGAAAACCTTGGGACCTGAACCAAGGGTTCCCCTAGCCTAAAATCAACATTCCAGAGATGATGGGACTGTCATAATTTCTATCTAAGATCATCTACTAGGATTTTTGGTCCGAGACCAAATCCTTAATAGTGAAAGCTCCAAAACAGGGAAATGAGTCTAAAATCCAAACGGACTGTTCGATAATCGAACCAACAGTTTTGACAAGTCATAAATGACCTGTAGGCACTATAGGAAGGCTCAAAATGTAGAAATGCATGGAAATTGAGAAATGACCTCGAGGGTCATTACAAAGTCGACTGAAGCTATCAGGTAAAGAAATAAACTTATTTCTACTCAGATTCAATTCAAGTAAAGAAGGAAAGTTCATAAGAGCAACAGTTTGGTTATAAAATAAATTGCATCCACTGAGATCTAAACTTTTCAATTTCCTCAAACCATGAAACACCGAGGAAGAGGGTAACATCAAACTTCCACCAGTTTGATGTTATACCTTCCACCCTCTTCTTAACGATAGGAATTTAAGTATGGTCAAGTATCCAATAGAATCTGGTAGTTTGCAAATGTCAGTTTTACCAGTAAGACTGCTCGCCGGATCGGTATGTACCGGTACTATTCTGGCCCATTTCGATATCGGTACCGGTTTGTACAGGTTCGGTGGTTGTCGGAATGGGATGGGATGAGGCGAACCAATTATCGAACCAAAATAGAATGCCATTTTCATCCCACAAAACTGATATCGGTCCGTACTAGTCCATACCAATTCTGATCCGGTCCGACAGAATTTAATTTTTTTATATAGATGTAACGGCTCCTAGCCGTTGGGGACCGTTGGCAATGGCTAGTAGGCCCCCCCAATGGCTAGTTTGAGCCCCTACCCCCCCCCCTACCCCCATTCCCCGTCCCAGGCCCCAAATCGCCCCCCCTCTTCCCTAGAAACTTATAAATACCCCCCTCCCCTTCACATTTTAATTCACAAAAAATTCATTTATTCTCTCATTCTCTCTCAAATCTCAATTACTCAATATCTATAAATTCTTAAATTAATATTATTATTTATAAAATAGAAATTGAATTATAAGTTGGTGAATTTTAGAGGAGCAATCTTCTTCAAGCTTCAAGTTTCAGTTATTATCGTCTGCTTTTACGGCAAATGTTTGGTACATTTGTTCCATTCTCTAGTCTTTTAATTTTTTTTTGAGTTTATTAGTTGTGATTTGTTTGTTTTAGTTTGCTAATTTCATATTTTATTATATTATATTATGGATTCATCTCAAAAAAAATTCGGTAAAAAAACTATTGCTTCAAAAGCAAAAAGCTTTTTCAGTAGTAAAAAAAATAAAAGTTCTGCTAGTTCTTTTCGCATGCCTATTGATCCTACAATTAGATTTAATATGGATGATTTTACGCATGTTCATGAAACTGATTTTGCATATAATACGGATACTCTTATTCCTCACGAAGCTTTAGAGAGATTGCATAATGACTTTGAAGATGAATTAGATGAAGAAGTAAAATTACATGTGGATGATGATTTAGAGGATACACCGACTAGTCCCACTCCCGCCTCCACAAGTGCCGAAGCTTCAACTCAGCATAATCCTCAAGTTAGAGCTAGTCTTTCCCCTATTACTCCAGTGAGGAGTAAGACCAAACCACAACGTGCTTTAAAATCACCTGTGTGGCAATTGTATTTTTTGAATGAAAAAAAAAAACTAAGTCTACATGTCGTCTTTGTAAATAAAGGTGGAAATGTGTATCTGGCAGGAGTGGAGGTTCGACTGGAGGATTGAAAGTCCATTTGACTACTAAACATCCGAGAGAGTGGCAATCATTTTTAGCTACTGCGGGTCAACCTGTCGGCTCTAGCATTGGAACCTCTAGTATCGGGTCCGACATGGTTCAAAGTTCACTAAATCCTTCAAACCCTGCTGGTCATGTTTCACAACGGCCCTATAATAAGGACCGGACCGTGATCGTGAAAATTTAGCTAAAATGATTGTTGTTTGTGGTTTGCCTTTTAATTTTGGAGAACATGATAGTTTTATAACATATATTCGGGATACATATAATTCCAGTTTTGAAGGTTTTTCAAGAAGTATGGTAAAAGGAGATATTTTAGAATTTCAAGAAAACCATATGCAATATCGTCGTAGCTATTTTTATATGTTGGATTGTAGGGCTTCTATTACCACTGATATGGGTCGTAGTCTTAACGGTAACGATTATTTAACTGTTACTGCATATTGGACTGATTATAACTGGACTTTGCAAAAAAGGATTATTGGTTATAAAATTTGTGAACATAAGAAAACTGGTTCTTATATTGCTCAAACTGTAGGTCATATATTAGAATTTTATTATCTTGCTAATAAAATGATTAGTATTACTTTAGATAATACTTCTGTTAATTTAAGTGCTATGACTATGCTAGAAACTAGACTTTGTCCAATTAGTAAATATGTTTTTCATATTAAATGTGCTGCACATATATTAAATTTAGTTGTGAAAGATGGTATTGATTTATTTGATAGTTCTATTGATAAAGTTGAAAATGCAATTTTTTAAAATTTTCATATGAATAATAGTGGTAGAATTAGACAATATAAAGATATTTGCTGTGTGTGTGATGTTCGGTATAGAAAAATACCAAGGCATGTTAAAACTAGATGAAATTATTTTTATGAAATGCTTGACATTGCTTATGATTATAAAAATCCTATTACTATGATATTTAATAATCATAACGCTTATCCTTCTCATAAACTTTCTGACAGTGATTGGACTGCAGTAGATGCACTTAGAAAATTTTTAAGAGCGTTTTATGATGCTACCAAAGTTTTTTCTGGAACATATTATCCTACTATTAGTGAAATTTTAATACATATTTGGAATATTTCATGCCTTTTTGCTACGTATAAACAAACTATATATTTTCAGGATTGTATTAAAGCTATGGTTGAAAAATTTTAAAAATATTTTTTTCCTATTCCCCAAATTTATTTAACAGTAATTCTTTTTAATCCAGAATATAAAGAACATGGTGCAAAAGCTTTAGTAAAAGGAATTTATACTAATTTAGATATTCTATCACATGAAGAACCGGATTTGATAACATGTTAGAATAGTATTCAAACTTGTGCTAAGGAATTGTATGTCCAATATTGCACCTTAGAAACTAATAATATTAATGTCCCGCAAAGTTCTATGTCGGAATTAGGTGTTCATGATAAAGCAAAATCAACACTTGGACATGATTCTTCTATTAAGTGTGAATTTACTAAATATCTTGAATAAGGTACTGATAATATTACAAATCAGAAGGCATACACATCTATTGAATTGGTGGAGGGCTCGTGAACATCACTTTCCAAAACATAGCAAGATGGTGAGAGACGTGCTAGCTATTCAAGGATCATTAGTTGCTTCGGAGAAAGCTTTAGCGTGGCAAGATTTCAAATCGAAGACCATAGATATTCCTTAGTAGAAGACAGTTTGGAGGTATCGGTGTTGTTTAGAGATTGGATCAACGCCGAGCGAAGAAATAAAGGAAGACCAAAGTTGCAAAAAATACATGAAGCTTACATGGATTCAGTCATTGGATGCAACAGTGAAGATGGCATGGAAATTAAAGATCGTCAAAAAGCTTTACCAAGACCAGAGGTTGATAACGCTCAATCTTTACAAGAGTTAGAAGATAACTTGATAATTCTATACAACTATTAGTATTACATTCGAGGCTTAGTTGAAACAGAACCCTTCCTAGAAGGTGGCTACGTAAATTAAGTGCTCTACTAATAGTTGTAAATTGTAATATTAGTTTGAAATTTTGAATAAATTGGATTGATTTTTAATTTTTATCATTGTTTTATACTTTTATAGTTTTATTCACTGCCTTTCTTTTTTGTTCAATTTGAGTTTTTTAAAATACTAACTTAGAAACTTATAAATTGGAAAACTTATGAACTTCAAAAAATAAACTTATAAATTGAAAAACTTAAAAAAAAAAACAAACTTTAAACAAACTAAAAAATTCAAATATATAACTTAAAAAATATATAAACTTAAAACTTATAACTTATAAATTGAAAAACTTAAAAAAATAAAAAAATTTAACAAACTAAAAGACTTCAAATATATAACTTAAAAAAATATAAACTTAAAATCTTTTAACTTATAAATTGAAAAACAAAAAACATTAACAAAGTAACGAACTTCAAATATAAGTTATAAAATTTCAGAACTTAAAAACTTTTAAGTTATAAGTTCAAAATGTAATTCAAAAATTAAGTTTTTTTTCAAAAAAAATAAAAATTACGACCATTCCGGTTAACCCGGTCCGGCCCATTCCGACCCATTCCAGTAAGGTACCGATATATATCGGTTAAAAATGGAATGGGATGGGATACCATTTTTATACCCGTTAACCGGGTCCGGTCCATGCCGGTTCTGGTCCCCACATCGATCCTGGTCATTCCGGTCTGTCCCGGTATCGATCTACTCCAGTCCGTCCATTCCATTCCAGCCCGGCGCACAGTCTTAGTTACTAGCATAGAGCTCCTCCTTCTGGTTTATATCACCAAGATTTTTAGGAAAGTTTGCAAGTCTTGAGCAGCCTTTCACCGTCAAAATTTTAAGTTTCCTCATCTCAGAGACACTGCTGGGAGTGTTACAAGGTTTTCACATGATCGAAAATCAAGCAAGCTGATACCACTAAGTTGTCCTATTGATGAGGGAAATTCATAAATTGTAGTATGTGCCAGAAAGAGCTCTGCTAGCAATTCCATATTCCCCCGAATTTCTGGAAATTTTTCTAATTTCTGACAACCCGAGAGGTTGAAACTTTCAAAAGATTCCATTTGAATACTACTTAGTAAAGACTTGAGATTTTTGCAGTTTTCCATATTCAAGAAGATAAGCTTTTTGAGATTTCCAATGGATGGATGAATTTCAACCAAACTTATACTTTTCAGTATGATCTTCTGGAGGTTTGGAGTGTCACAAAAATTAGGTGTTTTGAGTAAACTTCCTGAAAAACTTAAATTGAGGATTGTCAACTTGTCAAACGACTGTTCATAAAAGAAAAGGAGTAGAAACGTCAGCTTTAGTATGTCATTTCTTTTAAATATGATTCTTTTTCGAAGGAGATCAACAATACCTTTGGTTCCTTGAAGATTTCCACAAGAGAACTAAAAGTCATGTTGAGCCTAACAAGGTTTCCTGGTTCAAAATCTGCTGGTAAAGATGCAAAATTGTAGCATGACCAATCAAGACACTTCAAGTTACTAAGGAGATACTCAATAGGGTCACAAATAGGGTCATGATGTTGGGCCTCCTCCCCTTTGACAATGAGTAACCTAACACAAGGCATGTTTCTGAAAGCTTTGCTCCACTTGCATATATGATGGTCTGAGTCAATTGGCACCATTATGCCTTTAATAGACTCTGTACTTTGTAAAGAAATTAAAGTAAATTTGTTAAACACATCATTCTCCCAAGCATAGAACCTATTGTCCTTAAATATACAAATCTTAATATATATCATTTTTTGTTGGAATTAATAGGGTGTAATGAGGTTTGGAAAATAATACTACTAGGACAAGATTTATATCTATCTTTGCATTATGAGTTCAATCAACTAGATTCACGAATCAATTGAGAACTTCAAATATTTTCATTTCCACTCCTTTCCATTATTACCTAATACAAAATCCATTTTCCAATCAATATAAGGTTTGATTTGGCATAAGTTTGCATTAGGAGTTCTTTCCCTATTATTTTATAAAATAAAGCTCTTTATAAACCTAGAAGCTCATACATCAGCCTCTTTTTTTTTGATCAAGTAAAACTATTTTCATTCATAAACATGACCAAATCAATCGTATACAAAAGTTATACAAAAAGATCAAGACTCTACAAAATCCACCCAATCCTCAAAGCAAGAAGGAACTTTCTGTTTACACCAAAAGAAAACAAGAGAGCGGAGACTACTCCTCAATTGCAAGAAACTCGACTCTACACCTTCAAAACCTCTTCTATTTCTCTCTCTCCAAGCTACCCATATTAATTCTATCAGAACCATGTTTCAAGCCCTTCATTTTCTCCTCCTTCTCCCGCTCTTCCAACTGAGCATCAGATCTTTCACGGTTCTTGTCATTACCTATGGAGTGCAAAACAATCTAAACATATCCCACCATAATTTCATGGTAAGACTGCAATGTAGAAGGAGGTGATCCATATCCTCGCCCGTCTCCTTGCACATGTAGCACCAACTAACGCAGACAACCTTCCGCTTTTTAAGATTTTCGACTACCAAAATCACCCTTCTAGTGGCTAGCCAAGTGAAAAAACACACCTTCCTTGGCACACTTGGAGCCCATATTGCATTACATGAAAACTCAACCTACTCCCTAACCAAAAGTTTTTCATAAAATGACTTCACAGAGAACACTCCATTACTTCCAATACCCCACCTCCACCCTTCGAAATTATCCACCAAATTGACTTTGCTTATGAAGAAGGTTTATCAATCTTTGAAACTTACTCACTTTCCAATCTTGAAAATCCCTTCTAAATCTCAGATTCCAAAATTTTCTCCACCTTGTGACCTCCTAATTTGTTGAACAGTCAAGTCTCTTTGGCAAGAAATTATGTACAAACTCTATAATTCAACTTTCAAAATTATATTCCCACACCAGTTATTTCTCCAAAAGAATATCATCTTCCCGTCATCGACCTTGAATGAGATATTTTCCAAGAAATAATCTCATCCCTTCATGATATTTCACCACAGGCTGCACCCGAAAGGCAAAACTATATCTCTAGTTTTCCATCACTCATCCCTAATCTCATATTTAACACCTATCCCCCTCCATAAAGCTTGTAACTCAACCCCGAAGCTCCACATCCATTTGCCCAATAAAGATTTATTAAAAACTTTTAAATCTTTAACTCCCAGTCCTCCCCATTTTTTAAGAGATGTGTTAGGAAATTAAGATTTATTTAGAAACTCCTAAATAGTAGATATCTTTGTAGTAAACAAGTCTTTTGGTTAAAATATTTGGTGGTTTGTGAGCTACATATGTCAATAGTTTAGTGTGAGAAATTTTGCTTATTTTGTGGTTTGTAATCCTCACACACAAATATATATATACACAAAAAGTCATCTGTAATGATCTATCTAGAAAGTGAAAGAGAACTCAAAAACTTTCTTCTTTATCCCTCTTCATCTAAGAAATTTCTGCAACAATTTACAGCAGCAAATCTCTACTGTTACGGCTTATAGCTTTAAGATTTCTTCTTCTTTTCTTTCTAACATGGTATAAGAGCTTATTTCCTAAGGGATCTGAATCAAATCTTGTTGATTGGCTTATCAAATTTCTAGCTTTTTGAATTTATTTTTTTGAAAAGTCATGGCACCTGAAAATCAGCCAACAATGTGACCTTTGATTTTTATCGAGGAGAATTATCATATTTGGGTTATCAAGATAAAGGCTTATTTGAAGGCTCTCAACTTATGGGAAGTTGTTGAGAGAGGAGAACTTGTTGTCCAGCCATTGAGAGTTAATGCAACTCTCAATGAAATTAAAAAACGTAATAAGTTGGTGACTAGATCTCCAAGAGCTCTCACTTGCATACATTCAACTCTTACGGAAGTGATGTTTACAAGAATTATGGTTTGTGATACAGCCAAAGAGGCCTGAGCTAAATTAAAGGAGGAGTTTGAAGGCATCAACAGAGTGAAGTCTGTTAGGGTCTTAACTTTGAAGAGGGAGTTTGAGCTCTTAAAGATGGACTCGGATAGTGTGAAAGAATACTATTCCAAGCTAATGGAGATTATGAATCAGATAAGAATACTAAATGAAAACTTTCCAGATCAGAAAGTTGTTGAAAAGATTTTGGTCAGCCTTTCGGAAAAGTTTGAATCAAAAATCTCAGCTATTGAAGAGTCTTGTTACTTGACTACTCTTACGATAACTGAATTGATCTCGAAATTGCAAGTCCAAGAGCAACGGGTTACTATGAGAAGTGAAGGGACAATAGAAGATGCCTTTAAAGTAAGGCATAAATTCAAGCAACAAAAGAAAGGCAAAAAAGTCTCGTTAGACAATTCTGGAGAGGTAAAATCTAGTGGAAACTAAGGTGATTTATCAAGAAAAGGAAAGTTTCCACCTTGTGGTATTTGTAAGAAGACAAACCACTTGGAGAAGAATTGTTGGCAGAAGTCAAAGAGGTCTCCTATTCAATGTAGATATTGTAAGAAGTATGGACACATTGAGAAGTATTGTAAGCAAAAGCAAACTCAAAGTGGTCAGTCTTCCCATAGACTAAATTTGCAAAAGATTGGAAAATCAAAGAATGAGGTATTCATGGCCTCGCACACATCACATGTTGATCGATGTAATTGGTATGTCGATAGTGCGTGCACAAGGCACATGGCAATTGATGAAAATCTGTTTGTTAGCTTGGACAGATTTGATAGAACTAAAGTGAATCTTGGAAATGGTGCATTGGTGCTAGATCAAGTTAGATGGTCAGTAAAATTTCCTGCTGATGAAGGTATGAAAATCATTAATGATGTTCTTTATATGCCAAATTTGACTGAAAACTTGTTGATTGTTGCTCAACTACTTTATAAAAATTATTCTCTTAATTTTAAGGACAAAAAATGTGTCATTTATGATCCTAAAGGATGTGAAGTAGCTAAAATTAGGATGACTGGTAATTCCTTTTCAATTTCATGCTATTCTGCTGAAAATTACTCTTTCAACGTTGAACCGAGTGATACTTGGCTTTGGCACAAAAGGCTCGGTCATTACAACCTTAGTTCATTGGTGTATATGCGATCCAAGGGTATGGTGCTTGATGTACGTAAAAATTGACATGCGCCGAGATGTTCGTCAGTCATGTCAATTTGGTAAAATTCATAGAGGATCCTTTTCTATAAGAATTCTTTGGATAGCGAAAGAAAAGCTAGAATTGGTTCATACAAAATTTATGTGGACCAATGAGGGCGACTTATTTAAGTGTAAATAAATATTTTATTCTCTTTGTGGATGATCTAACTTGAATGACATAGGTCTACTTTCTTAGTAGCAAATCTCAGGTGTTCTCTGGTTTTAAAGAATTCAAGGCTATGGTCGAAAGGGAGAGTGTATGTCGGTTGAATTATATCAGGTCAAATAACGAAACTGAATATACTTCGCATCAGTTCAACAACTATTGTAAAGATTTGGGTATTCAACAATAATTTACTTTTAGCTACACTCCAGAACAGAACGGGGTTTCTGAGAGAAAGAACAAAACGGTGATGGAGATGGCAAGATGCATGATGGCTAAAAAGAAGATACCTAAATACTTTTAGGTGGAGGCAGTCAATACCGTAGTCTATCTGCTTAATAGATTACCAACTAGATCATTCTAAGACATCAAACCATTTGAAATATGGAAGGGTATAAAGTCGTCTGCGAGAAACTTGAAGGTATTTGGTTCTGTGTGCTATGCACATGTTCCTGATGTTAAAAGAGGCAAATTAGACAGCAAGGCATAACTTTGTATTTTGTTGGACTATAACATAGTTGTAAAAAGGTACATAATGTATAATGTTAGTACCAAGAAGGTGTTTATCAATAGAGATCTTATAGTGGATGAGCCTACCCACTATGACTGGGATCGAGATATTATTGTAAAGAACCAAGATGGAAGTACTTCAGTTGCAACTTCAAGTACGCAAAAGAGTGTTACTTCCTCTATTCCTATTGCTGGAACAAAGCACAATTCAGATGTTGAATTAACTATAGATTCTCCTATTTTAAAGACCAAATCACTAGCTGAAGTTTATGAGCAATGCAATTTTGCACTTGTTGAAGCATATTCCTTTGAAGAAGAAGCAAGTCATGAAGTTTGAATTTCTGCAATGGAGGAGGAGCTTGCCATGACTAATAAAAATGATACTTAGGAGTTGGTTGATAGGCCAGAATAGAAGAACGTCATAGGTGTCAAATAGGTATACAAAATAGAATTCAATCCAGAAGGCTCCATATTCAAGCATAAAGCTAGACATGTAGTTAAAGGCTATTCCCAACAACTTGGAGTGGACTTTGGAGATATGTTTGCTCATGTTGCAAGGCATGAGACAGTAAGATTTCTAATAGCTCTTACACCATAATATAAGTGGAAAATCTACCATTTAGAAGTCAAATTTGTATTTCTAAATGGATTGCTTGAAAAAGATATTTATCTTGAACAACCTGAAGGTTTTACAATTGCAGGTGAAGAAGACAAGGTGTATAAGCTTAAAAAAGCTCTATGCGGTCTTAAACAAGCTCTGGGAGCTTGATATAGTAGGTTGGATACTCATCTGCTGTCTCAAGGGTTCAACAGAAACTTAAGTGAGCCTACTTTGTATTTCTAAAGACAAGTTGATGGGAATTTGATTGTGATATCCGTTTATGTTGATGATTTGATGATCACATGTGAAAATTCTCTTGCGGTTCAAGAAGTTAAAAATGAAATGTTAAAAGCTTTTGAGATGTCTGATCTAGGAGAGATGAAGTTTTTCCTGGGAATGGAGATCGTTCAATCTTGTGAAGGAATTTTCTTGTCCCAAAAGAGGTATGCCTTGAATCTATTAAAGAAGTTCAAGCTTGACAAGTGCAAACCTATTGCTACTCCACTTGTTGTGAATGAAAAGTTGATGAAGGATGATAAAGAAGAGAGAAAAGATCCAAAACTTTATAGGAGACTTATTGGAAGCTTGATGTATCTGACTGCTACCAGGACAAACATAATGTTTGCTGCTAGTTTATTATCCCGATATATGCAAAGTCCCTGTACTAAGTATTTTGGAGCACCTAAAAGGGTGTTAAGTTATATTAGAAGGACAATCAATTATGGAATTTGGTATAGAAGTATGGAGAATGGAGCTCTTATTGGCTATTCAGTTAGTGATTGGGGTAGATGTTTGGATGATAACAAAAGCACATCTGGTAACTCTTTTTCATTCAGTTCAGGTATTTTTTCTTGGAGCACAAAGAAGCAAGATATTGTAGCTCAATCTTCAGTGGAAGCCAAGTATGTAGTTATTGCATCTACCACAAATCAAGGAATTTGGCCGAGAAAGATCTTGTGTGAATTGAATCTTGCCAAAAGAACCAACAGTGATCTATGTTGACAATAAATCAGCCATTGCGATGGCTGAAAATCCGGTGCAACATGGAAGAACGAAGCATATCAACATCAGATTTCATGCCTTAAGAGATGCTTAGAAGAATGGTGAAGTTAAACTGGTTCATTCCTGCAGTGAAGAAAAACAAGTTGATATTCGAACCAAGGCTCTTCCCATCAACAAGTTTGAGTTTCAAAGAATGTTTCAAGGAGTTTCAATGAAAAATCTTAAGGAGTTTTAGGAAAATAAGATTTATCTAGAAACTCCTAGATAGTAGATATCTTTATAGTAGACAAGTCTTTTGATTAAAATGAGTGGTGGTTGGTGAGCCACATATGTCAATAGTTTAGTGTGAGATATTTTTCTTATTTGTGGTTTGTAATCCTCAAACACAACATATATATATATATATATATATATATATATACAAAAAGTCATCGGTAATGATCTATATAGAAAGTGAAAGAGAACTCAAAAACTTTCTGCTTTATCTCTCTTCATCTAAGAACTTTCTGCATCAATTTCTAGCAACAAATCTGTGTTGTTACAACTTGTAGCTTTAAGATTCCTTTTTGCCTTTCTTTCTAACAAGATGTGACAACCTCCTAACACACCAAATGAAACTTTTTGGCCCCATCCGCTGCATCCCCAAGGAAATTTCTTTAAATCTTTTCCAACTTTTCAATGACCGCAGTTGGAGCGATAAGCAAAGACAAGTAGTAAGTGGGAATCCCATATATCATGTTCTTAAATAGTAGTTCATCATAAATTTATTCTGTAAGAGGGAGAAAACTTTGTGACCTACTATTTAACAAGACAAATATTACTATAAACTAGTAGCAAATGTTATCAGTCAAAGTACTTTCGAGGGGGGGAAAGAACAAGATAAAGAAGTAACAATGCAAAAAAATAAACAACAAATTATTTAGAATGTAAATATATAATAAAATCATTACATGAGGAAGAGGAGGAGAAGATGAATAACATGTGATGTTCAGCGCTAGCCCTCATGTGGGTACGGAGGGAAAGAACCAGGTGAGATTTTGAAGAGAAAGAACATGAGTTTGTACTGTTTATGGCTAGCCTTTTTTCTTGGTTGATTTTAGGAGCAACCACGAACTTCCCATAGGAATAGATGATTGGGTGTCATTGGTAGTGAACCATAGTTTTGTGCAGGCTCTCTTGTATACGGATTTTCCCCACAACATCAATAATAATATCATTTTTTGCAAATAATTGGTACCAGGATATTTCCCATAGGTCATAGAAGTCCATCATAAAGCTAAGAATTTATTGAAGTTTGGCACACTCATTTTGTATTCGACAACTAGAACTTTCGTAAATGGATATTGAGCTACTCTAGTTGAAATCTTCAGAAGGCACATTTAGTAATCTATGAAACAGAATATGCAACTAACATTCTTAATTGTTGGCTACATAAGACATCCTTGTGTGCAGAGTAATATGGAAGCACAAATTCAAAGCTATTAGGGTATACTTGTTGCCAAGATGTTGCATGTATTAATTATAAGAAACTATCCCATGAGATGCAGTTTAGATTGAGAAAAATGTACAAGTGCTGATGTAAGATGTCTACTTCCAGTGAGGGCAAATAATGCAAAAGAGAAAATGGATATCTCCGGCAGAGGACATGCTTACCTGATTTGCAGAAAAAACATTTTTTATATCTTGTTCATGCCATAGTCTACTGTGATTCCATGGCTTTTCCTGGTCAACTTTGCGTGCCACTTGCTAACCCATTTGTTCTATCAAATCATGGATCTCAACCTTTCCTTCTGAAATATGTAGAAGTGATTTTTGGATGCGGACATCTGTTCCAATCTCTGATTGGAAGCCAAAACTATTTAGTATTGTTATCACATCATTTTTCTTTCTTCCTCTATAGAAGCATGCAATATCAAGAAACATATTCTTCTCTTCATGATTCAGTCTTCTAGACTTAAACTCAGCTATTTCACAAGTTTTGCATATCCAGTATCTCTGATTTTATCGAATGCACTTCTCCACTCAGTTATGCCTCGCTTGTAGAAAAAAGAACCCAAGACCTTAAGAGCTAAAGGTAATCCTTTGGCATAATCTACTACAGACTTGGAGAGTTCCAAAAACTCTCTATCAGGAGTTCGTTTCTGAAAAGCGTGCCAACAAAAAACTTCAACGGCTTCATCTTTAGCCAATTCAGGAACAGAATATAACTGGTCATGATTACGTAGTAAATCTTGGTTTCTAGTTGTTGTAATGATTCTACTGCCATAACCAAACCAGTCATGATTTTCAACTAAATATTCCAATTGGTGGTCATCATCTATATCATCAAAAAACAATTAAAACTTTCCAGTGGCAAAGCCGTCTTTTTATCAGGTCAGCTCCTTCATAAAAACTTGCTACATTCATTGATTTTTCATTTAAGAGTCTTGAAAGAAGTGTCTTTTGCAGGTACATCAGCCCATGCTTCTTTGATTCTTCTCTAACATTCGCAAGAAAACAAAACCCTTGAAATTGATGAGAATCTTGTCAAAAAGTTTTCTGGCAACAGTTGTCTTCCCGAAGCCTCCGATCCCCCGTATTCCAACGAAAAAAACATCACCTGATCGAAACTTCTGTAATGATTCTACTTCAACCATAAGAGATTAGATTCCCACAAGATATTTTTCAGTTTGTGAAATAGTGTGGTGCATATTTCGGAAGTTATCATTTATAATCTTGTCAATAGATTCTGCTTCATTCTTGCATTTAGTAAGAATATAAAAAAGGGTAGCCTAATACACTAAAGTTCCCGCTATACGCAGGGTCTGCGAAGGGCCCGACCACAAGGGTCTATTGTACGCAGCCTTACCTTGCATTTCTGCCAGAGGCTGTTTCCAAGGCTTGAACCCGTGACCTCCTGGTCACATGGCAGCATTTAGTAAGAATATAATAATAAAAAAATGGAACATTTAAAATAGAAGAAATATTGAAGTAGCCAAAAACAGTACCATATTCCATCCATTGCTTCTCCAGAACTTGACTAAAATGTGCAAGGGAACATGATCTTCTTATTCACAAGAAATCTCATTTAAAGTTTCTCTTTCAATAGTTGCCTTCTCTATGCAATCCATTTCCATTGTCACATCCAGATAAAAACTTTCATTTACATTTTCAGCAAAAATCACACTTCACCCAAACAAGATTAAATTGCAACTAGATTTTTGTCAGCGTAGGATATGATAGTACCCAATCATTGTAATATTCTTATTTTCTTATAATTAAAAAGGATTGAGTTTAGATAAATGTTCATGAATTGAAAAGAAATCCTTTTTATTACAATCAAAATACTCTTTGTCGGGATATAAATTTTGAAAAGAAAGAGAAAACCATAAAACAATTTGAGCTCAGTAGATCACAATATAAAATAAGTAAATTGTGCCTGCTACTGTAAAAGTCCTAAGCATCGACTGATCTAGTAATTAGTCATATGATATTTGATATTAGACAGTTTTCTTTTTCTTTTCTTTGACAAAGAAGCTCAAGGTGAAGTTCTATAAAACCTACCGTCCTTTTTTTTTTAGAAAGGTAACAGTAAAACCTATTATCCCAGTAGTTTATCTTTTAACCGATAGGGGCTCAAATAAGTTAAATTGAGAAAAATGTTGGGTGCTTAAACACAGCATAAGGCATTTCAATGAAGCTTGTACGACCTCTATGTTCAACTAGACCTCAGACCCGAAACTTTTTCAAGGCTCTAGCGCAAGCTAGATTTGTCATCATGTTTATGGGTGGAGAATATGTTCGTTTTCTACTCTAGATTCTTTTCTACCAATGAATCAATAAAAAACATTGCCTCAATCCCAAACTTAGAGAATAAAAAATGGTAAAGTGGGGCTAGAGAGAGAAGTTCAACCATTTGATTTATCCATGGAAGAAAACACAATCTCAAATCTCAAGGATTTTATAAGAGGAATCAATTTCATTGATGCTAGAAATTTCAATAGAATTACTCCCACTACGGTTTTAACTACAAGGAATGAACACTCAAAGAAACAGAAAATTCCTTCAGCTAACATAGAAAAATCATTACGATTTACTTAGTTTAACCCAAAAGAGGGGAAAACAAGAATGGCAATTGAACTGTCAGGGAAAGAAAAAAAGGAAGGGCGGGAATGGAGATATCAGCTTTCCAGGGTATCCAAATAGGAAGAGAAGAGTCTAGCAGAATGGAGAAGTTGTGGTATCACAATACTGCAGCTGAGACTCTTCTCCCAATTAAGTACTGGTCAAATAATAAACATAATATTTCATGTTTCAGTCACTTACACCACCTTCCATTGAAACTTTGGAACATCATTGTTAGAACAGAAATAGTATTGTACATAGTATCCTACATGGAATAGAGTTCAGTGTAATAATGTTGTTTATGTATCTTAGTAATATCTTTCCCATGCTTTCACACATGGTATAAGAGCATTAGTGAGGAAATTATCATTGCGCATCATTCCAGCAACATTCGGGAAGAAAAAACTCAGTCACCCGTACAATTTTCCAGTGACCTAAGTGGTTTTCCGCGTCAACCTCAAGATCTGTCACTATTGTGCAAAACCAGCACCACCATGAGGTTCACCATAGTCTGGCGACCAAAATCTAGTCAGCCACTCCGGCAGAACTCCTCACATGCGCCAGGGAAGTGTTCAGTTTTCCAATGAGTCTTAGCCACACGCCAGCGTGTGGGCATTGTTCCGATGTGTTTTTGAGCCAGATTCATCTTCTACAGTAGTCGTCCAGTTATTCCAACCTATCCATATTCCATACGATTTTGATATTTTCCAATAACGTTTTAAATTTTTCAGTGAATTTTCCAGCAACTTCAGCCTTTTTTTTTTCTTGGGACTCAACTGGTATTATTTTATGCTTCAACCCATGTACTGAAGAACCAAGGTTTTCAACAATTATTCAAGAAGTAAATGTGGAATAAAATAATCAATACAAGGATTTTACGTGGAAAACTCCTTGCCCCAAGGAACCAGAAATCACGACCTACCCCGATAGGCTTTCCCCTCAAATTTTCACTAAATTTGAGCAATAGTTTTGTTTACAACTCTATAACCAAGGGAATATCTCATAGTACATTGTCCCCTCTACAGTTCTCCCTAATTGTAGCTACTTCTTTCAAGACTTTTTCCATTCAAAACATTCTTACAACTCAAACACCTACTCTACAAATGTAAAAGGTTACAGTTTAAGCACAAAGAGTCAAACTAGACAACAAAAATTGTAATGATAAATCTTGATAGGAACAAGTTCTTCACTATGCCAGTTAATTCTCTCTCACTTGAAGACACTCTAAAAGATTTCTCTTTTTGCTCTGGAGTTTCTTTATTTGGTGGTCTCTTCAACAACATCAATATGACTTTATATGAGTGGAATGATTGTTTCTTGTTCTTCCAATCCTTGAAGAATAAGTTCAAGAATCCAAGAAACTAATCCAAGTTTGACTTGATTTCCATCATGCACGTCGGCCTCCTTTGTTTTTTCCATGTGTTCAAATATGGTAATATTCCATATTACTTTCTTGTTCCTTAATCCATGTGATTAGCTATAATCCCAATTTTTCAAGGAATCCTTCATGTATTAGAATCCACTTTGCTTATCAAATAGTCTTCAGAAATCTATTGTAAAGGACCTAGTTCCTTCACTTCTTGGCTGTTGAAGTGTACTTCTGTAGTCAACTTTGCAGTAGACATGTTAAGGAACTGGTTCTAGAGTAGTTTTTTGTCATAAAGACTATCAGTCCTTATTTGAAATGTGTTTAATACCTGGTTTTTGCATCATGTTCGTTATGGTTGTTAATAATCAAAACTATATGTAAAACATAGTTTATGGCTCTAACTCATAGCTCAATTCCGACTGCAACCCAATCATTTGCAAGCTGTTCGAACATCCAGATTTACATATCTGGTTTTATTTGTCACTTTTCGCTAGCTTTTCTCTAGTTACGGTTATTTTCTTCAGTTCTCCCTTACTATGGGTATTGCTTGAAGAATTTACACACTTCATATCTTCTTTTTCTAACTCTCTTCAATCCAACATATCTTTCAGGTGGGATAACTTTGGCTTCAAAAATACGGGAATTAAAAATTCAAGTCCTATGGTTACTTCAGAACCACTAATGAGAATCTTAGAAAATCGAACATCCCAGTCTATGGAAGAATCAATGAAGAGAAGGTCATTTTGGAAGATCTCGACCTAAGTATAGTTATTGTAATTGGATTGGACACATTCATGAAGTATGCTATTCTCTGCATGATCGGCCACCCAAGAAAGCTCATGTTTCTCAGACTAAAACTACAGGTAATCATTGGTTTTTTAATCTAAATTCTAAAGAATAATATAATGATCTCCTTAAGTATCGAAGAAGTACACAGGCAACTCTACAAGTAGACTCAATTGCTCAACCTCCTGATACTTATGTTGCTAGTACTTCTTTTGAAAGGTGTTTCCCATCTTTTGTCACTCTAAACTATGTTTTTATGTCCCTGGTTGCCCTTTTAATCTTGCATGTGTCATTCATTTAACTTGTGCCATAATATTTCTTGATGATTCTTTTGTTATGCAGGACCGCAGTACGAGACAGACGATTGGTGCATGACTTGAATCACAAGGCCACTACTTTACTCCCTAATTCCTTGTCACGCCCCGAATCCCATCGAGACATGATTGGCACCCGTAGCCGATAAGGCCCGAGAGAACCAACCTTTGCCTATGCTCAATCATATGCATATAATATTCATAACCACCATTGCATAATATTATGAAATACGAGTAAAGGAGAACAAGGGACATTTACTTGGCCGTTGAGGCCATCCAGTCAAAACAACATATGCCTTTTACACTCTTACACCCACATCGGTCTACAAAAGCCTCTAACAAGAGCATTGACCAAAATGAACCATAAGTCAGGACAAGTCCCCGCTTTATACATTATGTACAATACCAAAACATATATACACTCTGACTCGGAGAAGCTCCGAATGAGCTGGAGCTCACCAAAGAGCCGCTAACACTGGCAATCTACTGAGGAGGCCTACTGGGACCTGCGCCTGCAGCAAGTAAGGTAAATTCCCCGAGAGGGGTCAGTACGAAATAAGTACTGAGTATGCAAGGCTCAGATGAAACTGTACAACACATGAATATTTCAATGAACTCAAAATATATGAATAATCAATGTTAATAAGTCACCATATTACGCTTTGGAAACCATGTGGATTGCTTTCATTATTTTCATTAATTTCTTTAGCTCAATGCTCACATGTCATTACATATCACAATGTACCCGGGCCCCGACTGATCAGTGGGTCTTTCATATCATCATATAGGGATCGAGTCGAGCTAGGCTTATGCCCCTAGACTTGCCACCCTTGGGATCGAGTCGAGCTAGGCTTACGCCCCTAGACTTGCCACCCATAAATCCATATCTCGGGATCGAGTCGAGCTAGGCTTACGCCCCTAGACTTGCCACCCGTACTTGATCATTGACCACATTTGCATTACTTTGATCATTACTTTGAGATTGATACTTTGATAATCATAACATCACTTTGGAACTTTGGAACACAACATTGTTGGAAACTTTGAATCATTGACCAATAAGTGAAGGACATATGAATAAATATCAATGAGAAATATAACATAACTAGCACCATGATACCATTGGAACCATTGGACAATAATCCATGAACAAGAGACACAAGTATAGGCACTATTGGAATATTGGAATATAACCTTATTTGAACTTTCGGAACATTAACCATGAATATGCGAAATGAGATTCACAATTGATCAATGAGTAGGAAATATATGACAATGACCATAGATAATTGCATATGGAATACCTTAGTATATTTCGGAATAGAACTAGAGAAATGTCAATGTGAACACTATTGGCCGTAGAAAGATACGGACACAGTAACCTTGCATACCTTGGATGCACAATACGAATAGACAACCTTCGATGCGTATACAATGATCCCTCTCCTTCACTCTACAACATAAATACATAACGAATTCACGTTAACCACGAATTACTTTACAAATGCATGCAATGTCAATGAATTACATGTTTGCCTTTAAACATGTCATTTCCCCTTGACAAAACCATTGATCATACTATTATTTCACAAATTCCATAATATTCCCAACATTGACCAATACATAAAAATTAACACATTTCACCACAATACTTCTCCTTTACACTTTCTTATCCATAACACATCACAAATAATCCTTCAAAGCACCTTAATTCAACTCATAACACATATCGGCCAAAAATCCCATAATTTCCACTTTTAGCCAAGAACAAATTTAATGCCAAAAATAACACCATACATGTTCATATTTTGTCCATACCATGCTTTTTCATCAAAGGCACAAGGCCTAATTCACACTTGAATTCCATATACCACAAATCTTATACAAAATCACCAAGTACCATGACCAACTTTTCCAAGCACAACCAACATGATATACATATTCTTTTATGCATATAAGATATTAATCCATGAAAATAAATACTTACCAAGGCTTGGAATATGTTGATCTTGTCCAAGAAGTCCCAAGGAATTATTTTGCTTTAGGGTTTGGAAATGAGAAATGTTGAGAAAAATGTTGTAAAGGCATGAGAGGTTTTGTATAATAAAAATCTGATTTGCCCCTTTATATAGGCCTCTCATGTTGTCCTTAGCCAATTCTTGGCATTTAATAAAATGTCTAGAAGGTCAAATGGAGGAATGGGTCTTTTGACCCATTTGGGCCATGGATTTCTTCCACTTTTGGGCCTTAATTTGGCCCAAGAAGACATATCCATTTAACCCAACAAGTTTCATGCATTATTAACCTTTATATAATTCCATAAGGTCACGACAATATTCCCTTAAAAGATTCTCATTCGTCCTTTCGATCGCAAAAATAGGCATTCTAGTCGCCCTTGGTTTCATTGGACATTTTGGATCACTATTCACCTTTCGTGATTTGATCATGTAGGAGTATGTAGGAGTGTATTGAAGTGTTTGACTCTTTAACAATGCTCAAATAACTTCAAAGAATCAAAAGAAACCATCTAGAAATCGTCGTAGAATTGCGTTACGAAACGACTCCGGAAAGGCCTAGTTTTTGTTCCTTGCGCCACACACCCTGAAACAGGGTAGTGGCGCAAGAATTGGGCCTGATCTGAAGTTTATGCAGGCTGGTGGCTTGCGCCACACCCCTGAAACAGGGTAGTGGCGCAAGTTTCAGCATTTTGCTGAAATTTCCGGCCACTAATCCGACGTTTACGTATCGTCCAATCCCTTATCAAAACACTACGAAATACTTACTTAGTGATATTAACCATCAAGTAAACATGACTTAAAGTCACCAAATGAGGTTCGAATGTGTACGAGTTCTTACCCAAATGCTCCACGAAATCACAACACACCTCCTACGACGATCTAATCGCACATGTTACGTTCCGATATCAAATGTTTTACCAATGACACTATAAAACACTTATGCATGGCATCTCAACACCTATGTAGGGATCAAGTGAGGTTATAAAAGTACGGGGTGTTACATTCCTCCATGGTATGACTACTTAATCTACTAATGTTTGGGACATCCAAATTTATGCAAGCTACAAAAGATAGTGTCTACTTTGTTTAGGTTGTCCACACTAGATTGTGAGTCATGTCAATTTGAAAACACACCAGCACTACTTTCCACATAGTGCTGAGAGTTCTGCAGAATCTTTTTTTCATTAGTTCATTATGATATTTAGGGTCCTGATAGAGTCAATTCAACCTTAGGATTTTGTTATTTTGTTAGTTTTGTCAGAAATATAAGAGAAGAATATTATTGAACCGTGTATCTACATTATTACACTGAGACCCTATTTATAGATACTATATTTCAATCCTTTTTTCAACTATGACATTACATTATAATCTTTTTCTACGTAGGATTCTATATATTGTTCCTACTCATATTCTAACATTCCCCCTCAAGCTGGTGTATACATGTCAGATATACCAAGCTTGTTTAATAAATGTAATTAATACGAGGACTGGTGAGAGACTTGGTGAAGATATCTGCAAGTTGATCACTCGACTTTACAAATTTTGTAACAATATATGGTAAGAGTATCTTTTCTCTGGTAAAGTAACAATCAATTGTAGTGTGTTTAGTCTGCTCATGATGAACTTGGGCAATTAGTGATGGGACTCTTTGCCCATCTCATGACAAAGTGATGTTTGATTTTATCATCTCCTCACTAAGGGTTCGGACTTAATCATAGGAAGAAACTAAAAATCAATGATGAACGTGTGTAGAAATTGTACTGAACCACCAAAAAAATTGAGAGAGGTATGATAGATCTCGTCGAAAAACTAACAAAGGTAGATGGGTTAGGGTTCAAGCGATCTAAATACAAAAAAATAAAAAGGCTCGTAAGGATTGGGCGAACCTTTCATAAAAAGAATTTCTCAAAAAACTGGTTGGAACAAGACTGGAATCGCCAGAACAGTGCTGAAACCACCAAATTATTAGATTTGACTATTGAAAAGTGGTCAAAATCTAAGAAATATTATATGTGTAGGGTAGTAATATAGTGCGACCCTATTGGAAAAGAGAAATTTCTGGAAAAATAGAAAATATATGGGTCGTCTTGAAATTAAAAGACGAGTAGATCTTGAACAAGAAAGAAGCAAAAAACTGGCCAGAACAGGCTCACACGATGGTGTGTGGAGGCGAATGGGAGGTCGATTTACCATGGCGCTAGTTGGGATTTGGTTGCAAGGAGACACTTGACCTTTTGGTGGTGTTGGTTTTTACACAACATTGATAAAAAGTTAAACTACATAAATTAAATCTGAGGAGTCACCATGAAGATGCATGGAACTACGCAAATCAGATTTGAGGAGTCACCAAAAAAACATACGGTGCTATGTAACTTAGATATGAGGAAGTAGTTCGAAAAGATTCACGATAACTACGCAAATTAGATATGAGAAAGTAGTCACCAAAAAGATGCATGATGCTATGCAAATCAGATATGAGAAAGTAATTGGTCTCCTTATATGGACTTGGACAATCCTCCCCTTATGAGCTATCTTTTAGGGTTGAGTTAGGCCCAATATCCATTTCTTTACATAGTATTAAAGTCAGGTTCATCCTATTTCTTTGTTCACTAATGTTGGGCCCCATATTATATTGTCCACGCGCTAGTTAACAAGATCTGGGTGTGCAGGGGAGTATTAAGAGTTCTACATAGGAAAAGGGATGGGTAATTGGTCTCCTTATATGGACTTAAACAATCATCCCCTCATGAACTAGCTTTTGGGGTTGAATTAGGCCCAAGATCCATTTTTTACAAGTTTCATTGATTATCCAAGATGTGCTTGAATTTTCTTAATGAAAGATCATTTTTAGTTGTTTTCTAAAATTCAAGAGCTTTTATGCTGAAATACAAAATAAGTTTGGTGTTTTATTCGTATCTTTCGTAGTGATAATTCCTTACAATATTTATCCTCTAAATTTTAGCAGATTATGACTCACTGAGGAATTATTCATCAGAAATTTTGTCTGTGCATGCCTCAATAAAATAGGGTAGCAGATAAGAAGGATAGACATCTTATTGAGACTACTCGCACTCTTTTCATCAATCTCATGTTCTGGTGTATTTTCGGGATGATGTAATTCTCACATCTTGCTATTTAATTAATCGGATGCCCTCATCTTCGACTCAAAATCGAATCCTTGTTCAGTATTACTTCCTCAGTCACCTCTATACTCTCTTCTTTGTGTCTTTAAGAGCACATGTTTTTTTCATAACCTAACCCCTCGAAAAGATAAATTAGCCCCTCATGCTCTAAAATGTGTCTTTCTTGGATATCTGGAGCTCAAAAGGGGTATCTTTGCTACTCACACGATCTTCAGCAGTATCTTATGTTTGTTGTTGTCATATTTTTTTAGTCTCGACCTTATTTTACATCTGTTTCTGATCATCTTGTTATCTCTAAGGTCTTGCCTATAATGACTCATGTGGAATCTACGACTGCATCTATATCTCAAGCCACATTGTGACCACTCATACCTATCATCGTCATTCGCATCAAGCATAGTGAATAAATAATTTACCGTGTGCTGGATCCTACACCTACTAGCTACTGCAAACTTATCTCCTCATAGTCAATGAATTGTACTTCGAAAAAGTATACGACTACTCATAATACTAACCCTTTTATACCTTTTTAAGTTATCAGCATTTGTCATCACCCTATTATGCCTTTGTATGTTTGTACTTTGTTTCCATACCTAATTCTATAGGCATCCCGATGGTGACAAGATATGATTGACAAGATGGATATTTTACATGCGAGTGGTATTTGTGAGTTGGTTCTTCTTCCTTCAGGTAAATCTATTGTTGGTTTTCGTTGGATTCATGCAGTCAAAGTTAATCCAGACGATTGTTGATCAGCTTAAGGCTCACATTATTTCCAAGGGGTATACTCAAATATTTGGGATTGATTAAAAGGATACTTTCACTCCCGTGGTTAAAATAGAATTTGTTCGTCGTTTTCTATCTATGGATATTGTCCCACTATTGGCCTCTTTATCAGTTAGACATTAAGAATGTTTTTCCACAATGACCTTAAGCATAAAGTTTATATGGAGCAATCATCTAGTTTTTTTTTGCTTAGGAGGAGTCTAGTAGCCTTGTATGTCGATTGGGTTGGTCATTATGGTTTCAAACAAACTTCTCGAGCCTTATTTGGAAGTTCAACACAGTAAATAATGAGTTTGCCATAACTCACAATAACATTGATCATTCTATATTTTATCAGTATTCTGCTTCAAATCTATGTATTTATTTGGTGGTTACAACACTCACAAGTATAGTCATAGTGAGATAATTCAACTTACCAACCAGCCGCCTATATCTTCCAGGACCACTGAGTGGCTCCCCTTGTCCGGGAAGAAGTTTGATGTGAAGAATGAATTTCTTCATGGAGACTTAGAAGAAGATGTGTAAATAGAGATTCCTCCTCAATTTGGTACTGGACAAGGTAGAGGAAAGGTATGCAGATGGAAGAAAGCCTTGTACAAACTAAAGCAATGTCCTAGAGCTTGGTTTGACAGCATCTGCAAAGCTATGATATCCTTTGATTACCAACAAAGCAATATTGATCACACCCTTTTCATAAGATATCCAATAACAACATACCCAGTATATTTTCACAGGTCTTCATAAGACATCCAAAGGGTAAATTTACTCTTCCATAGTTTATGTTGATGACATAGTGGTGACAAGAGAGGACAAAGGAGGATATGACCCGATTGAAAAAGTTGTTGGCAAAGGAATTTGAGATCAAGGATCTTGTAAAATTACAGTACTTCTTAGGAATTGAGGTTTAATAGATCAAAAAGGGAAATATCTGTTTCTCAAATAGTGTATATTCTAGACCTCTTGAAAGAAATTGGTATGCCAGGCTGCTAACGATTGAAAGCAATCACAAACTACAGAATAATATTTGAGAGTCAGTTGATAAGGAGAGATATCAAAGATTGATTGGAAGACTCATTTATATCTCTCACATTTGACCAGACATAGCATACTAGTGAGTCAGTTCATACATGATCCCCGAGATCCTCATATGCAAGTTATCTTTCATATTTTGCAGTATCTAAAATCTGCTCCAGGGAAAGGTCAACTTTTCTCCAGACATGGTCACCTCCAAATAGAATCCCTTACATGCGCGGCTCTAGATGAGAGAAGATACATCTAGTTAATGTATGCCCGTAAGAGGAAACCTAGTCACTTGAAGAAGCAAGAAGTGAAGTATATTTACTAGATCAAGTGCGGAGGCAAATTAGAGAGCTAAGACACCCAGAGTTATGACTCAGGGTGTTTGTGAATTTTGAGGTTACAAAAGCTACTAGATGAACTGATATTGTCTGAAAAGGGAAACTTTCCTTGTATTGAGACAATAAGGTTACAATCAGTATAGTTCATAATCCAATCCAGCATGACCGAACAGAGCATGTTGAAATCGATCAACACTTCATCAAAGAAAAAGTCACGAGTCGTGTCTTGAGTTTGTGACATTTTTCATCGCAAAAGAAGCTATTTGATGTCGTTACCAAAGACCTTAACAAATAGATTTTAATACACTAATTTACAAGTTGGGCATGTGCTACATCTTTGCACCAACTTGAGGGGGAGTATTGATTGATATTGATAGCTTAATCATAGAAAATGAATGATATTGTATTAAATGTAATTGATTGTGTAATATTATCTTTCCTTATTTAGTGTAGACTCATTGTATAAGTACTTGTTCTCATGGGATATATATTCATCAAGAAATACAAAAAAACTATCTTCTTCTTAAAATCTTCAAAACCAGAATCTTAGTGTTGCCTATTAATAATAAGAGTTTTATGTACTACTAATAAAAACAAATTTTATTATGCATTAAGTCATATTAGAATATTTTATAGGTGAAATACATAGATAGCCCTCTCAATTTTTTGTGCTGCCCAAAAAAGGTAGCTCAGTTGGTGGAGGCTATTTGTATGACTTTTCTATCGATGGGTGGTGTTGAATTATCTAAGAAGTTTCTAATTGATGCTTGGGAAAGGTTATGTTTTTCAAAAACTGCAGGGGTTCTTAATATTTTAAATGTCTATGACTGGAACCATGTTGCATTGGGGAAGTTGTTGTGGAATGTTTGTAAGAAAAAGGACACCTTGTGGATGAAGTGGGTGCACATATACTGTGTCAAAGGAGGTGCAGTGTGGGAAACTCAAGCTAAACAAGCCTCCTCGATGATCCAACAGATCCTAAAAGTAAAGAAGACTCTTGTTAAGTCAGGTATAATGTAAGATGATGTGACTCAACTGCACACTTGCTCATTAAAAAGGTGTATGGATTGATTAGAAATGAGGCTACAAAGGTGCCATGGAGAAGATTGTTCTGTAATAACAAGGGGGTGCCAAAGTGGTTGTTTATACTATATCTAGCACTACATAGAAGACTCCAAACCAAGGATAGGTTAGCTTGTTGGGTGAACCTGGAAGATTTTATATGTTCTTTATGTCAAATAGAGAATAACAATATTGACCATATGCTCTTCCAATGTGGCTATGCAGCATGTGTGCGGGGGCAGTTATTAAGATGGTTTGGCATTAACAGAGCAATGACTGATTGGCAGAGGGAAGTTGCATGGGCAGTGGCAAATGCAAGGGGCAGAATGGCATTGGATGGCGAGGTATATCATATCTGGAAAGAGAGAAATGCTAGGGGTTTTCGCAATTTGGCCAGACCACCAGATCAAGTAGCCAAGCAGATCATACAGCAGATTCATTATAGAGCTCAAAAATGTAGTAAACTTAGTGGTAGATTGTTGGATTTAAATTTCTATCCCTAGGATAGATTAGAGAGTTGATGAGTTGTTGATATTTAGGCTGTTGCAAGTTTGGGGCTTTGTCCAAACTGTTGCTTTTTTTCCGATGTAATTCTTACTTGATAAATAATAAAATGTTAGTTGCCCCAAAATAAATTACATAGATAGCCCCTTACACTTATCATCAATTGTCATGTAGACACTTAAACTATCATAGTGACAATATAGACACCTCTTGTTGGCATTAGTGTGTCTTTGAATACATGTTAAACTATCATAGTGACAATACAGACACTTCTTGTTGGCATTAGTGTGTCTTTGAATACATGTGCCATTAGACCTGTCCACGTGAAGTTATATATCTAATGACATGTTAAATGGACAAATGAAATGATGACACGTGTTTTGAATAAAAATATTGCCACTTGTAATTAAAAAGGAAATATAATGATTAAAAATATCAAAAAATCAATTTTCTATCTCCCCCAACTTCTTCTGCTCCGGGCACTCCATCAGATCAGTCACCCTATTCTTCATATTTTTCCACAATTTCACCTTTTAACAGTACATAAAAGGCAACAGAGCTCAATACAAAATGCACAAAATAACCTCATTGGATTCTGTGCAAGTCTGTAATAATAGCAATGAAACAAACCACGTCCAATTGAATGGTATTTAGCAATTACGGGTAAATTAGTAAATTTGATCTTTTAGCATTTGGACATGGGCAATAAATACCCTACGTGCTCAAAAGCAATTGAATTGCACGCGTGTTGCCATGTCATATCAAGGGGTTCAAAAGATACACTTGTGTGAACAAGAGGTATCTATATGGACACCAAGATAATTAAAGTGTCTACATGACCTCTTGTGTTCATGCTATTTTTTTCTGATAAAGTAAGGATTTTATTGAATTTTTTGGGCAAAGGCGCCCGTATACCAAAAAGCAGAAAACCTACAAATGTTTTCAAGTTATTCTTGAAAGCTTGTTTATTTCAAAGACTATGGGAACCACTGGAACTTTGCATAACACTTCCCAGAATATGAAAAGGTGTCCCAATAATTAAGTGAAAACTCAAGGGTTCTTTTACTACTCACCTGTATGCAGTTTTACAACCATGGAGCCCTGCTATTCTAGCAGCTCTATGTAGAGCATCCTTCCACCTCTGCACCTTCTCCAAATTATCATTGAGATTTGTCTTGTCTTTTTTTCTGGGAGCAAGATCTGTTGCTGGCTAACACCTTCTGCAAACCACACGTGAATCCTGCGTCAATTAGCCTTGAAATCTTCCACATGTTGTCGCAACGCTTTAGCAAAGTTGCTGCTCTCACCTTCACAGAGAGCTCAAAATGTTTATTTCAGTTATGTATATATTAGTTATAGAAGAAAAAATATTAAACTAATAATTAGAAAAGTTATCTCGAAAGAGAATTTAAGTTTGATTAGTTAAATAAGATAATATTATTAGTAGAGTGTTACTTTCAATGAATATATCTGTTGACTTACCTTTCATGCGTATATCTGATGGCTCAACGTTATAGAAGACAGGATATGCTTTCTGTTCCTTCTTGTCAACACACACCATGATCATTGTGAGTTCCTCCAAGCACCAGGTGGATAAAGCGTAGTCCTCGGAGAAGATAATAATGGCAATTCTTGATTCCTCAATGACTTTCAAGAGTTCTGTTGAAATGAACTTTCCTCTTTCAAGTTTCCCATCATCTTTGAATACATTGATTCTTATGTCTTCCAGACATTTATAAAGATGGGCAACAAAGTTATTACGGGTATCATCTCCTCCAAAACTCAAAAAGGCATCTTATTTCCATTTTTGAATCGATTCATTTTGGGGAGCCATGGGAAATGTAAGAGTTCTGGTGATCTGAAAATACAAGCAGGACGAGATAAACACTTTAGTTAGAGCCCAGAATTGAAAAGAAATAATAAGATAAGAAGAAAAGGGGATCTCCAGTAAGGTTGACTTAAAACAATGATTCATACATTAACAGAGAAGAAAGAAGCTTGCATGTCAACTTTTGCCCTCTCTGCAAAATAAAGTAGATGACCAATATCATTAACTATGTTCCAATCCCAAACTAATTGGGGCCGGCTATATGAATCCTCAAATCTTTTCTGTTTAATTTGGACTAGTTTCATTTCAATACTCAAAACAGGTCAGGTAATACATGGGATATAAAATTCAGAAGGAACGTGCAAGATAATTGGGAGCATGGACTAATACTTGACCTATTTGGAAGACCGGAAACCTTACAGTCAGTGTTTGTTCACCAGACAAGATGAGGTGGGGCAACTCTAAGGAAGCCACATGCACAGCGAAGGCAGGTTACAGCAAGCTGTGTGCACAAAATGCAGTTATTGAGCCCTGGCCTTGGAAGCTAATATGGAGAACAAAGCTCCCAACGAAGGTTAGCTGTTTTACATGGACCGCTATCAAAGGAGCAATATTGACCAGGACAATCTATGCAACAGGAAAATTCAGCTTGTTTAACATATTTTATATGTGCCAACTCAGCTTAGAATCTATCAATCACCTATACTTAAACTGTCCAGTGGCTGCTGATATATGGCACATGTTCTTTTCAATTTCTGGACTCAATTGGACACTACCTCAGAACGTCCAGGAAGCAGTTGAATGTTGTAGTTCTTGCAAAGTTGACAGGGCCATCAAGAAAATCTGGCAGATGATCCCAGCTTGCATTTTTTGGTGTATAGGGTCGGAGAGGAACCATAGAACTCCTAACTACTCCTTAAAATCTAGATGTCTACTGAATTTGTTTAGTAGGAGACCCTGTAAATAGTGTTACTCCTTTCCTTGACTTTATTAGCTTCGTAATTTGGCTTAACAGCCTATTTTTTTGGTGCTCCGGCTTGACAGCCCTCTTTTGGTGAGCATTATTTGGTTATGGAGCTAACATTTCACTTTGTACTTATTGCATCTTCTTGATGCCAGCAATAACATCTTGCTTCATCAACCAAAAAAAAAATGTTCTTAAGACTAATTAGGGAGTTCTCCAACACATGAGGGTCTCTACATTTTTTAAAAAACTAGTTTTTAGACAAATGCGTTGCATGTGTATCCTACCTCAATAAGTACAAACTTTTCAAAATAATAAAAAAGAACATTAAAATATGTGTGATGAATAACACAAATTGTCAAGAAAAAACAAGAAGCTCAAACTGATGAACAGTGAGCCTATTCGATCGACTTGATTGCTGAAAATTGAATTCCTAGAGGAAGACATGATTGCTTGCATATTGGCAAATCATATTTTTGCATGTAAGATTGTAAAATTAAACTTAAATAGTAAATGATTAATCTAACAGTCATTTGAATGGAGCGGATGCCAATTGTCAATGCGAATCGCAGACTTTTCTCCGCCAACAATGGTTTTTTATTACTACATATGTACATGATAAAAAAAAATTCCAAATACAATATCATATGTATAACTTTTTAAGAAAATTAACAAAATACAAATGCATGCATATTTATTTGTATGACTATCAGAAAAGTATTCTAAATTAAAGAACACGAAAATTTTCAATCAAAAGTGATGTATTTACACATCGCACGAAATATTGGATACTGCTACTAAATTATACAAATGAAAAATAAAAAGACAAAAAGGAAAGGGAGAGGAACAAAAGACGAAAGACATTGCAGTAAATTATTATTAAGGCCTAAAGAACTATGAAGGGAAAAAATAAAAGAATAGAGATAGAGTGGGATCACAAACAATAATTTATAAGTTTAGGCCGTGCATGTTTCATGAATTTTTCAAAAATTCCTTTTATCATTTTATTATTAAAAATTTAGAATTCTTTACACATATGACACAACATAGAAAGGTAAAATACCGTTAATCAATTATAAAATTAGCAAAATAATCATAGAAAGTATTAGAAAAAGAAATCAATAGCCTGATTTTGTACTTGTAAATTGATGTGTATATTGGGATTGTTTAAAGTCTTAAACCTTTAAATAAGATGCAGTGTGAATTGGGAAATGGAGGGAAAGTGAAATTTTAACAAAGGTCATTACTCCCACATTAGTGAGGAAGAAGAGAACTTTTGTGTTTATTTTGAGAAACACGTCTTCTAGCTCTTAAAGGGTTGAGAAGAGAGAAACCCCTTGTGCCATCGTCATTCGGCTCGGCTTCGACCCAATTTCTGATATTTTTTTGAGCCATCCTTTTTCAGTCGAGGTCGCTTGCTAGCTTTTTCATCAATTTTGTTTTGGATTCCGATCACCGAAATCCTATTCCAGTGCCATCTTTTCCGCCGAGATTTGGATTTTCTGACAACCAGATATCTATTTCTGGTGTGTACCAGTTTATTTTCCAGGAATCGTCAATCTGATTTCAGATGTTAGACTGCGTTCAAGTCAAATTTCACAAAATGTCTTTCGGGTTTGATATTTTTGGTTCCAAAAACATAGAAATTGAAAGTTCAAGCCCCATGATCACTTCAAAACCGTTAATGAGAAGTTCAAATTATTTAGCTTGGGCTTCTTGGTTGAGTTGTGGTGCAAGGTTCAAGGTGTTCAAGATCACTTAACGACAAAGGCTGGTGTGGTAGATAAAAAGGCAAAGGCTAGTGTGGTAGATGAGAAGGCCACTGTGGGAGAAGGTTGACGCTCAATTCTATAGTCTCATGTGGCGATCTATTAATTCCAAGTTGATGCCATTGTTTCGCCCATTCCGTACATGTTATTACATTTGGAAAAAGGCTCGCGCTTCATACACTAAAGACATATCTCATTTCTATAATGTGATCTCAGATGATCAACTAAAGAAACAAGAATCAAATATGTCTAGTTACTTGGAATAGGTACGAGCAGTCATAAAGGAATTCGAGAGGTTGATGGCAGTCATTACGAACGTTAAAAAACAACAGGAGCAAAGACATATGTTGTTTTCGGTTCTTATACTTGTTGGACTTCCTATTGATCTTGATCCAGTGTGTGATCGGATTTTGGCTAGTCCTACGGTTCCTACAATTGATAAACTATTTTCTCATTTACTTAGCTTGTCACGCCTCCCAATCACACAATGGTCTCATCACCAAGTGTTGACTCCTCTGTTCTCGCATCTCAAGCCACATAAAATAGAATATCTCAGTCTATGCAGAATCGACAAGGAGGAGGTCGTTTCAAAAAATCTCGACCTAAGTGTAGTTGTTATAATAGGCTTGGACACACTCGTGACATATGTTATTCTCTGCATGACCGACCATCCAAGAATGCTCATATTGCTCAGACTAACATTGTAGGTAATTAAAGGTTTTCTTTAATTGAAGAAGAATATAATGAGTTCCTTCAGTATCAAGCAAGTAAGCATACATATCCACAAGTAGCCTCGATTGCTCAGCCCGATACTTCTGATGTAGGTAATTACTTTGTTTGTGTTTCACAGTCTAGAACCCTTGGACCATGGGTCATGGACTTGGGTGCTTCTAACATATTTCTGGTAAGAAATAACTTTTGTCAAAAATTATTTATTCACTGTCTCATCTTGTTGTTACTTAAGCTAATGGGATCCAAACAAAATCAAAATGAGTTGGACAAGCTAATACCCTATCCTGTATTTCTCTATACTTTGTTCTTTATATCCTTGGTTATCCTTATAATAATGCATCTATCGATCGTTTGGCACGTGCATGATTTTACAGACTTCGTGTTTTCTTTTCCTAGCGTAATTATAGGACTATGATATTTCCTTTTGATGTAATTGATTGTCTTTCCTAAATCAATCAGGATTCTTGTATAAATAGCTCTTCTCATGGGATGTGAAAACGTACTAAAATACAAATAAGTCTTTTCTTTTTTCTCAAATTCTATAGTAGTCAATAATATAACTGTTTGATTCCCCATATAATAGTAGTGAAAAATAAATGAGACAGAGAAAGTACAAAAAGTTTACTTAATTAATTCCTGATAACAAAAAGTTTATACGTTGATTTAGATTGATTTGCTTATCTTTTATTGGTAGGTGACATTGAAGTCCAAAATAAACAAGGAAATAATAAATAAATAAACTACATCAAATTTGAGTGATTTGCACAAATAGGATCTTTTAGTGTCATCGTAAAATTTGACCTCGTGAAGAAATACAATGCAAAAATAATTGTTTTGCCAGAAGCGGGAGCAAATTCTGGCGGATTATCAGAATTTTCTATTTGATATTGGACGAGTGTTCCTTAACAACAAGTTATGGTGATCATCACGATTTTGCCCACAAATCCTGACGAATCACCAAGATTTCAGTCACAAAACTTGACTAAACAGCAATTGTGGGCCACAAATACTGATGAAATCACAAGGATCTTTTTAGCATTTGTGGCTAAAAATCATGGAGATTCATAAGGATTTAGCCAAAAATCCTGACGATCACCATAGCTTGCTTGTAGAATTTTCAACAACACATTTTTGTTTCAAATTTGATTCAAATTATTACAAATCAACTCCAAATTTAACACTCAACCTTGTAATGCTAGTCCCAATAATTTTCAATTGTTAGATTCAACTCAAAACTTCAAACATCAACCATCAATAGACCCATTTTATTTTCCTCTACTAACAAGCTCAGTAAAACTCAACAATAGTGTTCTTCACAGTTCATCCAAAATAATCACAGATGACCAATAAGTCTTCAATTTTTTACTGCATATCAAAGAAAAATGGAGAAAAAGGAGAAGAAATTCTTGGGGGAAGTTGTATTTGTACAACTTTTCTTAATGGGGTCAAAAGTTAAACCAGCCTTTCAAAAGGCCACCCGTAAAATCCGGATCAAATTATTAGGAGAAATAGGACATACTGATTCATAAAAATTTAGAATGGAACCTCAAAGCACATCATAATCTTAATGAACAGTAAGAAATATAAATTTGACACTTTTATTTTAGTATTCAACAATTTAAAAGAATCAAGAGAATAAAAATACAATACTTAATCATAATTATAACTAAATTCTACCCACTGTATATTGAGTAAACTATTCCAAGTAAGATATTTTGGGATAAGTAATGCCATGTTGTAATCATGAAAGCAAAATATGTGATTAAACTTTTCTCGCTATGACTATTTGAGCACATGCATACATTGAGAATACTATGAAACTGCATATTCAAAATTTAAAAGAGTATATTTGCAAGATGTTAGCAGTTGAATTAATTAAGAAAATATCCCACGACTTGCAGCTTAAAAATGTACTATCACTAAACTACATTGTACGAGTCAGCGTCTACCTTTTCTAAAGGATAAACAAGGCACAAGAGAAAATGGAAAATCTCCAGCATTCTCAACCATTTTGAGGACATACGCACCTGATTTGCAGAAAAAACAGTTTTCGTATCATTTTCATACCATAGTCTACTGCGGTTCCATGGCTTGACCTACTCAGCATCACGTGCCACTTGCCGACCCATTTGTAATATCAAATTAATCATGCATCTCAATCGTTCCTTCTGAGACATATATAAGTGATCTTTCACTGAGGGTGTGTATTCCCATTTCTGATTTGAAGCCAAGTATGTGTGCAATTTGAAGAAACATATCCTTGTATTCGCCACACAGTGCATCTAGACTTAAGCTGAGTAGCTCAACAATTCTCCCATCTCCGAAATCGCTGAGTCTATGTAATGCACTACTATGCTCTTCCGTCCCTTGCTCGTAAAGAGAAGCACCCAAGACCTCCAAAGCTACAGGTAAGCCTTTCGCATAATCTACTACGCAGTACTAGAGCTCTTCAAACTCTTTAACAGTTGTTCCTTGTTGAAAGGCGTGCCAACTAAAAAGTTCTAAAGCCTCATGATTAGTCAGTTCTAGGACACGATATAACTCATCATGCTTGCTAAGTAAATCATTGTTTCTAGTGGTTGTAATGATTCTACTTCCATCCCCAAACCAATCATGTTCTCCAGCCAACTATATTCCAATTGGTGGCTGTTATACACATCATCAAGAACAATTAAGACCTTGAAACGAAGTATTTGGCTTATATTGACTTCTTTATTGAAACTGGCTACAATCACAGGATGTTGCTTCAAGATTTTTATAAGAAGCTTCCGTTGCAGAAGTGCTGAGCCTTTTGGTCCAAGCTTCTCTAAAAATCTCCTGACATTAAGAAAACAAGACCCTTCAAATTGACAAGAGATTTCATCAAAAATTTCTCTTGCAACTGCTGTCTTCCCCACACCACCCTTCCCCATACCCCGATAAAATAAACACCGCCAAGTTCAACTTTCGACAACGATTTTACTTCCTCTATGCGGGACCTGATTCCCACAGGATATTTTGTAATTCTTGGAACCTGACAAATCTTCTTAGCAATTTCCGCAATACATTTTCCATCATCCCTGTGTCAAATAGAATATATCAGAACAATAAAATATTTGAAACATAATAAACAATGAGGAAGCGGAAAGCAATAGTCAAGTTCCAGCAAAAGCAAAATTAACTTCTCTAGCATTTGCACCTCAAGCTGACAACAGATCATATCAAATATCATTTTGGGAACGGAAAAGGGTCAACACTACCCCTGAACTATCCAAAATGGAGCAAAAATACCTTCCGTTTATTTTTTGGCTCAAAAATACCCCTCTGTTTATTTTTTAGCTCAAAAATGTCTCTCACTTTAACGGAGTGCCGCCAAGCACACCACGTGGAAAAAAAATGTCACATGACCAGTCCACGTCAGCATCCCATTTATGAAAAGGGTCAAAACTACCCCTGAACTATCCGAAAGAGAGCAAAAATACCCCTCTATTTGTTTTTTGGCTCAAAAATACCCCTCAATTTTTTTTGGCACAAAAATACCCCTCACATTAACTGAGTGCTGCCAAGCACACCACGTTGAAAAACATTGTCGCATGATCAGTCCACGTCAGCATTCTATTTAATACCAAACCAGCCCACTTAACCATCCAACTTAACAACCATTTAATACACGTACCCGACCCGTCCTCATAAGTAAAGGGTAAAGATAGATCCACCCTTCATTTCACTTGAATTCTCCAAAAAAAAAAAAATCGATGCAGACTAGGGATTCTGAGGGAAAAGAAAGCTCTTAGTACATGGGTTGAAATTCAACCAGTCTTTATCATGTAAAAGAATATGGGAGAGTTCTACCCAAGTACTAAGGGCTTTCTTTTCCCTCAGAATCCCTAGTCTGCATCGATTTTTTTTTTGGGAGAGTTTAAGTGAAATGAATAATGGATCTATCTTTACGCTTAACTTACAAAGACGGGTCGGGGACGGGTATTAAATGGGTTGTTAAGTTGGATAGTTGAGTGGGTCGGCTGGCTATTAAATCGACTGGATATTAAATGTGATGCTAACGTGGACTGGCCACATGGCCAGTTTTTTTCCACGTGGTGTGCTTGGTAGCACTCCGTTAATGTGAGAGATATTTTTTAGCCAAAAAACAAATGGAGGGTATTTTTGAGCCAAAAAACAAATAGAGGGGTATTTTTGCTCCATTTCGGATAGTTCAGGGGTAGTTGTGGCCCATTTTCATAAATGGGATGCTGACGTGGACTGGTCATGTGGCATTTTTTTCTACGTGGTGTGCTTGGTGACACTCTGTTAAAGTGAGGGGCATTTTTTAGCCAAAAAAATAAACGAATGGGTATTTTTGAGCCAAAAAATAAATGGAGGGGTATTTTTGAGCCAAAAAATAAACGGAGGTTATTTTTGCTCCATTTCAGATAGTTCAGGGGTAGTTTTGACCCTTTTCTGTTTTGGAAATTAGTGCTGACAAGGTGTAGGAGTTTCCACTACAGTACCAATGGTCACCATCACGACAGTCACTATAACACCATCCACCACAATCATAACTATAACCACTACGATTACTAGCCACTAACACCAACCATCACCACCACCACCACTATAAACCATCTCTACCACCACTATCTAACATAAATGTTTCATTTTTGTACCAAATAATGATTTTATTTTATTAAATTTATATTTCTCTAATATTTAATTAATTTTTTATTTGAATTGCATATTTATTATGTTTACAAAATGTAACGCCCCATATGTTTGGACATCCTTTTAGAGCTATAAACGAGCATATACGACCCTTAGATTGAGTATAAATCGATTGGGGATGAGTTTGGTAGGGTTGGAAAGACTTTAGGGTGAGGAAAGGGGTCGTGCGTTGCACGGGGAGGCCACGCCGTAGCCCTCGCGTCGGATAGCCTAGCACGAGGATCTACTGTTTTATCCTCGTGGTAAGCCATGTGCCGCAGGGGTCCCTACCCCGAGATGGATGTGCGCCGCATGGGGTGGGCCACGTGATGGGGCGTGCGTCGCACCCCCCCTGTTTCATTAACGGGACTTCATTTTAACGCTATTTTAAAGGGTGTTTGGGTCTTTTTACACTTAAAACTCGTCCCTCATACATCCTAAACGATTCTAAGTCCCTAAATATGACTTTTATTGTTTATAAACATATTTTACTCTTCCCTCAAAATTCTTAGAAACAATAGAAGCTAGGGTTCCAATTTCAAGGCTTAAATCTCTAGCTTTCCTCAAGATTACTCCGTCAAAAGGCATGTTGAACACTCCCTACTTCATCTATTATTGTAAGGTGTTAATTTATTTAGTATTTACGTATATTATCTTGAATATTGTTTGAAACTAGGGTTGAGTATTTCGTTGCGAAAAGCTTACTATTGATTTCCCTCTTGTTTAAATTGTTTTCTAATTATTAATAGAGGGTTTTGAGACTTGAACATACTATTTTGAAAAGGTGGATTTCGTATGTGAATTTGTAATGTTAAATGATATGCATGATGAAGCTATGACCCTCAACCCTCTTTCCAAAAGCTTGTTTTCAATGAGGATTGTGAAGTCTATTTCGTCTTTTGAACAACGTATAGTATGAAATGATGAGATGTTTAATGATATTTATGAAAATCCTATTATGGTTATATTTATAAATTTTAAAGACGGAATGGAGAGTCTATGATGTTATATGATAATGATTTGGCATGATATGAATGACTTGCAAGTCTTGGTATGATGGTACCAAAAATGTGAATGCCTTAACGAAAGACTCTATGGATAAATGTTTATGAAATTATTTTAATGGGGCTTAAAGGGGATTATGTAGTTCATTGAAAAGGTGTAACTCCTAGTGACCAACGCCGAAAACCTATGTTTTGCCGACATAGGGGTGGTTCGCTCCCAAATGGAACAACCTTATCACGTTCCTCTACGAGGGCAGTATGTTATGATGGCCAAATTATGTTCATCTCAATTCATGTGGCAAACATGGATTGGGTCCCCACCGATTGGGCGAGTACCGAACCCATATAGCCCGTGGGTTGTCTAAGGTCGGTGAAACTACTTAGTCCATTGAATAAAGTTAAACGATGAGTGTGTTTTATATCTTAATATTTTTATTCTATGATTACTTACACTCGTGATTTACATTATGCTTTTATGATCTTATTCTATAAAATGCTTTGTCCCCTCTCCCCTGGGTTGTATGCCAGTACTCGTCGTACTGACCCTTCCCAGACGCTACATCTTCTCATGATGTAGGTTATGGATAATTTTCTCGTGATACTGTGCAGCCCTAGGATATCTTTGGGATAGCAAGTTACGAGTGACGAGCCATCCATCTTTCGGAAGACATCTTATTTCATTTCTTAGGCATTGCTTATTTGGTTTACCGTATCAATGGGGCCATGTTTCGGCTTAGGATTTATTCGTAATGTTAGAGGCTTCGTAGACTCGTTTTGGCAAATGTTTAATGTTATATTTCAAGGCTTGGATTCTGAACTTCTATTGACGTTGAATCTCTTATTTCATGGGTCTACTTCCGCATTTTTATTCATGACTATGCTTATAATGTTACGCTAAGGGGCCTTCTTGGGCTTTCATTGGTCTGGGATGCCCGTCACGGCCAGAGTCTGGGTTCAGATTGTGACACAAATAAATAAAAAAAATTATTTTTGAGAATTAGTACTGTTGTGTACAAATAAATAATTATGCATAGATGTTTGAAAATAAATTGTTCTAATCATTAATTGTTCAGATCTATAGACAACATCTGAACCATTCAGATGTGCATTCTCACGTATCTGAATCTTAATGAAAGCAAATGAAGCCTAAGTGTCATCTCTGCCATAATTAGATGAACATGTCTCGCAAATATGCAGATGAACATGTCTCGAAAAAACTGATACAAACTCAATTGTTGCATTGAGCAATACTCACCAACGGGCAAGTTCAGCTCCAGAAAAATAATAGTTTAATCCCGCCATGTCAGCTGCTTTATGGAGAGCGTCATTCCACCTCTGCACCTTCTCCAAATCAAAACCACCCTTGAGATCTGCCTCAAAGGTGCCTATTGGCCTTAAGACATCTGATGGCTCAACTTTATAGAAGACAAAGAAGGATTCCTGTCCCTTGTTGTCAACGCACTCCATGATCTTAGTGAGTTCTTCCAAGCACTGTCTGGATGAAGCATAGTCCATGGAAAAGATGGTAATGGCAATCCTTGATTCCTCAATGACTTGTACGATTTCTGTTGAAATTTGTTTGACATCGGGTTTGAATGCATTGGTTCCTATGTCTTCCAGACGTTTGTAAAGACCGGTAACAAAGCTATTGTCCAAGTCTTGCAGTCTAAAATTCAAGAATACATCATATCTCCATTTTTGGACAGATTGAATTTGGGAGGCCATGGGGAAATTTTGGAGTACTGATCGATCTGCGAAAAATATGAGAAAGAATATGTGGGACAACAATCACCATCTGACAGCGATCATTTATCCATTGACTGAAAGTAAACGCAGAGGAGCAGGAATAGCTTATGGGTCAACTGTTACAAATTGAAAACAAGATGAAATTTTGAGGAACAAAGCAAAAACGAAAGGAGGAAAATAAAGTACATGAAGAGAGAATCTGGAAACTTCCCTCTCTATTCTGAGAAAAATCCCAATGAAAAATATCTTCTCTCCCTTTTACAAGTTGGGCCAGTGTGTATATATATAGCCCAATGTTGTAGTGCTTAACTGAAAAATTAAATTACAAATGTGGGCCGAGCCCAATACGGAAAATAGAAATTAATAGAAACTAAGGTACCAAGAATATACAAGAAGAATAAATGTGTCATCCAACACCCCCCTTCAAGTTGGAGGGTGAGAAAACCCCCAACTTGCGAAGATGAAGATGATGAGCAGCCCCGGGAAGAACCTTGGTGAAGAGGTCAGCAAGTTGAGAGGAACTAGGAGTGTGAGAAAGACGGATAAGACCCTCAACAAGCTTGGTACGAACAAAATGGCAGTCCAATTCGATATGCTTCGTGCGCTCATGGAATACCGGATTTTTGGCGATGTGCAGAGCAGCCTGGTTGTCACACAAAAGTGGAACGGGACAAGAAACAGGAACACCAAAGTCAGACAATAGGCGAACTAACCACGTGATCTCAGCAACGGCTTTACTCATAGCACGATACTCAGCCTCAGCCGAGGATAGAGAAACAACAGGTTGCTTCTTCGATTTCCAACCAACAAGACTATCTCCCAAAAAAATAGCAAAACCAGTAACGGAGCGGCGACTATCAGGGCACGCTCCCCAATCACTATCGCAATAAGCAGATAAGGAAAGATCAGGAGAAGAGCTAATAAACAGCCCAAAATCAGATGTCCCTTTGAGATACCGAAGGAGATGTAAGGCAGCAGTCATGTGAGACACACATGGTCGCTGCATGAATTAGCTGAGTAACTGGACAGCAAAGGATAAATCAGGTCGCGTGTGAGTAAGAAAATTCAGTTTCCCAACAAGGCAACGATACTCCGCAGGCGTGGGCAGAGTATCTCCACAATCAGAAGCCAACTTACCATGAAGCTCAAGAGGAGAGACGACAGAACTACAGTCAGCACAATTGAAATCTCGCAGCAAATCATTAATGAACTTTCTTTGATGAAGAAGAATGCCAGCTGGAGAATATAAAACTTCAATCCCCAAGAAATAGTGCAACAAACCCAAGTCCTTAATTTTGAACTGGTCATGTAGAAAAGATTTAAGGTCTGAAATTTCAGACAAAGCCGTACCAGTGAGTATAATATCATCGACGTAAACAGCCAAGATAACAAGGTTAGAACCAGAACCCTTAGTGAAAATTGAGTAATCATTCATGGAGTGTGTAAAACCTCTAGAATAGAGAGCCTCGGACATCTTGGCATACCATTGTCGAGAGGCCTGTCGCAACCCATAAAGAGACTTTTGGAGCAAACACACCAAAGGGACAGAAGAAGGAGGGTGGAGAGGCTGGAGTCCGGGAGGCAATTTCATATATACCTCTTCATCCAAATCACCATGCAAAAATGCATTGTTTACATCAAGTTGGAAAAGAGGCCACTTTTGCTTGACAGCAACAGTAATAAGAGCCTTGATGGAAGACATCTTGACCACCGGAGAAAAAGTCTCATGGAAATCAACCCCTTCAATTTGAGTGTCACCCCGGACAACTAGGCGAGCTTTGTATCGTTCAACACTACCATCAGCCCGATGCTTAATCTTAAACACCCATTTACACCCAATAGACTTCTTACCGGCAGGCAAAGGAACAATAGTCCAAGTCTTATTCGCCTCAAGAGCCTCAAACTCTTGTCTCATGGCAAGCTGCCACGCAGGGACAGTGGAGGCTTGTGAATAAGACTGGGGCTCCAAAACAGGTAGTTTAGGCAAAGTAGTGACAGAGGAAACAGATCCGGAGCAAGGGGAAGGAGTAGGAAGAGAATGAACAAAATCATGAAGGTAAGCAGGGAGATGAGGAACTCGGGTAGATTTTCTTAACACAGGTGCTGGAGGAAGGGAAACAGAAAGTGGAGAAGATGTTGGGGAAGGAGTAGAGGCTGATATGGAAGGGGAAAAAGGGGAAGCTGGAGGCATGGAAGGAGTAGTAGAGGCAGATATGGAAGGGGAAGGAGGGGAAGCGGAAGGCATGGAAGGAGGAGTAGAGGTTGACATGGAGGGGGAAGGAGTGTCAGTAGGAAAAGTATCAAAGAAAAAATGAGATGAAGAAGGAGCAGGGGTAGAGGAGTGGGAAAATGGAAAGACATGCTCATGAAAAAAAACATCTCTTGATATGAAGCAAGTTTTTGAGGTAAGATTATACAACTTGTAGCCTTTCTTGGCAAAAGGATAACCCAAAAAAATGCAAGGAGTAGCATGAGGTTGGAACTTGTCCCTATGTGGCTTGGGAACAGTAGAGTAACAAAGGCATCCAAATGCTCTTAAATGAGCATAATTGGGAGGATGGCCATGCAACAACTCATAAGGTGTTTTGTCAAGCAAAAGAGAGAAAGGAAATCTGTTAATGAGGTAGGTGGCAGTGAGAATGCAGTCTCCCCAGAACCTAACAGGAAGACTAGACTGAAAAAGTAAAGCCCTAGCAGTCTCAAGTAAATGTTTATGTTTTCTTTCCACCACCCCATTTTGCTGAGGGGTGTGTGGACAAGTGGTCTGGTGGATAATGCCTTTTTCAGAAAAAAACTGAGAACCGATGATACTAGAGCCAAGTTCTAATGCATTATCACTCCTAACAATTTGAACTGAAGAATTAAATTGAGTGTCAACCATGGCAATAAATGCCTTTAGAAGAGTGAAAGCATTACTTTTGGCTCCTAACAAATGAGTCCAAGTGGCTCTAGTATAATCATCTACAATGGTGAGAAAGTACTTAAAACCATCATAGGTTGGGGAATGATAGGGACCCCAAGTATCAATGTGAATTAATTGGAAAGCTTTGGTACTTTTTATGGTGCTATCAACAAAAGGAAGTCTTGTTTGCCTAGCTAAGGGGCAAATAGGACAAGTAAAAGATTGTTTGGGGGGAAAAGACACACCAGGCAAATCAAGGTTCTTCATTCTAGAAAAAGGAATGTGGCCAAGTCTGAAATGCCATACAACACTCAATTTATTCATATCAATGGCATGTATATTTACAGGTGGATCATGGTCAGAAGCAGTACTGGAAACAGAATTAACAGGAACAGACAAAGCAGAAATATCATCCACAACAGTTACATTCTTGGAAGTAGAAACAGAAGGAATAGTAGCAGAAATAATGGGAACAGAAACAGTTGATGTGGAAATAGGTGATTGAAGCAGCTTGTAGAGACCTTGATCCAATTTACCAAGAACCAGAGGCTTCCTCATTGAAGGGGCCTGTATAAAACAGTTTGTCTTGGTAAATAGGGCAAAGCAATCAAACTGAACAATCAACTTGTGAATAGAGACAAGGTTATAGTGAAAGGAAGGAATATATAAGACATTATGCAAAGTAAGACCAGGAAACAAAGTGAGGGACCCAGTGTTGGTCACTTTAACTTTGTAACCGTTTGGAAGAGAAACAAGATAAGGTATGACTAGAGGTTGTATATTGAAAAGAAGAGATTTATTGGAGGTCATATGGTCAGTTGCTCCGGAATCCAATATCCATACTAGATTTTCTACTTGAGAAAGCAAACATATCTTAGGCCTCAAAGTATCAGACAACCACTTACCAGCAAAGTTGGCAGAAGCAGTGAGGGTAGGAGGATTAGAAGATGCAGCTTGAAGATGAGTCTTCTCGAGCAACAACATCAACTGAGCATGTTGGTCCTTGCTCAGTCCAGGTATGATAAAAGAAGGATCACCAGAAGTGGAGCAAGCATTTGGACACAGAGAAGGAGTAACAATAGCAGAATCATCATTAGAATCCAGTTGAACATGAGCAGCAGTTTTGCGTGGAGCAGAGGACTTAGTGAATTTGAAATTCGGAGGAAAGCCATGCAACTTGTAGCATTTATCGATGGTATGCCCTGGTTTCTTGCAATACTTGCAAAGCAGGGAAGTTTTGTGTTGTTCAAAAGAAATCCTGGAATGAAAAGGTGGTTTGGACACTCCCACATTAAAAGAAGCAGAACTACTGGGAAATTGGGAGGAGTTGTTAGACAATTGTCGTTGTTTCTCATCAGATAACAATATCCCATAGACAGTGCTGACGGATGGAAAAGGCTTGATCATCAGAATATTGCTCCTGGTTTGCACATATGTGTCGTTCAATCCCATCAGAAATTGGTAAACTTTTTGAACCTCCTCATCCTTTTGGTATTCTACACTAGCACCGCATGTACAAGATTTCACACGAGTTATGGACAAGGAAGCAATCTCATCCCAGAGCTGCTTGATTCGATTAAAATAAGAGGCTATGTCGAGGGCACCTTGAGAAAGATGTGCTAATTCCTTCTTTAGCTCGAAAACCCTAGTAGCATCAGCCTTCCCGTACCTATCCTCCAACTCACTCCAGATGTCTTTTGCGAATTCACAATATTCAACACTGCGAGCTATTTCCTTGCTCAAGGAATTGATGAGCCAGGAAATCACTAAGTCATTACATCTCTGCCACTGCCTAGCTAAGGGAGAAGTATCAGGAGGTTTCCTCCAACTATTGTTAATGAAATCCAGCTTATTCCTAACAGATAAAGCAACCAAAATCGTTCTCCTCCAACTACCGTAAGAACCTCCATCAAAAGTAACAGGAACCAAAGAGTTGCCTAAAATGTCAGAAGGATGAACATACAACGGATGGCAAGGATGCGTGTAATCGTCCTCATGGAAAATAGCTCGTGAAGGAACGGAAGCAGATGAAGGGGAACTAGTACTCGTAGCATTCGCAGTGGTCATGATTTCTCAAAAAAAATAGAAATAGATGAAGATATTGTACCAAAAAATGCCGATACTTGCTCAATTGGATGAGATGAAAATCACGGTCAAAGATGAAACCCTAGCTGCCGCAACAAAATTCCTCGTGAATCTTTAAAGCAACAAGAAAAATGAAACCTAGAGGTTGAGAAATCCAAAAAAAACGACACTGTTACGCCTCAAATTTCAGTGATTCTGAAGCTCGTGAACCAGATTCTCCAAATATCATAGAAAAAAATAACGAATCCTCCATCAAAATTGAAGCAAAAACTCGATGACAAACGACGAGGGTAACATCGCAGAGAAGAGAATCACCATATCTCGTGGAATCTGGCTTTGATACCATGTTACAAATTGAAAACAAGATGAAATTTTGAGGAACAAAGCAAAAACGAAAGGAGGAAAATAAAGTACATGAAGAGAGAATCTGGAAACTTCCCTCTCTATTCTGAGAAAAATCCCAATGAAAAATATCTTCTCTCCCTTTTACAAGCTGGGCCAGTGTGTATATATATAGCCCAATGTTGTAGTGCTTAACTGAAAAATTAAATTACAAATGTGGGCCGAGCCCAATACGGAAAATAGAAATTAATAGAAACTAAGGTACCAAGAATATACAAGAAGAATAAATGTGTCATCCAACATCAACTTTGCCCCCCCTATGACTAATGGAATCAAAGAAATTTAGTTGGTGTCCAACTAACTTAAAAGATAGGGAAAAATAGCAACTACCACCTACAATATATTAATTGTAGCCAAAAAAAAAAAAAAAAAAAAAAAAATTGGAATGAAGACACAGTTATAATTGTTGTTGTAATGGCGTTGTGTTTTAAGTATGTGATACTAATCCTACAATTTAGCAAATATGAGGAAAATAAACTAGTCTTACCGATACTCAAACATATAATTAAAGAACTACAACATTTTAAAAAAATATTCAAAACAAAAGTAAGAATATTCAAATAAAAACTATGATATTCAAATCCATATTTAAGAAAATTATATTATTCAATATTCAAACTTCCATTCAAGAATACAGTTTTCAGTTTGAAAATGCTCTATTCAATTCAATTAACAGTATTCAATTAAAAATATAATATCCAAATCATAACTACATTACTTAAACAAAAAACTACAACATATAAATAAAACGGTAATATTCAAATCAAAACCACAATATTCAAATAAAACATTACAATATTACTATCTAAATTTTAGTATTCGAAATAAAATTAGGACCTCCTTGAATACTGTAACTCCAAGAAACTCGGGTAAGATATGAATCATGGACAACTTTATTTTCTTTAAACTAGTGCCTTATTTACATCTAAGAGAAATAGGAAGGATCTTAAAGACTCAACCAATGGCTAAAAGCAAAAGATACTTGATTTATGCCCTTTATCTCTTATACTAGTGGCATGTCGCCCGAGCACGGGCCCAATATTTATATTTTTTATCTCAATTTATATGACACACTTTTTTTTTTAATTTGTTCTAAAAAAGAAGCCCAACAGTAATTTGCAAGAGCAAAAAATGAACAAGTGTAGATCACAAGCAAAAAACCTTTTCCAGTGACAATGTTGGAAAACCAAGTTTACATTAATTTAAATGTTTATACTTAAAACATGTGTATTGTAGATGTTTGTTACAGAGGCCACAGAGACTCTTTGTAAATCGATGGCTTTTCGATCAACTTAATAAAAAGTATCATGTCAAAGTTGTACTGCAAAATAACAAACTATTGTATTAGACGGATTGAAAAAGATTTGACGGAAGGTCGAGACATAAATAAGATTTTGGAAATTGTCAGATTCTTTTTATGATAATGGAAGTTATTGGAAGTCCTGAGGAATATTCTCAGTGCCAGGACTCTCATTTTCCCCAACTTTACCAACCTTATGGTTACCAAGATAGTAGTAGTTCAAACAATCTTGCGGTTATTATGAATTCTCAAGCCCAAGCTTCTCTAAAGTCATGTAAATAGTCTCATACATCATTGGCATTATCTTGTTCTGCAAACAAACATAGAGAATGAGGTTTTGCTAACATAATCTGTAACAATTTAAAAACAATTGATTATTCAATTAGCTGAAAGCATATGTTAGCATACTCAGTATGGCACGATTCTTCACCAACAGCTCAAGCAATTTGAATAGCTTTACCTGTCAATGAAGAATTCAGGTGGATTACCCTTTCGCCACATTGGGAGGGCAATATATGTTGGAAACCTCTCATGCGCTCTTATCTTTTCAGCTATTTCAAATTCCAAAATCCACTTTCAAATGTAATGTATTTCATTTCAGCAGCTCCAACCAAAAGTAGAATCCTGTAAAATGCATTAATGTGTATCCTACATTTTCTTCTAGCACACCAGATAGATTCCTAACGTTTGCTCCTTCATTAATGCCTTTCTAGCATAGATCTATGCTACTGGTTGTTTGAAAAAGATTATATTGGTTGAGGTTAAAAACAGTTTTGAAATCAATGGTTTCAAGTAACCTCCAAGTGACAATTAAATCAATATGAACGTTTTTACTTTTATACTATGATAGAAATAGACGTACACTTTAACTTGTCTAAGCTAAAAAATTAAGAGATAATATACTCCCCCAGTCTAAAATAAAAAATTGTTGGGGTATGCACATACTTTAATTATAAGGAGGTTGTAAAAGGAGCCATTTTTACCAGTGTTGTCGTAACCAATCAGTCGTTACATAAGAAAATTGTAGTTGAAAGAGGTTGCTTCATTGGAGAATTTCCACAAAAAGCTAGAGGGCAAAAGTTGACCCAAATAATGAATTTCCAAATCACACACAGAGAACTACCAGCATTAATTTCCAAACATGACTCAAAGGAAACCCTAGAAAAAATGAAAAAGACCCACACAAAGCAACAAACTTGACACTAAATTACTTGAAATTCAACTCAAACACCCCTCAAGCCCAAATCTCACAGAACAGAATACATCATAACTAAATTTGATGAAGAAGTTAGATATAAAAAATACATAAAGAAAACTCCAAATCAAACCATCAGAACAAAAGAAGAGCAAAAAGAGAGTAGGTTCCCCTATTTTTCTCCTAATTAAACATGAAAACACATAACTAATATAAATACACACCTAAACATACCGGTCTACTATGATAGCACACTTGGGGGAAAAGAAACAACCCCCAAGTGGTGGTATACCCCCACCCCCAACTAAATAATGGTGCACTGCCCCTAGTGCACAGCTATAAATAGAATAAGTGTAAGGGGGTAAATACATACCTGCGGCGCCCTAGGTGCCGGATGTGGGCCCGGCCATAGCGGGATCATCAGCATGCTCTGTGGGCTCTCTACTAGGTGCAGCCGGAGAAGGGGGTGCCTGACTAGAGGATACACCCCGTGCCCTCTCCTCCTGAGCAATCTGCCTGGTATGGTACTCTACTCTAGAGGCCTTCACCGCTCTCCGAAACTCACCCTCTGACTCATCACCACTATCAACCTGATCTTCCGAACTACGTGGTCTCTTGCCTCTATCAATAGGAGGCTCCTCCTCGGCAAACAAATCCACCTCGAACGCCGGCCTCATAGGGGTCGGCACGGGCATTGGTGGAACAATAGGAGTGCTTCTCAGTGTAAAAGTTCTAACCTCCTCTATCAATGTAGCCACCTCTCGTATCAAGCCTGGCATATCAGGAATCTGGGCTGAACTCAGTCGGTTGGCCATTCGTGCCTCAAAACTATCAATCCTCCCATACAACTCTCTCATAAACTGATGTATAGCTGCAGTCATACGCACCTCCACTCTGGTCTCTGCGGTTTCTAAAGTGGTCCCAACCCAAGGCTTAAGCTAGGATACCAACTTTGCCATCTGTGCCTCAGTGTGGGCCTATCTCTCGAACATCTGCGTCTGTCCATCAATCAACTACTGCAGGAAGTCCCTCAAAATTGAAACCATACCAGAGGGGGGGTGCTGTAGTACCTGCAACCTCATCGTCAATCACCAGGCTTGTTCCCTCAGCGGATGCATGCACTGTATTCGGTATACTCACCAGTGTTGGAACAGGCATAGGTGTAGTAATCGGCTCCTCACTATGTCCAGGCCCTTCAAAAAGGGCTACTCCTGATGGTCCAGAAGGGTGAGACCTCCGGGGAAGAACTGGGTGAGCTCCCCACTGCTGCATCAGCCCAATATCTACAATGCGGGTCACATCGATATAATGATCTACAACAGGCATCTTAACCACACCCGCACTATCACATAGACCCTGAATCAGACAAGGGAAAGGGATACTGGTAAAATCTCTAAAGGCGCGCTCATGGTTCTCCCTAATAATGTAGCGGGCGATATTAATGTCATAACCGACAATGATGCTTGATACCAAAATAGCCCGGTCCAATATGAGTGAATTATCAGTATTAATAGGACCCAAACGGTGCCTAACCACTGACCACCAAAATCGGCCCGTAAAATGGAGTGTGGACTTCTTTATATCCAGCTTCCCAGTCACCCAACTAGCATCAACACCATCCTCCGCTATATAACCAGCAATCCACCTTAGTAACTCCAACCGCTGATCAACATCCCTCATTTTAATTCTATTTCTGATAGTCTCCATATGGTGATCAAACTCAGCAGTCTTAGTTGGCATTGGACGGTTATCACCAAATAAGAATCTGTGGATGGTATGCTCAGATATATCGACCCTGGTCTCCCGAACCAAAGTGTCAGTCAATGGTGGTTGGTCCCAAAGTCGCTTCTCAACAAGTGTGATCAACTCAGCAAATGCAGCATAGGATGCATAAAACTCTCGGACCAATTCTGGGCTATAGTGACCAGGAGGCTCCGTCATCCATCCAAATCCATACTGAACAAACACAGCCCGAATATCGGGCAATGCCTTTAATTCCTCTTGTCGATATCGGGGCTCCTCAGTAATACTTTTTCTACACATGCCCCGCTCAGTAAGCTCGGCATCCCTATCATAAAAGTCCTACATTCCCTGAACACACCATCGTTGGTTTTCCTTTCTCTGTGAGGACGTCGAGAAATTTTTCTCACCAGTGCCTGAAAGAGATGTTGTAGCCTCAGTTGCACAATCACTATGTCCTGCAGTATTATCCTCAGATCTAGATACCGACTCATCCTCCCCCTCTTCAGACTGGGAGGCGGACGCAGGAGACTAGTCAGGAACAGCCGGCTTGACAGATGGTGGAACAGGCTGAAGTGCGGCCCGGGCAGCAGCTTGTACCCAAGTTTGTAACCTCGTGGTACGAGGTACTAGTGCAGTATCATCAATTACAATTTAAAACACCTCCTCAGACCCACTCTTATTTGACCCCGACGATTCATCACGCGACCTCGTTGGAAATTCAGGATTCTTGGTTTGGATTCTCAATGAAGAACCCATATCTCCACGTTTAGGGATTGATTTGGGTGGCATGGGGTCGGGTTTTGGGTGGGATAGGTCGGTTTTGGGTTGGGTGGGGTCAATTTTGGGTCGAGTAGGTCAGATTTAGGTCAGGTTTGTCGGATTTTAGACTGGGTGGGTCGGATTTTGGGGTTTTGATGTTTAGGGTTCAAGAATTTTGGATTTGGTATGGTGAAATTTGATGGATTTGGACTATATTTGTGGGAATTGTGATGAATCTTATCAACTAGGGTTTATGTTAGGATGTGGATTTAAGAAGGTAGGGATTTGGGTTGAAATTGGGTCAGATTTGGTAGGCTGGTATATCTATATAAGTGGGGTCGAGTCGATTCGAATTTGGGTAATTTTGCAGTTTCTGATTTCCACGGCACCACCCACGTGACGTGGGTTGACCTACGTCACATGGGTCCCCTGTCGTGGATGAGGTCCTGAAAGAGTCAAAAATTTCTCTGAGTCTCACGACACAACCCACGAGACGTGAGTTTACCTATGTCACGTGGGTCACTGGCGTAGGTCAAGTTCAGCAACTCTAAAAATTTCTCTGAGTCTCACGACACTGCCCACGTGGTGTGAGTTGACCTACGTCACGTGGGTCACTGGCATAGGTCAACTTTTACAGATGTAAAATTTCCACTGACTTCTACGATACCTTACGTGGATAGACTTACATCACGTGAATCAATTTTGGGGATAGTACTGAACATCGTCAATTTAATCTTGCGAATTCCAGCTAACGTGTCCTCCAATGCTCAAATCACCCCCAACATGACCTTGGTTTGCCTCCCAAGTAGCGCCTGGTTTAATGTTACGGCACAACATGGCTACTTGGATACCCATACTTTACCAAACAGCCCATGGGTTGCCTCCCATGAAGCGCTTGATTTAACGTCGTGGCACGACATTGCAAGCTTGACTACTCAGACTTCATCAAGACTAAGCTTTTTACTTCTTTTCACTTCTTCTATAGTTCCCAAATAAGCTTCACACATTGACCATTAACCTTAAAAAGGACATCATTATCACCTCTTAGCTCAATTGCCCCGTGCGGGAACACTCTTACAACAGTGAATGGTCTAGACCATTTAGACTGCAGTTTACCCAGAAAATGGCACTAAATCTCCTGGGTGAAATTCTCGTCGTTCAATTTTTCGGTCATGATACAGTTTCATCTTTTCTTTATAAAGTACTGAACTTTCATAAGCCCAAAGACGAAATTCATTTATCTCATTCATCTGATCAAACCTCAATTTAGCCACGTCACTCCATTCCAGATTCAGCCTTTTTAATGCCCATAATGCTTTATGTTCAAGTTCGACCGGCAAATGGCACAATTTAACAAACACCAGCTGATATGGAGATGCACCAATTGGTGACTTGAAAGCAGTTCGATATGACCATAATGCATCATCTAATCTTTGACCCAATCAGTCCTGTTAGCATTCACTATTTTTGCCAAAATTGACTTGATCTCACGATTTAACACTTCAACTTGCCCGTTTGTCTGAGGGTGGTAAGGTGTGGCCACCTTATGTTTGAAACTATATTTTTCAAGCAGAGTTATGAACAGTCGATTGCAGAAGTGGGATCCTCCATCACTAATGATTACTCTGGGTGTACCAAATCGTGAAAATATGTTCTTCTTCAAGAATGTCGTGACACTTCTTCCTTCATTGTTGGGAAGAAAAATCACCTCCACCCATTTAGAAACATAGTCAACAGCTACCAAAATGTATTTCATCCCATGTGAGCTCACAAAAGGGCCCATAAAATCAATTTCCCATACATCAAATAATTCGAGTTCAAGGATAGGGGTCATAGAAAGTTCGTGTCTGCGTGAGATATTACCTTGACTTTGACATTGGTCACAAGCCCGAGCATAATCATGAGCATCTTTATAGATGGTGGGCCAATAATACCCATATTGTAAGACCTTATGAGCAGTTCGTGCACCTCCATAATGACCCCCAACTAGAGATGAATGACATGCTTCCAAAATACTCATCATCTCGACCTCCGAAATACATCTTCGAATCATACCGTATGCACACACCCTAAACAAATAAGATTCATCGTTAAAGAACTTTCTCACCTCATGTATGAATCTCTTTCTTTGCTGATATGACATGTCTTCTGGGACTAGGTCACTTGCCAAAAAGTTGGCAAAATCTGTAAACCAAGGGACTAAGTCTTGCTATGTTGCCAGCACTTGCTCATCTGGAAACGTATCATTAATATCAAGATTATCCCTCAATTTAAGCATTGTCTTACCCTCAAGGCGTGATATATGGTCAGCGACCTGATTCTCGGTTCCCTTTCGGTCCTAGACTTCAAAATCAAATTCTTGCAGTAGAAGCACCCACCTAATCAATCTTGGTTTAGAATCCTTCTTTGACATAAGATACCGGAGTGTTGCATGGTCTGTATGTACAATCACCTTCGTACCAATCAAGTAAGATCTGAATTTCTCAAAAGCAATGACCACTGCCAACAATTCCTGTTCAGTCACAGTGTAATTCTTTTGAGCTGGATTAAGTACTTTGCTAGCATAGTAAATCGGATGGAAATCTTCTCACGTCTTTGGCCAAGGACTGCACCCAAAGCCACTCCGCTAGCATCACACATAACCTCAAAGGGCATCGTCCAATCTAGTGAAATAATGATAGGGGCTGAAATCAACTTTTCTTTCAGACACTCAAATGCTTTTAGACATGCCTCATCGAACACGAACTTCACCTCTTTCTCCAAAAGCTTGCATAACGGATTAGCAATTTTTGAAAGTCTTTGATGAATCTTCTATAAAATCTTGCATGACCTAAAAAACTTTGAATTTCTTTCACAGAGATCGGTGGAGGTAACTTTTAAATAACCTCAATCTTTGCCTTATCAACTTCAATACCTTTCTTTGAGATCTGATACCCCAATACGATACCCTCATTTACCATAAAGTGGTATTTTTTCCAATTTAGCACTAAGTTGCACTCCTCACATCTTTGCAACACATTAGCAAGGTGTGCTAAGCGATAATCAAATGAGTATCCCACAATAGAAAAATCATCCATAAAAACCTCAATAGTGTCTTCCACCATGTCGGAGAAAATAGATATCATGCAACGCTGGAAAGTGGCTGGTGCATTACATAAACCAAAGGGCATCCTTTTGAACGCGAACGTCCCGTATGGACAAGTGAAAGTGGTTTTATCTTGGTATTCGGGAGCAATGAAAATCTGATTATACCCCGAATAGCCATCGAGAAAATAGTACCATCCTCTACCAGCAAGACGGTCTTACATCTGATCCATGAAGGGCATAGGAAAATGATCTTTTTCTGTCTAAGAATTCAGCTTTCGATAATCCATGCAAACTCTCTATCCTGTAACCGGCCTCATTGGGATTAACTCATTCTTGTCATTTAGAACCACAGTGATTCCTCCCCTCTTTGGTACACACTGAATTGGGCTCACCCACTTACTATCAGCAATGGGGTAAACCATACCTGTATCTAACCACTTGATGATCTCTTTCATCATAACCTCTTGCATAGGTGAATTTAGACGACATTGGTGCTCAATGCTCGGTATGCACTCAAGATCAAGTTGAATTTTGTGAGTGCAAATATCGGGTGGAATCCCTATAATATCAGCAATGGACCAACCAATGGCCCTCTTAAATCTTCTCAATACCAAAACCAGAGCCTCTACTTGCCACTCTTTCAATTTAGTAGAAATAATCACAGGCAAGGTGTTGTTGGCTCCCAAAAATATGTAGCGAAGGTGAGTCGGAAGAGCCTTAAGATCCAAAATCGGGGGCTCCTCAATAGAAGGATGAGCTGGTGGGGTTACCCTATTCTTCAAATCGAGATCAAGTTTCTTTTGTGCATAAGTGTTATATCCTGACTTGTTGTAATTGTCTCCATAGTAGTTCCGACCTTGGTTCCCTTTCCTTGAGTTCCAAGAGTCTTGATTAGACCCCTGGCCCTTGGCTCGAAAACCCGCCACTTCTCGATCCAGGTATTTAAACTCCTTATCAGATTTACTATCATCATGCCTAGGTGTTTTACCTTGTGGACCTATGGCATGCATCTTCTCAGCATCTCTGGACGCAATCTGTTTAGCTAACAAACCAATTTCTATCCTCAGCTGTGCGACCTCTTGAGCTATAGATTCGTCCAAATCCCGTCGTGCTGCTGAGGCTCCAATAACATACGTGCCAACAATCATTTCTGCCTCCCGAGTATGCCATCCTAGATTGGTCTTGGTGATACAATCTAATATCTCTGAAGCTTGTTCCCATCTCAGACTCATAAAAGCTCCACCAATGATGGTATCTGCTACAACCTTTGTATTGGCATTTAAAGCCCTATAGAAGATTTCAAGTAAATTCCTACCACTCATCCTATGATTTGGCACATTCAGCAACTTCTTCTTGAACCTTAGTCATGTCTCGTAATGTGCTTCAGAATGTAGTTGTCTGAAGTTATAAATCTCGTCCTTCAACTGTAGCATCTTGGAGGGTGGAAAAAATCTTTCCATAAATTAGTTTCTTAACTCCTGTTAAGTAGTGATGGAACATCGCGGTAACTCAGCCAACCACAAAGTCGCTTCTTCTGTTAGAGAGAATGAAAACAACCTCAATCGAATAGCTTCTTGGATAACTCCAGGTAAATTATATGAAGTGCAGACATCCACAAAATTCATCACGTGCATGTTCGAATCATCAGTAGGAAGATCGACGAACACGCCCTTTAAGTTTAGCAGGTGAATCATGGCACTTGTAATGTCAAACTTAGTGCCCTGAGGTAAATCTGGTGGAACAATGGCACCTATCTCTATTGGCTCAAAATAAGCCACATCTTCTTCCTCAGGATCATCATAAACTGGTACATGCTGTATTTGAGGTGGTTGGTGAGCTCTCAATCTTCTTTGTCTCTCTTCAGCTTCATCCAGTCGCTGGGTTGCTTCTTGCATAGCTCGATTATCTCTCTCTGCTTGCCTAAGAGCAGCTTGTCTAGCTTGCTCTTCCCGTGTCAACCGACAAGTAGTTTGGTCTGTTGTTTCATGACCAACCGGCTGGATTGATTGGTTATGAATGTCTCCTATGGCGGCAGGATCCTGAACTCCTTCGGTATTCACCATTCTTCGATTAGCTCTCAGAGTCCTTTCTATTTCAAGATCAAGTGGGATCAATGGATTGCCTTGACTCCTAGTGTTGGGTATACACCGTCGTGTGCCCTTAAAAGTATAGTAAAATAAAACCAATCAACTTCAACAAGCAAGCTACTCAGCTCCGTAACCGTAAGTCCCCAACAACGGCGCCAAAATTTGATGTCACCCAAAATATACCTCCAGAAAAATATAATGCGGTCGTTGTATTAAATATAGAATCCAACTAGGTTGGGGTCAATCCCACAGGGAATAGGACGGAATTATGATTAATTCAAGGGAGAAGAGAATTGAACTCATATATAAATAATCTTACAAAAAAATATTCAAGAGAGATCCAATAAAGAGATAAAGGGATAAAACTCACAAACTCACTAAGAGTATTTAATCTAAAAATATTGTCTACCCTAATAATGTTCATCATGTACAATATATACTATAAGGGCTAACTTAAAATATGTAACAACCTGTTCCATCGTTACTAAAATCACCTCAACCAAAGGGCACGGGGTAAGGGAATTTTGTAATTATCCTTGAAATAATTGCATAAGATACTTAGGTTAATAATTTTAGAATTTAAAATTTTGGGCAGAATGACGTCATCCCACTACAATTTTTTCGATAAAGCAGCACTGTGGTAGTAGCCTACCAGGCGCTATAGCAGGACATCGAGGACCGAAAATAGTCCCCCATTTTCTTTATTTTACCTTTTCTCTTTAGTTACAAATTGGATGATGTTTCCATCTAAAAAAACCCTAGGGTTACCTCATAGCTCTAAAACAATGGAGAAGAAGAGATATGAGTGAAGGGGGCAAAATCCATTATTTTTGTATGAACTTCATGCCAGAAATCACTGGAACAAAGTCGAAAGTTCACGTTCATGCCTTCATAGCAGTTGCTTGATGCCCAGGTAGGATAGGTTTAATTGAGTAGTACTGACCTGTGTTAGAAACGTATGCATAACGTAGATTGACGGAAGATTCCATGCTTAGGCCTGCGGGCATGGTGTTGGGTTGGATAAAAATAGTAACTTTGAATATATGAATAAGAATTGTGTTTGGGTGCAATATTGAATAGTGGGTAGAACTAGGTGTATTAATTGCTAATGCTAAATCAATTAGTAAATAATAATCATGATGATAAGCTCGAAAGTTTTTGTTAAACTAATATATATTGATCTAGAGTTGTTTGGTGTCATGGTACAAGTTAAGTGAGAATACTAGATGGTGGAGTAAACATGGTGATTACCTAGGGATAAGATGGAAGCTTGGATGTGATAAATTATGGGTTAGAATGGTTGGACGTGTATTTAGATACTGGGGGTCGTAGATAAGTTCTAAATGATATGTGGGATAATTGTTCTACACACGACCTTATAGATGATGGTTAAATGTAGTTGAAAACTCAATTTAGTTTATGTGTGTATGTTAACTATCTCTTTGTGTACTTGTTACAATGCATGAATAAAAGGTTAAATTATTTAATGATATTTTAAGTGTCTAATCACATCTAATGTGGTTGTATAAAAGACTTGTTTGTTGTATAACTGTGCTTGTGTTATCCTCATTTATGATTGTACTTGTTGGAATTAAGTTGTTATCATAAGATGCACTAGTAAAGGTCATCGCCTTGGAATTAGTGAAACTCGAGGAGTATAAGGGTAGGGATATTGTAATAAGGGTCGTATAACATTAGTGTGGGATAAGGGTGGAAAACACTATATGTCTGGGATATTTGTTAAATGGATTGAGTTCATCCCTTGCAGGTCATGGCTAGTGGGCAACCATAAGATCCTTAGCATGTGTGTACACAGTATTTATGAGTTTGACAGTTCCTTGAGTGGATCGAGTTTTTTTGTTGTTGATATATTGGGTTTATTGAGTGAACTGATTGACATTATTGTTGTTTTATGGATCCTTGAGTGATCCGAATTATTGGCATAATTGAATTGAATAATTTCTGTTGAGGTCTATTAAAAAAGTAATTGAGGCAAGTTGGGACTTATTGTTGTTGGTCAGGGTTTTGTTGACTTGGTTTATTGTTGATAGTCATGATCTTGACTTGGTGAATTATATATATTGACTCATACTTATCTGGACTATTGGTTGTTGTCCTTAGACATGGTGTTGTCTAATTGGATTCCTATTTTAACTTGTATTCGACTGATTTGTTGATAATTGTTGAGCCCAATCTAATGGGTACTAAGGGTTGGGGTTCGTCATGGTCATTGTTTTTGAGTCCTTAATTAAGTGGGTATAAATGCATAACTAGAGGTGACGGATGCCCTGGGACGAGACGCTTAGAATTGAATGTGGTGTGGTAGTTGACTTATGGATTAGTGTAATTGTTAAAGAATAAGTGAGGTCCCAATAAAAAGTGTATAAAATTAGGGAGGTGAAGAATTAATGGTATGAAGGTGTTTAGCTAATGGATTATTTAAGTGCATGTTTGCTTTCAGATATTTATGTTGTGTTTATGTGATCTAATTTAGGTCGGTCGATAATGCTTACCAGTACGTGTGGTTGTACTGATACTACTCTTCCTATAACCTTTTTTGGGGTGTAGTTTGGTTGCAGGATTAGTTAATGTTTCTTGCTTGATGCGGTAGAGATCTCCAATAGCTTCTATCTTTTTCCTCTTATGGTGGAAGTTGAGTCATAGCTACTTCTGATTTTCTTGTAGTAGCTTTTGTACCTATTTATACTAGATCTTTGGGGAAGAATTTTTTGTATTAAAGGATGGTAACCAGATTTGAAATAAATGAAAGATTTAATATTTTCTTTTGTGTCTTCTGCATGTTTTCTAAAAGGGTGGTAAGGGTTCTTCCATCTAGGTGTATTAGAGTAGGTTCCCTCACGATCTGGTTAGTGGGGTTATGATAGTTGGTAGCAGAGCCTAGGTTTCCGTCTCCCAGAACAAGAGAAAATGTCGAGTAGAGTCCTGCAGATTAGTGTGTTGACATCCATATCTAATCTTTGGAAAGCTATAAGGCATTCTATGAATCATTTCCATTTTTTCTTTCCTCTCGTACGGTCTGTGTGATTATTTCTATGAGTTGAGTCCAATTGGTTTCTCTTGATTCCAATTGGTATCTCAAACGACACAAATGGCGGTCCCTCAACTTCCTTTGGAATAATACAAGCAACAGAATTGGAACTTAGAAGATTTCAATTGGTATCTGGCCATAAGGGGTGTGTATAAACGGTTAGATGATCAAATAGTAGTCGTCAAGGATGTAATGAAGGTTATGCTAGAAAAATAAAAAGGATGTCTTAATTGACTTATGAAATTATCTAAATTGATAGCATGTAAATTGTAAATGCTTGATATTTGAGAATCCGTGACAAGTGAAATGTTTGTAAGTTACTACGTGTTATTATTTGAGAATATTTATAATGTGTGGGTTGAATGAAAATTTGGGTGCTTAAATGCTAATTATATGGTGGTACATGTTAATGGGTACGTGAAATTGTTAAGTTATTGTTAAATTCACTTGCCTAAGAAGTTATTGTATCATGTAAGTAAGGCATAAATCTGACAAGTGTTAGATAGTAGGGGAAAGGTTATTGTGATAATTGATGTTGAGTTAGTGATCTATAACTAGTGTATGACAAAGTCATGTTTCTGCTTAATTGATAATCTTTCCAATTAGCTGGGTTTGATCTTGGAATTGCGGTTTAACCGTTATGCAATTTCAAATTTAAGTGTTGTGGAAGGGAATGAGAATGAGGGAAATTACAGAAAATTGGAAATTTCTGGGCCCACTATAGGATGGGCTGGGACAGAATCTCTGCCCTATTTTACCCTATTTTGTATTTCATTCCCAACCTATCCTAAACACTATTTAAAGCTACTAACTACCACGGGATCGAAGTAACACATATAGTATAGATAAATATTATGAATTTACCACTAGTTTAATAAAAACAAGCATCCATGAGCGAAATAAGATAAAAGAAACAGAATGGTCTATTACATGCCCCAAACGAGAGTAACCCAAATCCAAGTATTTGTAATAAAAATAGGGGAAGGGGAGGTAGGTTGATATTCACTCAAGGGCCTAGGTGGATGCCTTATCATATCCAGGGGATACGGGATCGGGGCCTTCTCCTCCTAAGCCACTTAGGAAGGATAACTTTTGTATGTTCTCCGGCTTCAGCTAGGGAAGATCCTAATCAGGGACAGCACACTTGAACATGACCTTGATGGTCTTCCACATCCGGGCAAGCATGCGATCTTGGAAGCGCCTCTTCCTCTTCTCATCATCCAGCTCCCATCGAAGTTCTGCTTAGTCACAGTGGGAGGTGGGGCTATGGAACCAAAAGGGGTTGAACCTTAGGGAGGCATGTAGGCATGCTCTAGGAAGCTCTTCACGACAACCAGGTCTTGGCCCAGGTGTCCATGGGAAATCAGGGGTTGAGTAGGAGGGGCATCATCCTTATCTTTGTCATCATCCTTCTCTGCCGTTCTGTTGCACTCTCTATCACCCATATTTCTCTTTTTTATGCTCTGGGTGAGGGAATCTTCACCATAATGTGATGAAAGGGCATGTCGCTCTCTAGGTCCTGGTAGACATTCTCCCGGGGCACCTCTACCCCCTTGCACAACTCGAAAACCAGACAAGAAAGGTAGGGAGCCTTTTTTTTTATCCCTGTAGAAATGCTTTCACTCTGACATGATCTTTTCCCCCGCATTCAGATGTATCTCCCGTATGGTGCAAGCCACCACCAGAGCCCGAGGGTAAGTCATATCAAAAATATTACCCAAAGGACGGATCCTTTAGGTCACCAAGTTAAGCCACCCTTGAGCATCTACAGTAAGTGAGTGCTCCTAATACACTCGGGACTAATCCAGTAGATCTTGTCCCTATTAGCCTCCGCTACCGGTGTATTTCTCAGCCATCGCATATCGATCTCCCGGGCCTTGGCCAGGTACTCGACATTTTCTTTACTTTTCCTTCTCTCTTCAGTTGCAAATAGGATGAGGTTTCCTTCTAACCCCCCCTCTCCCCCCCCCCCCCCAAGGGTTACCTTAAAGCCCTGGGGCAATGAATAAGAAAGGATATGTGTAAACGGAGTAAGACCCTGTAGACACGTGATTTCTGACCCTCCCCGAGCTTTAACCTATTTTTTGCATTAAATATTTATTTTTACGTCTAATTATTATTTTAGCTTTTATCTCAATTTTTATAGGTTTTATTTGTAAAAAAAAAAAATGGATTTCAATAAATGAGTCACATTTTAGGAGAAGTTTTGCTTTTACTTGTCAAAAGAATAGAAAATTTTCAAAAAATATATTTTTCTTTTAATTTTTAATAAATAATCTAGTGGTTTAAATATTTTCTTCATCAATATTTTAGGACTAGCTATTTAACTTTTCTATATTAATTTTAAATAGTTAGCTAATACTACTTTTTACTACTATATTTTTATTTATTTCTTTAACTAAAATAAATAAATAAAAATAAAAAATAAAAAATCCTAAAACTACCCACCTGCACGTCCCCTCCCTTTTCCCCCATTACTACACACTAACACACACCTCACAACACTCCCCACAATCTGCACATATCCCTACACTACACACACACTACTACTACACACATGCACTTCCTATATAAACATGCACATTAAAAGAAGAAAAGATACACAAGAAAAGACACGGACAGAGAGAAAAAAAAAAAGGGCAGAAAGTTAGAAAGTAGAAAAAGATAAAGATTAGGAGGAGAAAGATAGAAAGAAAGGAGAGGAAAACAGTAAGGCACAAAAAAAAAATACTACTTAGAGGAAAAAAAAAAGAAAAGGGGGGTAATTCTGAAAGGTTCGCGAGTTGGAGTTCGGATTTTGGTTTCAGTTTTGAGTTTTTCGGTGGCGGCGTTCTTGCTTCCATACTCAGTTGTAACTTGTCACACAGGTTTTTAGTCCATCCCTTTCTATATATTTTTTTTATAAGTTTTATCGTGAACCAAATTATGAATAAAATTGCTTAAATGATTTCATGCATTATTTAGTATATGTGGTTGTTTAATTATGTGTCTTTACTCTTGTTGTGAGTTATATGTTCAAGTTATTGAGTACTTAGAGTTTACACATTGATTTGGTGGTTAATACACTCTTTTTGTTGATTTTAAGTTGTTTAATTTTCTGCTATATGAGATAGTGCCTATATTATATGTAGAATGAAAAAATAGAAAATTTTAAAATAGACATTGAAAAGAGATTAATCCACAAGCTCATATAAATTGTACATTTGCAATAACTATTGGAAGATGACAAGGATATGTTGAAGAAATTCCACGGTGGTTATATCTTCCCATTTAGCTTAGTCATTGTATGATATGCATTTGGTTAACTTTATCCACTAGTAATATTTATTATACTTTGAGAAGTACAATCTTAAATGTTATAAAAAATATATGCTCAAATGTACATAATCACCTCCGTAGAAGCCCAAAGACATCTTTAGTAATTTTTAATTCAGCCTCTATTTAATTTTAATAAAATATCTATTAACCTCCCTGTATATAAATGTTGTTGAAATAGTGTTTGGTTGTAAGGGTTAAATAGTCACTCAACTTTTGAAAGGTATTTTTGTAATCCAAATTTTAACTATGAGATTTCTCACTTATAAAGTAAGTATGAAATAGATATAAATAATACAATAAAATTTGTATCTTTAATGCCACATACGTGGTATATGAAAAGATTCGATAGCTAAATAAATAACTTTATTTATTCATCAATTATTCAATACAACCTTTTAACTTCTTTAAATGTGGTATAGTAATTTGAGAGTTGTCAATATGCCTACTTTAATTATGCTGTTTTTTTTTAAATTTATTAGAATGTGTAATTCCATCTTTATACAAAAAATGTTTTTATAATTTTTTTTTTTTTTTTTTTAATTATTTTTATTGTTATTATTATTATTATTATTATTTGTAAAATCACTCGCCATTAAGTTTATTTTATTCCATCATTAGGATAAAAAATGATTGACCTTATTTAAAAAGAATAACACAATCTAGAATTATGGTTTGACATTGGTTACATAACTTGGAACAGTCTCGGGCCTAAAATTATTATTCAGGGACCAATTTATTAATTCATGGTGAGAGAGTGAGACAAGTTGTGATTAGATCAAGACCGTCGCGTAAAGAGAAGAAAAGAGAGGAAAAACCAATGGTGGGAGGTGAGAAAAATAAGTCATAAAATAGTAAAAGAGAAGAACGAATTTAAATTAATAATATAGAGGTTGATCATGTGTGCGGTTACGCTCCTTGATCAATTTCTGTAACTACAAGGCTCTGTGTGTGGTTACGCTCCTCAGCCGAAAAATAAGTCACAACTTTGTACATTTTTCTTAGGCAAATTAAGTAATTAATCAAACATAATTATCCAAGAAATAACTTAAGCCGAATATAAGTCAATAAAGCGACCGTGCTAGAACCACGGGACTCGAGGGATGCCTAACACCTTCCCCTCGGTCAACAGAATTCCTTACCTGGATTTCTAGTTCGCAGACCAACATAAAGAGTCAACTTCCTTTTGATTAGGGATTCAAAAAGGTGACTTGGAACACCATAACTCAATTTCAAGTGGCGACTCTGAAAAATAAAAAATAATCCCTATTCAATACCGTCACTTTAATTGGAAAAACCCTTCGACTTCGACCTCGATCGAAAAAGGGGTGTGACATCTCTGGCGACTCCGCTGGGGATCATTAACTTGAATTCGAGCTTTGTATATTGACTTATTTTTGACTTTTTAATTCTGGGATATATTGTGTTTGTTGGCCTAATGTGCTCTTTGCTGGTTTGTTTACCGCTTTAATATTATCTGAATTGCAATATAAACTGTCTTCTTTCGCGCACCCATCTGAGTCTCTGAATATACCTATCATTATTTATTGTGTGTGCGGCTACGCTCCACGAAAACCTTCTATCTGAGATGAACCAGTGTTCGGTTATGCTCCTGGTTTAAGGAATATTAGTCACCCATGTTAGGCGGGGTTGGATCACCAGTAGAACCGGAATAGCTCTGCTACCGGTAAACTGACCCTCCCCGATCCGAGTTGTCTACTTGGATAAGCCAGTCTAGACACCATCTCTATCAGGTTAAACTTAGTAGAACTGAAACTCAGACGCGGCCATCCCTATTAGGCTCCGCTTTATCTGCATCATGTGCATTTGACTTAGCGGGACTCGGCACAGGGGCCGAGTCCGTCTAGGACAGGTGCCCCTCTTTATATGACCAACATGTGCATCTTATGTGCTCTTTGACATTTATTTGGAAGGCTCGTTCGATTGTTGACCGGCTTTAGGCAACTTAATGAAATTAAAATAAAATAAAATAATAATAATAATAATAATAATAATAATAATAAAAATTTTCTCTAACTTTTATAATCGTTCGCTTAAAAAATACATATATTTTCGAAGAATAAAATAGGAAAAATCACCCATTGATCGAGGGTCATTTCAAAAATATGACTACCTTCATTATTATTTTCTTATCCTCAAATTTATTATTTATACATATATCTTAATGGCCCTGAACCTTTAGGGGTCGTAAGGCTAAAATTTTTACAAATATATACATATACCCTAATAGTCCTGAACCTTTAGGAGTCATGAATTTGAGTTTTGCAAAAATATATAAAACAATTGTATTTTTCTTCTAAGTTACTATTATTATTATTGTTATATATATATATATATATATATATATATATATATTTTATTTTATTTTATTTTATTATACTTGGTTGCGTCTTGTTCCCCCAAACTCTTGTTTGAGATTATATAGAGGTCTATCTTTGAAGAATGTCCATATAGGGTTGGTATAGACAAAAGTCAGTCCCTAAAAATAAAACAAAAATAATAAAATAAGAAAAAAGCTTTGCTTTTATGAATCTTTTCTTACTATTAAACAAATTTGTATCTAGGTAGATGTTAACATTTTTTTATTTTTCTCAAAAGGTATAACATGAATCCGCGAACTAGAGGGAAGTGTGAGAAAAGGCCCAGGGATGAAGGAATACCAAAATTTATGATCGTCGATCAAACTCCTCTACTTTTGTGGCAATGGTGGAATGGAATGGAGGAGCAGGACAAGAGGATAGTGAAAGACTATTTGGGACATCTTGTGCATATGATGGAAATTAATCCCAGAAGAGACGTGTTTGAAGCATTGATTGAAGCTTGGGATCACAACAACAATGTGTTTCGGTTCTCAAACTTTGAGATGACCCCAACTCTAGAGGAATTAGCAACCTTCATGGGGGTAGGCACCATTCGCCGAGGTTCAGATCTTCGAAACAAGAGACCTATAGTTCCTAAGAATGTGGATGGGATCAAGTTTTTGAAATTACTGAATATCAATCAGATGAATATAGAAAGTTTGAAGGAAGGCTGGATTTCTTTGGAATTTTTATTCCAGATATTTGGTCGAGAGGAAGGATTCGAGGAGTATCAGGGTCAATTGTACAACAAAGGAAACTTGCAAGAATGGAAGAAACACAGCCGCTTTGCTTTCATGGTTGCATTCTTGGGGAGGATGGTTTTTTCGGAGCGTGATGGAAATATTGATATTCGTCTAGCTGGAGTAGTGCGAGCACTAACCACGATGGATAACCCCACTCTTGTACCTATGATTCTTGGAGATGTCTTTCGCGCACTAACCAAGTGCAAAAAGGGTGCCACATACTTTGAAGGGTGCAATGTTTTTCTGCAGATATGGTTTCTGGAACACTTCTATTATTATCCTTATGCTCCGGGAGCCAGCGACTGGTTAAATCGTGTGACTAGTCATGAAGAGAGGGCCAATAAAAGTAAACTCCCAATCGGGATCAACGCATGGAAGGAAAAGGTTTCTAAGTTGACTGACGATCAGATTATCTGGAACTACTACTGGTTCCCAGCCCAAGATGTCATTTGTATGTCCTCATACCATTCTTTTTTGGTATTGATTGGGTTTAGAGGGGTCCAGCCTTATGTGCCGCTTCGAGTAATGCGCCAATTGGGTCGACTTCAGGAGATTCCTCACGGAAAGAACATGGGTGAATTCATGTATGACACTCCTCCAGGTTTTTTGTTTAATAGTGATGAGATACTGAAGTTTTGGTATGGGAGTATAATATCTGAGAAGAGTGAAATGGTGGAAGATCGTGACAAGGGGAAAGTGGTTCCTGGGTACCTTTCATGGTTGTATAGCCCTTCCCCAGTTGAAGAGGAACCCGGAGATTCTGGGAAAAGAAAATGGGATAAAGAATCAGAGGTTCGAGCGAGAGTCAGACAAGCCCGTCTTGAGGTGGAACATGAATTTCAAAAGAAATTGAATGAGCAGCAAGCTGAATATGAAGCAAGAATCGCACAGACTCGGGAAGAAATGGAAAGAGACCAACAGTTAGCTCTCCAAGTTGTGAAAGAGGACCTAAGGTGCGTCAAACGAAAATACGGTCAATTGGAGAAAGAGTTGGAGAACAAAGTTGAGTCGGCACAGAGAAAATCTGAGGTAGACAAACACCTGATTCGGGTTTTGCAAGAAGATTTGGGTATCATTGAGGTGGCAATGGGGCAACAACAAGATGAGTTCGAGAAGGAAAAGGCCAAATTGATGTACACCCAAGATAGGCTTCAGGCTCAAGTGAAAGCCTCCATGGAACGAGAGAGGGAAATTGCCAAGCGCTTCACAGCTTATCAGAAAGAATTTGAAAGTGAGAAAAAACAGTGGGAGATTGAGCGTGGTGCACTTCACCACCAAGTGGAGGAGCTTCAGGAACGAGAGGATGGTTTGAGGCAGGCAGTCTACACTCTTCAAGAGTGGTTGCAGAACTGCCACGGAAATATGAATGAAGCTAAAGAGCAAGTTCTTCGGCTTAAGGACATTCTCGTCGATGTGTATGCTGGTTATCTCCACCGTGATGATGAAAGTTTGGGAGAACAGGCACGTGTTCTCGCCCCACGTTTGCCAGAGGCATTATCCAGCATATACTCCAGTCTAGGAGGGCAGTAAAGGCCACAAAGAACACCCGGAAGAAGACATTTTTTTTATGGTCTTTTTTTTAAAGTCTGTTTCTTTTTAAGTTATTTGGTCTTATCCCATGTTTTTTTTGTAGTTTTTAGTTATTTTGAGTCTATAGCAGTTTTAGTACTTTTATCATTTCCTTCATTTGAGTCTTGTAGAGTGCATATTTGAAAATGAATGAAAAAGATTTTCTTTTGTTTAAAATCTTTTATTTATTTATTTTGTTATAAAAAATAAAATAAAATAAATAAATAAAAAAATATATATAAATAAATAAATCAATGAAATAAAATAAAGGACCTTGATTTTATTTTTTGAACTACGCAGCGATCTGATTCATGTCCCGGCATGATACGTAGGCAACCCCACAACGGGTTCGATCAAAGCTTTCAATTTCATAATAATAAAATAATAAATAAACAAAAATAAATAAATAAATATATATATATAGAAAAGGAAATGCGCCTAGATAAGCCGGGATGAAACATAAGGCCTCCCACATTAAGATGGAAAATGCATGTAGAGGCATAACATACGATGTGTTATATAATTTTAATGTGCAACACTCACCCATTTGCCACTTGTCACAGAAAAGGTTAAAATTTTATAAGGTGGTTGGTTTGTGGTTACACTGGCATCTCATCCGTACAATACCAGATCCAAAGGAAAGGGAAAAATGGCACACAAAGAGGGGATAGGGTCAGACAGCGAAGAAGAACAAAATCAGTTGATTCAACAAGAAGTCGCATCGATAGAGGAGAATAAGTTATTGAAACAGCAGATGGCAGAAATGTATCAAGCCTGGATGAATGGGCAAGCGCCCCCTTCCTCAATCCCTGGACTTTTGAACACGACTGTTCTAATTTCCACTCAGGCCCAAACTGATGATCCGTTTTACCCACCAGGATTCGGCCCATATACTAATATGCCTAGCACAGTTGGGACCTCCACTGTGCGCCCCCCAAATCCATCTCTCACAAATAACCCGCTCTTTATTCCCGCAGTACCAACTACTATAGATCCTCAACCAAAGCTGATACCGAAGTCAGCGGGTGATCTACCTCGTGATCAATTCTATTCCACTGGAGTAACTTTTAAGGTCCCAGAATCCTCCAATCCTGCTTATATGCACAGCTCCCCTATTGTGATTGAAAAGACGACGAAGAATGAGGAACAAGAGGAGATGGCCAAAAAAATGAGAAGTTTGGAGCAAAGCATGAGGAACATGCAAGGATTAGGAGGGAACAAGAGTGTCTCTTACAAAGATTTGTGCATGTTCCCCGACGTCCACTTGCCTCTAGGGTTCAAAACCCCAAAGTTTGACAAGTACGACGGCCATGGTGATCCTTTAGCTCATTTGAAAAGGTTTTGTAATCAACTGAGAGGAGCAGGGGGAAAAGAAGAGCTACTTATGGCTTATTTTGGAGAGAGTTTGACGGGGATAGCTTCAGAATGGTTTATCGATCAGGATATCTCTCGTTGGCATGTTTGGGATGATTTGGCTAGGGATTTTGTCCAGCAATTTCAATACAATATTGACATAATTCCAGATCGCACCACACTTGCCAATCTGAGGAAAAAGACTACTGAGGGTTTCCGTGAATATGCTATTAGGTGGAGAGAGCAAGCTGCCAGAGTTAAGCCCGCAATTAAGGAGTCAGAGATGATTGATATTTTTCTCCAAGCACAGGAACCTGACTACTTCCATCATTTACTTTCTGCTGTTGGAAAAACATTTGCTGAAGTCATTAAGGTTGGCGAAATGGTGGAAAATGGAATTAAGTCAGGAAAGATTATAAGCCAAGCTGCTTTAAAGGCTACGACACAGGCAATTCAAAATGGTTCGGGAGGTATTGGGGGAAAGAAAAGGAAGGAAGATGTGGCTACCATTGTGCCAGGGCCACGACAAACCCCAAGGGGTCCGCCTCACCAATATGCACAATCTCAACCCCAGATATATACCCAAGACCCATATAATCACCCACAACACTACCCACTATATGCCATACCATCTCCTCAGTATCCCATTTATAATGCACAGCCATATGCCCAACCCCCTTCTTACCCGCAATGGCGTTCACCAGCCCCTCAAAATCATCCTTCACCCCCACAAGTTTACCAAGGCCCTCCTAAATTCAATTTTCGACCAAGGGCAGAGTATAAAAGAGGTAACGTAGCCAAAGATAATTTCACTCCGATTGGAGAATCATATGCTAGCTTATTTCAGAGGCTAAGGGCCTTGAATGTGTTGAGCCCAATTGAGAGGAAAGTATCAAACCCTCCACCAAAAAATATGGATTATTCTCGAAGATGTGCATATTGTTCCGATGCCCCAGGACACGATACAGAGAAATGTTGGTTCTTGAAAAAGGCCATCCAAGAGTTGATTGATACACAACAAATTGTGGTGCAAAACTCAGATGCTCCAAACATTAATCAAAACCCTCTGCCAACTCACACTGAAAAAAATATGCTTGAGTTGATACACGGCGGTGAAGAATCCATAATTTCCTACAAACCTATCATTAAGATCAAAAGTGATGAAGAGAAGACAACTAATGTGGTGGATTTAACAAAAGTAGTATCTTCAGGAGGGAACGAGACGCCCATAAAGCCCAAACAATCGAATACTCCCATGGTTATTGTGAAAGGAGCTTCAGAAAGTGTTGGTTCAAGTCAGATGATCCCAAAGTTGATTGCTCCAAGAATGCCTGCCAAGCCCCTCTTAATTGTGAAAGGAGCTCTCACAGCTCCTATTATTATTAAGCCAGTGTCACAACTTCCAATGGTTAACACCAAGACAGTCCCTTGGAACTATAATCGCACGACAGTGACATATAAGGGAAAAGAAGTCTTTGCAGAAGTGGATGGAATAGGGGGGTTGACTCGTTCAGGGAGGTGTTTTACCCCAGAAGAGTTAAGAAAAGATAGGGACGACCAGAGGCCAGTCAAGAAGCCGGTTACCGCGGAGGAGGACGAGGAGTTCTTGAAAAAGATGAAGTTGCCAGAATATTCTGTCGTGGAACAGTTGAGGAAAACGCCAGCCCAAATCTCTTTGTTGTCTTTACTGATCCACTCAGAAGAGCATCGCAAAGCTATAATAAAGATTCTAAATGAGGCACATGTACCTAGTGAGATTACAGTAAATCAATTGGAGAAAATTGTTGGAAGAATCTTTGAGGTAAATAGGGTCACCTTCTCGGACGATGAACTACCCGTGGAAGGTACTGGACATAATCACGACCTCTATATTACTGTAAAATGTGAGCATTCCTATGTCACTCGAGTCTTGATTGATGGAGGATCTGGTGCTAATATTTGTCCTCTATCAACTCTGCAAAAATTAAATATTAGTACAGAAAGGATCCGACCTAATAATGTTTGTGTCAGAGCTTTTGATGGAGCAAAAACGAATGCCATTGGTGAGATAGAACTTGTATTGACAATAGGGCCTGTTGATTTTACCATAGATTTCCAAGTCTTGAACATCGACGCCTCCTACAATCTGTTATTGGGGAGGCCATGGGTTCATAGGGTTGGGGCAGTCCCATCCACATTGCATCAAATGATCAAGTTTGAACATGACAGAAAAGAAATAGTCGTTCACGGAGAAGGGGACTTGTCCATGTACAAAGAATCATCCATTTCCTTCATTGACGCAGGAAATGTACATGGAGCGCTGATCTATCAGGATTTTGAGGTAGTGGTTGTTGAGCATATCCTCGAGGGGAATCTCATTCCGAGACCACAGTTGCCATCTGCATCTGTCATGGTGGTAAGTGAGATGTTAAAACATGGTTTTGAACCAGGAAAAGGATTAGGGATGTCTTTACAGGGTCGAGCTTATCCAATATGCCTTCGTGAGAATTTGGGTACCTTTGGTTTAGGGTATGAGCCCACTTTTGAAGATAGGAAGAAAGCTAAGAAGCAGAAAAAAGAGTTATGGTCGCTTGTCAAGCCGATACCGCCACTCAACCGGTCTTTCATCAGAACCAGTGCTATTGGGTCCCCCATGTCACCAGTCTCAGAACAAATATTTGATGATGATACAGAGTTGACTGGCCTTTTCCGAAACATGTTTCTTGAGGCTGATATGGTTGAAATTGGGGAAGGCACCAATAATGCAGATGTGCAGTTTATTGGCCCTGATATCCAACTCAACAATTGGGAGGCCACTCCTCTTCCCACTAAGAAGGAGTCTTGGTAGTTTGTTTTATTTTCCTTTCTGAAATTTGAATTATTCCAGGGTTGTAATTCAGACCTTTATCTTGTTTGTTTTATGTTCAAACCCTCATATCTTTATTTTTAATGAAATGCAATTTCCCTTTTTCTATTTTGAGTCTAATATTTACTTATTTATTTCCTATTGTACAGTTCTTTCTATGCCGATTCTAGTGATATGACATGCATGCGGAATTTTCAGCCAGATCTTAAAACTCAAACTAATCATGAAATAACGAATGAAGAAGTTGAATATGATCAGGATGAAGTATTAGAGGAAATAAGCAAGGATTTCGAACAGTTTGAGAATAAGTCCAATCCTAATATGAATGAAACGGAGTCAATCAATCTAGGAGATCATGAAAATATTAGGGAGACTAAGATAAGTGTATATGCGCAACCACAACAAAAGGAAGAAATAATTGAGGCCTTGCTTGATTATAAGGACATATTTGCTTGGTCTTATGATGATATGCCTGGTTTGAGCACTGATCTAGTAGTTCATAAGTTGCCAACAGATCCCTCCTTTCCTCCGGTCAAACAAAAGTTGAGGAAACTCAAAACTGACATGAGTGTATTAGTTAAAGAGGAAATCACAAAGCAACTTGAGGCTAAGGTCATTCGAGTCGCTCAATATCCTACTTGGTTAGCCAATATCGTCCCCGTCCCAAAGAAAGATGGCAAAGTTCGAATGTGTGTTGATTATCGGGATCTAAATAAAGCGAGTCCAAAAGATGACTTTCCGCTTCCTAACATCCATATTCTGCTGGACAATTGTGCCAAGCATGAACTTGCATCTTTTGTGGATTGTTACGCGGGATACCATCAGATCATCATGGACCATGAAGACGCAGAAAAGACATCATTTATCACATCATGGGGGACATACTGTTATCGAGTCATACCATTTGGGCTAAAGAATGCAGGAGCAACTTACATGAGGGCAATGACTACTATGTTTCACGACATGATGCATAAAGAGATCGAGGTTTATGTGGATGATGTGATAATTAAGTCAAGAAAGCAGTCAGACCATGTCAAAGATCTGAGAAAATTTTTCGACAGGCTTCGCAGGTACAATCTCAAACTTAACCCAGCAAAATGCGTATTTGGGGTCCCGTCTGGAAAGCTTTTGGGGTTTATAGTCAGTCGGCGTGGTATAGAATTAGATCCTGCAAAAATAAAAGCCATTCAAGAATTACCTCCACCAAAGAACAAAACAGAGGTGATGAGCTTACTGGGAAGGTTGAATTATATCAGTAGATTCATTGCCCAACTCACAACAACGTGTGAGCCCATTTTTAAATTATTGAAGAAGAACTCTGTAGTTGAATGGACTGAAGAATGTCAAGGGGCATTCGATAGAATCAAAAGGTACTTATCGAATCCACCCGTGTTGGTCCCACCTGAGCCAGGCAGGCCCTTGATATTGTATATGTCCGTTCTGGACAACTCTTTTGGCTGTGTATTGGGTCAACATGATATCACAGGAAAAAAGGAGCAAGCCATCTACTACCTCAGCAAGAAGTTTACCGCTTATGAGGCTAAGTACACACTCCTCGAAAGAACGTGTTGTGCCCTAACTTGGGTAGCACAAAAGTTGAAGCATTATCTTTCATCCTACACCACTTACCTCATCTCCCGCATGGATCCCTTAAAGTATATTTTCCAGAAGCCTATGCCCACAGGCAGACTCGCGAAATGGCAGATATTGCTCACAGAATTTGATATCGTCTATGTGACGCGGACTGCAATGAAAACCCAAGCGCTAGCGGATCATTTGGCCGAAAACCCCATTGATGAAGGTTATGAGCCGTTAAAGACTTATTTTCCTGACGAAGAAGTATCATGCGTCGACGAAGCTGTCTCTGATAATAGCCATCAAGGTTGGAAGTTGTTCTTTGATGGAGCTGCTAATGTGAAAGGAGTTGGAATAGGAGCAGTTCTTATTTCGGAATCAGAACAATATTATCCCATAACAGCCCAACTTCTATTTTATTGTACCAATAATATGGCGGAATATGAAGCCTGCATCTTGGGCCTACGACTGGCTATCGACATGGGAATTCAAGAACTGTTGGTGTTAGGTGACTCAGACTTGTTAGTCCACCAGATCCAAGGAGATTGGAAAACTCGCGACTTGAAGCTTATACCATATCGAGATTGTTTGCAAGACCTTTGTCGGCGATTTGTATTGGTAAAGTTTCAACACATTTCCAGAGTTCATAACGAGATTGCTGATGCCTTGGCAACCTTATCTTCGATGCTCCAACATCCCGACAAGACTCATATTGACCCCTTGCATATACAAATTCATGATCAGCACGCTTATTGCAATGTGGTCGAAGAAGAACTCGATGGTAAACCTTGGTTCCATGATATCAAAAAATACATTCAATCCGGAGAATATCCAATACATGCCGATGGTAACCAAAAGAGGACTATTCGACGACTGGCTAGCGGATTTTTCTTAAGTGGGGGGATCTTGTACAAAAGGACTCCAGATTTAGGACTTTTAAGGTGTGTAGATGCCAGAGAAGCTTCCACTATCATGACTGAAATACATTCTGGAGCTTGTGGGCCGCATATGAATGGGTATGTGTTGACAAAGAAAATACTTCGGGCAGGTTATTATTGGCTTACCATGGAGCGAGATTCCATTCGATTCGTCCGTAAATGTCATGAATGCCAAGTGCACGAGGATTTGATACATTCTCCTCCTTCTGAGTTACATACAATGTCTGCTCCATGGCCCTTCGTGGCTTGGGGAATGGATGTGATTGGACCTATTGAACCGAAAGCATCAAATGGGCACAGGTTCATCTTGGTAGCAATTGATTATTTTACAAAGTGGGTGGAAGCAGCAACCTTTAAGTCGGTGACCAAAAAAGCTGTGGTGAATTTTGTTCACTTCAACATCATTTGTCGATTTGGTATCCCAAAGGTAATTATTACAGACAATGCTGCGAATCTCAATAGTCATCTGATGCAAGAGGTATGTCAACAATTTAAGATTACGCATCGGAATTCAACTCCATATCGCCCCAAGGCAAATGGTGCTGTAGAAGCTGCTAATAAGAACCTAAAGAAGATACTCCGAAAGATGGTGCAAGGTTCCCGACAATGGCATGAAAAGTTACCTTTCGCTTTATTGGGTTATCGTACTAAAGTTCGTACTTCAATAGGTGCGACTCCCTACTCGTTAGTATATGGGACCGAAGCAGTTATACCTGCAGAAATTGAGATTCCATCTCTTCGAGTCATTGTGGAAGCTGAGATTGACGATGATCAGTGGGTCAAGACCCGATTGGAGCAATTGAGCTTGATTGATGAAAAAAGATTAACATCAGTATGTCATGGCCAACTATACCAAAAGAGAATGGCACGTGCATATAATAGAAAAGTGCGTCCTAGACATTTTGAAGTCGGTCAGTTAGTATTGAGGCGCATCCTCCCCCATCAGGTTGAAGCTAAAGGCAAGTTTTCCCCGAACTGGCAAGGTCCTTTCATGGTGAAGAAAGTGTTGCCCAATGGTGCATTATATTTGACCGATGTAGAAGGCAAAATGGTAGAAGTGGCTATCAATGCCGATGCGGTTAAAAGATATTATGTATGATCTTTATTTATCATTATTGCTATTCGCATGTTTGGTTTTGGCATATTTAAAAGATTGATATGACGAAGGCATTTTATTCCACTATCCAAATATTGTGTCATCATTTGTCTATCCCATTTGAGCTTAAGTTTTACTTTCTTTCGTACCCCTCTTTTGGAATCAAAATAGAATCAAAAAAAAAATAATAAAAGTGGCGAAAAAGAAAAATGGAGTCAGGAAAAAAATCCAAAACAGAGAAGTGTCTCACAACAACAACAACAACAAAAAAAAAAAAAAAAAAAAAAAAAAGAAGAAGAAGTCAAAAAAAAAAAAAAAAAATGAAAATAAAAATATAAATCAAAATCAAGCAAAAGAATAAATTTCATGAACTACGTTTGACCTGATTCTTGCTATGACAAGATACGTAGGCAGCCCTACTCTGGGGTTCGGTCCAACCAAGTAAAAAGTTCAGGTTACCCCGTTTAAAAGAAACTGGGGCAAAAGTTATTTTCTCTGTGAGTCGATTCCAAAAGTTGTAAGTCTCACCCTATGTTAAGTGTCTTTTGAGCCTTATGCCACCCTTCCTTTCTAATCCTATCCAAAAGCCACGTTACAACCAAAGAAAGACCTTCAGATCAATCTTTGAAAATGTCGAGGCTAAGCATGGTATGGTGACATGATGTTCTATATTCTGGGCCACACCTGTCTTTATCAGCATAAAGGAAATACGACAGAAACAAAAATGAGAGAGCCTTATTGGTGAAAACCCTCACGGGCACCATAAGGCGATGGTGAGATGAAAAATAAAAATAAAAATAAAATGAGAGAGTCTTATTGGTGAAAAACCTCACGGGCACCATAAGGCGATGGTGAGATGAGAGAGGTTTGCTGGTGAAAGCTCTTTGGGGCTTCGCTAGCCGGATGAGGTTTGTGATATAGAGGCGACAGGCTCAAAAGCAAAACTCAGTTTTGAATTCAATAAGTTGGCAAAGGTGGCTAAATGGTTGAGATTGAAAGATCGGGCTGCTTGATACCAAATGCATGTCATAATCACTAGAACCGGCTATAATATTCAGATAAGTTTTCTTTCCTTCTTTTGGGAAACAAGGTCGCCTGTCATGTTTCTTTTCGGTCAATATTTCCAATTTTTTTTCTTGTCTTTGTTATCAAAATGAAAAATCACCGTCCTCATTCGTCTATTGTCTCTGAGTCAAGTCCATGGCAAAACAAGTAAGAAAGGACTTCAAAATTTGCTATCAACTCCTTCAATGGTGCAAAGCAGAGGAAAGGGCCAACACATAAAAGAAACATGAGATGCACTGGTAAAGGTCATTTGTGATTCTCATTTGTGATTGTAGTTGTTGGAATTGAGTTTTTATTATGAGATGCACTGGTAAAGGTCATTGTCACAGAATTGGTGAAACTTGAGGAGTATAAGGGTGGGGTCTTTGTAATAAGGGTGGCATAACATTGATTTAGGATAAGGGTGGTAGACACTAGATGTCTGGGTTATTTGGTACATGGACTGAGATTGTCCATTGCAGGTCATGGCTAGTGGGAAACCATAAGACTCTTAGTATGTGTGTATATGGTATTGATGAGTTTAACGATTTCTTGAGTGGATAGAGTTTTGTTGTTGTTGATATATTAGGTTTCTTGAATCAACCAGTTGACATTATTGTTGTTTTATGGATCCTTGACTGATATGGGTTATTGGCATAATTGGATTGAATAATTTCTGTTGAGGTCTATTAAAAGAATAATTGTGGTAAGTTTGGATTTGTTATTGTTGGTCAGGGTGTTGTTGACTTGGTTTATTATTGATAGTCATGGTCTTGACTTGGCGAATTGTATATATTGACTTATACTTATCTAGACTACTGGTTATTGTCCTTAGAAAGGGTATTATTTGGTTGGATTCCTATTTTAAATTGTATTCGGTTGATTTGTTGATAATTCTTGAGGCCAATCAAATGGGTACTAAGGGCTGGGGTTCATCATGGTCATTGTTGTTGAGTCCTTAATTAAGTGTGTGTAAATGCATAACTAGAAGTGATTAATGCCATAGGAAAAGATGCTTAGAGTTGAATGTAGTGTGGTGGTTGACTTGTGAATTAGAGTAATTGTTAAAGGATAAGTGAGGTCCCAATAAAAAGTGTATAAAATTAGGGAGGTGAAAAATTAATGGTATGAAGGTTATTTAGCTAATGGATTATTCAAGTGCATATTTCCTTTCGGATATTTATGTTGTGCTTATGTGATCTAATTTGGATCGCCCAATGATGCTTACCAGTACGTGTGATTGTACTGATACTACTCTTGCTATACCTTTTTCTGGAGTATAGTCTGATTGAAGATCAACAGATTTTTCTTGCTTGATGTAGTAGAGATCTCGAGCAGCTTCTATCTTTTGCCTCTTATGATGGAAGATGAGTCATATGTACTTCCGATTTTCTTGTAGTAGCTCTTGTACCTTTTAGACTAGATCTTCGGGGAAGAGTAATTTTTGGTATTTAAGGATTGTAACCAGTTTTGAAATAAATGAAAGATTTAATGTTTTCTTTTGTGTCTTCCGCATGTTTTCTAAAATGGTGGCATGGGTTCTCCTATCTTGGTGGATTAGAGTAGGTGCCCTCGCAATCCGGTTAGTTGGGTCATGATAAAAAAAAAAAATGCCCCTTGATTACAATTACATCATACTATAAATTAAATGACCCTAAAACATAATGTTAAGCTATTCTTTTATTGATTCTTGGATTTCATACTCCCTTGAAACACTCCAAGCTTTTGATGTCAAGTTGAAATCCTTTCATGCAATAAGTACTTTCCAAACTTGCATCAATCTCGGAGAGAATTCCAATAGTCCTTGTGCCTCAAATAAATCACAACCTCCTAATCCGCCTGAAGTCTACAGAGAATAATCAATAGTATCATGATCATATGCATGTGAAAAGGGAAGGGGTGAAATACAACATAATATCAATATCAGTCCAACACCATGAATATTAGAAAGAGTCTTTTCACTTCGCAAATTATCCATTATAATATCCAATCAAAAATCCTCTGCTTCCAGCATGCTAATAATTGGATCAAGGCACCATAAACTCAAATATCAATCAAATATAGCATATAAGTCAAAATCTCAAAAACTCGGTCCAAATAATCAATTAGTTGATTTTACACCTATCATAAATACAGTGGTACCCGCATTGATGCTCGGCATCTCATCTATACGAGACCTCCATATTCCAATTACTCCCCTTACACACATCACACAGATAAATACATTAAAAAAGAGTCTAAGAAAGGCTCAACTCAAATTGAAGTTTTTCCCTTCTTAATAGCCTCCAAAAGAGCTCAATCTGATCAAATACAGATTCTACATAAGAAAATGAAATCATAACATCATATTGCTTTACCTAAAGGTTAGGTCTAAAAATTTAGCTCAAAAGTTAACTTCGAGCCCACAAAGGCAAAAATAGAATTTTATTTGCAAATCACGTTACCCACAACTTAAGAGACTAAAATATAAAATTTCATCAAAAACGGAGTTAAAACTGACCTTGAAATCATCATAATACCATTTCTTTACTCTACCCAAATATTTTGAAATTTCTCAGTTGAAAAATCAAGATTTGAAAATAAATCATAAGTAAATCATTGCGGAATGTGTAAAAATGGTATAAAAATCGTACGCAAAGAAGAACTATTGAAAAACACCTTTTGAATATCTCAAAATCGAGTTCGCAAGCTTCAAAATTCGAGATATAAAAAATAAAATAAAAGGGGAAAACCCACTGTTTAAGTAACAGTGATCCCGCACCTATGAAGATCTGGCCACAAGTGCAGCTCGCAGGTACGACCAAAACGTTTGCTATTGTGGACTCCACTTACCATGTGGAGTCCCGTAGGAGCGGTCCAGCTCCGCAAGCGTAAGCTTGCAGGTACAGAAAAGTCTCGCAGTCGTGATTTTGCTGGTAGAGGTTGGGCTCTGCAGAGGCAATTAAACCCCCCACTGACCAAGCTACATAGGAGAAGCCCTTGTTCTCGGGTGAGGCTCCGTAGGTGCGCTCCAAGCACCGCAGGAGCGGCTGCACCAACACCAGCAGCTGACAGAAAAAGCTAAGCATCAACCAAAATTGGAATCGACCCTTGAAACTCATCCAAAACCTCGTGAACACAAATTGAGTATGCCACTAGACTAAAAATGACATTTTGGACTCAAAGGAATCATCAAATCACCAACGAAGATCGTTATCAATAAATATTTACCGAAGTCAACTCTATGCCTTAAACATCCAACTTTGCAACCAACTACTCAAAACCCACACGAATGCCTCGGGACCTGAACAGGGACCCAAACCAAAAGTCTTACTAATTCAAAATGACATTCTGGAGCTAACGAAACTGATAGAATTTCATACGATTTCAAAATCTCTAAATGTGAACCAAAGTCAACCATACCAACACCAAAACCTTTCAAAATAAAAAACTCATGCAGTACTCAACCAACCACCTCGGGAACCATGCTACCCACACCCGCAGACCAAAAATACTAAAAAGCAACTATGTACGATGAGGGCTAAAATGATCAAAAGTCAAAAATCACTATGAGTGTTGTTACAGAATGTGTGTTGTTCAATATTGTAGGGAGAGTAAGATTTGTAGAGCAAACTAAGGGGTATAAATAATTTCACCCTTCTCATAATTAGGAACCATACTTTATTTATTTATAAGGCAGACTACCTAAGATCACCCACCTTGAACTATATCAGTAGTTTTAAATTACCCCCTAAACTATTAGTAATTTTCGTTATTCCCTAAATTTGGCTATTTGGTAACTTTTATTCACGTGACAGATGAGTCTATCTCATTATCTTAGGATGAGATGGTGTGTGGGGTAAATGTTATCAAATAATCAAAGTTTAGAATAATAATTAAGACTACAATAGTTTAGAAGGATATGAACAAAACATGGATTTAGGAGTCGTGAGGGCCGAACACATATATTGACGCCCAAAGATTTAAAGTTTCGTCTGAAAACTAAAGCACCCATCTATCTTCTTGATTTACTGGGTGCTTTTCTAAATCTTACATCAATTTTTATACATTTTTTATATAATTATATCTAGTCTGCGTCGGATTTAACGGATGTCGGAGCACCCAAAATTGGCCATAGGTGCGCCCATGATACTAAGGCTGTATTTGTTTTTATTAAAATTCAGACGTCTGAATCTGAATGCACATCTAAATGATTAAGATGTTGTCGCTAGATCTGAAAACTGAATGATTAAGACTGTTTATTTTTCAACATCTGAATGTGCAAAAAAAATTTATATATAATAAAAATACAATTCAAATAAAAAATTAATTATACATTAAAAATATTTAATTTAATACAACAAAATTATTATTTGATTGAAAAAAAAAACATTTATGTTAGTTAGTGATAGTGGAGATGGTTTGTAATGGTGGTGGTGGTAATGATTGATGTTAGTGACTAGTAATGTTGGTGATGATACTTGTGATGGTAGAGATGGATGGTACTGTAGTGACTGTTATGACGGTGGCGATTGGTAGCGGCGGTGGTGGTTGTGATGTGAAGTTGGTTGATGTTAGTTATTGGTCGTGTTGACTGTGAGGGCTAAAAATGAATGCATGATGGTTGATGATGTGTTGATGGTAGTTGGAGACGTTGTTAGCTGTAATAGTGGAGATGATTGTTAGTAGAGATAGATTGTAGCGATGGTAGTGGTTGAAGTGCTAGTAGAGGTGGGACACCGGTGACAATGGTGGTGGTGGTGGCCAAAGAATGTGCGGAGGTTGGTGATATATTAGTGGTAGTTAGCGGTGGTGCTAGTTGTGATAGATGGGTTGGTCAGTAGTAGGGATTGACCGGTGGCGGTGGATATAATTAGAATAATGGAGGTGGTAGGTGTGGTAGCGGCTGACAATAATAGTTGGTAGCGATATTGGTTGTCAATGGTGGTTATGATGGTGGAAGTGGTTGATGGTGGTGGTTGGTGGTTGGTGGTTGGTGGTTGACAATGATGGTGGCGGCAGAGGTGGTTAGTGGTGGTGAATATTATCCAACACAAGAATACCTCTTAATAATATTAAGACTTTGTTCCAAATTTGAATGATTAAGACCTATTCAGACCTATTCAGAGTTAAAATCTTAATAAAAAACAAATGCACTTAATGGTCTGAAGTTTGAACCATTCAGATTCAGACCTCCATTAAGTGCAAACAAATGAGTTCTAAGTGCACTATTGTCTGTCACCCTTTTCATTGTGAAGACTAATTTTAAGTTAATAAAAGTATATTGACTTACTGTAACTGTGTGAACATAACTAACACAGATAATTTCATGCAATTTACTATTAGAGACTGTTGCACTTTAAACTTCAGAAGAACGTCTTCCCACGTACAGTCAAAGCAAAAATTTGGAGTTTAGAGTCAATCTTCTTCTTCTTCTTTGAATATATTTAGTAATTATATTGACAAATTTTACTAGTTGAGATAGATATTCTCATTGTCCGCGGATCTGTTATTAATTTGGACTTAGTAATCATAATATTTTTTGACTAACGAATAATGACCCTTGACTAGAAATTAAAACCACACTCAAATATTCAAGACGTTTGGGGTGTCAATAGTATAGCAGTCAAATGCCCACATATATGCATGTCATTATTACTTTTCTTTTTGGTTGAAATGGGTTTTAATTAATTCTTTTTTCTTTTGAAAAACGGGGTCTTATTATAAACTCTCTTGAGTTCCAAGAAAAATTGAAAAATCAAACTAATCGATATATAAACTCTCTTGAGTTCCAAGAAAAATCGAAAAATCAAACTAATCGATATTAAAAAAAAATCGACATATTTAGCTTTCAATAGATTGTAGATTATTTCAATAGATAGTAAATTAATCAATTTGTTCGATTCTTTCTAAAAATACACATGCATATGAGAAATTGTGTCCTTACTTCTAGTAGTTTGAATAAAATTAATTTTTTTTATTTCATGTGAAAAAAAAAAATCGACAAAACCAAAAGAGAAACCGACTTGATTGATTTTGTTTCGAATATTTAATAAAATGATAGAATTGATATCGTGGTTCAAGCAAGAGAGGGAGGAAGATGGACTCACCAATTGCCTTATTGTTACCACAAGCATCTTGACTACATTTAGCAATAAATTACGTGGCCTAGGAAACAATCTCTATGTAATTATAATTGGCGGCGAAAGTTTGAAATAATTACAATTCACTGTTAAGATTTAAATTAAATAACAAATATATATGTATTTGATCCTTATGTATTTTTTATATGTCTTATGTCATGTGTATTATATATTCATATGTATATGTAATCATATGTATTTCATGTGTATTCAGTTATATAGTTAAATTGTTTTCGTAGTTCTATTCAACAGTCATATGTCTACGTATTTAATATCGTTTGTATTTGTATATGAATTTACAAGACACGTATTTGTATTCCGATGTTAAATTCGAGAGGTAAATACATTTGATCATTAAAATAGCTACTAAAATTTAGCTACGAATTGTAATTAGCCAAAGTCTAGCTAAGAAGACTGAATTTCGCCTAAATATTAGTAGTTAGTTGTTTCTGAAACTTTTTCTTTAGATGTGACCAAAATAAAATGACATATTCTCCAAACATTTGGATTCATCAAATGTCGTAGAGGCCTATGTTCACGAAGATCAAGATTTACCTTTAGTTTTATGAGGTTAACACATTCATTTTTTTTTTAAGATTTGAACGTAATTAACCCATATAAAATATGCAATTCCAATTGACAACTTGGGGACTTAGAATATCAAAGTATTAGCGTATATATATTATCAAACCTAATTATTTAAATCCATTCTGTCCGTTTTTCATTTGAAATTATCTCAGGTTTCTTATATTTTCTATAAATTTCATAGTTTAATATATTTTTAAATAAAATTTTATTTATTTAAAACTAAAAATTCGGGGGACTTATGTCGGTTTCATGATAGAGCTTGTAAAACACTGTTTCAAATGACTAGAAATGCGAAATATGCTAAGAAAATGACTACGGTGGTCAGAGGTGTCTGGCGAGATGCTATTCAAATATATTTGCAAACTTTTTAATATGTAATTCGTTTGGTTCTATTTTTTAAAAAAATATATAAAAAAATAAACAAAGGCCTTCTGACAATAAAAATTATCCACAGTTGATGTTTACATCAAGTCAATAAATACAAGGCATGTGTTTGTATGGTTAATTAAACATGTATTTATACTTCATCAAATCACTTAACTATAAAAATTTACATGATTTAGTGTAAACACCGGGTACAAATTAGTATTTACATACCGCCTTCATGCCTTTTAAACTCGCTTTGAGGTTGTTTAAAATAATACTATCAACATAACTCAATCTGAACCTCCACATCCTTCAACCCGTGGTTTTAGTTTTGAATTTTGGAAATGAAAAAACTTCAGGCACAAGGAACTTTGAATGGATCCTATATGGTGTGATTATATCCTGGTTGGAAGCACTTTTTGTTGTTTTACGGGTACAAAATCTGTATTTACAACATGAACTTCAACAACAAGTTCAAGAACAACTTCAAGAACAACAAAGAAGTTCAAACTATTTTCTGAAAAATAGAAAAACAATCAAGAAATAGATGAAGATAGAAAGATTCAAGTCCACCGAATTCACGGTGTGTAAAATTATTCCCCTCAAGTACCCGAAGTTATGGAATATATCCTCTCAAGAAAAAATGAATCACTTCAACAGAATAGCGGTACCACAAATTCTGTCGAACTTCGAACTCACTCAACGATTTGTAAATCACACTTGAGTTTTTAGGTAAAAGAAAAGTTTTTAACTTAAAATTTCGTACTTATATCTGAGGAAAAACCAGATATTTATAGCCATAGGTATTGCTTCAGAAAGGAAGCAATGGTTCCTGAAAAATCGCACTGTTTCGGAGCATCGGGCTGACATGCGGACCTACATGCATCTGTACATGGACCACATGCGGCCGCATGTCAAGTTTTGTCAAAACCAGAATGTTGACTGCCATATGCGTTGGCATCTGCGGAGTCAGATGCGCCAGCAGATCGCCACATGCGCCCGCATGTCCCGAATTTGTTTTCAAACAGTGAGGGTCGCATCCCTTCGAGGTGCATTGTGAATCATTAACTCTCAAGTTTCAAATTAATTTTATCTAAAAAGATAATCTCTCGATCAATCATTTTTCAAATCCAAATTCGAACCCGAGCCGAGCGAGCAACGACGGCGCGAGGCTTGTCTTCTTTTGCCTCACTATCCACATGAAGGAGTGCTTCTATTATTAAGCAAAAGAATGTTCCTTTTTCCCACTAATGTGGGAGAAACACTCTTTAAAAAGTAAAAGCACAATTCACTCTTTCCTTTCATTTTCTTCCCTCTATTTTCCATTCACATTCATCACTAGATTCAACACATGTTTGACACTTTGATTTACTGCACGCAAAGTTAGGCAAAACTTTCAACTAATCAGTTTTTGTAAGGTTTTGTAATTAACATTTCCTAAATGTTCATGCCACAATTCATTTGACTCAAGCAAGTAGGAAGAAGAAGAACTTTTATTCATATCAACAGCAATTATATTTAGTTTGAAAAGGCCCTCAGTGAGGTAACCTTTTTCTACATACATATCATTCTTGCTGATTACAACTTATCAGATACAAAATACACATTTAAAATTATTCTTGACTAGAAGTGATGTCGAGAACTCGAGATCAAATTCTTTCGCTTTTGGGGAACATGAAGGACATGGTTAAGAGTCACCATCTTGTCCGAAGTCAACTTCAAGCCTATCTTGCCAGTTCCTTCTATCTTTGCCATTGCAGAATTTGTCAAAAATAATGGTCTCGTCGGGTCCTGATGAAGTATAGGAAGAAAATAGTTCTTTATTAGAACAAACATGCCGGGTTGCACCCAAATCAATCCACCATTCTTTGGAAATTCCTACCAAATTACATTAAGTAAGCATTGCACACAAGTTATCTATGTCTTCATTCATGTTTGCTTGCTCCTTCTTCTTATGTTTCTTTGGAGCACGGCAATCTGAATACATGTGGCTAAACTTGTCACAGTTGTAGCAATTTCCTTTAAACATTTTCTACTTTGGTGCATTCTTATCTTCATCAGACTTCCTTCTTTTCTTCTTCTTTGGAGGAGTTTCAACATTGTTTGCACCGGGTACTGCTGACTTTGCAGTAGCTTTTTTTTCTGCAGCTTTATTATCTTCTTTGATCCGCAGACGAACAATCAGATCCTCCAAGGTCATTTCTTTTCTTTTGTGTTTCAAGTAGTTTTTAAACTCCCTCCACAAAGGAGACAACTTTTCGATAAAGGATGCCACTTGATATGCTTCATTAATAATCATACCGTCACCAAGTAAATCATGAACGATAATTTGTAATTTCTAGACTTGAGACATAACAGACTTGCTGTCAACCATCTTAAATTCTAGGAATTTGACAGACACAAATTACTTTTGTCCAGCATCTTCGGTCTTGTATATCTTGTCCAAAGCGTCCCATAATTATTTTAAAGTTTTGTAAACACTATAAACATTATACAGACCATCTTCCAACTCATTCAGAATATAATTCTTGCAAAGAAAATTTGAATGATTCCATGCCTCAGTTACCAAAAAGTGCTCTTTCTCAGGAGTGTCATCCGGCAAGGTTGGAACGTTCTCAGCGATACACTTCTACAAACTAAGAGTGGTCAGATAGAAAAATATCTTCTGTTGTCACCTCTTAAAGTTAATACCGGAAAACTTTTTAGGCTTTTCTGTCGTAGTCATCGCAGGTGTAGTACGGCTTGATGAAATAGCATTCGTTGCCGCAGAAGCAGAATCCATAACATTTTCAGTTGGTTCTCCCATTTCTGTCACAATTAGACAACCAATTTAGTATCACAAATGCTAATAATAAAGTCTTAAACTTTAAACAATGTGTTTCTAGTTTAACGATGAAGTTTTTATATCCTTCAAATCGTCAACCAAATGAACTTTGACTCCTGATGAAGTCTGTATATCTTCAAATCAGTATCAAGTTCATATAGAGTAGAAAACCAAGAGTCTTTAATCTCCAGAAACCAAATAAGATATATATAAATAATTTTCTTAAGATTGTTGTCTTCCGGGTACAAAATCTGTATTTACAACATGAACTTCAACAACAAGTTCAAGAACAACTTCAAGAACAACAAAGAAGTTCAAACTATTTTCTGAAAAATAGAGAAACAGGCAAAGAAAGAGATGAGATAGAAAGATTCAAGTCCACCAAATTCACGATGTGTCCTTAAGGAAATTATTCCCCTCAAGTACCCAAGGTTATGGAATATATCCTTCCATGATAAAATGAATCACTTCAACAGAATAGCAGTACCTCAAATTCTGTCGAACTTCGAACTCACTCAACGATTTGTAAATCACACTTGAAATTTTAGGAAGAAGAAAAGTTTTAACTTCAAAATTTCGTACCTATATCTGAGGAAAAAATCAGATATTTATAGTCATAGGTGTTACTTTAGAAAGGAAGCAATGGTTCATGAAAAATCGCATTGTTTCGGAGCGTCGGGCTGACATGCAGACCCACATACGGTCGGATGTCGAGTTTTGTGAAAAACCAGAATGTTGACTGCCATATGTGTTGGCATCTGCGGAGCCAGATGCGCCCGCAGATCGCCACATGCGCCCGCATGTCCCGATTTCATTTTCAAACAATGCCTCGAAGGATTGAATTTTTGGATCATTAACTCTCAAGTTTCAAATGAATTTTGTCCAAAAAGATAGTCTCTCGATCATTTGACAAATCCAAATTCAAATTCGAGCCGAGCGACGACGACGGCGCGAGGCTTGTCTTCTTCTTGCTTCACTATCCACATGAAAGAATGCTTCTATTATTAAGCACAAGAATGTTCCTTTCTCCCACCAATGTGGGGGAAACGCTCTTTAAAAAGTGAAAGCACAACTCACTCTTTCCCTCCATTTTCTTCCCTCAATTTTCCATTCACATTCATCACTAGAACCCAACACTTCTCCATGAATAAATATTATGCATCCAGTGGAGTGAAGAAGCTAGAATTTTCACTGGGAGGAGTCAAAATATAAATAAGTGAATATACAAAAAAACTGAAATTATATATGTGTGTGTGTGTGTGTTAATTGGATTAGGATGGCTCCGTTATGTGGCATAAATCTGAACTTTTTGGTTCGTAATAACATATAGTTGCGTGTACAAAAAAGATATAGGACGTACTACATTACCATGACTAAGGGTGTCAACTGGGCCGGTTCAACCCGGAACCGGCCCATTTAGACCGGCCCATTTACCGACCGGACCGGATCGGGCCGGCCCGGTATGGGTAATGGGCCTGACGGGTTTTTAGGGGGGCTGGGCCGGACACGGTATTGAAACCGGTGGACCGGCCCAGTTAGAAAACCGGACCGGGTCCACCGGTGCACCGGCCCGGCCCGGCCCGGTAACTTTTTTTTTTTTTTTAAATTTTTCTGGGCCGTTGGGCCCCAGCCTGCAAAGGCTGTTTTGGTCCGTTGAGGCCCAACGGCTATAATGCCGTTGGCCCAACGGCCAAAACAGCCTTTTTAGGCTTAATTTTAAAAAAAAAAAAAAAAATCAAATTTTTTTTTTTCCTATAAATACATGCCATTTCAAAAAATATTTCCTACAATCTCAATTCTCATTCTCTTATTCTCTCTCAAATTTGCTAAAATTATCTCATAAAGTGTTCTATATATTTTATTATTTTGCAATTACAAATACTACGTTGAAGTTTCCAAAAGTACTCAATTGACCAACTTTCGAGTACTTCAAAAATTTGGTATTATCGTTCCATCTCTTACTTTTAATTTTTAATTAGTGTATTATTTGTTGAATATTTATTTGGATTTTTTTTGTGTTTTTTGAATATTTGTTAGTTTAATTGGTAATATGGATAAATTAAGGAAAGTCGGTAAAAGTGTTAGAAATCTTTGTCCCGGAAGTGGTAGTGGTAGTGGTAGTAAGAAACAAATTGGTTCCGGTAGAGGTAGTTCAAATGCTCGATATACTCGTGTGCCTCCGGTACCAATTAGCGAACCATTTGAGAATGAAATACGTGTAGGTGCTCACGATATGAATTATTTTGAGGCTCAAGAAAATTATGGTATAGAAGAAGAGAATGAAGTAGACTCTGTTGATTTAGATGAAAATGATGATGATGATGTTACACCCGAATCTGGTAATGTTAATGTTCAATCTGAATCAGTTAATCTTCCTCCCCGGCCCCCTGTAAGATCTCGTAAACAAACTAGTGTTGTGTGGAATTTTTATACCCGAATAGAAGGAACCACTAAGGTTGAATGCGATCTTTGTCAGGTAAAATACGAGCATAAGACTGGGGGTAATAAAGGAGGTACGGGTCAGTTGTCGAGACATTTGAAGGAGAAACACCCAATAGAGCTAGCTCAGGTAACTGGTGGTGAGACAGTTGAGGGCCCAAGTCAAACTAGATTGAACCCAAAAACCGGTCTATTAGTTAAGAATTATAATAAAATGAAGGATCGTGAAGAAATAGCCAAAATGATAGCTGCGGGTTGTTTGCCTTTCTCTTTTGCTTCTTCTGATGCTTTTATTCATTATATTCAGGCAATTTATAATCCTATGTTTAAGGGTATTCCTAGAAGTACTTGTCGGTCCGATATTTTTAGACTCCATGCACAATATGTTTACTATTTATCTGCATTATTAAAAAATCTTTCATGTAGAGTTTCTTTAACTTCTGATCTTGGTCGTGCTATTAATAAAAATGATTATTTAACAATTACTTGTCATTGGGTAGATAGTAATTTTGTTATGCAAAAACGTATTTTAGCATTTTTGTATGATGAAGACCGTAGACACACTGGAAAATTTATTTCTGAATCTATTACAAAAGTTGCAAGATATTATGGTATTGACCGCAAAGTTTTATGTATATCTTTTGATAATGCATCTAACAACAACGCTGCTATTGAGTTGTTAAAAACTGAACTTTCTCCACCGTTATCCGAAATATTTCATGTTAAGTGTGCTTGCCATATATATAATTTAATTGTAAAGGATGGTCTTGCTTTTTTTGAGCCTGCTATTGAAAAAGTTAGACTTGCAGTTGGCTTTATTCAAGGAAATAATAGAAAAATTAGACTTACCGAATTTAAAAGAAAATGTCAGGAAAATGGACTTAGACCGAGATTAATGCCTGAAGAAATAGATGTGAGATGGAATTCTACGTATGATTTCTTAAATACTTGCAATATTTATAAAGTTCCTATTACTATGACTTTTAACCAATTTGCTAGTGATTTTCCCGATTGTATGTTACAAAATTCAGACTGGGCTGAAATTGATGATATTGTTAATTTTTTGAAAAAATTTTATCTAGCTACGGTTGAATTTTCTGGAGCTTATTATCCTACTGTTTGTAATATTTTAGCTTATTTAGCCGACATTTCTTTATTGCTTAACGAGTATAAGTCTAAACCAGGTTACAAATATGCTATTGAGGCAATGATTGATAAATTTAAAAAGTATTTTTTTCCGCTTCCCCCTATTTTCTTAGTTGGTGCTATAATAAATCCATGTATGAAATATAATACTATGTCCGAATTTACTTCTCTTATTTATTCTGCTTTAGGAGTAAAAGCTGATGAAGAACCTTCTTTGTATACGTCTATGTCTGATACGAATAGTTACATGAACACATTATACAATCATTATGCTGATTTACTTGACAATGCTTTACCGTCACACATTACACCGACCCCCGCTCCCCATCGTTCTGAGGAACCATCATCTTCTAAAAGACAGGCACATAATATGCCTGTTTATTGTGTTTCTGATCTATCTGTTTGGAATAGATTGCAGCCTTCATCGCATAGAACCGTAAGTCGGGAAGAGCTTAAGTATTATCTTATGCAGCCTACAGAGGATCCTAGAGGTAGAATCAACACGCTGGAATGGTGGAAGAATAATGAAAGACAATATCCTGTACTTTCAATGTTAGCTAGAGATATATTGAATGTTCCAATGTCAACCGTTGCATCAGAGAGCGCTTTTAGTCAAGGACGGCAACAGATTGGAGACAACCGACACACATTGGGAGGCAATGCCATGAATGTTTTAGTTTGCCTTAGAGACTGGATTAGAGCAGAACGAAGAAATCAAGGAATGTTCGTGGAGCCGGAAGACGAAGAAGATCTTGAAGAAATAATGACTTCAAGAGAGAATTCAGCACAATCAAGTCCAATGCATGGCTTTAGTGCCATTGATTTTGACAATCCACAGCCAATTCCCATTAATGTTAACATGCGTGAATTGGAAAAACTGATGAAAAATTTGTAGAATTTACAATTAATCAATTGAATTTTCATTTTTCAATTTAACTTTGTGAAATTAGTGAAATGTAATTGCAACCTTGTAACTTGTAAGTTTTCAAACATTTTGCAATCAATCAAATATTAAATTCATTTACACTTTATATATTTTTTCCATTTAAAATTTAAATTGAATATCTTGTATGAATTCAATACTTTTAATATGATAGTATAAACGTATATGTTGTTGAATATTGTATATATGTATGTATGTTCTTTAAAATAGTATATATTGAATGTATATATGTGTATGTTTATTCTTTAAAGTAGTATATATGGAATGTATACATATGTATGTTTATTCTTTAAAGTAGTATATATTGAATGTATATATGTGTATGTGTATTCTTTAAAGTAGTATATATATTGAATGTATATATTGAATGTATATATGTGTATGTTTATTCTTTAAAGTAGTATATATTGAATGTATATATGTGTATGTGTATTCTTTAAAGTAGTATCTATTGAATGTATACATATGTATGTGTATTCTTTAAAGTAGTATATATGGAATGTATACGTATGTATGTTTATTCTTTAAAGTAGTATTTATTGAATGTATATATGTGTATGTATATTCTTTAAAGTAGTATATATATTGAATGTATATATTGAATGTATATATGTGTATGTTTATTCTTTAAAGTAGTATATATTGAATGTATATATGTGTATGTGTATTCTTTAAAGTAGTATCTATTGAATGTATACATATGTATGTGTATTCTTTAAAGTAGTATATATGGAATGTATACGTATGTATGTTTATTCTTTAAAGTAGTATTTATTGAATGTATATATGTGTATGTATATTCTTTAAAGTAGTATATATTGAATGTATATATGTGTATGTGTATTCTTTAAAGTAGTATATATGGAATGTATACATATGTATGTTTATTCTTTAAAGTAGTATATATTGAATGTATATATGTGTATGTGTATTCTTTAAAGTAGTATCTATTGAATGTATATATGTGTATGTGTATTCTTTAAAGTAGTATATATGGAATGTATACATATGTATGTATATATGTGTATGTGTATTCTTTAAAGTAGTATATATGGAATGTATACATATGTATGTTTATTCTTTAAAGTAGTATATATTGAATGTATATATGTGTATGTGTATTCTTTAAAGTAGTATCTATTGAATGTATATATGTGTATGTGTATTCTTTAAAGTAGTATATATGGAATGTATATATTGTATGTATATATGTATGTATATTCTTTAAAGTAGTATCTATTGAATGTATATATGTGTATGTGTATTCTTTAAAGTAGTATATATGGAATGTATACATATGTATGTTTATTCTTTAAAGTAGTATATATTGAATGTATATATGTATGTGTATTCTTTAAAGTAGTATATATGGAATGTATATATTGTATGTATATATGTATGTTTATTCTTTAAAGTAGTATATATTGAATGTATATATGTGTATGTTTATTCTTTAAAGTAGTATTTATTGAATGTATATATATGTATGTATATTCTTTAAAGTAGTATATATTGAATGTATATATTGTATGTATATATGTATGTATATTCTTTAAAGTAGTATCTATTGAATGTATATATGTGTATGTGTATTCTTTAAAGTAGTATATATGGAATGTATACATATGTATGTTTATTCTTTAAAGTAGTATATATTGAATGTATATATGTATGTGTATTCTTTAAAGTAGTATATATGGAATGTATATATTGTATGTATATATGTATGTTTATTCTTTAAAGTAGTATATATTGAATGTATATATGTGTATGTTTATTCTTTAAAGTAGTATTTATTGAATGTATATATATGTATGTATATTCTTTAAAGTAGTATATATTGAATGTATATATTGTATGTATATATGTATGTATATTCTTTAAAGTAGTATCTATTGAATGTATATATGTGTATGTGTATTCTTTAAAGTAGTATATATGGAATGTATACATATGTATGTGTATTCTTTAAAGTAGTATATATGGAATGTATACATATGTATGTGTATTCTTTAAAGTAGTATATATGGAATGTATACATTTGTATGTTTATTCTTTAAAGTAGTATATATTGAATGTATATATGTGTATGTGTATTCTTTAAAGTAGTATCTATTGAATGTATATATGTGTATGTGTATTCTTTAAAGTAATATATATATGGAATGTATATATTGAATGTATATATGTGTATGTGTATTCTTTAAAGTAGTATATATGGAATGTATACATATGTATGTGTATTCTTTAAAGTAGTATCTATTGAATGTATATATGTGTATGTGTATTCTTTAAAGTAGTATATATGGAATGTATATATTGAATGTATATATGTGTATGTGTATTCTTTAAAGTAGTATATATGGAATGTATACATATGTATGTGTATTCTTTAAAGTAGTATATATTGAATGTATATATGTATGTATATTCTTTAAAGTAGTATATATTGAATGTATATATTGAATGTATATATGTGTATGTTTATTCTTTAAAGTAGTATATATTGAATGTATATATTGAATGTATATATGTGTATGTTTATTCTTTAAAGTAGTATATATTGAATGTATATATGTGTATGTGTATTCTTTAAAGTAGTATATATTGAATGTATATATGGAATGTATATATGTATGTTTATTCTTTAAAGTAGTATACATGGAATGTATATATATGTATGTGTATTCTTTAAAGTAGTATCTATTGAATGTATATATGTATGTTTATTCTTTAAAGTAGTATATATGGAATGTATACATATGTATGTGTATTCTTTAAAGTAGTATATATGGAATGTATACATATGTATGTTTATTCTTTAAAGTAGTATATATGGAATGTATACATATGTATGTGTATTCTTTAAAGTAGTATATATTGAATGTATATATGTATGTTTATTCTTTAAAGTAGTATATATTGAATGTATATATATATGTGTATTCGTTAATGTAGTATATATTGAATGTTTATTCTTTAAAATCGTATTTTAAGTAGTATATATATTGAATGCATATTAAAAAACAATCAACGTTCAAAATACTATTTTTTTTAGTCGGGGCCCGGTAAACCGGCCCATTAACTGGTCAAAAAAATTAAATGGGCCGGTGCTGGGCCGTTTGGGAAAATTTCACTGTTCAGCCGGCCCGGCCCGGCCCGTTAAGAATTGGGCCCGGCCCGGCACCGGCCCAAAACCGGAAAAAATAAATGGACCGGGTCCGGGTTGGCCCGGCCCGGCCCAGTTGACACATTTAACCATGACAAATGTAACGTAGTCCCCATGATGACGTAAAACCCAGAAGACGAAATCAACAAAAAGTGTGGTGGTCTAAATGGCCCTACGCACACGGCATCAGACTAATTACTTCTTTCTCTGCGGAGCCTATTTAAACTACTTGCTCCCATTGCCAGGCATCTCACTTTAATTTATGTATTCACTAGCTAGCTTCTTTAATTTGTCACATTCTTTCATAGCTTAATTAATTTGTCACATTCTACTAATTAACCTAATTCATACATTATCTTTATATGGAGAAAATGTTGGTACAGAATGGTGTTATGAAGATTAATAATAAGATTCATGAGCTGCTTCCGGCGGTTAATGATGAGCATGGAGGAGTTATTGTACAAGTAGAGGTTCCTATGGAACCCAATGTCTTCCATTACATGCTTAAAAATTCCATTAAATTGTGGAAGCTGCAGGTATTAATAATTAATTTGTTGATTAATTTATTACCTCTGCCTTCCTTCCCTCAAAATTATGGTGTGGAAAGATTCTACTAAGGGAAGCTAGTACTTAATAATATTATGTTTATTTTGTAGGGAAAGAAGGGTTTGTGGATTAAAATGCCTATTGAACTTGCAAATTTGGTTGAGATTGCAGTTAAGGTATTTTCTTCAGTACATGTACTTTAAAAACTTTTATTTGATGGTGTTTGCTTAAGCTGGTTAATAGACCCTCCGAAATAATGCATTTATAGAGGATTCGACACAAACGACCTTGTTTTGAACAAAAATCAGATTCTTAATTAATTGTCAAATGTAAACAGGAAGGGTTTTGGTACCATCATGCAGAACCTCATTACCTTATGCTTGTGCATTGGATTGCTGATGGTGAGAGTACCATCCCTGCAAATGCCTCACACAAAGTGAGCATTGGTGCTATTGTCTTCAATCACAAAAGAGAGGTACAAATTACAAAGTTGCTGCAAAATATTACTACTCCATTGGTTCTAATTTATTTTCTTTTTAATTGTCCTAAAAGGAATGTTATATTTTCTTAATTAGAAATAATTTAACTTTAAACTTTTTATTTTATTCTTAATGAGATGATTTAAATTGTATATATGACTTGTTTTAGACCATAAATTTCAAAAATGATTTCTTTCTTTCTTAGACTCCATGTCAAATCAAATAACTCCACATAAATTGAGAAAGAGGGAATTAATATACATGACTTGCTTTGGTGTCATCAATATGATACTCCCTATTAATGAATGAACTTTCGATATTATCTAATGTTCTCTAGGGTAGGGACAATACAATATGATCCTAAACATGTTTTGATATTTATATAAGTATAAGAGATCACTTTTATTGAAGGTAAAATGATTAACATTAAAGAGTAATTTTTAAATATAAAAAAGTGACATTCATTTTGAAAATGCTATGAAAAAAAAGTGTCATATAAAATAAAACACAAAAGAATACATGGCGATTGCTCCCTATTTGCATGCACAATCATACGACTATTTACCCGAGAAGAGTATATTCTAGTTATTAATATTAGTGTGTAGCTCATCTTGGACAGTTATGTGCATACTTGAGCATCTTGATAGTAACTACGTATTTAAATTCTAAATTTTGCAAAAAATTATTGTTGCTTTTTAGTTGCTTGTTGTGCAAGAGAATTGCGGCAGACTAAAGGGAAGTGGTATATGGAAGATCCCTACTGGAACTGTTGAGGAGGTATATTTGCTTTCGAATTGAATTAAGTTGTTAGATAATTTGTAATATATATGAAGTGCGATTTCTCATAACGGAAGGTGAAATGAGTTTGAAGGCTTCATATATTAAAACTCTGAGTATTTTCAATTTTATTTTAAACTTGAATTTAAATAGACATTTATGTTCATGAATTAAAATGACTATTGGAAATAGTGATCACTTTCTAACTTTATAAATTATGCCTTCCTTCGTAAGAAAATTTGCAGGTATCAAAATTGTTTTATTATATCCTGAAGGGAGTTGTCTGTATTTCCCTAAACAATATATGATCAGTATCTCTTAAGATGGCTTTGAGGAGTGAAAAAATGACTTTCTTCTTCGATTATGTTTTTCTAACAGAAGCTAAAGTCAGCTCTTAGAACATATCATGTATATTGAGGCACTTTTCTTGATTTGCAGGGCGAGAGTATATTTGAAGGTGCAATAAGGGAGCTAAAAGAAGAAACTGGAGTAAGTACACAAGACGTACATATTTAATTCAATATAATGTAAATCCATCCACTAAAATATATATCCCATTTCTGCTGTTAATGTATCTAAGAAGTACTCTCCTCTATTTTCACTTGCCCAATGATTTGACACACCGTCTTAAGGAACAATAAATAGAATGATAATTTTACTATAGCACCCTTTGAATATAATAAATTCAATGCTTTGAAAAATGTATTAGGAAATTACTATAGTTAATAAAAATAATTTAAAAATTAAGTGATAAATTATTTCATGATTTTCTAAACTGGACAAGTAATAGTGGACATCTAATTTTAGTACAATGAACATATAAAAGTGGACGGATGTGGAGTAGTAATTTTTTTCTCTTAGATTTAATTCTGTCTTTTTATTGCAGATTGACACAGAATTTCTGGAGGTGCTTGCATTCAGGTAAGAAACTTGTGCAATAAAATATTTCCAAAAGAAGAAATAAGTGTCGAGGCTAAGATTATAAGATTTAACTTTTCATATTCTTTGAAAAAGTCAAAAAGAATATTATAGAGTCATGATCAAATATTGAAATTTGATTACTAACAAGTCAAAAATAATAAGATTCAATTTGTCAAGGTCGACCTTTCCTTTGTGTACACAAAAAGATTAACTTTTCAGATACATCAAATATTTTGGATACTTATGCTGGTGAAATAGGAGACATTGACAATTATGAGTTGGAAGAAGTCCATATTAGAACAATTAATTGGCATTTGATTATGCAACAAATTGAATAGTGTGGTACAAAAAATTCTTGACATTAATTTCAATACGTAGAATCATGTGGCCAATGTATTGATTTCTTGAGTCTTGTTAATTATTTTGTCATGGGCTGCATGCAGGCAAATACCCAACTCATTCTTTAACAAGTCAGACTTGTTCTTCCTTTGCATGATGCGTCCTTTATCATTTGACATCCAAAAGCAAGACTTAGAAATTGAGGCAGCCCAGGTATATATATATATGCACATTTTATGAGTTCAATTTCTATCAGCTATGCATTAAGAATACTGCAATATGTATATATATATATACACACACACATTCACACACATTCAAATTTTAAACATTAGTAATTGGCAGAGCGCGCTGATAGAAATAGCAATTAACCTGCTATCGTTAAAATGCACTGGTTGTTCAAAAAATCTTTGCTACATGCCGTAACAATTAATTCTTGGTTGCAGTGGATGGCATTTGAACAGTATGCGAATCAACCTTTAATTCAGAAAGATGGTCTTTCAAAGTACATTAGAGATCTATGCTTAGCAAAGGCAGAAGGAGATTACCAAGGATTTACTCCAATTCCAATAACATCATCAGTTATTGATGATCATATGAGTTCCCTCTATTTCCTTAAGGATACTCTGGACCAGCAAAGTTCTGCAATATAATGAAGACTAGCTAGGATTATTGCATCATGAATTCTTCTTCAATTACTTCTATTCACCTAATTTATTACTTACTAATTGTTTAATTTTTTTGTGGTACTTGTTTCAATTCCATCTACTCCGAAATAAAGTTGTATCTAAAATAATCTCTGTATGTATCTTTTTCTATAAAACGTACAATAAAGAATTCAGTAGTTTTTGTTCCCAACTTGCCTGCATAATGTTTTAGCTAGCCAGCCATCATTTCGTGCAGAAGTCTCACAAAATTTTAATTTCAAAGACAATTAGTATTATTTACTGTGTATTTGGTACAATTGAATTTGTTGGTGAATCAAGAGCATGTGTTACGATTTAGTCTTGTTTTAGGTCCGATTTAGTAGCATTTTGATTTCTAAATGATAAAGGAAATCAACGAGATATATGTAATGAGATAAATAAAGTAAAGCAAACAAATATAGACATGTCGGGTGCAAAAGCTAGCGCGTCTGAGATCTAATCTGAGTAATTGATGAAGGCAGATGGCCAATGTTTAGATGAATAGTAAAGAGCACGGAAAATTCTTGGAGACCAAGTAAAAATATTGTATTCAGTAAGAGAATGAGAGAGTCAATCCTTACAAGAGAGGAAGGATGACTATTTATAGTTTACAACTCAATTTGACAATAGTTCCCTAATGGACTATGACCTATGATGGCATGCCATGTGTCCGTCTCGTCAGTGAGCCAGCTAATAGTCCCTTGATGCTCAGCCCTGTACAGGTTCGTCCGTGCACCTGAGTGGTCTATCATACTTATCTCTAGCATGTCCTTTGTGTCATGACATTGGGAGAGGCAGATGTATGAGTTCTTATCCCATACGAGAGGCCACCCTCATTGTCGTTAATGCGAGGGAGACTTCTCGATGCCTCTACCCTTGTTGCCATGATGAAGTCTTGAGTTGCCTTTCCTGATCGTGCCACATGTCCTTAGGCAGCCTTCACCCCATACAGATAGTTCGTCCGTCTTTTGGGATGCTACGTGAAGTAGTTCTCAAGAGATAGAAAGAGAAAAAAAAAGTCTGATATTCGATATGCCTCGTTCACCTTCTTCCCTATATGGACGAAATGCCACCATACTTCGTAAATCATCCCTTCGACACATGGACGGCCACAAATGCGGTATTTTCTTGAGGAGCCTTTTAGGGCAAGCTGTCTGTATTCATATATAAATTAGGTGAGCTTTGTCGTCCTTTACACACTTTTTTCCCCTTTTTATTTTGCAGAACTTCTTGTAAGACCTTCTTTAATTGTCATGTGCTCCAATTCATCGTGTCTGGTCCTTCTTTGAAACTCTCCTTCCTTTCTCTGTCCCCTGCGGTGCTGCAAAGGATAAGAATAGAGGTTCTGGGTGTTTTTAACCATCTATTGATGAAATTCTTCCCAATTTCTAGTTTCTTAAATAACTTCAAGGTCCTAGCTGGTAAAGATCCAAAATGGATAAATAGAACGGTGAATAAATTGATTTCCCTCATGAGGGAGGACAACCTTCCTGCCATCAGGAGAGATTGTGGGTGGCCCTCTGAAGAATTCCATGTTAAGGCACCCATCTATTTGAAAGCATTACTATGTCGATACCTGATCTCACTTTTGTCTCCACCTACTCATTTAGTATGGGTCTTGCAAACCCTGTGGATAACGTGATTACCTTGTTTTGCACTACCTTTGATGTATGTCTTGGCCAGCTTAGTCCAGGGGTATGGAGAATTATTTATTGCCTTAGTGTGCTAGCCACCTCGATTGGTGAGGAATTCTCTCTTGCTTACTTGTTCCTCCTTTATTCTCCACAATAGGATCGAGGAGGGGTAGTTTAATTATTTGACTGTGGAAGGAGGTCTCTCATGTGTAACTTGGATGATCCCAAATACCGAGGTTGAGTCAATCGCTTTGTTGCCATGGTCCCCAAGGACCCTTCCAAAGCTATTCATCCTGCATCCCAAAATTTTTATCGTAAGTTACTCTAGTCGTGACTCCCTGTATTCTTTTCCACTGCTTGCTATCAACAACTCATCATCAGTAAACTAATTGGTACAGCTTCTCAATAGAATCCTCCTGTGGAGATTTCCTTCCTTCATCTGGCTAGGAATTTTTGCTCGTGGGTTGAGAAGATTTTGAATGCCTTTACAATCGTAAGTTGATCCTAGGCGCACTTATCTAATCGTCATGGCTGGAAATCCAAAAACCATGGTATTTTCTCTGCCTTTCGTTAGATGCCATCTTTTGGATCTATTTTTCCTTTTAACCTCTTCACCTAATATCTTGCTCAATACTCGGATTGTTGCTCTCAATCTAGTTGGTTGATACCCTTGATTCGACTCTACGCCTTTATTGATGTCGTGATAGATCATTCCCTTGAGGTCAAGATTTGTCCTTCTGGAGGGAGCAAGAGGAAAATTCCAGATCCATCAGAGAGATGCTCTGCTTTGGAGGTCCCTTCCTTAGATAAAGGATCTGAGAGGTCTAGGGGTGCGTCGCCAATCCAGTCAGTGGCTATCTCAGTCAAGACTTATTCTGAGGTCATACGTTTGTTCTAGGAGCTAGAGAGTGTCAAAAGAGCTAACTATGAAGCTCGGCCCCTTGTGACTCCTACTGAGACAGGGCCCCAGGCCGTTCATAGTATGAGACAAATTGTTATTTCCCCATTCTCTTTGGGAGTCCCAATTAGTCATCATATTTCAAAGCCTGATCGATCAATTCCTTTCGAGTTTCATCTTTCGATGACTTATGGGAGTCTTCATGCCACCTTTGACTTTTCCCATCGTTTTTCACGAGGCCTAACTTAATATAGGTCGGCAGTGTTGCAAATTCCTAATGAATTTTGACCTTCCAATGAGGTGACAAAGGTGTATAATCTCAACTGGATGTCGTGTCTCGAGTCTTTTAATTTTAAAGCTAATTCCTGACCTCTATGGTAGTCCGTATTCCCTAGTGTATTTTTATTACTACAGGAAGTTCGAGGTTTTGGCTTACCTTTATGATTAGGGTTTTGGGGAGTCATTGAATCGGGATCGAGAGTTCCTAACTTAGTACCATTTTCCTTTATTTTCTAGAGAGAGCGCCCATCTTATTAGCTTTGGGATATAAAAATTAGAGTTCTTGTGGAATGGAGCACGTTCGCTGGGGAAAACTTGTCTTCCAAATTGAGGGATTTCAAAAGGCTTCACCTCGTAGAAAAGATAGAAGAAAACTTTTCAAAAATCTTTTTTATTCATGACATTGCTTTTGCTAGATCGTTTGATCGATTACATGAAAATGGAATGAAATCCTAAACTCCTACCAGAAATCCCTACTGGTACCTCGTTAAAAACCTTGCCAACAAAATCCCTTTGGGATTAAAAAGCTTGGCGAAGGGAAAAAGATTGTAGCTCGTTCTTTCGAGCCTTCATGCTTATTTCCCATCTTATGGACTTCTTCTCGCCCGAAGGTTTTGTGGAGGCTTCCCATTGCAGATCACGAGCGTTGGACCGTAACTCCACCATAGGGTTGTTTTCCCTATTAATAGCACGATAATTGATCTTGAAAACCTACAAGACCTCAGAGGAAGAGAAAACAAGGAGTTAATAAGAAAAAAGAAATGAAGACAAACACGTTAATTCGTCAAGGGGCAATTAGTTTATTATCTTCAAAGGTATGACCGAGTTCACTAATTGCTTGTTACTCTCGGTACCTTTTCTATAGTCGCCTTAGCGTGGTCGCCCAAGAGCTCCCTCATGTGACCATCTTTGAGAAATTCCACCACTGCTACTCCGAGGTGTCGACAGTCCCTAGTATCATGACTATGCAACTTATAGAACTCACACCACACGTTCATATTTATCGGATCAGGGCTGGAGAGAACGGACTTTGGGAGCTTAGTCCCCTTAATGTTCCCAATAGCCAAAACTAATTCCCCTATAATGATGGTGAAACAATACTCTGAAAGTAGGGGAAGGTTATCAATGGCATATACCATAGGCTTTTGGGTTTCCTTATCCTGTAGACCCCTTCGCTGAGAGTCCCCTTTCTAGGAATATGAAGGGTTCACAGAGTAAGGGTCGTCATGTCTATTTTTGTCGGTTCTTAAATCTGCCACATAAGGCATGTATATGGCCAGAGGTGAGGCCTGTCTGTCGGCATTGTTGACACCCAATTTTGATCTCCCGATATTCCTCCCGGGCAGCTATTTTATCAAAAAATATTAGTTTTTAAATTTTTAATTATTATTTTGGTATCAAATAAATCCCGACGTTTCGTACTCATAATTTTTAAAGTCTGCAATTATTTTAGCATTTAATTTTATATTTTTATATAATTTATTAATTTAAAATTAATATTTTACATAATTTATCAAATTATTTCTACAAATATGCATACTCTTAATTTACAAATGCGTGGTCTATTACTATCGCTATTATTATTATTATTATTATTATTATTATTATTATTATTATTATTATTATTATTATTATTATTATTTTTTTTTTTTTTTTTTATTATTATTATTATTTATTATTATTATTATTATTATTATTATTATCATTATTATCATTATTATTATTATTATTACTATAGCATTTCTTAAAATTCTTATTCATAATTTATAGGCGCCTAATTTATTTTGAATTATTATCATCTATTTCAAATAATATATTATATGTCATTAATTTTTGTTTTATTCATAAGTTATCAAAGAATAATGATTTTATGACGTTGATTAATTTTATTAATATTTTATTATATTTACTGATTTATTACTATATTTATTAATTAGTAGTCTAGTTTAATTCAATTTTTCCCTAATTTATTTAATTTTTAGCCATTTATACCCAATTGTGTGTCAATTCTAACCCAAATTGATTTTAATTTGACCCCAAATTGAATTCCCCAATTCAAACCTAATTTTGACCTAACCCATATCCAACTCGAATTCTTGAATTTTGATCTCAACCGTTGATTAAATTTGATCAAACGGTTCATATCGAATCCCACATTTCTTTCCTTTTTAATTACACCCAACCCCCCTAACCATTTTTCATCAACCAGCCGCCACCCCCATTACCGATCTCCCTCTCTCTCCATGATATCCCCGATGAACAAACACCACCATTGCCGGCACACACCACCGCCTTCTCCATCTCCCTCAAACTCCAACCTCATCCCATGACCTCCGGCCAGACCTGGCCGAGGAAAGCCGCCGAAAAACCTCTATCACCACCGCACCTCAATCACCGTCAAACTCTACACACCATCGCCCTACTCTCTCCTGGCCATATCCCTCACTCCGGCGACTCCCACCATCAAAAAACCAGTCCACCCGCCACCTCAGCGAGCTCCGGCCAACCATGGTCGGTGAAGCTTAACCTTCTCTCTGGCAACTCCGATCGGTGAAGCCCACACCGCCGCTGCCTCCCACCGGTGATATCTATCTGAACCACCGGGTAGCGCCGCCCCACCTTCCTCGACGAACTACCAGCGAGGCACCAACACCATCGGTGGGACAACCATCACTGCCTCTCCATTCCAGCCGCTTCTCACTGGTGAATCCCCATATACCTCTTTCGTCTCTTGACCAGAAACCAAAAGCCTCAATTTGTGTCTTATGCGGCAAAGAGACTGTTATGTAATGGCTTAATGATTCGGCAGATTTCGAAGATTTGTCGAAGCTTTATGATAGATTTTTGTTACAACTCCATTTCGGGTATTATCTTTTAATGTTTCGTTATGTGATTTCTTTCTTAAATAGATCCTTTGATCTGAAATTAGTACATCGTAGTGAAGGATTTTGTTTCAATTCTTTGTGATCCTTGTTTGTTAATCCCTTTAGGTTGTATGTGAAGCTTCAAAAATTTTCAAACTGTGGTCAAATCTTAATTTCTCGACTGATGTATTGATTTTACTTAATGGTTGAAATCTTTATATCCTTGCTCATTTTGTTGAATTAATTTTAGCATCGAGATGCCATGATCTTGTTTGCCCCACTGATTAACGTATTTTTGAACATTCTTTGGTGTAATTAGTATGACAATTAAAGGATTTTGATACACGTATATGATTTCAAAATGCATAGCAGATTTTACTTGTATATTTGGACATGATTTTTTACTGTCTAATTGATTTTTTTTTCTTTTACCATACGATTGACTATAAGGCTCTGGCTATAAAAACAGTCCCTCTTCTCTCATTTTGGAGGACACGCTTTAAGCATCACTCTCCCACTACAAACAAAATACCTTTAAATTTTTATTTGGCTGGTATTCTAAAAAAAGGTGTCCGTTCTGTTGATGCTCTATTGGTGTGGGTGTGGTCAAAATATTGTTTCTTCGAGGTTTTCTTGACTGTTTATAGCTATCAAACTGGTTAGTTCTCTAGACTATGCATTTGATTATAACATGCTAATTATAGATACTTTAAGGCTTGTCCTAGTTGCCTCATAAACTCTTTAAGTTGTTAAATGTGATTAGTTGTAAGATCATTGTTTGTTTATGGGTTTTTCTAAATGGTTGTTGTAGCCTGTAGGACTGTCAAATGTTTGTTTTTTGTGCACTTGGAGGTATGTTGTCTTATTTAACAGGCACTATTGAACATTCGGGATGGATGAAGAGTTGCTGGGAAATTGGAATTTGTCAAGGGATTGTCTAACCCTAGCTCTTTACGATTTTTATTTCTGTTTTTCACTTTTGGGTCTGTAATATATTGAGTATAAACCTCTACTATGTATAATGAAATTATGGGGACTGCTTATGGGGGCGGGGATTATGTGACTTGTATGATTTATCTTATCACTTAGGCAATACATTTTAGGACTACTAATTAAATTTTGACTATTAATAATTGTCTTTATCACTTAGAAATCATGTTTTAGGATTATTAACTAACTTTCAACTTATTTAACTAATTTCGAGTATATCAAGTTAATTTATAGCATTTCCGGCAGGTTGTAGCCAAATTTCAACATTGCATTTATTTTTTGGCATTGTTTTAATAATTGTTGGCATATTTAATTTAATTTCAGCATTTAAAAAATTAAGTTCGGGCACCGCTAAATTAATTTCAGCATATTAAATGTCACGCCCCGTATCCCAACGGGGTGGACTGACACCCGAAGCCGACAAGGCCTGAGAGAACCAATCTTTGCTCAAGTCCATTCATATGCATGCCATAAGAAACATCACTATCACGTAAGAACATAAATTGCGGAAATCATGGAACATGTGACATATATATACGTGAAACTTGGCCGTTAGGGCCATCAAGTCCAAAAGGACATATATCTCTTACGTTCATGTACCCACATATGTCTACAAAAGCCTCTAACAGATGCATTTACAAGATTAACTGGAAGTCGGGGACAAGTCCCCGCTTTATAGAACATGTACAATACCAAAACACATATACAACTGTGACTCGGAAAGCCCCGAACCAACTGGAGCTCACCAAAGATCCGCAAATAACTGGCAACCTACTGTGGAGGCCTACTAGCACCTGTGCCTGTAGCAATTAAGGTAAGTCCCACAAGGGACGTCAGTACGAAGAATGTACTGAGTATATAAGGCTCATAAGAAACTGTATGATATGTAAATACGTCAATGAACTCAAATACAAATGAATAACCAATATGGATAAGTTAACATTCTATATGTTGGGAACCATGTACATTGCTTTCATTACTTTCTTTGCTTCTTTACTTCCATGCTTATTCATCATCACTTGTATCACAATGTACCCGGGCCCCGACTGATCAGTGGGTCTTAACATAACATAACGTTATGTTGGGATTGGCTCGAGCTAGGCTTATGCCTCTAGAGCTACCACCCATAAATCAATACATCGGGCTCGGCTCGAGCTAGGTTACCACCTCTAGAGCTGCCACCCATAAACCAACATATCAGGTTCGGCTTGAGCTAGGTTCTTACCTCTAGAGCTACCCCCTGTCAGGTTCGGTCCGAGCTAGGCTTATACCTCTAGGACTACCCCCTGATCCAATAATCTCGGGATCGACTTGAGCTAGGCTTCCGCCCCCAAAGCTACCACCCATACTCAATCATTAACCACATGTGCATTACTTCATTCTTTACTTTTGAGAGATTGATACAATGACAGTCATAACACTATTGGAAACATAACATTATTGGAACCATGGGACCTTTGGGACATTTGTCAATGCATATGAGACATGTGAATCACAATTGATCAATGAGTAGGAAATATGTGATAAACAATAATTGATACCCGAAAATAGGATACCTTAGAACATGTCGGAATGGAACAAGTACAATGTCAATGTGAATACTATGTGCTGCAGAAGGATAAGGATAGAATAACCTTACATACCTTCACTTCTAGGTATGAATACACAAGCCTATATATGAACACAATAGTCCAGCTCCTTCCTTACGTTTCACTCTATAATACAAGTACATAACGGAGCTTATATTAGCAACTAGTTACTATACAAGTGTACAAGACGAAAATGAGCTATATGACTGCCATATAATGTCATCTCACCCTTTACAATACAATCACTGCATTATCATACCAACAACACCATAATATTCCACCCATTGACCAAGACATTATACATCAATAGCATTTCACACCACGTTTACCCTTTATGTCTCTTCATTATCATTCCGTCACAATTACTCCTTCATAACAACATATAAACAACAATTCATACTTAATATATTCCAACATGCCTCCATACGACCCTTTAAAGTCATTAAAACGGTATCATAAGTTGATAATTTCATCCAAAAAGGGTATAGGGGCCTTCGGGGATCAAACAGAGACGACAACACACAAGATCGAATCCTGGGCTGACCTGCGAAGCCACCTGTGCCCTCAGGTGGCTGAGGTGCACCCACAGGTGACCTTTGGCAGAAGTCATAGGCACCTGCGTTGGCATCTTCGCCTGCAGGTGCCTTCGTTTGCAGGGGCGGATGCCCGTTTTGGTCAAAATGGGTCTCTTTTGGGTCTTTTTGCGTAATGAATGGTCCATGATCATAACTAAACTTCTCTTGACATATTTTAGATCATATTGGATGCCAAAAATCAGCCATAGTTTCACAACACACATGAACATCACCAAAACCACACTTTTCCTTCAATATACCACCAAATCCATGCACAATTTTGCAATAACAATTCCAAACATTATGTACAAGAATAAAACAAGTTAAGGCTAAAATCATATCTCACATGTCAATATTGAATCCATCAAGTTAACTTCCTTCAAGACCACAAGTCCATTTTTAAGTTTATAAGGCAAAACCCTTCTCCGATTGCAAAAATAGACAGTTTTACACATAGCACACTGTCCAACACTTTGCCAACACAACCAACATGATTTATACACCATCTTAAACATAGAATATACTAAACCATGAGAATAAATACTTACCAAAGTTTACCAAAGAGTGATCTTGTCCCAACAAGTGTATTTGCCTTAGGGTTTGTGTGTACATAAATGTTTGAGAAAATGTTAGAAAAGGGCATGTGTGCTTTGATGAATAAAAAATCTGATTTTCTTGACTTATATAGTCCCTTACTAATGATCCTTAGCCACACATTTAATGTGTTTACTTGGTCAATGTCAAGAATGGGTCAAATTCCATTTGTGTCATGTCTTTTTATGATTTTTGGGCCTCATTTGGCCCAATGGCACAAGAATCATTAATGCCCAACAAATTAATGTATAATTCATCAAATCTCTCATGTTTAAATAATTCCATAAATGTTAACGTCGTCTTATAGGTTCGGAAATGTACGGGGTGTTACATTAAAAATATTTTCAGCATCTTAATTCAACTTCCAGCATTTTAAAAATTAAATTTCAGCATATTAAAACTATTTTTTAGCACCTTAAATTAATTTCCAGCAATTAAATCTAATTTTTTTTAGCATTTTAAAACTTATTTTCTAGCACTTGAATATATCTCCTAGCATTTTAAATTTATTCTTCAGCACTTTATTTTATTTTCAGCATTTTAAACTTATTTTTTAGCAGTTTAAATTTATTTTTCTAACACTTTAAATTACTGTCCTGCACTTTTAATTAATTTTCAGCCTATTTAAATCAAGTTTCCAGCATATTTAATTTAATATATAGCATGTTTAGTTAATTTCCAACAGGTTATAATTAATCTTCAACATCGCATATTTTACTAATTTTCAGCATATTTAGGTTAATTTCCTACACTTTTAAATTAATTTCAGCATATTAAAACTATTTTTTTAGCACTATAATTTAATTTCACGGCACCTTGATTAATACTCTTTGCCTAGAAATCATGCCTATAGATTTCAATTACGTAAAATGAATAGCTATCTTTTAAGCATGCTAATCACCTTAATTATTTTAATTAATCAAGAGGCTTCTATGAAACTATTATGTGCTACTTGTAAGTCCAATGTGTTTTGTGTGACGCGAAGCCTGAGTCTAATTAGGCAACCTAAGCGCTCTTTTGTCTAGACCCAAATCCAAAAATAAAAGTCCAATGCCTCTTGGACGTTAAGTTGGGACGGGTAGGCATTTCCAACGGGTAGGCATTTTAGAAAACGTTAGTTTTTATCGTTTTCTATAGAACGCCTTTAGGCTTAATAACCAATTAGGTGGGGTGGGTAGATAGACGGAAATGATGGAAGTTGACTCGAGCAGAATCCGACAATGTGACATATGGCATTGTCATCCGTTAATAAGCCGGACGATGATCGGAATAAGATAAAATCAACCTTCGGCCAAATCCTCCGATTTAGTTTTTCTTTAATTTTATTGTTTTCTAATTATTTGGGATAGTTTAGGCGTATTATTTTATCTTGTTTATATAATGTGTCATTTTTGTCTCCTCACTTATCTGACTTTATGTTCTTACGCATTTTATTATTTTATCACTTAGATAATTGCTAATTAAAACTGAGTTGTATGTCTAGCTTATTAATTGTTTTACATTTTTAACACTTAGTTATTATTAAGCTAATAAAAATAATTGACCTTTGTTTAGCACATAAGATCCCCACGTAATATATGAGTTCGGTTGGGACCCACATTTATGGACCTCAAAAGGTGTCTAACACCTACCTTTCTAGGTAACCTGAACCCTTACCCGAATTTCTGATTGACGTAGACTAAATAATTAAAATAAGTTCGCAATTTAGTCTAGAATGGTGCCCTAACGCACCTTAATCCGTTAGGTGGCGACTCTTCTCTCTTAAACCATCCCAAAAAGAGTGGTCACGTCGAATCCTGCTTTTCATGAGAAAAATGGGGTACGACAGCATGGTGACTCTGCTGGGGATACTTAGGTTCTAACCATTACGAATTTATGTGTTATGTGGGATTTTACGTTTTTAAATTGATTTTTCTTAAGTTGTTTTTTTTCATTTTATTTTATGCATGTTAATCCTCTTCCCTTTTTCTTACCTTGTTTGTCTTTTCATGTCCCTCCACTTTTCCTTTTCCCTTTTAGTTGTTTACAAGTTATCTCCTATTTTCCTTACTCCCCTTTAATTATGTTAATTTTTATTTGCTTTTATTATTTTCTTGTATTGTTCAACATGTTACTGCTTTTCACTATATGTTATGTATTACTATTTTATATAATTGGCATTCCGTCATATTTCCCCCGCTGGGGAAATTTCACACTTTCGCACACTTTCACTATACTAGGATGTTGTGCCTTCACACTTCTCCAAATTCTCTTCAAAACCCTGTTATAGAGAGTCGGCTATGACTCGGTTGAGCGGATAGTTTTACTACCGTGAGACCACGTGCCTTATCGCATAAGACTATCCTCAGTCCATTTCTACCAACTCTTAGAAAATTTAAGATAGTGTCGTATCCACCCCTTGCATTTATGTCATGCACGCATTAGCCATAGGTGGTTTGACCCTCGAGGCCAATCCACAAAATATAACCACTCAATTTTCGAAAGGGTCTCCACCACCCCTCGATTTAAAAAATACATATTATGTGCTAAGTGGTCATGACAATTTAATCCAAGCCAAATTTTAATGAATGGAGTTTAGAAATTTCGTTTGTTGCTTTATTTTTAGATTTTCAATGGAAGATGCACCTATTTTTGCTAACACCCAAATGGTCATCGGTGTGCCCCACAAGTTAAGGAGGTGGTGGAATAACATCAAAAGGGAGCATGGTAAAGAGATTCGCCAGTCTCTGGGTTTTCTGACATCTTTGATGGATGTTGCTCCTGATTGGTATGTGATCAAAGCTCTACAAAAATTTTGGGATCCGAATCGAGTGGTCTTCAAATTCAAAGACTTCGAAATGACACCCACCATCGAGGAAATTGGTGGATTCACTAATTTGTATTATCGAGATCGAAAGATGATCTTGCCTCACAAACAATCGGCAAAGAATTTCTTGCATTATCTTGGGCTAAAAAATAACCTCAAATTGGCTTGCTTGGATTTTGGGTGGATCTCTCTGGATTTTCTATATGAACGTTTTGGTCACAAAGATGGACATACAATATTTCGAAAGGAATTCTCTTGCTCAGTCGAGAAATGGAAAAAGAAGAGGTTGAATGCTTTTGCTATAGCTCTACTGGGTGCCTTGGTCTTTCCTAGAGAGCATGGGAAGATTGACATATGTCTTAGTTCTGTGGTTCGAGGTATAACTCAAGGAGTCAGCAATAGAGAGGTCACTTTGGTTCCTATGATTGTGGCGGAAATGCTAAGGGCCCTATCTAAGTGTGATAGAGGAGGCAGGTTCTTTGAGGGTTGCAATCTGTTGCTTCAGTTGTGGGCTGTGGAGCACTTTTATAGGCACCCCAACATGGTGGATATCCTTGATGGAATGGGCAATAGGATTGATACACATTCTTAGAGGATGAGGTTATTTGGCGCTCCTGTGGGTACGGAGGATTGGTACATGTATATGAAAGAGCTTTCAGGTTATCAAATTCAATGGAAGTACTCATGGTTGTCTGCACCAACTGTTGTCATACGAGGCCACGAGCTGAAGAGCATTCAACCTTACGCCCCAATAAGAGTGTTTCGTCAATTTGGAAGAAATCAAGTCGTACCTCTATGAAAGCATATGGGCAAGTCGGAGGTTGAATTTGGGTTGGTCCAAGAGAGCCCCAAGATTAAAGAAGTACTGCGACAATAGGATGAGTTGTTGACTGTTAACGTATATGGCGAACAGTCTTATTGCACTCCAGAGTACTATGTATGGCTTGTGGAAGATGCCGAGGATGTAGAGCTCAGCTAGCAAAAGCAGGCTCATGGGTTTGAGGACGTGCAGGAATCCATCTGGGCTCGGAACTTATTGAATCAACACTATTTCACTTCTCCATAGATGATGTTGCAAATCATTCCAGGCTCTCTAGTTCATCATCACCATTGAGGAGTTTGAATGATAGGATGTTCCCCTTTTGTTACCCATTTCCCCTAGTTTCGATTATGTTTTTATTTTCGCAAAAGATTGTAGTAGTTTTAAATTTTATGGATTTAATAAAATAGTTGGGTTTTATTATTTTTATTTAACTCTAAATTCCCATTTGCGTCTAATGTGGCTTGGATTAATCATCATGAACCACAAAATTTATCGTCTTGGGCCTACCTCCGGCTCAATGAGGCTCCTTGCATTTTAGGACGATTATTTGTTGCAAATCAATGTGTTTATTATAACATTATGTCTCACCTTGCTAACTTTGGTTGTCTTTGATTTTGTTTTTGTCTTTCCCTTTTCCAAAAGGATGATTTGTGCACTATGGCCTATCACACACAGTCAAAAGGGGATCCTCCTCCTCTTCCTCCTCTTACAAGTATGAAAGGTAAAGAGAAAATGGGAGATAACAACAGCGCCACAGATAAAAGAACAGAAGGAGAAAGTGTCATGGGATAAAATGAAATTATCCTAAGAATGGGACAATAGATTCTTGAACTACAAGGAGAATTAGCGCAAGTGCGCAACTTGGCCAATCTTTCTGTTACCCTTAATACCCCTCTCGAACCACAATTCGACGGTCATACCGGTGAAAAATCTCATACCTCTACCCCAAGCCATAAATTTCCCTCACCTCAAAACATCCAAAACCTTCCTCCTCCTCAAAACATCCAAAACCTTCCTCCTCCTCAAAACATCCAAAATCTTTCCTTCCCTCAAAATATCCAAAACCTTTCTCTCCCTCAAAATACCCATAATACTCCAAATCCCATGTCACGCCCCAAATCCCATTGGAGCGGACTGGCACCCGAAGTCGTTAAGGCCAGAGAGAACCAACCTTTATTCATACGCACGTCGCTAAATGAACCCCATTCTGTCAAACAGATACAAGATGTAAAAGACGGACGTTATGGAAAGATATTCATATAGCTATGAAACTTGGTTGTTAGGGTCATCACGTCAAAAGCATATATTCCTTCATTGGTCCCACAACAACTACAAAGCCTCTAATAGATACAGACCCAAGCCTAAAGTCGAGATAAGTCCCTGCTTTATACAACCTTTACATAGTACCAAAAAAATGTACACATGTGACTCAGAAAGCCCCGAATCAATCTGGAGCTCACCAACAGTCTGCAGATGACTCGTATCCTATTGTGGAGGTCTACTAGCTCCTGTGCCTGCAACAAGTAAGGTAAGTCCCCCAAGGGACGTCAGTACAAAAGAATGTACTGAGTATGTAAGGCTAAAAGAAATAGCATGAGATATAGGAACTCAAATGGAATCAAATACAAGTGAATAAACATTATGGATAAACCACCGTTCTGTATGTGTGGAACCATGTACTTTACATTCATTACTTTATTTGCTTTTACGTTCATCATCATTATCATTCATCATATCGTGCCCGGGCCCCAACTGATTAGTGGGTCATAACATAACATAACATTGGGATTGGCTCGAGCTAGGCTTATGCCCCTTTGACCTGCCACCCATAAATCAATAAAGCAGGTTCATCTCAAGCTAGGCTTATGCCCTATTGAGCTGCCCCCTGTCAGGTTTGGCTCGAGCTAGGCTTATTCCCCATTGAGCTGCCCCCTGATCCAATAATCTCGGGATCGGCTCTAGCTAGGGTTTCGCCCCTTTGAGTTGCCACCCGTTCTCAACAATAAACCATATATGCATTACTTCATTCCTTTGCTTTTGTGAGATTGATACATTGGTGGTTATAACATTATTGGAGCTTTGAAACATCAGTCAATGAATAAGAGACATGTGAATAACGATTGATAACAAACCTGAAATGAGACACTTTAGAACATTTTGGAATGGAAACCAGTTCGGTAACAATGAGAACAATAAGAGTTGCCAAGAAATACGGAAAAGAGAAACCTTATATACCTTATATTCCCAATATGAATACACAATCCAATATGTGAATACAATAATTCAGCTCCTTCCTTATGTGTTACTCTACAACACAAGTACATAAGCTCACGTTAACAACTAACTACATTACAAATGCATAAGACGACAATGAGCTATGTGACTGTCATATAACGTCATTTCACCCTCTTACAATACCATTTACTGCATCACCATACCAACAACACTAAAACATACCACACACAACCAAGACATCATAAATCGATAGCATTTCACACCAAGTTTATACTTTACACTTCCCCTTCAACACAACATCACATTTACTTCATCAAGTCACTTAAATACCTCTCACAATAACACATTAAAATCAATCCACAAGTGATATTATTCAAAATTACTTCGGACTACCCCTTAGGGTCATCCAAATGGTACCATAAGTTGATGATTGCATCCAAGAAGGGTATAGGGCCTTGGGGGGTCAAAGAGAAGCAAAAACAATCAAAACGAAATTCTGGAGGGACCTGTGAAGCCACCTGCGCCCAAAGGTGGGTGAGGTACAGCCACAAGTTCACATTTGGCCTTGTCCAGGGCCACCTGCGTTGCCATCTACGCCCGCAGGTGCCCTATCCGCGAAGGCGGATGCCCGGTTCGGCCAAAATGGGTCTCTTTTGGGTCTATCTTTGCAATAAATGGTCCATGGCCATCAGTAAGCTTATTTTTTCATATTTTAGGTTAAATTGGATGCCAACAAACAATCATGGTTTTAAAATGCATTGAACATCACCAAACTACATTCTCCTTTTAATACACCACCAATTATGTGCACAATTTCAAAACAACAATTCCATAAGTCATATACCAAGAGAAAGAAAGTTAGGGACATAACCACATATTACATGTTGACATTTAATCCATCAAATCCTCTACATTCAAGACCTCAAGTCCACTTTCAAGTTTAGAAGGCAAAACCCTTTACCGATTAAGCAAAAATAGGTTATTTTACACATCGTGGACTGCTCAACACTTTGTCAACATAACCAACATGATTTATACACCCTCTCATGCATATAATATATTAAACCATAAGATTAAACACTTACCAAAGCTTTCAAAGAGATGATCTTGTCCAAAGAGATTAGTTGCTTAGGGTTTGAGAGAGAAAAGAATATTTTTGGAAAAGTCTAGAACGAGGCATGTGTCTTTTGTTGAATTAAAAATCTGATTTTTGTGCCTTTATATTCCTTTGTAGTCATCCTTAGCCAAACATAAATGTGTTTACTTGGTCAACTTAGGAATGGGTCATTTTTTTCCATTTGGGCCATGTCTTTCTTGCTAATTTTGGGCCTCATTTGAGCCCGTTAACACAAGACTAATTCACCCCATTAAATTTAATACATGATTCACTTACTATCTTTAGTTTAAATACTTCCATCAATGCTAAGGTCGTCGCATGAGTTCGAAAATGTATGGGGTGTTACATCCTTCATGTTATCATATATACATAATGCTTATAAATACTTACTTGTTATTGCTCCAATTTCGCATCTTGAACTTTTTCTTCCATTTGAAATAAATGCGGGTACTTAAACTTTATCATATCTTCAGCTTCCCATGTGATTTCTTCTACTTGTTGATTTCTCCAATGTACCTTTACGGAAGCTACTTCTTTATTCCTTAATCTCTTCACTTGTCGATCCAGAATGGCAATAGGTATCTCTTCATAGGTGAGATCCTGCGTAACTTAAACATCTTCAATGGGAGTAATACGAGATAGATCTCTTATACACTTTCGAAGTATTGAAACATGAAACACTGGATGGACTATGGAGTGTTCTTGGGGTAGTGCTAATTCATACGCAACTTGACCAAATCTTCGGGTAATCTTATATGGCCCTATATAACATGGACTCAACTTTCCTTTCTTTCCAAATCTCATTACCCCTTTCATTGGTGACACTTTCAAGAATACCCAATCACCTATGACAAATTCTAGTCCGCTTCGTCTAACATCGACATATGACTTGTGTCGACTTTGAGTTGTCTGTAGCCGTTGTTGTATCACCTTAACTTCCTCCATAGCTTGATGAACAAGATCTGGTCCAAATAAGGCAGTTTCACCCGCTTCAAACCATCCAATTGGTTATCTACACTTTCTTCCGCATAAAGCTTCATAAGGTGCTATTTTGATACTTGAATGATTGCTATTATTGTAGGCAAATTCAATAAGAGGTAGATGATCATCCCACCTACCTTTAAATTCCAATGTGCAAGCTCGTAGCATATTTTCAACTGTTTGGATAGTACGTTCTTCTTGTCCATCTGGCTGAGGATGAAAAGTTGTACTTAAATTCACTTGGGTTCCCAAACTCTTCTGAAAAGACCTCCAAAAATATGCAGTAAATTGAGCTCCCCTGTCCGATATAATAGAGATTGGAATTCCATGCAATCGAACTATCTCTTTAATATACAACCACGTATAATCTTCAGTTGTGTAAGTAGTCTTAACCGGTAGGAAGTGTGCTGACTTGGTAAGCCTGTCAACTATTACCCATATGGAATCAAATTTCTGAAGTGTACGAGACAAACCTGTGATGAAATCCATGTTAATCATGTCCCACTTCCAGATTGGAAGATATATACATTGCATATAACCTCCAGGATTCTGATGCTCTACTTTTACTTGTTGACAATTTGGACATTGGGCTACGAATTCTGCAATGTTCTTCTTCATGTTACCCCACCAATACATTTCTTTCAAATCATGGTACATTTTGGTGGCTCCCAGATGAATAGAATACCGTGAATGATGCGTCTTTGTCATAATCCATCACCTTAGCTCATCTACATCAGGTACACAAAATGTACTTTGGCACTGAAGCACTCCATCTTGTGTAAGATCAAATGCCTGTGTCAAACGTTGTTGTGCATTCTCCTTCAACTGCGATAAAATAGGATTCGCTTACTGCTTCTCCTTTACTTCAGCTACTAATAAAGATTCTGCCGCATTTTGCACAATAACCCCTTCATCTGGAGATTCAAGAAGACGAACTCCTAAGCTGGCTAGTTGATGTAGATCCTTGACTATACCTTGCTTTTCCGTCAACTGGACACTAGTGCCTCCTATTGCCTTATGGCTTAATGCATCGGCTACCACATTTGCTTTCCCCGGATGATATAAGATATCTATATCATAATCTTTTAATAGTTCAAGCCACCTCCGCTGCCTCAAATAAACATCCTTTTGTTTAAAGATATATTGCAAAATCTTATGATCAGTACATATATCAACATGAACTCCATACAAGTAGTAGAGCCATATCTTTAAAGCAAATATCACAGCTGCTAGCTCAAGATCATGTGTTGGATAATTTCTTTCATGTGGTCGCAACTGTCTTGAGGCATAAGCTATTACATTACTGTGATGCATCAATACACATCCTAGGCCAACCCCTGAAGCATCACAATATACCACATACTCGTCTGTGCCCTCTGGAAGTACCAACATAGGTGTAGAAGTCAATTTATCCTTCAGCTCTTGAAAACTCTTCTCACATGCATCATTCCATTGAAACTTGGTTGCCTTATGTGTTAGCTTTGTTAAAGGTGCAGCAATAGAAGAAAATCCTTCAACAAATCTTCTATAATACCCTGCCAATCCAAGGAAACTACGAATCTCTATAGGCGTCGTAGGCCTTGGCCAATTCTTCACAGCTTCTATCTTTTGAGTATCAACCTTTATTCCTTCATTCGACACAATATGACCCAAGAATGCTACAGATCTTAACCAAAATTCACATTTAGAGAACTTTGCATATAACTTACGATCACGAAGAATCTGTAACACCTGCCGTAAGTGATTAGCATGGTCCTCTTGTGATCTTGAATAAACCAAAATATCATCTATAAACACTGTCACGAACACATCTAAGAATGGCTTGAACACCCCATTCATCAAATCCATAAAAAATACGGGTGCATTTGTTAGCCCAAATGACATCACTAAAAACTCAAAATGACCATACCGTGTTCGAAAAACTGTCTTGGGTATATCTTTTTCTAGAATCCTTACTTGATGATAACCCAATCTCAGGTCAATCTTTGAGAAGCATTTGGCACCCTGTAGTTGGTCAAACAAATCATCAATTCTGGGGAGGGGATATTTATTCTTGATGGTCACTTTATTTATCTGTTTATAATCAATACACATTCTCAACGTGCCATCTTTCTTTCGTACAAATAACACTGGTGCACCCCAAGGGGACATACTAGGCCTTATAAATCCCTTTTCCAGCAAGTCTTGTAATTGCTCCTTCAATTCCTGTAACTCTGTTGGGGCCATCCTATACGGAGGAATAGAGATAGACTGAGTGTCTGGAATTACATCAATACCAAATTTTATTTCCCTTTCTGGAGGCAAACCTGGAAGATCTTCAGGAAACACATCAAGGAATTCATTTACCACCGGAACCGATTGAAGAACTGGTGGATTCACATCGGTATCTTGCACTCTTAATAAGTGACATATGTACCCCTTGGATATCATTTTCCTTGCCTTAAGATAGGAAATAAATTTACCTCTCGATTCTCCAACATTACCCCTCCATTCAAGGACGGTCTTTTGTGGAAAATGAAAACGTACATTCTTAGCTCGGCAATCTACCGTGGCATAACAAGAAGCCAACCAATCCATACCCATTATAACATCAAAGTCTACCATTTCTAGCTCGATAAGATCAGTCGATATAGCATGATCACAAATAGTGACCATACAATTACGATATACTCTCTTAACCATAATAGACTCACCAATAAGTGTAGATACTTCAAATGGCTTAGCTAAAAATTCTGGTGTTCGATTAGATTTTTCAGCAACCAGTGGAGTAACTTATGATAGGGTAGAGCCCGTATCAATCAATGCATATACATTATATGAAAAGACGGATAATGTACCTGTAACCACATCAGGAGAAGCCTCCAAATTTTGGCGATCCGCTAAAGGATAGGTACGGTTCTGGACTCCACTCGGATTAGCTGCTCCTCTAGAACCTCTACCATGCCCCATAGGCTGTACACCCGATGATGATGATGCAATGGTTGATCCCGTAGGTTGCGCCATGCTACCCGTACCCCTTTGTAGGCAGTCTCTCATTATGTGCCCCGATATACCACACCAGGAGCAACCAGTCATCCCAAATCGGTATGTACCTAAATGAAACCTCCCGCAATATTGACACAGCTGACAAGGAAATCCTGCTGTCTGTGAACCCCAAATTCCACTACTCTGCACACCTTGATCGCCTCTAAACCCTCGAACTTGGGATGGAGTACCTGTTGTAGGGTAAGAAAATGATGGTCTAGGCGGTCTATTAAAAACCCGAGGCCTAAATCCTCCTTGGGATGCCATGAACTGTCCCATAGGTATAGCCCTCTTTGACAACCCTCTTTCAAACTCTTGTGCCCTTCTCATTTGCCTCTGATCCTCCATCTTCTGCGCAAAAGCTTGTATCCTGGTAATATCCATATCTTTATTCAACGCAGTAATAGTACAATCCCTCACCAAATATAGCTCAAATCTGTCCACATACCGATGGACTTTGTCATCCATAATGGCTACTACATTAGGAGCATACCTGGCCAAAGAATTAAACCGAAGACTATACTCTCTGACGCTCATATTTCCTTGATGCAGATTTAAGAACTGGTCTGCACGAACCTCTCGGATCTCATATGGAAGATAGTGATCAAGGAATGCCACTTTGAATTCTTCCCAATTAGCTGGAAGTGCACCGATACCCCTAGATCATTTCCAATCTTTGTACCATAATATAGCCTCTCCTTTCAGTCTATAGGCTACAACCTCAACTGTTTCTATACCAGACACATGCATAACATCTAAAGCCCTTTGAATTTGGTCCATGAAGTCTTGTGAGTCTTCATTCAGATCTGACCCGGTGAAGGTGGGAGGGTCAAATTATAGAAAATCTTGTGTCCGCCGACTAGCTGCCATATCTGCACCATCATTACTTGTCGTTGGACCAACTTGTCCTTGATTTTGTGCAGCAACTATATGGGTCAACATTTGCACCGCATTCCTTAGATCCTGCGCAGTAGCATTAACAGGAGGTTCTGCAGGTACTTCTCTCCTTCTCGACTCTTCTGGAAATGGAAGAGTAGAAGAAGCCCGCGATGCAAACTCATTTTCAGCCCCACCTTGACTAGCTTGGTCAGATGGTGATTTACTAGTTCTTTCCCCAGCAAGCACGTCTACCTTCTTACCTTTGCCCCTACCTCGTCTTGTAATCGGCATTTTACTGTAACGAAAGAAAAACAATTTCAATGGTCAGATATGATTCCACCTACAACTTTGGATCTAATGCACGATCTGGGAAATGAAGAAAAGAAACAACTCCTAAATGCCCCGTAGCCTACCACTTATAAATGTGGTGCACAACACATCCATAAGCAAGAGTCTACTCAGACACGGCTTTGTAGACACCCTAGGACGACCCGCTCTGATACCACTTGTGTCACGCCCCAAATCCCATTAGGGTGGACTGGCACCCGAAGCCGTTAAGGCCCGAGAGAACCAACCTACATTCATACGCACGTAGCTAAATGAACCCCATTATGTCAGACAGATACAAGATGTCAAAGACGGACGTTATGGAAAGATATTCATATAGATATGAAACTTGGTTGTTAGGGCCATCACGTCAAAAGTAAACACTTCTTGCATTCCTTCATTTTTCCCACAACGTCTACAAAGACTCTAACAAATACAAACCCAAGCCTAAAGTCGGGACAAGTCCCCGCTTTATACAACCTATACACAGTACCAAAATAATGTACATGTGTGACTCAGAAACCCCGAATCAACCTGGAGCTCACCAACAGTCTACAGATGACCCGTATCCAATTGTGGAGGTCTACTAGCTCCTGTGCCTGCAGAAAGTAAGGTAAGGGGGACGTCAGTACAAAAGAATGTACTGAGTATGTAAGGCTAAAAGAAACAGCATGAGATATAGGAACTCAAATGGAATCAAATACAAGTGAATAAACATTATGGATAAACCACTGTTCTGTATGGAACCATGTACTTTACATTCATTACTTTCTTTGCTTTTACGTTCATCATCATTATCATTCATCATATCGTGCCCGGGCCCCAACTGATTAGTGGGTCATAACATAACATAACATTGGGATCGGCTCGAGCTAGGCTTATGCCCCTTTGAGCTGCCACCCATAAATCAATAAAGCAGGTTCAGCTCAAGCTAGGCTTATGCCCCATTGAGCTTCCCCCTGTCAGGTTTGGCTCAACCTAGGCCTACGCCCCATTGAGCTGCCCCCTGATCCAATAATCTCGGGATCGGCTCTAGCTAGGGTTTCGCCCCTTTGAGTTGCCACCCGTTCTCAACAATAAACCATTTATACATTACTTCATTCCTTTGCTTTTGTGAGATTGATACATTGGTAGTTATAACATTATTGGAGCTTTGAAACATCAGTCACTGAATAAAAGACATGTGAATAACGATTGATAACAAACCTGAAATGAGACACTTTAGAACATTTTGGAATGGAAACCAGTTCGGTAACAATGAGAACAATAAGAGTTGCCAAGAAATACGGAAAAGAGAAACCTTATATACCTTATATTCCCAATATGAATACACAATCCAATATGTGAATACAATAATTCAGCTCCTTCCTTACGTGTTACTCTATAACACAAGTAGATAAGCTCATGTTAACAACTAACTACATTACAAATGCATAAGACGACAATGAGCTACGTGACTGTCATATAACGTCATTTCACCCTCTTACAATACCATTTACTACATCACCATACCAACAACACCAAAACATACCACACACAACCAAGACATCATAAACCGATAGCATTTCATACCAAGTTAATACTTTACACTTCCCCTTCAACACAACATCACATTTACTTCATCAAGTCACTTAAATACCTCTCACAATAACACATTAAAATCAATCCACAAGTGATACAATTCAAAATTACTTCGGACTACCCCTTAGGGTCATCCAAATGGTACCATAAGTTGATGATTGCATCCAAGAAGGGTATAGGGCCTTGGGGAATCAAAGAGAAGCAAAAACAATCAAAACGAAATTCTGGAGGGACCTGTGAAGCCACCTGCGCCCAAAGGTGGGTGAGGTACGGCCGCAGATGCCCATCTAGCCTTTTCCAGGGCCACCTGCGTTGCCATCTACGCCCGCAGGTGCCCTATCCGCGGAGGCGGATGCCCGGTTCGGCCAAAATGGGTCTCTTTTGGTCTATCTTTGCAATAAATGGTCCATCGCCATAAGTAAGCTTCTATTTTCATATTTTAGGTTAACTTGGATGAAAACAAACAATCATGGTTTTAAAATGCACACGAACATCACCAAACTACATTCTCCTTTTAATACACCACCAGTTACATGCACAATTTCATAACAACAATTCCATAAGTCATATACCAAGAGAAAGCAAGTTAGTGACATAACCATATCTTACATGTTGACATTTAATCCATCAAATTCTCTACATTCAAGACCTCAAGTCCACTTTCAAGTTTAGAAGGCAAAACCCTTTACCGATTAAGCAAAAGTAGGTTGTTTTACACATCGTGGACTGCTCAACGCTTTGTTAACATAACCAACATGATTTATACACCTTCTCATGCATATAATATATTAAACCATAAGATTAAACACTTACCAAAGCTTGCAAAGAGATGATCTTGTCCAAAGAGATTAGTCGCTTAGGGTTTGAGAGAGAAAAGAATATTTTTGAAAAAGTCTAGAATGAAGCATGTGTCTTTTGTTGAATAAAAATCTGATTTTTGTGCCTTTATAGTCCCTTGTAGTCATCCTTAGCCAAACGTAAATGTTTTTACTTGGTCAACTTAGGAATGGGTCATTTTTTTCCATTTGGGCCATGTCTTTCTTGCTAATTTTGGGCCTCATTTGAGCCCGTTAACACAAGACTAATTTAGCCCATTAAATTTAATACATGATTCACTTACTATCTTTAGTTTAAATACTTACATCAATGCTAAGGTCATCGCATGAGTTCAAAAATGTATGGGGTGTTACATCCCATATATCCCACTCAACATGTCCAAAATGCTAAATATCTCACTTACCTACATACGCCCTTCACTAACGTATCCTACAACCAAGCATCTTGCAACCACTCTTTGAACCCCATCTATGTCGAAACAACCCCATTCACTTATCCTGAGTATGCACCCGATCCTTCAGAAAAAGACCCCATGATACAATCTGTGGTTGAGAGGATGAAGCAACTTGAGGGAAGCAAGGGATTAAGGGGGCTTAGTTATGATGATTTATGTGTACACCCTGATGTGGAGTTACTGGAGGGGTACAAACCTCCAAAGTTTGAATTGTATATCGGGACTGGAGATCTCAAGGTACATTTATGCATGTTTTGTGATAAGTTGGCCGGAGTCGGGAGATACGAGAAGATAAGAATGAAAATGTTCATGAGATGTCTCACTGGGGAAGCCTTAACATGGTATATTAAGCAGGATGCGAAGAAGTGGAAAGGCTGGATCGCTATGGCATCAAATTTTATAGAATGGTTCGGGTTCAACATTGACAACACCCCCAACTAGTTCTATATGCAAACTTTGAAGAAAATTCAAAATGAGTCATTCAGGTACTATGCTATAAGATGGAGGTCTGAGGCTGCAAGAGCTCGACCCCCGATTGAAGAATCTCAAATGAAGGAATACTTTATTCGCGAGCAGGAGCCACAATATCTTGAGAAAATAATAACCGTCATAGATAAAAGTTTTGATGAAATCATCAAGGTAGGAGAAATGCTTGAGGAGGGCCTCAAGAATGGAAGCATTATCAATCTGGAAGCTTTACAGGCTGACAACAAGGCTATGCAGTCTGGAGAAATTGCTGAGAACAAAAAGAAAAAAGAGGTAGGTACAATGATGGTAGCCCAGGCTTCAACGAGTGTGCCCAATTTTCAAACTCCTATTACAACTCCACCTCCCTATCTATAATCTCCAATGCCATACCCGATATCTCCTTACCAAATGCAAACCCCAATGCCATATAAGACCCCACTATACCAAGCACCTACCCCATATCCACTACATCCACAATTCCAAAGCCCTGTTTACCCTGTGTATAATGCCCAACCCGCTCATGTCCAAACACCCCAGCCTTCTCCCTAACAAAATCAAAGACCCAAAGCCAATTTCCAGAAAAAACAATACACTCCCATAGCCGAACCTATAGCCCAACTGTATGAAAGACTTAAGGAAGAAGGCTATGTCATGCCCATTGCTGCTGGACGTGTGAATACTCAATCCAAGCATTTTGATCCTACCAAGGTTTGCTCGTATCATTCTGGGATAAGGGATCACACCATAGAAACATGCTATCCTCTGAAGGACAAAATCCAGATGTTGATCGACACTAAGGCTATTTAGTTGAAAGATCCAACATCACCAATAATCTGATACCAGATCATCAAGTAAACATGCTCGATGTTGTTGAATTGGTAAACCTGGAAAACTCTATCTGGTTCATCGAGAAGGCGAACGGTACACCAAAGCGGGTACCATTTGAGGTTAAGGTAGCAATACCTAAGACTCATTTCACAGTCATCAGAGCTCGCCCAACTATTTATAATCCTCATGCAGTACCCTGAAACTATGAGCAGAACACTCTGGCAAGAGTAATGGTGGCTGAAGCAGACGTCGCCCAAGGTGTCACTAGATCTGAGAGAATCTATACACCAAAAAATCTGATCCAGGAAAGTGCTAGTAAAAGTAAACAAACCGTGATAGAAATGGAGGAGAATGGTATTTGGAAAAAGATACAAGCTAAAGAGTACTCTGTGGTAGATCAGTTGAACAAGACCCCAGCTCAGATATCCATCCTGGCACTGTAGCAGACTTCTGAACACCATAAAAAGGCTTTGATGAAGGTGTTAAGTGAAGCCTATGTACCATCTACTATAATAGGGAGAGAGATAGACCACATGGTTAGGCAGGTATTCGAGGCATACAAGATATCCTTTCATGAGGATGAGTTACCACCTGAAGGCACAACAAAGCCTTGCATGTTACAATGCAACATGGAGAAAGAGTTGTATCTCGAGTGTTGATTGACCAAGGTTTGGGATTAAACATTTGTCCTTTGGGTACACTGACAAGGTTGGAGGTCGATTTGGCTAAAATGCAAAATTGGAATATGAACATGAAAGCATTTGATGGCTCCCAGTGAGATACTATTGGAAAGATCTTACTGGACATGGTAATGGGCCCTATTACTTTCCCCGTAACATTTCAAGTGATGGACATCCCCTCTTCCTACAACCTCTTGCTTGGTAGGCAGTGGATTCACATAACTGGTACAGCCCCCTCCACGCTACACTAATGTCTCAAATTTGAGTACGATCATCAAGAGGTGGTAATACATGGTGAAAGAGGATATCCCATATATGTTGTCGAGGGAAAGGAAATTCTTGATGGATAAATATTCCACACATTGAAGCTGGTTGGAAACATTGAAGAAGAGCTGAGCTGGAAAATTAAAGGAGAGAAAATGTACAAATTCAGATATGAACCAGGTAAGGGTCTTGGGGCCAGATTATAGGGAATATTTGGACCTGTACAACCTTCTATGAAGAATGACACTTACGGGTTAGGCTACATGGATGAGGATGCACTTGATCCTTCGCTGTCATTGTACCAAATTTTCCACTCTGCCGGGTTTCTTGATGATGGTGAAGATGAAGTGCTGGAGAGTCTGAAGAATTTGTTTTTGACTGAATCTGAAGAAGAAGAAGAAGATTGTAATGACATCATCAGTAAGGAGAGAGGAGCCCCTAGTTAGAGCATTGAACAAAAGGCTACACTCAGCAACTGAACTGCCACTTCATCCAGGCCTCGCCGGGCACTTGGGTAGATTTGAAAGATTTGATTTTATCTTATTATTTGAAATAAATAGACTCGATTTTGAGCTAGTTCACATCTTTTCAGTTATTTTGTTTTTCTTTTAATTTGGCATTATGTTTGAAGACTTTTAATATCATTTGAATTAATAAAAAAAAAGTTTATTTTTATTTTTATTGATATTATTTATTTTTGTTTCTTTCAGCTAAATCATTTTTTAAAATGTTGAATCTGAGATTGTGACACATAATGACACTGTGAAACATAATATAAGTGAATTAGAAGAAATGTAAGAAGAGGAGGAGCCCCAAGAATTTGTTAGTAAGGTTGAAGATCTTGAAGATAAACCCAAGGCAAACTTAGAAGAGTCAGAAATAGTGAACATAGGGAATTTTGAGACGGTAAAAGAAACCTGTGTTAGTGTTTATTTACCCAAAGATGAGAAGAAGGAGTATATTTAGTTTTTAAGAAAGCACCCAGATGTTTTTGCCTGGTCTTATGCCGACATGACAGGGCTAAGCACCTCAATAGTAGCCCACAGGATGCCCATTGATCCATCTTGTCCCCTTTCAAGCAGAAGCTTGAAAAATACAAGCCCGATCTAAGTTTGAAAATCAAAGAGGATATTTCCAAGAAAATTGAGGTTGGTATCCTTCAAGTAACTAAGTATCCAACTTGGTTAGCCAACGTTGTGCCTGTTTCTAAAAAAGTTGGAAAGGTGAGAGTTTGTGTGGATTATAGGGATCTCAATAAAGCCAGCCCTAAGGATGATTTTCCACTCCCGAACATACATATCTTGATCGATAATTGTTCCCAACATGAAACTCAATCATTTGTATTTTGCTTTGATGGTTATCATCAGATCAAAATGCATGAGGACGATGCTGAGTAAACTGCTTTCATCACTCCTTGGGGAGTCTACTGCTATAAGTTCATGCTGTTCGAGTTGAAGAATGTTGGAGCTATGTACATGAGGGCCATGATAGCTCTGTTTCATGACATGATCCATAAGTAAATTGAGGTTTATGTGGATGACATCATCATCAAGTCAAACAAAGGCACAAATCACTTGGCCGATCTCAAAAAGTTCTTTAACAGACCGAGGAAGTATAATTTGAAGTTGAATCCTGCGAAATGTCTCTGTGGGGTCCCTACTGGAAAATTGTTAGGCTTCATTGTTAGTCGTCGAGGGATAGAATTGAATTTAACTAACATCAAAGTTATTCAAGATCTTTCACCCCCAAAAGCAAGAAAGAGGTGATGAGTTTATTGGGATGCCTTAATTATATCAGTCGTTTCATAGCTCAATCCATTGTTATTTGTGAGCCAATTTGTAAGTTGTTGAAGAAGGATGCTACTATAGAATGGACGACAGAGTGTCAGCAGGCCTTCGACAAAATCAAGAATTATTTGTCGAATCCTCCCGTTCTGGTTCCTCCAGAACCTGGTAGGCCTTTATTATTATATTTATCTGTGATGGACAATGCTTTTGGTTGTATTCTTGGGAAACATGATGAAATAGGAAGGAAAGACTAAGCAATTTATTACATGAGTAAGAAGTTCACATCGTACGAGGTTCGATATTCTGTACTAAAGCTCATGTGTTGTGCTTTGACCTGGATATCTCAGAAATTGAGGCACTATCTCTCTAGACACACAGCCTACCTGATCTCCAGAATGGATCCTTTAAAGTACATATTTTAGAAACTGATGCCTACCCGGAAGCTAGCTAAATGGCAAATATTATTGAGCGAGTTTGACATAGTCTATGTCACACAAAAGGCTGTAAAAGCACAAGCATCATCTGGCCGAGAATCCCGTGGACGAGGAGTATAAGCCATTGAAGACTTACTTTCCTAATGAAGAAGTGGCATCCGTAGGGTAGGATATCTCTGAAGAATACGATGGTTGGAGATTATTCTTTGATGGGGATGCAAATTTTAAAAGAGTAGGTATTGGCGTCGTTTTGGTCTCGGAGACTGGTCAACATTATCCTGTGTCAGCCAAGCTCAGATTCCCCTGCACCAATAATATGGTTGAATATGAAGCTTACATTTTAGGGCTTCGTTTGGCAATTGATTTGAATGTCCGAGAAATATTGGTGATTGGAGATTCGAATTTATTGATTTATCAACTGCGAGGTGATTGGGCCACAAGAAATACAAAGCTCCTACAATACTCGGAATTCATACAAGATTTACACAAGAAGTTTTATAAGATAGAGTTCAAGCATAGCCTAAGAATCCAGAAAGAGTTTGCAGACGCTTTGGCCACTTTGTCTTCCATGATACAACATCCAGACAAGAATTATGTTAACCCCATCCCCGTTCACATACAAAAGCAGCCTACATATTATTTTCATGTAGAGGAAGAGGTGGATGGAAAACCATGGTATACTGATATACAGGGATATCTGAAGAATGAAGATTATCCAGAGAATGCAACGAGTATCCAGAAGAGCACCATTTGGAGGTTAGCCAATCAATTCTTTTTAAATGGATAAATCATGTATAGGAGGACTCCAAATTTGGGTTTACTAAGATGCATCGAAGCTAGGGAAGCTTCCACGTTGATTGAAGAGATACATGCTGGAACATGCGGTCCACACATGAACTTATGTTGGCAAAGAAGATATTGAGATCAGGTTACTTTTGGTTGACTATGGAGACCGATTGCATTCGATATGTGTAAAATGTCATCAATGCCAAACTCATGCCAACATGATTCGAGTTCCTCCCAATGAACTCCACGTCATTAGCTTCCCTTGGCCCTTCGCAGCTTGGGGCATGGAGGCCATTGGTCCAATGGACACAGGTTTATTCTTGTTGCAATTGACTACTTCACTAAGTGGGTTGAATCCACTTCTCATAAGTCAGTCACAAATAAGGTCGTAGATGATTTTGTTCGAAATCATATTATTTGTCGATTTAGAGTACTTGAGTCTATCATTACAGACAATGGGTCCAACCTCAATAGTGATTTGATGAGAACAACATGTGAGATGTTCAAGATCAAGCATCGAAACTCCACAGCATATAGACCATAAATGAATGGAGCAGTGGAAGATGCCAATAAGAACATCAAGAGGATAATGAAAAGTTGCTTGTTGCCCTGCTAGGATATCGCACTACAATCAGAAATTCTACAGGAGCCACACCTTATCTTTTAGTTTATGGTAATGAAGCAGTGATACCTGCTGAGGTAGAAATATTCTCTCTCAGAATCATTCAACAAGCAGAATTGAGTGACGCCGAATGGGTACAAGGTAGATTCAAGCAACTGACTCATAGACGGAAGGAGGATAAATGCAGTCTTTCATGGTCAACTCTATCAGAATAGAATGACCAAAGCTTTCAAAAATAAGGTTAAGCCGAGACACTTCTCGCCTGGACAGTTGGTTCTGAAGAGGATTTTTTCGCATTAAGATAAAGCAAAAGGTAAATTCTTACCGAATTGGCAAGGCCCTTATGTGGGTCATTGAGTTTTGACAGGAGGAGCACTCATACTTACAGAAATAGATGGCAAAGTTTGGTCCAAGCCTATCAATTCAGACGCTGTTAAGAGATATTATGTTTAAGCTATTTTTTTCGTGCTCTTTTCCCCTGTAATTGGAACTATGTTTGACCTGATTCCCGTTTAAGAGGGATACATAGGCACTCCTTTGGAGTTCGGTCCTATCATAATAAAATTCTCCTATTTCCCCTTATAAGCATGTAACTGGGGCAGAATTTTTTAGAGGATCTCAAAAATTCCATGGGATAGCATTTGCGCAACTATGATACTGGAGAAGAATTTTTGATGAAATCTCAAAAATTCATAGCAAGCAACCTTCACCTACCGAAGCAACCAAATATACACCGGGGCAGAAATTTTTGAAGAATCAAAAATTTCTAGACAAAAGATATTTGCTTATAAGAAGTTGCGTTGTCTCGAAATGTGTCACAGTCTATGATTCAATAATATTTTAATTTCCTTTACCATAACAATTTTTCATTTCTCATTTTTTGAGAGCAAACATTTTCAAAATGCGATTATTAAACTTGTTTTTATTTTTACCCAAGTGAAAACCTGGACGAAGCCTATCATCGGTCCATGATATCAAGCAAGGAGAAAGTACGCCAGTCATAGAAGAGGCACAAATCAACCTTCCTCTTTTACAAACTTACAGTTTTTTTTGTGTGCAGGATGACAGGTACAGTTGCACGAACTACTCTATTTTTGACATGGGAAAACAGCTAAGCTACCCTATCTACATTGCATGGCTCCCGCAAGAGTCAATATTGCATGGCTCCCTCAAGAGTCCACACCCCAGTTCATCTACATAAATCTACATCGCATGGCTCATGGAAGAGTTAATATGGCATGGCTCCCGCAAGAGTCCACACCGTAATGCATCCACAGAAATCTAGATTACACGGCTCCTGCAAGGTTCAATATTGCATAGCTTCCGCAAGAGTCCACACCGCAGTGCATTTGCAGAAATCGACATTGTATGGCTCCCGTAAGAGTCCACACTGCAGTACATCCGTAGAAATCTACATTGCACGGCTCCTGCAAAGGTCAATATTGCATGGCTCCCGCAAGAGTCCACACCGCAATGCATCCACCAAAATCAACATCGCATGGCTACCACAAGAGTCCACACCGCAGTGCATCCGCAGAAATCTACATTACACGACTCCTGCAAGGGTCAATATTACATGGCTCCCGCAAGAGTCCACACCGCAGTGCATCCGTAGAAATCAACATCGCATGGCTCATGCAAGAGTCCACACTGCATTACATCCATCAAAATCTACATTGCATGGCTCCCGCAAGAGTCCACGTCCTAATACATCCATAGAAATCTGCATTACATGGCTCCTGCAAGAGTCTGCATTACATTGCTCCTGCAGAATCCGCAATCAAGCATACAAATTGCATCAAGCTGCTGACCTACATCAAATTATTACAGGCTAAGCTACTCAAATCATCCAATGTCACATTATGTCATTCAAGACAGATATGCTTTCTTTAATCATTATATAATTACCCTAAGGCGTTATAGTTCAAAGGAATCATCTTCATAGCCTGCGGACATCATCTCATAGCCTAAGGGTTTATTTTCTGCTTATCATGCTCCGAAGGCATCATGGTCTAAAGGCATCATTCTCATGGCCTACGGACATCATTTCATGGCCTAAGAATTTACTTGCTGCTAATCATGCTTCGAATGTGTCATAGTCTAAAGGCATCATTTTCATGGCCTACGGACATCATTTTATGGCCACGGATTTACTTTTTGCTTATCATGGCCCTAAGATATCATGGCTTAGAGACATCATCCTTGCCGTCTCAAAACAAATGCTCATGGTCTAACTGGGAAATTGCATTATGTTTAAATACTCACAACAATTACTCATCATTTATTTGATCCATATGCTCTAACCATTTTATCTAGGTATACTAGAAAGTGCACAGGTAACAAAGGAATAATGAGTTAAGAATGGGAGTAACCCACACTCCTGTTTTCGAGATAAGATTCCACTTATCTCTCGGTCACTCCAATACAGCTTAAAACTCATTCACCTCTCATTCTCACAATTTTCATTCAACTACTGTTTTAAATTCTACCCAGTCCAAACTCATCGGCTCATACTACCTTTGTTGTTGCCCGTTTACCATATCATTGGCATTATTTAGGAATATGTTCGTTCCTAAACCTAGAACTACACAAGACCTGATTCTCGTAAACCCGAGATATGTAAGCGACTTGGAACCAAGTCTCGGCCTCACTATTTTGACAAACTCTCTGTTGCTTTTTAACTCCAGTAAACCATTCTTTCGGTTGGACAAAATTGGATACTACGTCAATGTTCGTTGCTCGACAATTCCTCTATCATTCCCAAGGAATGAAGGAGCAGCTGTTGAAACCCAATTTTGACCTCCCGATATTTCTCCCGGGCTGCTATTTTATCAAAAAAATTAGTTTTTAAATTTTTAATTATTATTTTGGTATCAAATAAATTCCGACGTTTCGTACTCATAATTTTTAAAGTCTGCAATTTATTTTAGCATTTAATTTTATCCTTTTATATAATATATATAATTTATTAATTTAAATATAATATTTTACATAATTTTATCAACATTTATCAAAATATTTTCGCAAATATGCATACTCATAATTTACAAAAACGTGGTCCATTACTATCGTTATAATTATTTTTATTTTTATTTATTATTATTATTATTATTATTATTATTATTACTATTATTATTATTATTATAGCATTTCTTAAAATTCATATTCATAATTTATAGGCGTCTAATTTATTTTGAATTATTATCTAATTTATTTTGAATTATTATCATCTATTTCAAATAATATATTATATGTCATTAATTTTTGTTTTATTCATAAGTAATCGAAGAATAATGATTTTATGACGTTGATTAATTTTATTAATATTTTATTATATTTACTAATTTATTACTATATTTATTAATTAGCAGTCAAGTTCAATTCAATTTTTTCCTAATTTATTTAATTTCTAGCCATTTTATACCCAATTGTGTGTCAATTCTAACCCAAATTGGTTTAATTTGACCCCAAATTGAATTCCCCAATTTTGACCCAATTTTAACCCATATCCGACTCGAATTCTTGAATTTTGATCTCAATCGTTGATCAAATTCGATCAAACAGTTTAGATCAAATCCCACATTTCTTTCCTTTTTAATTACACCTAACCCCCCAAAACCCTAACCATTTGTTATCAACCAGTCGCCACCCCCATTATCAATTTCCCTCTCTTTCCACGATATCCCCAGCGAACAAACACCACCATCGCCTGCACACACCACCGCCTTCTCCATCTCCCTCAAACTCCAACCTCATCCCACGACCTCCGGCCAGACATGGCGGAGGAAAGCCACCAGAAAACCTTCATCACTACCTCACCTCAATCACCGTCGAACTCTACACACCATCGCCCTACTCTCTCCCGGCCATATCCCTCTCTCCGACGACTCCCACCAGCAAAAAACCAGTCCACATTATCTTTTTTATATAATGTGTCATTTCTGTCTCCTCGCTTATCTGTCTTTATGTTCTTACGCATTTCATTATTTTATCACTTAGATAATTGCTAATTAAAACTGAGTTGTATGTCTAGCTTATTAATTATTTTAGATTTTTAACACTTAGTTATTATTAAGCTAATGAAAATAATTGACCTTTGTTTATCACATAAGATCCCCACGTAATATATGAGTTCGGTCGGAACCCACATTTGTGAACCTCAAAAGGTGTCTAACACCTTCCTTTCGTGGTAGCCTGAACCCTTACCCGAATTTCTGGTTGATGTAGACTAAATAATTAAAATAAGTTCGCAATTTAGTCTCGAATGGTGTCCTAACGCACCTTAATCCGTTAGGTGGCGACTCTTCTCTCTTTAACCATCCCAAAAAGAGTGGTCACGTCGAATCCCGCTTTTTGGGAGAAATGGGGCTCGACAAGCATTCTATAAACTTTTCTCGGCCTTCACCTCATTCCACGCCTGAGGAGTTTTACTCATGACCCTTTTGCAATCATCCTCAATCTTGATCTTGGATTCATACCAACTATGAACGTCAGCCTACGTCATGACTTTGAACTCCGTCAAGCTTTCTTTCAGCTTGAACAAAGCAACTAAATTCTTGGGATTTAGGCTCTTAGTAAAAGATTCAGCAGCCCATTCATCAGGCACCACCCATAGCTATATTTTTCCTTTTGAAATCTAATTACAAGCTCCGTATCTCCTTGCACTATCTTGAAAGCATCCCCCTCTGGGGTCAGACTTTTATAGCTCTAGCATGAGCCCTAAGAAATCTATCTGCAAATATATTAAATAAATCGATAGAATTTTTTTGGTAAGAAAGAGTACCAGACTAGGGCTTCCCAAGGTAAGGTTTCATCATATTTCTTCACCATCACGAATTTGGCCTCTTCCATTGTCAAGTCATTCCCATTTACAACCGTTGTGAAGATATACATATGTTTTTAAGGATCCAAAGTCCCATTGTATTTGGCAATGTCCGACATTTTGAACCTCTTTGAAATAGGTTTGGTCGTTGCTCTGCCCTTGTAGGGAAATTTGGCATAGCTCTTTGAGTCTAGCCCTTTGATGATAGTAAGGACTCCCAGAATACGTCTTATGCTATACTGGAGTTCTGCGCCCTACGCCTTTATCTCCCCCCTCAGCAACTCTATCACGGACACTATGGAAAGTGTCAAGGCTTCATGCTTATCACATGCTTTCCTAGTTTTACGTCCTTAAAATCTATCATCTAGCTCTTCATCGTCATCCTCTTCATTTTGTTTGGAGTCCCTTGAGCGGTTCCATAATGAATCTCCTCCATCCTCATATCTCGAGCCTCCATTCTCGCCATAAAGTCCTTCTGAGTTTCAGCAAAGCTTTAAAGGATCTTTTGGAGACCTTCTAAGTCAGCTGTTCTTCCTTCTGCTCTTTCCTCCTTGTCGAGGAGGCTGCGGCTTATGTTATGAGTATTTATATTTGTTAAGTCCACATTGAAAAACAGACTCTCATTGCTTGGGTGAGTCGTCTGCCTGCTGGAGTCGGTCAAGACTGGAGGCTGAGTCCTTGTTGCCTCCTTAACCGCGAGCATATCCACAGTCCATTCTCTATCATTAGCCATGACTCTTTATCTGCAAAATAAAATACAAACAAGCTAAGAAAGAACAAACAAGATTCAAACCACACAGTTGCTCTGGCCCCATGGTGGGTGCCAAACCGTTTATCGTGAATTTGATAAAGTTGAATTTGTAAGTGAGTCAAGAACATGCATTATGATTGAGCCTAGTTTTAGGACCGATTTACTAGCAGTTTGATTACTAAACCATAAAGGAAATCAACGAGATATAAAGTAACGAGATAAATAAAGTAAAGCAAACAAATTTAAACAACTTCGATGTAAAAGCTAGCGCGTCCAAGATATAATCTGAGCTATTGATAGAGGCATATGACCAATATTTAAATGAATAACAAAAAGTAAGGAAAATGCTTGGAGATCAAGTAAAACTATTGTATTCAGTAAGAGAATGAGAGAGTTTGTTGGATTTAGTGCCTTGTGTATTGTATTGTTTTGATGATTAACAAACCCAATAAAGGGACTTGGTTGCTAATTTGTGCAGGCACTGATTATATAGATAGATGTTTAGTTTAATTGTGCTAGCTGGATCCGTACTGACATACCAGCAGGCATTGTGGTGCATTATAGTGGTCCCCATTTGTCATCTAATGAAATCCTTTTCTCTCCAAGGCTCATCCTCATATATATACATCATTATATGGAGAGAAACCTAGTTTTTGCACATTCTCAAAAAGGACATTCTTCTTGAAAAAGCTGTTGGTTTTCACCATTGAAGACAAAGCTTCAACAACCTAGAAACTAGCTTGCTCATAGTGAAAAATGTATTAGTTTCTAGGTTGATTAAATCTTTGTATCCTGAGCTTAAATTGTAAACTCACTCCTCATCCTGAGATACTGTAAGGGTAGTTGTTTTTAATTCTTTTCGATAAGGTGAGTAGCTAGTGTCAGCTACTGGAGTCTTCACTTTGAAGTTATTATGAAGAAATGTTGGAGTAGAGTTTCTGCAAGGGGTTAGGAATTAAGAGGTTGATTCCTAGACTAAGTTTAGCTAGAGAAGGCTAATGAGGTGTTTCACAGTAGAGGTATTGTGAAGAAATATTGCAATGGAGGTACTCCAAAAGGGTTAGGAATTAAGAGTTTAGTTCCTAGATTAGATAAGGTTGTAACCGTTTGTTGCTTGATGATTAGTGAAGTTGTTAGCGAAATCCTACTGGGTTTGATCGTAGTTTTACTCCCTTGAGAAAGGAGGTTTCCACATAAACATCCGTTGTCTTTTACTTTCCTGCTGCTTTCATTGTGTTCTTATTATTGTTGAATATCCTCATATATGGACCTGGTATTTGATCAGGTCCTTGTTACAGTGGTGGACTCTTATGAACTAACAGAGTTGATCCCATTACAAGAGAGGAAGAATGATTATTTATAGTTTACAACTTTGGACTTTAGCCAATCACAATTTGATAATAGTGCACTAAAGGACTACGACCTCTGTTGTCACGCCATGTGTCGGCCTCGTCATGAGCCATCGAATATTCCCTTGATGCTCAGTCCCGTACAGGTTCGTCCGCGCACCTGAGTGGTCTGACATACTTGTCTCCAGCCTGTCCTTTGCGTCGTCATGTCATCGGGAGAGGTAGATGGATGAGTTATTATCCCATACGATTGTTCGCCCTCATTGTCGTTAACCCGAGGGAGACTTCTCGAGGCCTCTCCACTTGTTGCCATGACGAAGTCTTAAGTTGCTTTACCTGATTGTGTCACGTATCCTTAGGCGGATTTCACCCCATACAAGTACTACCTCTAGTACTAAGCGGGAAAAAATCGTAATATGAAGTTGGTGTATTAAAAATAACATGAATTACATAATTTCTACAAAAAAATATTTATTTACAAAAATAACCCCCATAAATATGGTGGAAGGGATGTGGAAAAGATTTTGAGGGATATTTGTTTCTTTAATCATGCTAATGCATACATTTGAATCTATTGCATTATTATCATAAATTTTGAAGTATTAGTAATACACCCCTCAATACACAATAGAGTGTATAATTAATGCAAATATTAGATATACATAGATTAAAAAATAATACCAAACAAGGTACTAGCAATACACAAGACTAATGCATGCATTATTCTTTTTAATACACTCTATAAAACGACCCCTAAGATTTTAAATTGTGAGCATCCAACTATTTGTATTTAACAAGTAGTTTTGGAGCCCAACTGGTTGAGAGAGGTGACAATACAAGAAACATCTTACAAGCTATTGTCAAAGCTGTTAATCGGATCCCTCTTAAATTAGTTATCATGTTTGGATTTTTGACACTTAAATTATATGAATTTTGATCAATATTTTAAATTATATTTTTTAAAATTAAATTAACATAAAGAAATTTACAACATATAGTTCTTTTCGAATAATTTTTTACCATTTAAATTTTAATTATAAAATATTAATTTGATTTAATCTAATTTTAACTACGAAAATATTAAATAAATTAACGCTCGATAAGCTAACAACTTACTTGAGTAGCGGGGAGTATACCTCACACAAACTAATAAATAGATAATTTTGCATAATTTATTAACAAGGCAGAAGGCGACAGCGTCAAGCTTCTTCTCTCTTGTAGATCTACCATGAGTACCACCAGGTAATCCTTTTCTTCTCCCGCTCCATTATTTAATGGACTAATAAAAGCATTCCCCAAAAGCATGATTCAACACAAAATCTTTAGTTAAAATCTACAGATCTATACCCAACTTGACAAACCTGAATTTATTTATATAAATTAAAAAATATAATTGCCTCATCATATAAATTGTACAGCTAATTTCATTTCTTTTATAATTTTTCGCGAGTCGAGACCAAGAAGACTGCTAAATTCATTGATATTTGATATTTCAACAACAATAACATATTCACTGTAATTCTATAATTAGGGTATAAAAAAGCAGTGTGTATGCAGATTTACCCCGACCTCCAGCGACAGATGCTCCACTCAAGTTAGCTAAATTCATTGATAGTCCATATTACTGTTTTCCTGAATTTACCGGAAAACTTCATCCACAACTGGAAGAAAATTATAAGATCTGGATGGCAGTTAAAAAAAGTTACTCCTATAAAAAAGCACAAGCAAGTTATATATGCTTCACAAGGCAAAAAAGTTTCCTTGTAATATAAAATCAAATATCACTCTGAAATAGGTATAATCAAAGAAAAAAAAAAGTGAAAAAAAAAAAGGCACTCATAAAACCTGGTAAAAACAATCCTACTGCTACAAGTACAAGTTACAATTCGAGAGCCATTGTACATTGGCCAAACTTATTTCAGATCTAAGACATAACAGCAAATTTATCAAATAAATAAAAAAGAAAAACCAAGAAAAGATAAAGTTACAACAATAAATGGCCGAACCAAACGAAGAAAACAGGGGCCACCAATGCTCCAGCATTGTATCTAAATCCACCGTTCTTATCTGCTTTCGAATCCGCCACTTTATCTTTGGGATCACCTGCCGGAGCATCCGCTGGAGAAGCCGGCGCTGGCGGGGACTTGTGTTTCTTCCCCGCAGGTTTAGGAGACTCGGCATCGGCCTCAGGAGTAGGGGCTGGTGCTGGGGCAGGAGTTGGTGCACCTTTGAACAATTCTACAGGCTCTAAAACCTCATCAATCGAAAAAATCGCCACTGGCGATTTATCAAATACGGTCCCAGTAATCTTGGCAGTCACTATTTTGGTCTTCAATGTGACATCTTGACCATCATTTTGAACAACGAAATCGTAATTATTAGCTCCATCCGTAGCTAACGTGTTCATCAAGCCATTACTCGTTCTCAAACTCGATAACGATTGATAAACTGGAACGCCATGATATTCGAGAACCGACTGTTTCCCATCAGCAGTTAAGTTTTTGAATTTAGGTGAAAAGGCTTTCATTGCATCGTCGGTTGGGCAAAATATAGTGAGACCACCTTGGACATTGCCCTCGAATGTTTTCTCAGCAGGGGAAGCTGACAATGTATCGGCGAAATTTTTGCATCCGTGAGTTGACATTAGAGATATGATACTCATTGCTGGAGTTGGAGCTTCACCTTTAGCAGATGGCTTGATTTTACTGATCTCAGATGAACAATATGGAAAAATGACTGCAAGAAAAATAACCAATGTCTGAAGGAGCTTCATTTTCTTTGGAAGACTGAACGAGTGAGAGGGGGACTATGGGTAATGTGTGGAGTGGACAGTGGAGTGATGTTTAGTGAAGTAAAAGGTGTGGGTACTTGCCGCTTTGGAGTAGTAAGATCTGAAGGGGACTTCCTATATAATTGACCAGAATGGACGTTTTAATTACAGATAATGCCACTGAGGAGTGGGGTATTGCTGACTGGCTGGCAACTGGGCCAGTGGCGGTCTGGTTGATTTGGTTGTTCTCGTTTATGTTCAGGTTTGCTATGAGTTTTTGGGAAAACTTGTTGGAGAGTGATTGTTTCCAAATTTAACACGCACCTTCAAGCTCAAAGTTATATTCCCACCTCCCATATTTGTTCTTCACGTTATTAAAAATAATTATTTCAAATTAGAGTGAAGTGTTAAAAATACACCTAAACTATCTTCGTTTTTTGAGTTTCACACCTAAATTAATGAAAGTGTGAGAAACACACATAAACTATCACTTTTAGTTTGAGAACCACACCTAAACTATAGTTTGTAGTTTGAGAAACACACCTAAACTATCACTTATTAGTTTGAGAAACACACCTAAAAGTTGACTAGACCAAATATTTATTTACAAACTCTTTAGGTGTGTCTAGCAATTAAAAATCAGTCCACGTGACATATTTTTATTCTTTTTTACTAACACATTATTTTTTTTATTTTTTAAATATTTTTATTCGTTTTGAGGTGTGTTTCTCAAACTAATGAGTGATAGTTTAGGTGTGTTTCTCAAACCCTCAATAGTTTAGGTATGAAACTCAAAAAAAAAGGATAGTTTAAGTATATTTTTGACACTTCACTCTTCAAATTACTTAAAATAAATTTTTTAAGCGATAAATTAGTAAAATTATATTTCTTATTTATAGTTTCTTAAGAAAAGTGTTCTAGAGCCATGATTTTCACTAAATGAGTTCAAAATATGAAGAAGTAAACACCCGAATTAGTCGAAAGGAGTTTAACATTTACTATATATACATAAAAAATAATTTTAATCAGGTATAAATAGTATAATTAATTTTTCGAACCCCATAACTCCAAGCTGGCTCTGGACCCGCTTAAAGGACGTTGTGATCATATAAATTTTAAATATATTAGTCCAAATAAATATGGTGGATTAATATGATTGAATTAATTATTTAAGTCCAATAAATATGGATTTAATTAAAGCCCAAAATTCATCGGGCTAGTCCATTAATTTGGGCTACAAATAATGAGCCCACTTGGTTAAGCCCAATATGTCATCTTATTCTAGAGGCCCAATTTGGTGTCACGTGGCATGCCAAGTCAAGTGAAGGAGCCAATAGGACCGTGCCACATGTCAGAATGATGCAGTAAGCCTAGTAAAATCAAAGGCCCATAAAAATGCGACATGTCACTTAAATCTGATTGGCCAAAAGAAGCTCATCTTCACCATGACTCTTTTCTTCCTACAACTATAAATAGGGATCTCATAATGCAGAAAAAAGGGAACCAACAATTCTAACAATAAGCAAGAGAAAGCTCGTGGATCAAACACCATAAATTTCTCTACAAGCTACAAGTTCAAGCATTCAAGTTCATAAACAACTGAAGATCAAGACGAAGATTCAAGATCAAGCTCAAAAGCCCTTGAATCCAAATTCACAAGTCAAGATCAAGTTCATCAAATTCACAAATCAAGTTCAAGTTCATCAAATTCAAGATCAAGCTCGAAGCCCTTGAATTTATATTTGAAAAGGTGAATCAGAGGATTCATAGAGATTGTAACACTCACATATTGAAATCAATAAACAATTGTTGCAATATTTTTCTGTCCCGATTATTATTTTTCTCGACACGAATTTTATTGTCTATAAATTCTGGCACATAGTACATACCAATAAATATGAATTTAATTAAAGCCCAAAATCCCTGGGGCTAGTCCATTAATTTGGGCTACAAATAATGAGCCCACTTGGTTAAGCCCAATATGTCATCTTATTCTAGAGGCCCAATTTGAGGATTCATAGAGATTGTAACACTCACATATTGAAATCAATAAACAATTGTTGCAATATTTTCTTGTCCCGATTATTATTTTTCTCGACTCGAATTTTATTGTTTACAAATTCTGGCATGCCCAGTGGGACAATCTCTACCGCTCATCTCAACTTTCCAACTTCAAAGTTCAAGAATACCGAAATGACTTCCAAGAAGGTCAACTCTCAATCCACTGCCCCTAAGGCTGCTGATTCCAAGTTCTTCGCCGAGATAGAAAGCATCCTTGATGTTACTCTTGGAAGCTGTGGGGCTGTCACAAGGAGCAAGGCCAACATGATGAGGCAACAAACACATCAAGTGTTGACGACATCAACTCCAGTTTTTGGATCTTCAACCCCAAAAAGAACAAGGTCCTCTACAAGTTCTTTAGAAGAAGGAAGCAATGTGGCAGAGAAAATTAAGAAAACTCTGGCTCTACTTGATCTCTCTGGTTCAAAAAACTCTGGGACAAAGAACGATGGTCATTCAACCAACATGTCATCTCCACTTACTCCGCGCGAGCCAAGGACTTCAGAGATCAACTTATGTGACAATCTGTGCTACTCTCCGATGTCTCCGATAATCATACAAACAATGGTAACTGATGTCTCATCCATGGAGGAGCAACTTACGAATATGGAGAAAGCGATTGAAGGTTTGACCAAGTATGTGCAAACTCAAGACACTCGAATCGATAAGTTGATGGATCGAATGGAAGGCTTAATAGATGGAGATTCTAGTCATGAACCTGGAAAGGCTCCAGAAGTTCAAGAGATAGATCCTCCTACCAAACTGACACCACTTACTAAGGAGGTGTCAGTCTATGCTGACGGAATAATCCCAATTGATCAATTGAAAGAGTTCATTGAAGGGACCCTCAAGGACAAGTACGACATTGCTACCAAGTCTTTCCTGACGTATGTCAAGCCTTACACTGCTAGGATTGATAGCTTCAAGATGCCTGCCGGTTATCAACCCCCCAAATTTCAATAATTTGAGGGCAAAGGGAATCCAAAGCAACATGTCGCCCACTTTGTTGAGACATGCAACAACGCCGGAACATACGATGACTATCTCGTCAAGCAATTTGTTGCTCCCTAAAGGGAAACACCTTCGATTGGTACACGAACCTCGAGCCCAATTCCATTGATAGCTGGGAGCAACTGAAGCATGAATTCCTAAATCATTTCTATAGCACGAGGCATACAATGAGCATGGTACAGCTCACAAATACTCGTCAAAGAAAGGATGAGCCAGTTATCGACTTCATCAATCGATGGAGAAATGCTAGCTTAAACTATAAAGATAGGCTCAGTGAAACTTCCGCAATAGAGATGTGTATCCAAGGAATGCACTGGGAACTTCTCTATATTTTGCAAGGCATTAAGCCAAAATCCATTAAAGATTTAGCTACCCGTGCTCACGACATGGAGTTGAGTATGTCTTCTGTTAAAAAAAGAGTAGCGCCCATCCATGACCCTCGAAAGGGAAAGGACAAACAGGAACCCAGGAGATGGACCAAGTTTGTCCCCAAAAGCGACAACAAAGAATCCATGAATGTCAACGTGTCTCCTGTGAAGCTCACCACAAAGGTAAGCAAGAAGCAAAGCATAAAGACGATTTCTCATAAGCGTCCAAACCAAAAGTTGACTTTCAAGGAGATGCAGGAAAAAGAATACCCCTTCCTTGATTCTGACGTTTCCAAAATTTTTGATGAACTTCTTGAGCTAAAGCTCATTGATCTACCAGAAATGAAGCGGCCCGACAAAGCTAGAAAAACTGATGACCCAAATTATTGCAAGTATCACAGGCTTGTGGGTCACTCTTTGGAGAAGTGTTTTGTCTTCAAGCATAAAATCATGCAACTAGCTAATGAGAAGAAGATCGTGCTTGATGACGAAAAGGCCAGTTCTCATCAAATCTCCATCACTTTTGGCTCACTTGATCCGATCCAAATCTGTAACTTCAAAGAGCATAATGAAGAATTATTGGAGCATGACAAGTCTCTAATTGATGAAGGTTGGAATTTGGTGACTAGGCGGAGGCGCAACAAGAGGACATGTCTACGAAAATATTCATACAAGCAACCAACTAGAAGGAGAATGGTGAAGAAACCAATGAAACAGAGGTTAGTTGAGTTTCCAAAGAGGGCGAGTGTAGTGGAACATCACCACCAAAAACCACGACGTCCTGTGAACTTCGAAGAATTTTTGCCAAGTTGGTTCTGTGCAAAGACTACTCAAGACAACATTGAGACATTTTGTTTCAATACTGACAAAGAAGAAGCAAAGGGTGAAAGCCTATTAATAGAACCTCCTTCTCCTGAAAAGCCTACTAAATTTCTTCACCAAGAAGCACATGTATGTGATACAAAAATCACATTTACAGATAAGGATCTTTTGTTTGGAGAAACACTACACAATCGTCACTAATATATGGTAGGTCATATTCTTGAGAAGAAAATAAATAGAATCCTGATAGATGAAGGGTCTGGAGTGAACATCCTGCCTATTCGCACACTGAAAGAACTTGGCATCACAACTGATGAACTTACTGAAAGCCATTTGATGATCCAAGGATTCAATCAAGGGGGTCAGAGGGCCATAGGATCCATCAAGTTAGAGATCCATTTGTACAATTTACGATCAAATGTATTGATGCATGTGATTGATGCCAAAACTTTATATAATATATTGCTTGGTAGGCCTTGGGTACACGAGAACAAAATTGTTTCATCCTCCTACTATCAATGCCTGAAGTATCTTGAAAATAGAGCGTAAAGAAAGATAGTGCCCGATGACAAGCCATTCACTAAAGCTGAATCACACTTCGCAGATGCAAAATTCTACTTGAAGAATTATATCGTGAAGGAGAAAAAGATTGATGATGTCACATCAATCAAGTGTGATGATCTTGCAGCTAAGAAGGTCGAGGTGACTGTTGAAAACATTGTCATTAAAAAGCCTCCCTCAACTTTAAATAAAGGGAATGTCGCGTACTTAAAGAAGAAGGCAACTCCTATGCTCCACTATGTACCAAAGGTGGGGAAAGAAGTATGACACTCATCCGATGTCCAAAATAATATACTAGGGGGGCTATCTCTTCCGGTAAAGAAAATCGATGTAATAAATTTGTCCTCAAAGCTACTTGGGGAATTTGTGGCTCAAAATTCATCTCGAGATATGACACTTCCTTCAAAGCGTACGAAAGAAGGTTTTGATCCAAATGCTTACAAGTTATTTGTAAAGGCTAGATACAACCCTAATGAGCCATCAAATTTAGGAAAAATCCCATCAAAAGCCACTACCAAGCAAACGTGCGAAGGCTTAGGGTACATGCCGCCACCGTCGGTTCGCATCTCTATAAGAGGGGTAGCTAGCGACTACATCACTGTGGAAGAGGAGCCCACTACTTCCAACAAAAGGCCTTCTGTCTTTGATCGACTTGGAGAATCAACCACAAGAACTTCTGTGTTTGAGAGGTTAGATCCACTGAACAAAAAGAAGAGTAACAAACCTCGAAGAAGTTATCAAGGCATTATGACTTACTCTTCACCTAAAATCCAGAAGGATTTCCAAAGTTTGATTCTTTCTAGAATGAGGCGACAGACGAAACTTGTGGTTTCGTGCAAGGAGGTATTAAAGGCAAAGACTCATACTGTGGTTTATACCAAGGAACATGAGGAAGACAAAGAAAGTGTAGGCTCTTCATATCATATTAAAACCCAGAGTGAGTACGATACATCATCTCTAATAAAGGTTGAAGAGTTGGAAGATATTTCCTGGAGTTGCCATATATCTGTCAATGACAATAATCCTCAAGAAGAGGAAGATGTTGGAGATGCTCCGTCAGAACTTGAAGAAGGAGTAAAGACGATAATAGATCTCCTAAAGAAAGTTAATCTTGGCACTGATGAAGATCAAGGCCAACTTTCCTAAGTGCTTTTCTAGAAATGGATGAAGAAATCGTTTACATGGACTTACTCAAAGAATATAAGGATGTTTTGCTTGGAGTTATAAGGAGATGCCTGGCTTAGATCCAAAGGTAGAAGTTCATCAGTTAGCAGTCAAGAATAGTGCTCGTCCTGTTAAGCAGAAAGACGCTTCAGACTCGACTTGGTTCCATTGATTGAAAATAAGGTTAAAAAACTCATTGAAGCTAGCTTTATTTGTGAAGTTAAGTACCCCACATGGATATCAAGCATTGTTCTTGTACGGAAGAAGAATGGTCAAATTCGAGTTTGTGTCAACTTTAGGGATCTCAACAACGCATGCCCTAAGGATGAGTTTCCAATCCCTATTCTAGAGTTGATGATTGATGCTACTACTGGTTTTGAGGCGATGTCTTTTATGGATGGATCATCTGGCTATAACCAATTCCGCATGGCACCAAAGGATGAAGAGCTCACTGCATTTCGTATGCCTAAAGGTATTTATTGCTACAAGGTGATGCCTTTTGGTTTGATGAACGCTGGTGCCACTTATCAAAGGGCTATGCAAAACATCTTTGATGATTTACTCCATAAAAATGTTGAATGCTATGTGGATGACTTAGTGGTAAAGTCAAGAAAGAAGAATGACCATTTGAAAGACTTGAGAATGGTATTTGAGTTGCTCCGAAGATATCAGCTTAGGATGAATCCGTTGAAATGCACCTTTGTAGTTACTTCCGAAAAGTTCCTTGGTTTTATTGTACGACACCGAGGAATTGAAATTGATCAATACAAGGTTGATGCAATTTTGAAGATTCCCGAACCTCAAAACATTCATGAATTAAAAAGTCTTTAAGGGAAGCTAGCATATTTAAGGAGGTTCATCTCAAATTTGGCGGGAAAATGTCAACCATTTAGCCATCTCATGAAGAAGGGTGCCCCTTTCGAATGGGACCAAGCTTGTAGTAAGGCCTTTGAAAATATCAAATCTTACTTGATAAAGCCTCCAGTTCTCACGGCACCTATACCTGGAAAATCGTTGATTCTCTAATCGCTGCACAAGAAAGGTCAGTTGGAGCATTATTGGCCCAAGAAAATAGTGAAGGTAAAGAGAACTCTCTTTATTACCTGAGCAGAATGATGATGCCAAATGAACTGAATTATTCACTTATTGAAAAGTTGTGTTTGGCGTTGGTCTTCTCAATCCAAAAGATGAAGAACTACTTTCAAGCTCATGTTGTTCATCTCGTGTCTAGAGCAAATCCCATCAAGTTTGTAATGTCAAAACCAGTCCTCAGTGATTGACTTGCAAGGTGGTACCTTCAATTTCAACAGTTTGAGATCATATATATCCCTCAAAAGGTCGTAAAGGGACAGACATTAGCAGACTTTTTGGCAGACCACCCAATACCAGATAATTGGGAGCTAACTGATGAACTTCCTGATGAGGATGCAATGGTTATTGAAGTTCGACCTCCATGGAAGATGTACTTTGATGGTGTGGCACATCGTGGTGGAGATGGTGCTGGAGTAGTGTTTGTCACTCCGCAGGAAGAGGTTATCCCATACTCCTTTACTTTGACACAATGTTGCTCCAACAATGTCGGTGAATACCAAGCGTTGATACTCGGACTTGAAATGGTTGTCGACATGAAGCAACTACAATTACAAGTCTTTGGTGACTCCCAATTGGTGATCAAGCAGCTCTTGGGAGACTATGAAGTCAAAAAGCCCGAGCTACGTCCATATCATAGTTATGCTCAGAAGTTAATAAGATGGCTTCGAGAAGTTACCCTCCAACACGTGCCAAGAAAGGAAAATAAGCAGGTCGATGTATTGGCTGCTTTAGCTTCAACCCTTACTCTTTCGAATCAAACACGAGTTACTATTCACCAAGAATGGGTAGTACCACCACCGGCTGAGGAGGAATATACAGAAAACAAACTTGAGCATCTCGTAGCTGTGTCTGAAGCCGTAAAGGTAGATTGGAGACAACCAATTATTGACTACTTGTGTTATGGAATACTTCCTGAAAATCTAAGAAAAAAGACTGACATCCGTCGTTGCGCACCTCGTTACCTTTACTACAAGGACACGCTATACAGAAGGTCATTTGAAGGAGTACTCTTACGATGTTTAGGAGAGAAAGAAGCAGTTCAAGCTTTGCAGGAAGCTCACTCGGGAGTATGTGGATCTCATCAGTCTGACCCGAAGCTCCACTTTCACATAAAAAGGACGGGATATTATTGGCCAACGATGGTGAAAGATTGCTTGGACTATGCTAGAAGATGCAAGGCCTGTCAATTTCATGCGAATTTCATACATCAGCCTCCTAAAATATTACACCCCACTATCACATCTTGGCCATTCAATGCTTGGGGATTGGATGTTGTAGAACCACTACCAAAATCTTCTGGTGGACACTTGTACATCTTGGCTGCGACAGATTACTTCTCAAAATGGGCCGAAGCTATTGCTCTCAAAGAAGTAAAGAAGGAGAATGTTGCAAACTTCATCCGAGTAAATATCATCTACCGCTTTGGAATTCCCCATTACATAATAACTGAAAATGGCAAGCCATTTGATAACAAGATGATGAACAAGATTTGTGATCTCTTTGGTTTCAAGCAGCGTAAATCTTCTATGTACCATGCTGCCGCCAATGGTCTAGCTGAAGCATTCAATAAGACCTTATGCAACCTATTGAAGAAATTCGTCTCCAAATCCAAACGAGACTGGCATGAACGAATGAAAGAATCGTTGTGGGCATATAGAACAACTCATCGCACACCAACGCAAGCAACCCTATACTCACTTGCTTTTGGAGTTGAAGCAGTCCTACCACTGGAGCGTCAAATACCTTCTTTAAGACTTGCGATTCAAGAAGGGCTCACTGAAGAAAAAAATGCTAAGTTACGTCTTGTGGAGTTAGAAACTCTTGATGAGAAGAGACTAGAGGCTCAACAAAATCTTGAATGTTATCAAGCCCGTCTATCTCGTTCTTTCAACAAAAGGGTTCGCTTGAGGTGCTTCCAAGTTGGATATCAAGTCCTAGCATTAAGGAGGCTCATTATCATTTCTCATAAATCTGGGGGCAAATTCACCTCTAAGTGGGATGGACCATATTTCATACAAGAGGCATATTCAAATGGTGCTTACAAGCTTGTCGATGCAGATGGCGTGAAAATTGTTCCTATCAATGTCAAGTTCTTGAAAAAGTACTATCCTTGAAAGGAGATGGCGCTCCTTAACGCATGAGCTTAAACTGCATGTCACTCCTGGCCCGCAAGAGTATAAATTGTGTACGGCTCATAAAAAAAAATGTCCGCTAGGTTGAAAATCTCGAAAGAGACGACTAGGCAAAAGTTAGGATCCAAAAAAAAAAAAAACTCTTCCAGAACTACTTTGTTACTTGATCCTCTTTACCGAGGTACGTACGCGCTTAGAATTTTCATTCTAAGTTCAGTTGCATGAGTGTCAAAAAAATACATGTTCCCGCTTGATCCGCCACACGAAAGTTAAGTCTGCAAATATTCTGATTAAACTTTGGGCTTACACAAAATGTTCATGACTCAATGAGGGCAAATCTCCATATAAAAGGTAAGCTTCTGCAATAGGATTTGAGACCCTCAAGTTCTCCGAGCCTACAAGTTGAAGTTGTAAGTCTTCCAAGCTTGCGAATTGAAGCGTGCATGTTGAAGTCAAAATTCACCAAGTCAGTAATGTTGAAGTCTCAGGTTCACCACATCTGCATGCTAAAGTCATCAAAGTTCAACAATTCTACAAGATGAAATCTCAAATCTACCAAGTCTGCAAGTTGAAGTTATCAAAATTGCCAGGTTTGCAAGCTGAAGTCTCCAAATCCGCTAGGTTTGCAAGCTGAAGTCTCCAAATCCGCTAAGTTTGCAAGCTGAAGTCTCCAAATTCGCCAAGTTTGCAAGGTGGAACAGTCAAAACCTCCAAGTTTCAAGTTGAGGCCTTCTAAACTTCCACGCCTTAAGGCGGACGAAAATTTATCCCTTTGCACCTTAAGTTGGCAATTTCACGAGTTTATCCTTAAAAGGATCTATAAATCTCCATGTCTTAAGGTGGACGAAATTTGTCCCTTTGCACCTTAAGCTGGCCTTTTCTCGGGTTTATCCTTAAAAGGATCTATAAATCTCCATGCCTTAAGGCGGACAAAAATTTATCCCTTTGCACCTTAAGCTGGCCTTTTCACGGATTTGTTACGTAAAGCATCCAAAATTGAAGCCGAACTTGTCAGGTTTCAAGGTGATGGAGGCGAAGTTAAACTCTCACACCTTAAGTTGATTGTTGCATAGGGACCAAACTTGAAGCCGAACTTGTCAGGTCTCAAGGTGATGGAGGCGAAGTTAAACTTTCGCACCTTAAGCTGACCCTTCATGAATGTTATATGTTTGAGATCTACCTACAAAAGAAGAAAGAAAAAAGACAACACAGAAAAAAAAGGGTCTTTGCCTCGGGCAACATAAGGTCTTTAGCTCAGACGGTGTAAAAGTCTTTGTCGCGGACTATGTAAAGTCTTTGCCTCAGACGGTGTAAAGTCTTCAACTCTAAAAAGTCAACACTTTGGCTCAGACGATGTAAAGTCTTTGCCTCGGGCAACATAAGGTCTTTAGCTCAGACAGTGTAAAAGTCTTTGCCGCGGACGGTGTAAAGTCTTCAACTCGGACAAGGTAACACTTTGGCTCAGACAACATAAAGTATTTAGCTCAGATGGTGTAAAAGTCTTTGCCTCGAACTGTGTAAAGTCTTCAGCTCGAAGAAGGCAACACTTTGGCTTAGACGGTGTAAAAGTCTTTGCCGTGGACTATGTAAGGTCTTTGTCTTAGACAATGTAAAGTCTTCGACTCGGACAAGTCAACACTTTGGCTCAGACGATGTAAAGTCTTTGGCTCAGACAACATAAAGTCTTTAGCTCAGATGGTGTAAAAGTCTTTGCCGCGAACTGTGTAAAGTCTTGACCTTAGACTGTGTAATGTCTTCAACTCGAAGAAGGCAACACTTTGGCTCAGACGGTGTAAAAGTCTTTGTCGTGGACTATGTAAGGCCTTTGTCTTAGACGATGTAAAGTCTTCGACTCGGACAAATCAACACTTTGGCTCAGACGATGTAAAGTCTTTGCCGCTGGCAACATAAGGTCTTTAGCTCAGATGGTGTAAAAGTCTTTGTCGTGGACTATGTAAAGTCTTTGTCTTAGACGATGTAAAGTCTTCGACTCGGACAAGTCAACACTTTGGCTCAGACGATGTAAAGTCTTTGCCTCGGGCAACATAAGGTCTTTAGATCAGACGGTGTAAAAGTCTTGGTCTTGGACTATGTAAAGTCTTTGTCTTAGACGATGTAAAGTCTTCAACTCCGACAAGGCAACACTTTGGCTCAGACAACATAAAGTCTTTAGCTCAGATGGTGTAAAAGTCTTTGTCGCGAACTGTGTAAAGTCTTAACCTTAGACTGTGTAAAGTCCCGTGGATTATGTAAGGTCTTTGCCTCAGACGATGTAAAGTCTTTGTCCTAGACCATATGACGTCTTTGGCTCAAGCAATATAAAGTTTTCAATACCATCGCCTGCCAAAAAAAAAAAAGAGAGAGAGAGAAAGCAAAAGCATGACAAAAAGATATTTACCTAAATATTGGAGTCCTATTTCCAATGGAATAATCCACTCGCAATTTCAACGGTCCCACACCTAGATATGATTTATCTTGTGAAGCCATGCGAACCTGAAATGGTAAACGTATTAGCATACAGGGGCAACTTCAAAAGGGTATCTAGAACGATTCTGAAGGTGTTAAATTTTAAATTTTATATATGTTTTAGCTGCACGTGTCTAGTTTCTATATAATCAAGCGGCTTGTGATTTCGTCATTCCTACATCAAGATATGCAAGTTTTGGTAAAGCTGCGCAAATCTGAAATTTTCAGCATGACAGAATGTAAACCAAAACTTCAAAATATTATATAAAATTTAATTGAAGGAGTTTAATTCTAAATTTTGGATATGTCGTATATGAATGTGTATGATTTCTATAGAATTAAGTGGATCATGATTTTGATACTTTCACATTGAAATACAATTTTTTAGGTGTCATCACGCAAATCTGAAACTGCTGGTGCGTCAAAATCCAAAGGTAATTTCGGGATAACATCTGAAAATATCCCGAAAGTATTAAATTATAAAGTTTGGATATGTTATATATATTTGTGTCTAGTTTTGGAAGAATCAAGAGGCTTGTGATTTCATCATTCCTACTTCGAGATATCAAGGTTCTAGTAAAGACGTGCAGATCTGAAATTTTCAGCATGATAAAAGTTAAGGCTAATTTCAAAATATTGTCTAGAATGATATTGAAGGATTTTAAGTCTAAATTTTGGACATGTTGTAGATCTTGAAGTCTAGTTTCTGTAATATCAAACTGTTCATGATTTCGATATTTCTATAATTTGATATGAATTTTCTACCACTAGCATGCTGGGCTAGAAAAAAAGTGACGAAAATTAAAAGAGAAGAATATATTACCTAGCATTGTGCTCCTTTGTGTGACTCCCGATGCTGCAATGTCAATATAAGAGAGAGATTCCATCTATTTATAGATGCAGCAAGGCATTAATAGTCTCCTTGTTGAAATAAAACTAGGAGAAGTTTTCAAGTCCTTAAGGAGGGGGCATACTCCTAATTGGAGTGGAATTGGGACAGTTCAAGTTTGTAGGAATATAGACATCCTAATTCTAATTGAAGAATGGTTAGTTATGGAGTAGAAGAATTTCATTCTCAAAATGGAAAGGAATATCCTGAAGACGTGCAAACAAGGAAAAAGAAAAAGAAAAGTCAATTAATTTATTTTGAACTTGCACGTGGACCTAGAATAAAGGGGTTCCATAAATATTAAGAAATTTTGCATATCCAATATACCCATGATAATTTCTGTGCACATAGCACTTCGTCATGATATATACATATTTTTTTCACACAAATTTCGGTGCAAGTAAAAAGTCAAGTCAATACTTCGAGCCTAGTCTTCGAAAGATTAAATATCTCCAACAAGTCTCGAAGTGAGGGCATTTGTGATCATATAAATTTTAAATATATTAGTCCAAATAAAAATGGTGGATTAATATGATTGGATTAATTATTTAAGTCCAATAAATATGGATTTAATTAAAGCCCAAAATTCATCGGGCTAGTCCATTAATTTGGGCTACAAATAATGAGTCCACTTGGTTAAGCCCAATATGTCATCTTATTCTAGAGGCCCAATTTGGCGTCACGTGTCAAATGACGTGGCATGCCAAGTCAAGTGAACGAGCCAATAGGACCGTGCCACATGTCAGAATGATGCAGCAAGCCTAGTAAAATCAAAGGCCCATAAAAATGCGACACATCACTTAAATCTGATTGGCCAAAAGAAGCTCATCTTCACCATGACTCTTTCCTTCCTACAACTATAAATAGGGGTCTCATAATGCAGAAAAAAGGGAACCAACAATTCTAACAATAAGCAAGAGAAAGCTCGTGGATCAAACACCATAAATTTCTCTACAAGCTACAAGTTCAAGCATTCAAGTTCATAAACAACTGAAGATCAAGACGAAGATTCAAGATCAAGCTCAAAAGCCCTTGAATCCAAATTCACAAGTCAAGATCAAGTTCATCAAATTCACAAATCAAGTTCAAGTTCATCAAATTCAAGATCAAGCTCGAAGCCCTTGAATTTATATTGAAAAGGTGAATCAGAGGATTCATAGAGATTGTAACACTCACATATTGAAATCAATAAACGATTGTTGCAATATTTTCTTGTCCCGATTATTATTTTTCTCGACTCGAATTTTACTGTCTACAGGCGTGTAAAAAAAATGAACTAATATGGAGCGAAGGGAGTAATAACATTGTCATTAACTTGAAAAGGACCAGAATCTTCATTTTAAATTTTAATCACCAACTCATTAGATGGATACTACTCCTTTCGGTTCTTATTCACGTAGGATTGTTTTAGGAGAAATACAAAAGCTGAATTGACATGTGTTTTAGTAGCTTTTAAGTGTAAGTTTGTAAACTGTTTATGCTGTAGCCGAAAGCTTGCTTTGCTCATTTATTTATTGCATTTGCTCATTTGGAACATAACTTCAAATATACGGAATTGAAGTTGGCAAAATTTGTGTCTCAAATTATAAATTGTATTTAAAGTTGGTAGGTCGTATACGTGATTGAACTTCAGCTTTATATGACTAAAATTTATGCATTTTTGCATGTACTTCACACATATGGTTGAAGCACGACTTTTTTTGCTTGACTTAAGTTATACATGACCAAAGTTTAGCCAATTTTTACATGCACTTCAGTCATGTATGATTGAAGTTCGCTTTTACCTGCGGTCATTTTTTCCTACAATTCAGTCACATATATGACTGACCTTAAGTAATTTTTTCATGCATTTCAATCATATTTAGCCGAAGTTCAATTATTTATGCTAATGTTTGACTAAACAAAATTTTATTCAAAAATACCTCGTTCACCGAAGTTCAACAATCCAAACTTGACCAGACAAAGGCATCACTATCATTAATTTATTAAAACAACAACAAATCTAACTGCTTCCTTTTGTCACCTTCACGCATCTTGTTTTTCCTTTCCCCAACTAATTAAGATCATCACTACATGAGAAAATATAAGACATAGCTATAGCACCCTGTATCATATTCACTCAAGTAGGAAGAGTACAAAAAGTGAGACGACCCAATACTTGAAGTTGTGAATATGCCCACAGGATAGTAGGACTCTGTAGGAGGTGGAGCTTTTGTCTAAAGTGTATCAACAATGAATACCTATCAAATAATTTTTTAAAATTAGATTATTTATATATTACAAATACAAAATAAATGGTAGTGTTCAAATAGGACACGCGGTAAAATTTTTATCTTTGAACTTGATATTGAACAAGAAATATTGATATAAGTTAATATATAAATATATTTGTTTTTATACATATATATTTTAAAATTTTGATATAATATTTTCTTTCAAAATTTATTTAGAAATATGTGCGGCACTTGTTTGAAATGTAATATGTAATATGACTATTAAGAAGGATCTATTTTATTTATTTAAAGCTGGTGGTTCTATCGTGTATGGGTACTTTCTCATCAAGATTTATTTAAATATTTCAATCTTTTTACTTTTTAAATTTCACAGGGAAAAAATTATTAAAGCTTTTATAATTATTTCCATTTGTGAGATATAATTTTTTTATCAACAATGTTAAGAAAGGTCAGCATATACCATTTGTATAGATGTCATATTGAGTTTAACATTCTATATTGCATTATTAGCAGCCACAGGCTATTTTTTTATATTTTTTTTGAATATTAAAATATATGAAAGGAAATAATTATCATGCATTACCATGATTTAATCAATAACTCTAATGGATTGAATTTGTATTTTTTTTATAAAATCTAGAAAGGCAAAAACTAAAACTGAAAACAAAAAATCAATATAGTTGATTTCTTTCTTTTAAAAAAAATTTATAATCTAGAACCGAATAAAATAAACACCACTAATTTCAAGCATATTGAAAAGAAATAGTAAAGGCGAAATGGATGAATTATTTCTTCTATTATCCTTTATGGACTCCTTGATCTTGTTAAAGTGAAAATGAAACAAAGACATACCACGTTCACTCGCATTTTTTTCCTCACAAAGGCTATTAGGAAACAGATATATTCTGTTCTAAGATTTCTATTACGCTTTTGTCGTCTTCCACTTACGCCGAGTCATTTCTAAAATTGTTTACTATTGAACTTGAATATGTGATAGAAATTGATCACGTAAGCGAAAAATTAATGCTAAAACTAGTTTAATTTATGACTCTTCTTAGGAAACTCTTCTCCTCTTAATTTATGTGATAATTCTTGTAATTTTTTTTAAAAAAAGAAAAAAAATTATATTCATACAAATATTTTGATCACCAGATGACGTACTCAATCGAATAAAATCACACAAACTTTCAAATAATAGAAAAAAAATAAAAAATCTAGCTGGCATGTATGTGCCAGTAATATGATGCCACGTGATTCAACAGCAAGGCCTCCCCACCGACAGGAAGCCACGGCTCCGTGGCTTGTGCTAGGTTTTGCGTGTGATGGTTCTCGATTCTTTGTAAAGCTACACCCAAATTTTGTTATTAATATTTGTTTGATCTAATATTATCATTAAGATGTTACCAGGGTCAACAACTTTGTTGAAATCTGAATTCTGACCAGGCTTCTTATATCAAAACATGAAAGCTGCATATGGATTTATAAGCACTCAACATCAGCATATTACTGAGCTTTTGAGGCAAAACATTTGTTGATGTTTGAAATATACTAATTAGCGTTTAGAGGAAATAAGAACCGACAACATGGGATAAATAAATCTCTCTCTATATATATATATATATATATAAAAAAAAAAAAAAGTAGAAGTACCAGAAGAAGTCAAGTGGCAGCACACTAGAAAGTCATGTGGTAGTTTTAGGACAAAGCTATAAATATTATAATAATAATTTTGAATTGAAAACTTAAAGTGCTTAAATTTGAAATACATTATCTTTTTTTTAAAAAATAAATAAATTTCATTACCTTAAAAATAGAAATCCATAATTGAAGAGTTCTAATAGACTTTTACTATTTCAAACTTATCTCTTTTAAAATTTAAATGTTATAAAATAATAGTAATAGCAATAGTAATATGTAGTAGTGGCAGTATCTATTCAATCTTATTAAACTAAAACTAACGTGCAATCTTATTACACAATATTAGTAGTAGTGGCAATAATAATAATAAACAATAGTAGTAGTAGTGGTAATAATAATAATAATATATATATATATATATATATATTAGTGGTAATAATAATAATAAACAATAGTAGTAGTGGTGGTAATAACAATAATATCTATATATATATCTATATATATAGATATATATATATATTATATTAAAAGTGTGAAGATCTTAGAAAAGTGACTCAAACTTTTTGTCTTTCATTAAAAAAATTCGCAAATAGACAAAATCATCTTTTCACTTATTTCCTTAAATTATTATAATATTAAATAGTAACTATAATAAATATACAGAAATAAAACTCCTAAATATATGGAAACTTATACGGTCAAGGTTTTCTAATTCTTTTTTTTAAAAAAAAGAAAATGTATGATTGGAAAAGAAGTTAGTCCTTATTAGAAGTAGTCTTCAACTAATTGCCCACGTTGATTTCCTTTTTTTTTAAAAAAAACAAACATAATAACACTATTATAATTTTTCTTTTAAGAAAATGTATAATTGGAAAAGAAGTTATTCCTTATTACAAGTAGTTTTCATCTAATTGCCTACGTTAATTTCTTTTTTTTTTTTAAATCCACAAAAAGAAAAAAAAAACATGATAACACTACTATAAATATATTTGATGTATTATAATGAATGTCTACTTTGTTTCTTTGGATAAAAGTTAGGATTAATTACTTTAAGACTAAGTTAGTTTCACCTATAAATAAAGGGATTGTTCTTCATGGTAGAATACTTACGGATGTCAATTCTTGTGTCGATCAAATCCAATTAATTTTTTTGTTTTGCTTTGTTTTTGCAGCATCTAACCATCTCATGTATGACTTTCCGGTAAGTTTTTATTACGTTATCCTTTGATTTGATTATTATTATTTATGTCTTGGATTTAATGGTTTGGTTTGTGTGTAACTCTCATGGCATTCTCAATTTCTCTTCCAGTCTTTGTTCATCCTCAACTCCGGCATGTTGTTGCAAAAATGTCTTTGTTTGACACAATTGTGTTCTATATATGTTATTGTTCGTTCCCCTCTTTTAATCTTGGTATATCATGTGTTACAATCTAGATTCTAGAATGTTTCTTTTACTAATGATCTTGCTTAAATTTCTTAATTACGTAACTTTTCTTGTATGTCATAGTTTAAGAAAAATAGCAATTATATATAGGGTTCTAGGGTATATGCAGTGAGCTACTTCTTTGTTGAAACCATGGTAAGTCTTCTTCTCCATATGAAGGTTGTTGTTTGATTTGTTTTTTTGGCTCTAACTTTTTGGTGCATATGACTAACAATATTTTTAGTTTGTTACAAACTACGTCACTGGTGCTTTCTTTTTTGTTGTAGGTTGGATCAGTGGCGGACCCAGAATTTTATACAAGTGGGTTCAATCACTAAATAGGAAACGATTTAATAGCCGATAGTGTAAGTAACGTCGAGCACAAACAAACATTTGCTCGTTTTTCTTTTTTCTTTTTTCTTTTTTTTATTAATAATATAATATCAAAATAATAGTTTTTTTAAAAAAAAGACAGCACTTTTTTATTTAACAAAGTTGATCAAAAATTCATAAAATTACAAAGAACCTATTAACATTTTCTAAAACTAAAATTAAAGTAAACTAAGAAAATATATATAATTTCAACGAAAATAGTTGCATATTTTAGCAAAAAAATAATGAAATGGAATACTAAAATTCAATTATAAAAAGTTAAATATTTTTTGAAGTAAAATAAATTTTAGATTTTTATTGAATTTGAGTAAGGAAGCCAAAATTTTCAAAGTAAAATAGACAAAAAAAAAAACTGATAAATTAAATATGATTGGTCACTTGTTTTTTATTTTTCGGAAATATGGTAAGACAATGGGCCCCACCATATGACAGTCAACCAAAAGCAGAAAATTGCAAGCATCAATGCAGCAGTTGGCAAGATTCGAACGCGCATGCTATTTGTGAATTTGAACCCACTTTACCGCTACTCCACAACAATCTCTTGTTTCATGTGGGTTCAAGTTAATTCTTATAATTGAATTTCATAATAATTTGCCTTACATAAACAACAAATTTTTCGACGAAGCGGGTTCAGTTGAACCCACATGACAGTGCGTGGGTCCGCCCCTGGGTTGGATCGAGTGGAAATTCTTCTTCCATCAACTTTGTGTAGCTTTGGACTTTATCTCAATTTATAACTAATGTGTTTATTTCAATGTCTTCTTCATATCACTCGATTATCGTATTATTTTGTTGTAGTAATTAAAGATAAAAATAGAATTATACAATATTAAGTAAGAGTATAATTGGAAACAGAAATTATGTAATAATGAGATTACATTAAAATCAACTGTTTCATAAAGTGATGCTTTTCATGATTACCTAACCATGAAATCAAACCTTATCATATTTACGATCTATGTTTTCTAGGTTTGTTTCTCAATCTACCCTTTTTCAAACAGTCAACCAAAAGCAGAAAATTGCAAGCATCAATGCAGCAGTTGGCAAGATTCGAACGCGCATGCTATTTGTGAATTTGAACCCACTTTACCGCTACTCCACAACAATCTCTTGTTTCATGTGGGTTCAAGTTAATTCTTATAATTGAATTTCATAATAATTTGCCTTACATAAACAACAAATTTTTCGACGAAGCGGGTTCAGTTGAACCCACATGACAGTGCGTGGGTCCGCCCCTGGGTTGGATCGAGTGGAAATTCTTCTTCCATCAACTTTGTGTAGCTTTGGACTTTATCTCAATTTATAACTAATGTGTTTATTTCAATGTCTTCTTCATATCACTCGATTATCGTATTATTTTGTTGTAGTAATTAAAGATAAAAATAGAATTATACAATATTAAGTAAGAGTATAATTGGAAACAGAAATTATGTAATAATGAGATTACATTAAAATCAACTGTTTCATAAAGTGATGCTTTTCATGATTACCTAACCATGAAATCAAACCTTATCATATTTACGATCTATGTTTTCTAGGTTTGTTTCTCAATCTACCCTTTTTCAAATAGTATCTGTAGGGGTGTACATCGGTCGGGTTGGTTTGGTTTTTTTACTAAAGAAAACCAAATCAATCATGTCGATTTATTAAATCTATAAACCAAATCAAACCAACATAAAATCTGTTTTTTCGGTTTAGGTTTTAGTCTTTTTTTTCGATTTTTCGATTTTTCGATTTTTTGGTTTTTCTCGATTTTTTTATAATCTTTAGTTTTTACAATTATGTTATGATTGTAGTCAAGATCAAGTATGCTTTCACTCATGTGCTAGTGGAAAACCACAATTATGAAAAACGAGGAGTGGAAGGAGGAGCAGAGAACTCTCCGAAAACTAAAAAGTAAGATGAAAAGTGACTGAAGAGTGAAAATTTTTAGATTTTAAGTTTATATTGAGTTTCAGATCATTTAATTATCAATCAATAGATAAATATTACAACTTAAAGGCTCAAATCTGAATATATATATCTACATCTACTTTCTAAATATTAAAAATTAATGACATTAATTTAAAAAGTATTTAGAAAATAGATTATAATTAATATTTTTTATGTATAAAAAGTTAAAATTATATATATATATATATGTTCGGTTTGACTTTTCTTTGCCTTACACCAAACCAAATCAAGGATGGTCGGGTTTTTTTTCTAACGCCAAACCAATCAAACAAAACCACAAGTCAATTTTTTTTCTCGGTTTGTTTTGGTTCGTCGGTTCGGTTTGACTTGGCGGTTTGGTCTGTACACCCCTAAGTATTTGCTTAGAATTGCCCGAGGTTAAATTGTATGGTAGATTCTTGACCTCATAGATCTTGAGAAGAAAATGAAGTTAGCAGGTTATGTGCTGGATCTTGACCCTTCATTACACGATGTAGGCGAGGAATAGAAAGAGCAGCTACGTACTTCAATTCTATGGCATAGTGAGAAACTAGCCATTGCCTTTGGTTTAATGAAATTACCACAAGGAATGCCAATTAGGATTTCAGGAATCTGAGAGTTTCTGGAGATTGCCACCAAGCCTCAAAAGTTATATCAACGATAGAAAATAGGGAAAGCATTGTCATACAATAAGGTTTTCACTATTTCAAGAATGGAGCCTGTTCTTGTGGTGACTACTGGTAAACTATTTTGAGAGTGACAATATTTGTTATAGGAAATGTTTAATTCTTTATCCGATATAAGAGTAAAATAGTGATTTTTGTGTTTTCTTAAAGGAAGATAGGTTTTTACTATTTTCCTTCAATTATTATATTCTTATTTTTATAATATTGACTCCTAAAATATAGGAAAGAATTGTGGTAAAATAAAAACTTTTAAATCATGTTAAAAAAATTAAGAACTCCTTGAATATATGGTGAAAAATATAAAATTAAGGACTTCTAAAAAATTTGAAAAGAAACCTCATAAAATAAATATATGAAAAGAAATTAGATAGCTATTTTTAATAATAAAAGAATTCATGTGGTAGGTTTTCTTGCACGAATGCACACAAAATGTAAGCTCACATTCACTATCAAAAATAGGCCGGATATAAGCACAATTATAGAGCCTATGCCTATAGGCTATATGAATATCAAGTAGATTCAAAGTGAGTAGTTTTTTCAATAGAGCCAGTTGATTCCGGCGATTCTGTTGATGAAACAGTCAATGAAGAAAGACATGGTTGGCAATTTTAGGAGAACATTATTTTTGCTCGATATTTATTTGTTCCTAGTAATATTTTATTTTAAAACCCACGTTTAATGAAAACACATTTAGAAACACTTTTATGCAATATTATATACTTCATTCTTTTTGTATGTAATTTTTTTATATTTATGTAAAACACACGTGCAATGCACGTATCTTAAACTAGTATATATATAAAAGCAAAAGTAGAAGCACAAGAAGAAGTCAATTGGCAACACAATAGAAAGTCATGTGGTAGTTTTAGGACAAAGCTATAAATGTTGTAATAATAATTTTGAATTGAAAAATTAAAGTATTTGAATTTGAAATACATTATCCTTTTTTAAAAAAATAAATAAATTTCATTATCTTAAAAATAGAAACTCATAATTGAAGAGTTCTAATAGAGTTTTACTATTTCGAACTTATCTACTTTAAAATTTAAATGTTATAAAATAGTAGTAATAGCAATATTAATATGTAGTAATGGCAGTATCTATTCAATCTTATTAAACTAAAACTAACGTGCAATCTTATTAAACAATAGTAGTAGTAGTGGTAATAATAATAATAAATAATAGTAGTAGTAGTGGTAATAATAATAATAATAATAATAATAATAATAATAATAATAATAATAATAATAATTATTATTATTATTATTATTATTATTATATATATATATATATATATATATATATATATTATTATTATCTCATTGATTTCAAATATTTGAATTTTAAAATACATTATCCTCTTAAAAAGAAAAATTGAATTTGAAAATACATAATCCTCTTAAAAAGAAAAAAAAAATCAGAAGCATAAAAATAGAAATCGAGTTACTCGTACTATTTCATAAACTTATCTCTTTCAAATGTTATAAAATATATTTAAATTCATTTAATTTAAATAATAAATGAAAAATAATAATATTAATAATTAATAAAAGGCATTTTGTAATAGTGGTCATAGTAATATATTTGACTTATTATAATATTAAATGAAATATAAAAATGTTAATTATTATAATAATAATAATAGATAGATAAATAAATAAAAAGTAGTACTAGCAGTAGTAATACGTGGTAGTACTGGTAAGTAGTAGTAGTAATAAAAAAAATAATTATAATACATAAAAAAACCAGTTGGATTGATTTCAAAATTTTCTCTAATTAAAATTTATAGATTATAGGATAAATATGCATTTTATTTGAAAAAGAAAATGAAGGATAAGGAAAGAATAATAAAATGTTCTTCTTATAACAAATTGATATGATATAATATTTAAATTTGAATTTAAATAGAATTTAAATGGGAATGAAATTCTAACTTCTTAACTTCTCCTATATTTATAATACTTATTTATTACTATTATTATTGTTGTTATTATTATTATTATTATTATTATTATTATTATTATTATTATTATTACATACATTAATAATAATAATAAATTTAAATATTTAATTAAAAATAAAATACAATAATAACTATAATAATAATAATAATAATAATAATAATACTAACATTGGTACGTTGGTACATATGATTCTTGTCGAGGTATTCAGGTCATTGTCTGCATGTACTAGAGGCCATAATTTCTTCGGGGGATGCAACTTGTTGTTGCAAATATAGGCAATGGAACACTTCTATCGTCGCAATCCACAAATGGACTACACCATTGACGCGCGCAGTAGAATCCAAAGCCACGAAAATCGTCTAAGGTATTGGATCGCACCCACAGGAGAGGCAGAATGGCGCGAGTATTTGACTAATCTTACCGGAGATTCCATCCAATGGAGGTATCCTTGGATGACAGGATTGGCTTTCGTCAGGACTCGACACCTTTACTTCATTGGGTTAATTGGTCTAGGAGGCATTCAGCCGTACACGCCTCTTCGAGTTCTGAGACAGTTTGGCGTTGTTCAGGATATACCGTTGTGGTCAGTTATGGTGCTACATGAGGACGGTTATGGTGATTCAGTTCCAGCAGCACGTGTGAGAAATTTACAAGCAGAATGGGACTACATGATTACACTACACATGGAAGGAAAAAGATGGTACACACCAGAATATTACGCATGGCGTACGACCGTGAGCCACATGGTTCAACCAAGTGCGGATGGATTCAGAGGATTCACAGATATTCAGTGGGTCGAGTGGGTTAGGTAAGCAGTACTTCGTCGCATGGACCTCACCACGCCAATGTATAATCAAATAGTTCCAGGCTCAGCTGATTATCTGATACCGATAATCGAGGAGGATTCGGACGAGTTAGAGGAGGAAGTGGAAGAAGATCCTGAAGAGGACCCCGAGGAATGGATGGAAGAAGACCCCCAGGAGGGTTCTGAAACTGGCTCCAACATTTATGATCCTGAAGATGGGGGGGTGATGGATACAGACTTGCCACCTGAGTATAACTCTGATGGATCCCAAGAGTACCATCCAAGGTCATATTATGACGTGAGTGACAATGATGATGATGATGACATTGTATTGCCTTAGATTTGTTTTCTTTGTTGTGCTTTTCCTTTCTTTCCCCTAAAGAGACGCATGGCCAATCCCAGTGTATGCCTTTGCAGCTGCCCATGTACTTTCAATTCCTTTTTAGGCTTCTTTTTCTCTATTTCATTGTAATCTTTTGAAGCCATATTTTCTTAATGAAAGTCGTTTATTCCAAATCCAAATGTGTTTAAAATGGATCATCTATCATCAAACCGATTGCATTGTAGGCCCACCTCTGGCAAAAAGAGGACCCATATTAGGACGCGTTTTGAATGTCGCCAACTTGGCATATATATATGTTACTTATTTGTTACATTTTCCTATATCTACCAAACTAACATGGTTTCCTTTTTTCTTTCTTTCTTTTCTTTTCTTTTCTTTTCTCTTTTGTTCATTATTAATCCCAAAGACAAGAGCGTTGATTTGTGTCGACTTGCAAACTGGCTGAGTCACAATACAACCTCTGATCTAAAGGAAAAATGACGGAAGAATCCAACAACGCCTCGATAGTACCAATAGATGGTGCCGAAATTTCCCAAAAGCCGATAGATACTCAAAACGACGAACAAATGGCTAACATGGCTCAGGAAATTGAGATCTTAAACGAAGAACTGCGTCAAGTGCGGGACTTGACTAAGCTTACGGCCGCTACCTTCCCCACTCAATTCCAATTTCCAAATGTTGAATTACCTCTAGTCTCCCCCGCAAATTTAACAAACCCACCTACGGAAACACCACTTGTTCCCGCTTGTACTCAAGCTCCACTTGCTCCTCCACCTGCCACCAGGGCTGCACTTGATATTTCATTACCTATTCAAAACTTCACTGTTCCCATTTACCCAACAATGCAACACATACCTGAGGCACACGTCACTCGTGAGATACCTGTGCCATCGGTATATGCTACTGAAGCTCCTACCTTTGCAACATCCATGGCTGTCAAAGTCCCGTATGAGGTCGATCAGTATGTGGGGTTGGAGAAAGATTTCCAATTGAATGGAGAAAGGTCAATAGTAGCTCAACTCGAAAGTCTGAAAAGGGCATTCAGAAACATGCAGGTCACCAGAGGAATCGAAAGCTTGGATTATGATGACTTATGCATCCATCCAGACATCGACATGCCAATTGGGTACAAACCACCGAAGTTTGATGTATTTGATGGAAAGGGTGATCCTCATGCACACCTAAGAGCCTACTGCGACAAGCTGGTCGGTGTAGGAAGGAACGAGAAGTTGAGAATGAAGTTGTTCATTCGAAGTCTGTTAGGAGAAGCTTTGACTTAGTACACTCGCCAAGACCCTCGTAAGTGGCGCGATTGGCAGAAGATGGCTGAAGATTTCATGAGTCGTTTCAGGTTTAATACTGAAATCACCCCAGATAGATTCTCATTGGCCAATATACAGAAGAAGCCATTGGAGACATTTCAGGAATATGCATGGCGATGGATCCTAGCCCACTAGACGAGAGTGAACTCTCCAATTACTTTATCCGAGCCCAAGAAGGTGTTTACTTTGACAAGATGATGTCAATGATGGGACAAAAGTTTGCAGAGTTGGTCAAGAAGGGAGATTTCATAGAAGAAGGCATCAAGTCAGGAAAGATTTAGTCTATGGTTGCATTGCAAGCCGCAAGTAAAGCCATACAGTCAGGTTCCATCGGCATTAACAAGAAGAAGAAAAAAGATGTCTCAACTATTACACCATACTACCATCCTGAAAGTTCTTCCTACCATTACCCTAACAACCCCCAAATTACTGCACATGTCCCTGTATACAATACTCAGCCCCACTATAATCCACCGCGAGCTCCAGTACACCAAAATCCACCAAGACCATATGCCTCTGTCCAAGCTCCAATTCACCAAAACAGACCAACATATGCACCAAGGCCACGTCCAAATCTTGAAGCAAGAAATACCCGCATCTACACACTTATTGCCGAACCTTTGGCTCAACTATTTGAAAGGTTGAGGGCAGCATGATTGTTGCACCCAGTCGAAGGGAAGACCCCTGATCCAACCTCTCGAAACTTTGATGGAAACAAACGATGTGCTTATCACTAGGGAGTCCAGGGGCATGACACAGAAGAGTGTTATGGTTTGAAGAACCAGATTGAGTCTCTAATCAGAAAAGGAGTGATCAAATGCACCATAGCTCCTCCAAATATTAATAATAACCCTTTATCGAATCATGAGAATTGAGAAGTCAACATGATTACTCTAAAGGAAGAGTATGACTTGGAGGGAGCTATTGTGCCTACTTGGAATACAGAAGAAGTTGCCACTACATCTCCAGCGCAACCTTTTATCACAGTCCAGTTAAGGGAGCCGTTGACTATTCAAACCTACCTGCCGAAAGTTATAGTAACCACTGTAGCTGCTGGAAAGCCTGATTATGACACTAAAGTAGTCCCATGGGACTATCGAACGGAAGCCAAAGGCAAGACGATAGACGCTACCGTAGCTCAAGGGATGACCAGGTCAGAACGGTGTTATGCCCTAGAGGATTTAAATTGAGGGGTTTCTGGGAAAGAATAAAATCCAAAGAAGAATGTTACCGATGCTGAAGCCGCACAATTTTGGAAAAAGATGCAACCTAAGGACTATTCGGTCGAGGAGCAGCTGAAGAAAACACCAGCCCACATATCCATTATGTCCCTGCTTATGAGTTCTGAAGCCCATAGGAACGCTTTGATGGAAGTATTAAGCGGAGTTAGCATACCGAAAGAAACCACAAGTGAAACTTTGGCTGCTGCAATCGGACATATGGTGGAAGCAAATAGGGTCTCTTTTCATGATGATGAGTTGCCGTCAGAAGGGGCTGGACACAACAAAGCACTTCATATCACCATCAGATACTACAATAAGGTCGTGAATAGAGTTCTAATCGATGGTGGTTCTGATGTAATATCTGTCCATTCTCCACTCTGAGAGATTAAGGTGTGAATATAGAAGAGATAAGGGAGAGTCGGGTGAAGGTCAGAGCTTTCAATGGATCGCAAAGGAGCGTCATTGGAGAAATCTACCTAACATTGCAAGTAGGGCCAGCTGAATTTCCCATTTTATTTCAAGAGATGGACGTAGCGTCCAGCTACAACCTATTGCTGGGAAGGCCATGGGTCCACATGGCGAGAGTAGTTCCCTCAACTCTCCATCAGTGTGTAAAGTTTGAGTGGGGTCGCACGGAAGTTACCATTCATGGGGAGCTCAGTCATCCCATATATTCTGTTAATTCTGTTCCAGTCACGGAGGAGTTAGATGGAGCCACTTTCCATACTCTAGAGATCATGCAAGCTGCAAGGATCAATGAGGAAGTAGAGTCGGTTGAAGTGAAAATGTCGAGTGCAGCAAAGATTGTTGCGTCTGAGATGTTAAAGTATGGGTATCAGCCTAAGACAGGACTAGGACTAAATGCCAACGGTATAATTGAGCCAATCCAGCTAAAACATCAACTGGGCTAGGATATGAATCCACTTCAGGAGAGGTGCGTGGTATAGGATTAGGTAAGACAGTGTTTGTGCCAACCCAAGTTCCAGCTTCAGAGCAAGCAGTTGATGGGGACATCATAGAAGGAATAGGGAATCTGTTTGTGGCCGTGATCGAGGAAGGACTGGAGATAGATCTCAAGGAGCTGACTATCCGTGATGTTGAGCCTGGGGAAGTCTTGCAGAATTGGACCATCAGCCTAACCCTGTTTCAGCAGGAGTTCTGGTAGTGTAGAATCGTAGTTAATTTCAAAAAAAAATTTGCATGATCAATTGAGGCTTGAATCATGCCTAAGCCCTTTTTGCTACTCGCCTCTTGCTAAAGCCAAGTGCTTTTCTTTAATAAAAATCTTTATTTTCTAAAATATATACTTTCATTATTTTCCATTAAAATATATTTATTCTGCTCACCTTTTATACTTTCAGTGCTAATATTAATAATAATCCTCGTTCAACGATTATGACGTGTAACGAATCCGCTGAGCAAAATACGAGCAATGAGCACGATTATGAGGAATATGACGAAAGCATGATGCCCGAAAATCTGCCATATGAGATTGAGCAGCTTGAAAGTCAGAAGAAGCCTAATCTGGATGAAACTGAGGTTGTCAATTTGGGTGATGAAGAAACGACGAAGGAAACGCGAGTCAGCATACACTTGGAAGTCGAAAGAAAGTGAGAATTGATAAAATTGCTCAAGCAATACATTGATGTGTTTGTTTGGTCTTATGACAACATGCCAGGGTTATGCACCGATATCGTCTCGCACATGCTACCAATTGATCCCGCATGTCCGCCCGTGAAGCAAAAGACGAGGAAATTCAAACCCGATTTAAGTTTGAGAATCAAAGAGGAGGTGACCAAGCAGATAGAAGCAAATGTCGTAAATGTCACAAATTATCCTACATGGTTGGCCAACATTGTGCCGGTGCCAAAGAAGGATGGAAAGATAAGGTTATGTGTAGATTATCAAGATCTTAACAGGGCTATCCCTAAAGATGATTTTCCTCTTCCAAACATTCACATACTCATTGATAATTGCGTGAAATATGAGTTGCAGTCATTTGTTGATTGCTTTGCGGGGTATCATCAAATCTTGATGAATGAAGATGATGCTGAGAAAACAGCTTTTATCACTCCATTGGGAGTATATTGCTATAGGTAATGCCATTTGGACGCAAAAATGTCGACGCAACTTACATGAGGGCCATGACTACCCTTTTTCATGATATGATTCACAAGGAGATTGAGGTATACGTGGATGATGTTGTTATCAAGTCCAAGAAGATTTTAGATCACCTGGATGATTTACGAAAGTTCTTCGAAAGGTTGCGGAGGTACGACCTAAAGTTGAATCCAGCCAAATGTGCTTTTGGAGTTCCCACTGGGAAATTATTGGGGTTCATTGTTAGCAGGAGAAGTATAGAGTTGGATCCGTCCAAAATCAAGGCAATCCAAGAGTTGCCACCCCCTAAGACCAAGAAGGACGTTATGAGTTTCTTGGAAAGACTCAATTACATCAGTCGGTTCATAGCTTAGTCCATGATAATATGTGAGCCCATATTCAAGTTGCTGAAGAAGGACGCCGCCACGAGATGGACGGAAGAATGTCAAAAAGCTTTTGATAGAATCAAAGAATATTTATCCAACCCGTCGGTATTGGTTACACCAGAGCCCAGGAAGCCATTACTGTTGTACATATCCATTATGGATAGCGCATTTGGGTGTGTGTTGGGACAATATGATGAAACAGGAAAGAAGGAGCAAGCCATTTACTACCTAAGCAAGAAGTTTACACCGTACGAAGCAAGATATACGTTGTTGGAATGAACCTGTTGCGCGTTAACTTAGGTGGCACAAAAGTGGAGGCACTACCTGTCTGCATACACCACGTACTTGATCTCAAGAATGGATCCGCTCAAGTACATCTTCCAGAAACCAATACCTACTGGAAAATTAGCAAAATGGAAGATTTTGTTAAGCGAGTTTGATATTGTGTATGTGACACGGAAAGAAGTCAAGGGGCAAGCTTTGGCTGATCATCTGGCAGAAAATCCTGTTGATCAAGATTACCAGCCACTCAGGACCTACTTTCCCGATGAAGAGGTATTGTTCATCGGGGAGGACATCTCAGAGTCGTATGATGGATGGAGGATGTTCTTTGATGGAGCGTCAAACTTTAAAGGTGTTGGAATCGAAGCCGTTTTGGTATCCAAAACAGGTCAACATTATCCGATATCAGCAAAGATTAGGTTTCCTTGCACGAACAACATGGCAGAATACGAAGCTTGCATTCTCAGACTCAAAATGGCTGTAGACATGAACATCAAAGAGCTGTTGGTCATAGGAGATTCTGATTTGTTAATTCATCAAGTACAAGGGGAATGGACCACTAAGAATGTCAAGATCCTTCCTTACTTGCAATGTGTCAAAGAGCTGAGCAAAAGATTCACGAAGATTGAGTTCAGACATATCCCTCGAGTTCAAAATGAGTTTGCCGACACCCTAGCCATACTATCTTCGATGATCCAGCATCCAGATAAGAATTATATCGATCCCATCAAGGTAGAGATACACGATCAAAATGCATACTGCTTCCACGTAGATGAAGAACCAGATGGAAAGCCGTGGTATTATGACATTAGAAGATTACTCGAAGCAGGAGAATATCCAGAAAGCGCCACCAACAAGCAAAAACGAACCTTGAGAAGGATGGCTAATCACTTCTTTCTCAATAGAGAAATCCTATATAGGAGGACTCTATATTTGGGATTATTGCGATGTGTAGACGCCACAGAGGCAACCAGGCTGTTGGAAGAAATACATTCAGGGACCTGTGGTCCTTATATGAATGGGTTCATGCTAGCAAAGAAGATTCTGGATGACCATGAAGAGGGATAACATCCGATACGTACAGAAATGTCATCAGTGTCAAGTGCATGGGGACTTTATACGAGATCCACCAAACGAGCTCAATGTAATGGGTTCTCCTTGTCCATTTGTTGCTTGGGGCATGAACGTTATTGGACCCATTGAGCCTCCAGCATCGAACGAACACCGTTTCATCCTGGTAGCTATCGACTATTTTACAAAATGGGTTAAAGCGTCAACGCACAAGGCAGTAACAAAGAAAGTGGTAGCAGATTTCGTTCGCAGTAACATAGTCTGCCGGTTTGGAATTCCAGAGTCAATTATAACAGATAATGGGGCCAATCTTACTAGTGATCTCATGAGAGAGACTTGTGAAAGATTTAAGATCTCCCACCGAAATTCCACAGCATATCGTCCACATATGAATGGAGCAGTTGAGGCCGCGAACAAGAATATCAAAAGGATCTTGAGGAAAATAGTGGACAGTAATAGAGAGTGGCATGAGAAGCTACCCTATGCTTTGCTCGGCTATCGTACCACGATCAGAACATCCACTGGGGCAACTCCCTATATGTTGGTCTATGGTTCAGAAGCAGTGACACCCGCAGAAGTAGAGATACCTTTCTTAAGAATCATCCAAGAGGTTGGTCTAGATGATGCTGAATGGATTCATAATAGGATCGAACAGTTAATGCTCATTGATGAGAAAAGAATGGACGCAGTCTGTCATGGTCAACTCTATCAAAATAGAAGGATCAAGGCATTCAACAAGAAAGTCAGGCCTCGACGATTCACACCGGGGCAGTTAGTATTAAAGAAAATATTCCCTCACCAAGATGAAGCTAAAGGAAAATTTGCGCCAAATTGGCAAGGTCCTTACATTGTTCACTGAGTACTCTCAGGAGGAGCAGTAATCCTGGCAGAAATGGATGGCACAGTGAACATGAAGTCGATCAATTCAGACGCTATCAAGAAGTATTACATCTGAAGACAATAGGATTAGTTATTATTTCTATGTACTTTTGCATTTTTCTCTAAATGTAACAGAACTATGTATTAGCCTGACTTCCCACGGCGGGATACGTAGGCAACCCTCGTCGGGTCCGGTCTCCCTTAGAAAAAACCAAAAAATATCATCTTTCATGTATTCAGAACTACGCTTGACCTGACTTCCCTTGGTGGGATACGTAGGCAATCCTCATCGGATTCAGTCCCTTCATATTTTACTCTTTTATTGTACTGAACTATGTCATGACCTGATTCCACTTGGATACATAGGCAGCCTGAGTCAGGCTCGGTTATTGCATTTCATATTTCCATTTCTCCCTTTTTACTTGAACTAGGTTCTGGCCTGATTCCACTTGGATACATAGGCAGCCTGAGTCAGGCTCGGTTATTGCATCTTATATTGCTTTCTCTACCCTCGAACTACGTACAGACCTGATTTCCATTTGGGGATACATAGGCAACCTTAAAGGTTCGGTCTTACCTTTAGGAAAAACCCTCCTTTGCCCACTGCCTAGCCTCAGAATATAAGAGATCTCGCCATCAGAATCGTCTTAGCATCTGCATAGCCAGAGAAGCGTCATCCAAAGGATAAGGCTACATGTGTATACGAGTGACAAATGGAGGCTCGATGGGTTTCGGAACATGTCATAATCTGAAAACAATAAAGGATTACTATATATACATAATATATTTGCGAAAAATATTTTTCAAAATTACTTTTTCACCTACCAAGTATCCAAATTTGGGAAAGATCGAGCAGCCGATGAAGTACTGAAGGGTTTCGATGACAAAGCCAGGATCCCCGAGTCGACACAAATCAACACCCCCTCCCAACTAAGGATTTTTCTTTGAGCGCAGGAAAACAGGAAACAGGAGAGATAATATCAAGTCAAGCCCTTGAACATGATCAAAAACATCATACGACTTATCACGATGACATGAGCCAAAATATTCTTTCCCTACTCTATTTTTCAGGATATTTATACTGATCCTCACAAGCTGTAAGAGTTTCGTTTGAATTCTTTTGCAGGTACGTCAAAGGTCCGTACCTGAGATAACAAAGAAAGGGGCTCCTCATAGGATAGTTAGGCTATTTTACTTCCTTCAATAAACTCCACCAATCAAAGCTCACAACCTAACTGCGTTGAATAACTTCGCCAATCGAAGAATCACCATCTAATTGTGTCGAATAACTCCTCCAATCGAAGAATATTGTCTAACTTCATCAAGCTCCCGTATTTCGAAGACTGTATATAAGCAAACAAAGGCAGACTCCAGCATTTCGAGGGTTGTATATAAGCAAGCGAAGTCAAAACTCCCACATTTCAAGGACTGTACATAAGCAAGCGAATTTTGTGTTTCAAAGATTGTACATAAGCAAGCGAATTTTGTATTTCGAAGATTGTACATAAGCAAGCGAAGTGACCCTCGCTCATATCGAAGGATGTAAATAAGTAGTGCGACTCTCCACCATATTGGAGGTTGCGGATAAGCAAAACGACACTCCGCCACATCGAAGGTTGTGGATAAGAAAAATGACGCTCCGCCATATCGGAGAATTGTATTTCAGCAAGCAAAGCACGCTCTGCCAATCAGAGATTCACACCATAGCAAAGCAGTATCAGAAATCCGCTATAGTAGCAGCATCAGATTCCAATGGCAACTCATCATCGAGTTTGCATTGGAAATTATCTTGCCAGTATAAGGCATTTACTTATAAGCAACTGTCCCGCCAGTCGGAGGCTTTTACTTTTAAGCAATTGCCCCGCCAGTCGGATGGCTTTTACTCTTTAGCAATTCGCCCCACCAGTCGGAGGCTTTTACTTTTCAGCAATTTGCTCTGCCGACAGAGGCTATTACATTCCAGCAATTTCCCAGCCGACGGAGGCTTTACATTCCAACTGTTTCCCCGCCAGTCGGAGGCATCTACACTACAGAACAGAGATTAGAATCTTAGTTTGAATATCTATACTCTACTCTTTACATTACAATTTCAATTTATAATTTTTACACCGCAACAGGTACTTTTCACCCTTTTACCTATTTTGCAGGACGACACATTACAACGTGGAACTACCTCTAAGCAGCGATTGAGGCATTGCTTGATGAGGATTACCAAACTCATAAGCTAGAGTTCAAAACTAGCACTTCGACTCTGATTCTCATAATCAATCCTCCGCACTTCCAAATTGGAGCACATCTACTCCTACAAATGTCATTACCCTTCTCTAATACATCTTTCAGGATCCTCATTAGAGACATTTGAGGGCTTACCCCCCGTCCATAATCTGACATGATCTTGTAGAGATGCAGGACACACTTAAGTAGAGCCCCGTTTATGGTAGTGTTGTACACCACAGTTATAATCGGGAGGCTATAAAGTATGCCCCATCCCAAAAGAATTATGTCGTCCAAAAAGTTCATTTCTACCATTAACACCACGAAGTTCTTTCCAAAGAAATCAGTTTCAACCATAAATTTTACACTGGGGCAAATTTTGAGGATCGCCTCAAAATTTGCCACAATTTTTCATTCCTGAACTACAACCGACCTGATTTCTTACGAATATGTAGGTATCTCAATTTTGAGCACGGTCGAAACCACTCTATTCATGTCAAAGTACTCTTATCTCCATCACAAGTAATACTAGTGTCGTCATAAGCCCGACACTGGGCCAAAATTTGGAGGACCTCTCAAAATTTTATATTTTTTGAACTACATCGGCCTGATTCTCATGAAACCCAAGATATGTAGGTTACTCAAAGACCAGAGTTCGGTCGAATCCATAATCACGATCATGGTGGCTTTAGCTTCACCATTCCACCTTTAGGATGCAGTTATTCTGAAACCAACCTGATTTACCAGTCGAGACAAAATTGGTTTATGTCAACGTCTTCGCCCATAGACTCTTTCATTATCTATGTACGAAGAGGGGCAATTTGTTGACATCCAATTTTGGCTCTTCTTTTTTCCTAAAATTAATTTCTCGATGATTATAAGTCCTAAATATTTGTTTTCCTTATTTTCTAACATTAATTTCAATAAAATTAATGCTAATAACAATTTTTCCAAAAATAATATATATATTTTTATAATTATTATTTTTCTATCAAATTACTTATATCGTATGTTATAAAATTACCCTCAAAAATAAATTAACGATAATAATATATCTTAATTCATTATTTTCACTATTTTTTCTCTGAAAATATATATATTATATATTATATTATATATTATATTATATGTGTGTGTATATATATATATATATATATATGCTAGCGTATTAACTTTTATTTCAAATACTCCAAATAATCTTCGCTATACTATTATATTTTTACTTTTTATTTAATTTTGAACTGTAGCTATGCGTATCTAAAATATAACCTATATACGTATTTAAAATCGCGCACATGTGAATATGCATCTATGAAGTGTGAAAATGTATATCTATATATATACACTTTAGGGGAATTAATTAGGACGAAACAAGCATCGTTTAATTAATTAAGTAAAAACGATTGGACAAAATTAAAATTTTTCTTACAAGTTAATTCACTTGTCAACATTTGGGCCAATTTTCCACTTATCTGTACCTAAAAATACCCGGCCCACTACCCAATTGATCCTAACCCAGCCCAAAACCCCTTTCACTAATCCCTAATCAGCCCCCCTAACCCCTTCTCCCTCATTTCTCGTTCCATTTCAACCAGAACACCCCAACATCAGCATTGACCCCTCTTCTCTCCTCTCTACCCGACGTCAATACCACCAAGACCATCGGACAATGGGGAAATCCGGTGGTTTTCAATCGCCCCTCTCCTATTCTATCATCTCGTAGCCCCCCCATCAACTTTATATCTCCTCCATCACATTTTTCTTCCCAAATCAGACCTTGAAAAAAGTCTCCCACCGCCTCCACTGTTGCCTCTGGGAAAAGGAAGAAATTGAGAGACCATTGGATAAGAGGACTATTATATTCTCAATCCGATGGTCCGAGATTGAAACTCATGAACCATCCGTTTTTCTCCTTTCAAATCAACATGGAAAAGGTAAGGATTCAGTCCTTTTCCTTATCAAATCTAATCCCTCTGTTTCCCTATGTGATTAAGCTTTCCAGGAATTCAAAATTTGAATTCTTGGAGCTTGCATAAGAACCGTATGGAACCCCCAATTCTTGGCTATAAGAAGGGGGCTTCGGCTTCCATTTAGGAGGAGGAGAAAAAAGAAAGGAGAGAAAATAGGGGGGGGGGGGAAACGGAGAGAAAACAGAAGAGAAAAACGGCCGAATCGGAGTCGGAATCGTTAGTTTGGAACTCGACACTCAACGGCCTCAAGCGCTGCTCCAAACGAGGTACGAATTTCCCCTTTCGGCTCACCTTCACCTTTATTTCTTTTATCTCATTTTTGTTTGATGAATATGTTACTTTTGATTTAATTTTGATCAAATTCATGTTGTTGTTGATTCTGAAAAATGGGTGTCTGCGTGTAAATCTCGGCCAAGTTTATGCTAGTATTATTGATCCTGAGAAATCAATTCGTATATGAATGTTTAGTGTGTTGGTTTGTCAAGTTTGATCATGGTGCTGCTGTCCATTGTTCGCGGACTGATTTCGTGAACTCGATCTCGTTTTAAATCTCATTTTCTTTTTAAAGACGACAGTCCCATGTTTGATTATTCGAGATGTACGAACCCGCTTTCTCCTTTCTACCTTCATATATTTTCTTTTGTTAGCCTCAGTTCAGCAGATATGTGATTTAGTTTAAGTTTTGGTCGAATTTACATCAATTCTGGATAAATGGATCAGTATGAGAACTCCGATCAACCCTATGTTGTTGTTGCGTCTCTTGGGTTCCATGGATAAGTATAAGCTTCGATTCTGAAAACTGTTTTCATGTGTAGATACACGGGTTTGTGAATATGTGCCTAGTATAACCTCAAGAGCAATTGGAGAATGATTCCCCGTCCTGTCTCGATTGTGTTATTTCCCCTTTTTGTGAAATCTGGCCTTATAACTTCGTCTTGGTATTGACTATCCTCTGTAGCTGTTTTGATACTCAAGCATGTGTTGTGTACGGGACTTTTGCTCCCCGATTCTTGCTTTACTTTGTGTGATATGGAGTGATGTGGTTTGAATTATCTTCGGGTTGTTATTAAGCGTAAAGGATGGATACTAGAATTAGAATTTTGTTTCCTTACTTATTTGGGTTTGTGAACTTCCTGCTATCATCTATATTTGAATGGTTTAACTTGACTTTCATTTTCCATCATTGGTATCTCTGTTAATCAGTTCCGTTTGAGAAAGAATCTCATTTGCCTTGGACTAAGACGTCACTTAGGATAACTAGTGTTTGTGATCGACTCCAAGTTGAAGTTCAAGTAAGATTGATTGATATTTTGGCGTGAAGATAGGAAACAAAAAATAGTCTCTGGCTGTTTTGGTAATTTCTTACCATAAGTTTTATTGCTAGTGACTTAATTCGAGCAAATTTTCATAAAGATTGAGGTTTTTTTTTAGTTTGAAAATTTTGCCATCTTCCTGTTAATGATCTTAAGAGTTCAAATGTAACTATGTTCTTATTAGTATTCATTTAGTTAATTGTACATCAACACAAGTACATGAATTGTTTTTTTTTTTCCTACTGTACTCTATTCTGTTTCTGTATACTCTAAGGATTGGTGTATGCATATGCTATGTGTGCAACCATGTTTATATTCCCAGACAACCAAAAAATGAATTCACGTGTAAATTTAGTGTTTTTGTTCAACACTTTCATTGGGGTTTAACTAAATAATTTTGCTTAGTCTATCTTTTATTTTGTATCCTTACATTACCTTGTCATTTGCTCGCTTCTAATTTCATTCTTTTCTTTGTCTCATGTAAATCCGGCAGTTGGAGTTTCAATTGAAACTCCATTTTGACCCAAATATAGGGTCAACCGCCACTAGGATCGCAGCTTTGGAGTCTCAAAAATTAGAAGCCCAAACTCCGTTTGGAGTCTAGTAACTCTTAGTCCCTTCTCTTTAGTTATTATTCATGTTATATTAACCTTTTGAAACCCGAAATAGTATTCAATTATCATTGGTTATTGAAATTTTATTTATCTATTTTTAATTGTGTTTTATATTGCTTTAGTATTTGCGGATCCCCTCCGAAGTAGATTAACGTCCTCACCTTTTCGCAATTAACACATGACTAGTTGAATGCATTTTTTTTTCTTAAATAAAAAGGGTGTCTTAGCAGCTCTAATGTTTGGCTAAAAAGAATGAACACTTTTGCAACTTCAAAAATATTTTTTTAAAAAAATAAGAATGAACAAGTTGCAACCTCGACATTTTCTTAAAAAACAAAAAAAGTTTTAACACCGTTTTAATATCATTTTACAAATGGCTAAAATCAGAATTTTCTCTTTAAAAGGAGTTAACCTATCAATCCCGACTTGTTTTTAATAAATTAAATTATAAAAACATTTTCCTTTACTTTCATTCATTTTCCCAATAGTTATTTCAAGATTTCTAAACTTTAAAAAAGTTCAAATGCAAGATATATATATGTATACATTATCATATACAGAATATTTTCAACACTATCCTTATCTACGCATTTATTTATTCTTATCTACGTATTCATTTACTTATTTATTTATTTTTAAACAAAATTATTATCATTATTATTTACACTTTATTTCAACTACATATTTATATGTGTATTTTTACTATATATTTATTTTATCTACTTTCAACTACTACCTTTAAAATTTTGCAAATAAACCAATATTAGCGCAACTTTTACATTTAAACATAGGCAAGCCTATTTTACTCAAGAACTAACATATTACCACATTTTGACACATTTTATATAGCTTTACTTCGCAATAAGCATATTTATATAAATTTATTCTCAAAAAATAAATAATTTTTCATATTTTTAGACATACATGATAATGTTCATAATAAATAAATTTTGACCTGTTCTAAAGTTATATTTTCTTTTACCTCATGAATTATTTCATTAATATATCTAACTTTACATGCCTCTGGGCTTTACATTCTTGCAAAATTATAAACCATTATATTTTTATACATATTATAACAAAAATACCAATATCAACTTTTACCCTTCACATATATATATATTTTTATTTTTTTTCTTAAAAGAAAGAAATGTTTATAAATGAATAAACACTAGCATGATTTTATATTTTCAAATTCACTTTCCCTCTCTAGTTAATATGTCTTCGCACCTTTTATACGCCCTCATCTCACGACAATGTACATTTACATAAGTAAATTTTCAATTTAAATAAATTTTCATACTCCTAGGTATACATATTTAGTATATAATAAATAAAACCCTTTTTTTTACACATTCTTTTTTATTATACTTTCCTTTTACTTCACAAAGATTTCATTTATATACTTAACTTTATATGCCATCAAACTTTATATTTTTATAAAATTATGAGACTTTGTACCCTTTTTAATATACATAGTGAAATAAGAACGTTAACTTTACTCTTCGTTTTTTATATATTTGAAACGTGTGCGTATATTTTATAATAAATTATGTTACATCTTTCTATATCGTAAGTGTATATTTATATACCTTGTATTTTTTTTTTAGTATTTTTTTATTTTTTTTCTTTGATTTTTAAATTGAATAAATTTCTATAGTTATCACTATTTTAGCAAGTAATGAAACAAACATTTTCCAAACACTTTTCCTAAACTGAGTTTAAGGACTATCTTCGGATAGGCTCTGAGGGGTGCCTAACACCTTCTCCTCGAGTAACCAAAATCCTTACTCAGAATCTCGAATGTTTTTCAAAGACCAAAACAGAGTTTTTACATAAAAATGGTTTTTCTAAGTTGTTTCCTTAAAATTTAGGTGGCGACTCTAAAAAATGAATTTTCAAAACCAGTGAGTCACAACGACCACAACACCACACGTTGTGTGCTGTTTTGACCGGTTGGAAATGAGACACGACAAGGGGTTGAACTAATTTTATGTATATAATGAAGTAATTAGATAATACATATATTAATTAATAAATTTCAAACGAAAGAGAAGGGGATTATAGAGTAAAAATTTAAAAGTAAAAACAATCAAGATTAACAATCTAATATCTTTAAATTGTAAATAATATAAATAAAAAAATGAAATATAAAAGTTTTTTTTTTTTACAAGTACATGATTGTTTTTACTAATATAAATTTAGTTAGAGGTAGAGGGAGTAGTATTATCAATCTAATATCTTTAAATTGTGAATAATATAATAAAGAAAAATATGAAAGTTAAAAGTTCTTTTTTTTTTTTTACAAGTACATGATTATTTTTACTCATATAAATTCAATTAGAGGTGGAGGGAAGAATATTAACAACCTAATATCTATAAATTGTGAATAATATGATAAAGAGAAATATAAAATATAATTTTTTTAATTACTTAATTATTGGGGGGGGGGGGGGATATTAAGAATCTAATATCATTAAATTGTGAATAATATAATTAAAAAAATATGAGACAAAAAAGCTTTTTTATAATTACATGATTGTTTTTTACTCATATAGATTTAGTTAGAGATGGCGTAGAGAGGTGGGGCGGGGGGGGGGGGGGGGATCTGGCAAGGGGCGCATTTCATTGATAAATAAATGATAGTTGAATTTTTTAAAGTAATATAATTTAACATGGTCGAATAAGATATCCCAATTAGAAATAATTAAAAATAATATTTTAATATTATCCACATATCACGCGGATACCTATACTAGTGCAATATAATTATATAAAAGCAAAATGAGAATATTGAGCAAAATAGTAAAAAAAATAGAAGTCTTGTTAAACGTAACATCTCCCAATTCTGATAGCTATATAATGCTTGCGGTGTAGCAGAAAAGTACAAGAGTGACTGAGCTAATTAGGGTGTGTTGATGGAGGAGAGTAGGACACATGTAGGTATGATATCATGGCGGGGTGAGGGTTGGGCGGATTGAAACTTTTCAAAAAGAATCTAATGCGGGTGTGGGTGGGCTCCCTATCTTCACACTTCTGGAACCCACATGAACTTGTTTATTTCCTTCCATGAAATAATATTTTGAGAAACTGAAAGAAAATTAGAATTAATTAAAATTAAAAAAATGATAAGAATGAAATTTCCATGAATTTGACTTTCTGATACTAAATTAATACTACTTAGCGGGAAAAAGAAAAAGAATTTTATGAATTTCATTATTAGTTCAACCTGAGTTAAAAAAAGAAAAAAATATTCAGGTCAGGTTGGAGTCTTCGCGTGTTTAAGTTGATTTGCCCCGCAACCATCCCACCCCGCACCATTTGCCATCATCCCTAGAGACATGGTGGCTGAGAGTTCAATTTTAGTGAGTTTAGAAGAGTTGATCCAAGTTTCCATAGTGAGTCAAACGAGAAGATGCATAGTCAAGATGATGTGCAGTGTGACCTGGTGAACTGATGTGGTATGACTTATGAACATAATAGTTGGGCTCAGACGTGGATGGGCTGGGTATTCAATTGTTGTTAGGCACTTCGGCTGCACAACAATCCAATGTATCCACTTGGGAAGTTGCTTTATCTAATGATTGATGCAAGAAGAAAAAAGAAAGTCTTTGAATAAAGGAGGCCAACCAACATAGTTCTGGTTCTGTGCCAACATACCTGTTGCAGTTTATATCAGTTTACAGCACCAGACTTAGCATAAAGATCAGAAATGTGGATGTGTTCATTACTTACGAAGCTCATGCGTAGGGGAAGAGAACCCGCTATGTCTGTCCTTGAGAAATACTTCTTAAAGCCTTCATCACATAAAAAATGATGCTCTAATATGAATAAAGACATACCAAAACCGAGCACAGGGCCTCTGCCAAATGGATAACTGTGTCTTCTTCCCAGCTCCATATTCATATCAACAAAAGCTCACAGAAAGAGCTAAAAGTAAAAGGGAACACAACACACATTCGATTAAAGCTCACAAATAGAATTGACATAAGATTCTCTGTCACTTTAGATGGAACAAAAGAAGGAAACTGCAGTAAACCAGAACCCAGACAAAGGATGAATCGTTGACATAAACATAACACACGAGAACAATCATCAAACGCTAACAGCAGATGTGATATATGTTGTATCGATTATGCTGAGGGAAGCAAAACTCTCGCCGTTGAATGCTATACATGAGGTAAACATATTTTACCGGAACTCCATATTGCTAGCCCGCTTGAGCCAAATAATACCCACATAATTAAGAAAGGATAATAAGAAAGAGCGGGATTTGAGCGATATAAAACTACGTCCTTCGCACAAAATTCCATGATTTCTGATCCCTAAATGTCCACAACATTATGTTTAATATGGCATAGAGGGTAATGCTTTATTGAAAGTCTATTTTACCACTAGCCTTTTAGGGTAAATAGTCAGCTTGATTTCACCAGTTCATCACAATCTGTATACAAACCCATATTATTAATGTTTATGTTGAAATGTGAATTCTATCGCTTCAGAGCAGTTTGACAGTAGCATGTATTTCGCCAAAAAGGAAGCTGAAGGTGAAGAACCTAAAGCAGCAAAGCGTACGCCCTATGCATCCTTGCATTAAAGCAAACGAGATTGCAATGAGCCTTTACATTAAAAAAATGAGGTGTTCCGAATGTCCTAGTTACTAGCATTACTTAGCTTTATTGCTTTACTGTCTCTTGGTCCTCAAGTCCAAGGGCAACAACCTCATTCTTAATGCCTCATAAAAACCACATACTTAATGTCAATGTAACACCCAAGGATAGATTTCAGAAGACTTGATCTACATTTCTGTCATAATTTCAAGACAGCAAAGAATATTCACTAGCCAACCATTCAACTATTCAATCAGAAGAAACTGTAATAGTGTCGTGTATGAAATTGAAGATGGTAATACCAAGTCCATTGAAGGGATAAAAGGATTTCTTACAAGTTAGGAGCAAATCTTTGCCCTTTGGATTTGAGTGTCAACATCTAAACAGTTTTAACATCCTAAAACATTTAGCATCTAGGCACCCGCCAAAGGTGGATATGATCACTTTAGGTTTCCTAAATAAGCAAAAGACCCAGATTCATAAAACCTGCAGCTACTCAGAGGACTATTTCTTTCATCCCAGTTTTAGAATATTGTTTCTTTTGTTCAAGGGTAAAATTTTAAAATTACCATACGAGAAATGGAAAAGGCACTGGCAAGAGAGGCATATTAGCATTCACATAAGGAAGGTGTATACTAAATGTCAATACCTTTAGGTAAATCACCTAGGCCTCTGTAATTAGCTCAAGCTCTAAGATACCAACGACACTCATGGAAATGTCTCAAAGAATAAACATCAAAATTTGATGTCAAACTTTTGTATACCTCCACATGATTGCCCTTGTGTCAAGGTAAGACAAAACGAGACCCTTAATTAAAAATCATGACACAACTTGTATCTCTTTAATGGCTGCTAGGACCATGAATTTCTTCCTTAAGCATCAACATAACAGTATGATGAAACGTGTAACCTCATCCAAAAAAAAAAAAAAAAATGATGTTACAAGTAACATGTTACCTGCAAATGGGGATTGAACCACCTACATACAAAAAAATGATAATACTTGTTGATAATCAACACCTACATACTGAAAAATGATATTACTTGTTGATAATCACCACCACTTTGGCACTCAATGGCTTGGAATCGAGGTTCGTGAAGCTGGAATGATAACAATAGAAGACCAGAGATAGAATCTGAGCAGAGGCAATAAAATTAGGTATTTCTTCTCATTGCCTAAGTCATAGTGGACAGAGTTACTTGGTGCCAGTTCTAGTTAAGATATTCTATGAAAATGGTTGAGGTGTATGCACAATAATGCAAGTTAGCCAGAACATTACTATTATTAAAAAGTAATAAAAATGTTTCTAATTCCATCACAAGAATTTACATATCCACATTTAGAAACAGCAAAATGATACGCATGAACCAAGTTCTAATACTGAAGACATGAATAAAAGCGACAAAAGTAAAAGAGCATACACATTCACTTTCCGAACAAAATAGCTATTCATTGTCAAGCTAAACCAAAAATTAATCAAGTGTACAAAGCGGATTAAACCTCCCAAATAAGTAACTTAGTAGGTTCATAGCACTTGCCTATCAGCAGCTTCAGCAACAATAGGCAATCTAGGTAACTGACCCAACAAACACGAAGACGAACCATAAACTAAACAAACCAAAAGAAACAAAAACACTGTGCTGTCGAAGCTCATCATCAAATCCAAGCCAAACCCATCTCTTGGATTGAAACTCCTCTCCAACAAATCAGGAAAAATGAGTAGCACATCAAGAACAATAGCTTGCATAGTGTTGAACCTCACATATCTACTGAAATTAGGATTTCTAACAACAATAAAGTAAAGGGTAAAGAAAACCAATAACCCATTAAGTGGAAAGCTCTTGAAAACCCTTATAGCTGGGACTAAAGGTTGAATAATGATTTGGAATGGAGCATACTGTGTGATGACATATTTGCCGTACTGAATACCATCAAAGAAAGGGTAGAAGTATGTGATAGCGGAGATTAATCGGTCTGGTCCATCTACAGAGTCGTCGTTCTTGGATTGAGCTCGAATTGTTGGCCTTTTTGGGTGTCTGATGAGTTTTCTTGCAGGTTTGAATGGCGAGTATTTGAGGTGGGAAGTGAAGGGGAGGGGTATAATGGTGGTGGATAAAAGATTGGTGATGGCCATCTTCTTGAGGATGGCCAAAGATATTTGTTTTGGGGGGGCGAGAAAGAAGAGAAAGGGAAAATAGGATTGGAGGGTACCAGGTAGAGTGATGTCTTGAATAGTCAATTGGAAATCTTGATTGAATTGCGGGTCGGGCTACATTGATGTCATTTACATGTCCAAAACAGATGGAACCACCAGGAAAATTTTTAATATGAGTCAGGCTCAAATAGTGTCAGTTGTGTGAGGGTCTTTATGTATGACAACTGTTCATTTCTCACCTACAAAGTCATGGCCGGCCACTCTTTTGGGGCATTGAATTAAGGGTGACCAAAAAGTTTGAGAATGAAATTATGGTGACTCAAGTTTTAATTATTGAGTAGGGGTGACAAATATTAGATTAAGGATTAAGGAGTTTGAGGGGTGTGTGGGAGTTGCCCTCAAAGTTTTTTTTTTTACACTTTGGTCCAACTTATAAAACCCTAATTATAACTAAAAAAAAGAGGAAAAATAATTGTCACTTCTCCCATTTTCTCTCTCCTCCTCCTGCGCGATTTTTTTTTCTCCATTGTCGTTGTTGCTTCTTCTTCTTCTTCTACTTGTTCTTGTTGTTGTTCTTTCTTTTCTTCTCGCCATTGTTGTGGTTATTGCTGCTGCTACTTCTTCTTCTTCTTCTTCACCATTGTTATTGTTGTTGTAGCTGCTATTACCTCTTCTTCTTGCTTAAAATTTTGGACCAAATTTTGTTCGTATATAACTGGGCATTACTTCATTGGTGATTTTGGTAAGTAAAAATAATGATTTTTAGTTCAATTTCTCATCTGGGTATATCTGCTATTTTTTCAACAATTTTCTGTAGCGTATCCAACAGCTGTTGTATTCATTTACAACAGTTGTTGGATTGTTTCCACTACTGTTAAAGTAGTTCCAACAGGTTAGTCATCTGCTGCAATAGATGACCTAGCTGTTGCAGCAGATGGCCTACCTGTTGTATTCATGTTACAGCAGCTCAATCCAACAAGTAGGTCATCTGCTGCAACAGATGAGTTATCTGTTGCAACAGATGGGTAATCTGTTGCAGCAGATGACTAACCTGTTGGATTGAGCTGCTGTAACATGAATCCAACAGGTAGTCCATCTGGTGCAACATATGGGTAATCTGTTGCAACAGATCACTCATCTGTTGCAGCAAATGATCTACATGTTGGATTGAGCTACTATAACATGAATCCAACAGGTAGGCCATCTGCTGCAACAGATGAACTACCTGTTGGATTCATGTTACAGTAGCTCAATCCAACAGGTAGGTCATCTGTTGCAACAGATGGACTACCAGTTGGATTCATGTTACAGCAGCTCAATCCAACAGGTTAGTCATCTGCTGCAACAGATGGGTAATTTGTTGCAACAGATAACTCATCTGTTGCAGCAGATGACCTACCTGTTGGATTCATGTTACAGCAGCTCAATTTAACATGTTAGTCATCTGCTGCAACAGACGGTTAATCTGTTGCAGCAGATGGCCTACCTGTTGGATTCATGTTACAGTAGCTCAATCCAACAGGTAGGTCATCTGCTGCAACAGATGAGTGATCTGTTGCAGCAGATCACTCATCTGTTGCAGCAGATGACTAACCTGTTGGATTCATGTTACAGCAGCTCAATCCAACAGGTTAGTCATCTGCTACAACAAATGGGTAATCTGTTGCAACAGATCACTCATCTGTTGCAGCAGATGACCTACCTGTTGGATTGAGCTGCAGAACCAGTAGCTCAATCCAACAGGTAAGTCATCTGCTGCAACAGATTGATCATCTGTTGCAGCAGATCACTCATCTGTTGCAACAGATAACCTATCTGTTGGATTTATCTTACATCAGCTGGTAAAGCTGGTTCAGATTCAGAAGCTCAATCCAACAAATAGAGCATCTGCTGCAACAGATAACTCATCTGTTACAACAGATAACTCATTTGTTGCAGCAAATGACTTACCTGTTGGATTGAGCTACTGGTTCTGAACATGCACCCAACAGATAGGTCATCTGCTACAACAGATGAGTTATCTGTTGCAGCAGATGCTCTATCTGTTGGATTGAGCTTCTGAATCTGAACATGCACCCAACAGAAAGGTCATCTGCTGCAACAGATAAGTTATCTATTGCAACAGATGACTCATCTATTGCAGCAGATGCTTATCTGTTGGGACAATGATAGTGCATTTAATTTTGTTGTTGTAGATAGCCACTCAAATTACTATCATTATTAAATTTTTTAAACAAATTTCTTTAGGTACCATTAATGGAGGATTCAATAACAGTAGGTGTTGATTGTCCTGGTGAGTGGATAGAGAAGAACAATCGATTTATTTGGCGTTGGAATGATGGTGACATGTTAGAAACGATAACGATGACAGTCCAAAGAGATGTATTGTATGATGATTTTGTGAACTTAATCATCAGCAATTGTGGACTTAATTGCCAACCAAAAGATCTTGTCATCAGTTACATGCACAGCTCTTTTGAAAATCAGAAGGTCCTGCCTTTTAAGATAAGCGATCAGGTTCGTTTGCGTGCTTATCTAAGTGATGCAGCTAGGCCCATTTTAAGGGTGTACGTGGTTGAAAAATCGATAGAGAATCAGAGTATAGAACAAGACCAACAAGATATGTTAAATGATGAATTGGATGGTCCGGATATGAATATTCCAGATGATGAGAGTGGAGATGAAGAGGAGGAGGACCAAACACCTACACCCGTTGTTGCGAGCAATACAGTGGGCAGTTCTCAATCAACACAGTCGAGCAATCTTCAAGATGATGAAACAGGTTTTTACAAGGGAATGACATTCAAGAACAAGGAAGAACTAGTCACTTCATTGCATATTGCTTGCTTAAAAAAAGATTTCAGACTCAAGAAGGTGAGTAATTCGCGTAGTGTGTATTGTTTCAGATGTGCACATTCGGAGTGCAAGTGGTGGTTGAGGGCTGTGAAATTCATAAGTTCTGACAGATTCTGTATTAGAACTTATGAAAAGTATCACACATGTGGTTCGGAGCATATTACGAGCCATAATTCGCACGCCACGGCAAAGGTCATCGGTAAATACTTCAAAAATAGTTTCCCCAATGGTAAAGGCCCGTCTACAAGAGATATGGCCAATCAACTCCGTACAGAATTGGGTTGTAAGGTGAGTTATTGGAAGATTTATAAGGGCATGGAGATTGCAAAGTCTTTGGTTAGGGGAACACATGAGCACGGGTATGCAGTGCTTGATGCGTACTGTTATATGCTTGAGTCCGCAAATCCAGGAAGTAAGACGGCATTGCATGTTGATGAAAATGGAAGGTTCAAGTACTTTTTTGTAGCCTATGCGGCTTGGATTCATGGTTTTCAACAAATGAGAAAAGTCATAGCCGTTGACGGGACATTCTTAAAGAGCAAGTATGAAGGAGTATTGCTATCGGCGGTGGTGCAAGATGCGGAGAATCATATCTTTTCGGTGGCTTTTTGTGTAGTGGACAAGGAATGTGATGCCTCATACCAATATTTTTTTGAATAAATGAGAAACTATGTAGATGATACGGATGAGTTGTGCATAATTTCTGATAGGCATCCAAGTATAGGAAAGATGGTTTCGATTATCTACCCTTCAGCTCATTATGGTTGTTGCATGAGGCACCTTGGAGAAAATATTCGAAACAACTTTCACAATTCAAAGGTCGTATCTTATTTTTATAAAGCAGCGAAAGCGTACGATAGAGGTGAGTTCTATGACCATTTCAATCAAATAAGGGATATGGTACCCAAGGCAGCCGAACATCTCGAACGTGTCGGATTCCACAAATGGAGCAGGGCATTTTTTCCGGAAATAGGTACAATATTATAAATTGAGTGTAATTGTCATGTTTGAGTTTATTGTAATTCTATGTCTTGCTAAGTGGTTTTTTTTTTCCTATAGGTATAATATTATGACGTCAAACATTGTTGAGTCGGTGAATGCAATGTTTGAGGTTGAAAGAGAATTTTCCATTGTCGCTCTATTTGACGAAATAAACTTAAGGTTTGCAAAAATTTTCCACGAGAGGCGTATGGAGTTGACCAACTCACCAAACAGACTTGTTCCTACAATGGAAAAACAAATATCAAAGTACATCAACTTGGGAAACAAGTTATTGGCTCATCAAATATCTAACTACAAGTTCACTATCACCGGTCATGGTGATGTTGCCACGGTCGATCTTCAAAAGAGAGCTTGTACATGTAGAGTTTTTGACTTGGATAAAATACCTTGTCCACATGCTATGGCAGCGCTTCGAGTCCAATATGGTGCAGATTTTGGAAACAAGATTTATGAGTACGCATCTCCATATTATTCGGTGGAGAAGTACATAATTGCATATTGTGAGAAAATTAATCCGATACCTCCCGAAGATTCGTGGATTATTCCTTTGGAGATTTTACAGAGAGAAATACCTCCTCCATATATTGACCCAAGCAAACCGGGAAGAAGGGCTAAGAAGAGGAGGCGTGGAGTCGGAGAATCATTTCCAATGAGAAAAAATAAGTGCTCCATATGTAAGACGATTGGCCACAAAAGAACTACATGTCCAAATCGAAATGCTCCATAATTATTGTATAGTCTTGTTGTTGATTTTGTGGACTTGATAATTTTAACTCATATTTTTGTTTAGTTGGTGATGTAATGTATGTTATTTATTGTATAAAATATATTTTTGTTTATGATCCAACTACTGTAGTATGTGTGTGTTCATATTTTGTTGCAACAGATTTATCCTTCAATGAAGATTATCAAACAGATATTCACATTTGTTGTAACATATTAGACATCTGTTGCAACAGGTTTGTCATCTATTGCAGCAGATGTCTAATATGTTTGATTATTTCCAACAGAATCTACACCTGTTGCAACAGATGACCCATCTGTTGCAACAGGTGACCCATTTGTTGGACACAATCAAACAGATATGACCATCTGTTGCAACAGGTTTGTCATCTGTTGCAGCAGATGTCTAATATGTTTGATTATTTCCAACAGACTCTACACCTGTTGCAACAGATGACCCATCTGTTGCAACAGGTGACCCATTTGTTGGACACAATCAAACAGATATTACCATCTGTTGCAACAGGTTTGTCATCTGTTGCAGCGGATGTCTAATATGTTTGATTATTTCCAACAGACTCTACACCTGTTGCAACAGATGACAAACCTGTTGCAACAGATGGTCATATCTATTTATTGTGTCCAACAAATGGGTCACCTGTTGCAACAGATGGGTCATCTGTTGCAACAGGTGTAGAGTCTGTTGGAAATAATCAAACATATTAGACATCTGCTGCAACAGATGACAAACCTATTGCAACAGATGGTCATATCTGTTTGATTGTGTCCAACAAATGGGTCACCTGTTGCAACAGATGGGTTATCTGTTGCAACAGGTGTAGAGTCTGTTGGAAATAATCAAACATATTAGACATTTGCTGCAACAGATAACAAACCTGTTGCAACAGATGGTCATATCTGTTTGATTGTGTCCAACAAATGGGTCACCTGTTGCAACAGATGGGTCATCTGTTGCAACAGGTGTAGAGTCTGTTGGAAATAATCAAACATATTAGACATCTGCTGCAACAGATGAAAAATCTGTTGCAACAGATGAGCATATCTGCTTGATTATTTCCAACAGATGCATCATATGTTGCAACAGATGAGTAACAGATGAGCATATCTGCTTGATTATTTCCAACAGTTCTGTTGCAACATATGATGCATCTGTTGGAAATAATCAAACATATTAGACATCTGCTGCAATAGATGAGCATATCTGCTTAATAATCCAAATTTTTCAAATCTAAGTAAAAAATATAATTCATGACATTAAAAACTGTACATTTATCAAACATAAAATATTGTTATCGCCAATTACATAATATAATTAACTAAAGATACTAAAAATAAAAAATTGCTATGTTGTCTAAAAATTACACTGATATGATAGAAATTACAACCCACATCAGGGCTCCAAACTCTTAAATGCCACCCCAGCAGGCCAAACCTCTTGCATCCTTGAAACTGAGTTATCGTTCAATAGAGTCTTGGGAGTTGTAATACAAGTGTCGGTTATCAAAAGCTCAATAAATGCAAGCGAGTAAGACCCGCAAGCGGCACCAGTCTCATTTTTGGGAATGTTCTGTTTTCGACCATCAAAAGCCCATCGTTCGTTGAGCAACTTTTCTGGCAAGTGATTCATTATGCCACTTTGCTTCAACAATTTTGGGAACAACTCCAACAAAGGCTCCATGCAAATCCAAAATTGCCAATCTTCAATAACTGGTATGTTGCAGTCGTAAACATTCATGACTCCCTCATTCATAAGGATCTCAACAGTCACAAAATATTTTTTCTCCAAGTTCAGGACTGCGAGAATCCTCTTTGCCTCCGTCCAATCCATGGCACCTGGATATGGCCTCTTCCCTCTACAGTAATCCAGCATGTCCTCATCCCATTCAAACTCAGTAAGTAACTCCTCAATTTTTCTGCCACCAGGAGTTGTCGCTTCTTCGCTGAGTTTGTTGTACCTACTTAAAAAGTAACTGTAGAAGTTGAGGTCCATGATCCTATCCCCGAGATCATAGTACCCAGTGAATTTGAGATGCCTCTCCCGCATCAGGCAAAGAATTTCATCAACATACTGACATAAGAATACAATTTAAATAAGTTAGTAACATATAATAATAATTGAAAATATACAAAAGATGGGTAATCTGTTGCAACAGATAAGTCATCTGTTGCATAAGTTCTCTGAACCTGTTAGTAGATTACCCATCTACTGCAAACTAATGCAACAGATGGGTAATCTGCTGCAATAGATGATTTATCTATTGCAACGGGTGGATAATCTGTTGCAATAGATAAGTCATCTGTTGCATAAGTTCTTTGAACCTGTTAGTAGATTACCCATCTACTGCAAACTAATGCAACAGATGATTTATCTGTTGCAACAGGTGGATAATTTATTGCAACAGATAAGTCATCTGTTGCATAAGTTCTTTGAACCTGTTAGTAGATTACCCATCTACTGCAAACTAATGCAACAGATGGGTAATCTGTTGCATAAGTTCTCTATCTGTTGCAACAGGTGGATAATTTATTACAACAGATAAATCATCTGTTACAACAGATTACCCATCTGTTGCATAAGTTCTCTGAACCTGTTAGTAGATTACCCATATACTGCAAACTAATGCAACAGATGGGTAATCTGTTGCAATAGATAGTCCATTTGTTGCAACAGATAAATCATCTGTTGCAACAGATTACCCATCTGTTGCATAAGTTCTCTGAACCTGTTAGTAGATTACCTATCTACTGCAAACTAATGCAACAGATGGGTAATCTGTTGTAACAGATGGTCCATCTGTTGTAACATATAAATCATCTGTTGCAACAGATTACCCATCTGTTGCATAAGTTCTCTGAACCTGTTAGTAGATTACCCATCTACTGCAAACTAATGCAACAGTTGGATCATCTAAATGAACATACTAATGAAATTTAAATAAATAAAAGATTAGAAGAAGTAACTTACCCAGTCCTCGTACCACACCTTCATATTAGTCATGTTTTGGAAGTCTTTTGCACTAAATTAATGCATGGAGTACTCTTCTGGGGCCTTTTTTGATTTCAGCAGGGCATTCAACTTAGCCTTTCTTGTGGCATTCACCAACTTGTAAACATTCACCTTCTTCAGCTCTCCCTGTTCTTCTATGGCCCTTGGAAGTTGCTCAACAGTGCAAGGAAGAGGAGTTGTAATTTTTCTTGATTTAATATCTGATAGTACCTTGGAAATTGCTCTTTTCCTCCTCTTAACTTCCAATGGAGTGAATGGCTCTGTAATTTTCCTTGATGGAATGACACCCCTCTTAGATGTCAATTCCTTAACAGCAACAGTCAGAGCATCAATAGAACTAATCAAGTTGTCATGTCTGTCCTTGCATTCTTGGCATTTGCATGCAGAACATGAGCTTGAAGAGGGGCCAAAAGAGGTGGTATGCCCACTGAAAGGGGGTGAATCCACCATATCCACCACCAGTATGACCATCATCATGGTCAACTCTTTTTTCAAAAAAAATTTCATGAGCATCATCAACATGCTCATCACCATCATCTCTGACACCAGCATCACCAACACCATCACCATCACCACTACCACCACCAACATTAACACCAACACCCAAATCTGTTGCAGCATCACCAAAAACCTCAACAGCAGGCTCAGCAAGAACAATCTGACCTTCCTTAGGTGCTTCCCTTTTGATGGTTGTTGCTCCACCCAATTCTTTTTTTATCAAATCCACCTTAGAGTAAGAAAGGCAGGCATCTCCAACTCTTGCTCAGTAGGGACTATCCAGGGATGCACAACCTATAAATAAAAGTAGATATATTAAAATCAACCCATAATTTACAACAGATGGGTAACCTGTTGCAACAGATAAGACATCTGCTTCATAGAACTACAACAGGTGACCCATCTGTTGCAACAGATGACCCATCTGTTGGAATAATTTTTATGATATTTCAAATAGATTACTCATCTGTTGCAACAGATTACACATCTGTTGGAAGAAATTAACCCAGTAGCAAGACTATTTTGATTTCTTCCAACAGATGATCCATTTGTTGCAACAGATGAGTTATCTGTTGCAATGCTTGTTAAAATGAGTAAAGTTATTCTATTTTAAAAAATACTTACTGCATCATCAGGAGGGTTGAAGAGATCAAGGGGATTCATCCTTGAGTTATTCTTGGCAGACAACCACCTAATGATCCTTGGATGAAAAACCTCTTCCGAATAGTCCTTAACTTGCTGTCGAAGGTGAGGAATGGCTTCAAATGCCCATGCCTAAAAATGTAAACATGATGCAAATAAAAAATCAGAATAACTAGTCAATAATATAACCAAATGAAACACTAAGGAACTAGGAGTGAAGTTTACCATGAAAGCCGTATAAGCTGATCGTCTTTGAAGATAACTTTGTCAACAAATATTTGACAGTCAAGAAATAACTTTCATATCCCCATGGATAATTATTGAATGCCTCCAAATCCTGAGAAAGCACCAACAGTTCAGGTTCTATGACTTTGTTGGTGTCTCTGGCCCATAAAATGGAATGCACAAACCAAACTAAGCACAATGGCTCCTTGTGCTTCTTCAAAAACCTTTTGTTTTGGAGATCAACTTTCAATTGCTTGGCTTTATAGCTAGGTCCAACAACAGCCAACAACTCATTTATTTTGTCTTTGCCTTTGTTGGTTTTGGTGGGTGTCTTGGTGGGTGTCTTTCCTTTCTTGGCTGATTTAGATGGCTTGCTTGCCTTTGGCTTTTTTAAGGGTGTAGTTGTGGGAATAGGTTCAGATGGAGGGTGGAATCTCAGTCCAGTCACTATGGCAAATTCTTTCATGCCAAAACAAACCGGCATGCCACAATAGTTTATCCAAATCTCATCCATCTTCTTTTCCTCATCCTTCAAAGTTGTATCATCACCCATATACTTGATCCTGCGCTTGAGAAGACCATACGCCATGGTCATTTGAAAGCGTACATTGTTATCCTCCGGTAGATCAAGAAAGTGTCCTAAACAGCTGGACTTAAAGTAATCCTCCAATTTTTCATCCCTCAATATCTTCCTAAATTCATCAAAACCTTTACCCATAACAGATTTAACTACAAAATCACCAGTCAAATCTGTAGGGTTATCTATAGGCATCTCAACTTTGAACTTGTCAATACTAAAAGTTTTGACAAGATCATGCTGGAATTTCAATCTACGTTCATGAGAGATCAACGATATCTCAGCATCATCATCAACTCTTTCATTTTCCTCACTTTGCCTTCCATCTTCTTCCTCACTTTCTTTTTCCTCCTCCTCATCACCTTCATCCTCACCTTCCAGCTCATCTCTTTTATCACTTTCTTTTTCTTCATCATCTCTATTCCCACCATCTCCATCTTCTTCCTCATTTTTATTTTCATCTTCCTCCTCTATAACTTCTTCCTCCCCTTTCTTTTCTACATTAGCTGTAGAACTTTCAACTGTTTCTTCTTCAATTTCTTCTTCATTATCTTTTTCCACATTTTCATTCTCTTTCTGTACATCTTCATTTGTTTGTGAAAGGGCTTGTTCAGCAAGGTCTTCTAATGGTGTTTGTAATTTAGCTTTTTTACTTGTGTTGTCAGAAGTTGATCCACTCTCTTTTCTTTTGGGAGCCATTTAATCTACAAACAAGATAAAAACAAAAAATATTACAATTGATTTGTGCATCATTAAAAAAAGGATAACAGTAAATTTAATAAATACAACACAAAACAAAATATTTCCAACAGATGACCCATCTGTTGCAACAGATGACTCATCTGTTGCAACATATGGGTAATCTGTTGAAACAGATGGGTCATCTGTTGAAAGAAATCAAAACAATCTTGCTACTGGTTTTATTTCTTCCAATAGATGACTCATCTGTTGCAACAGATGGGTCATCTGTTGGATGAAATCAAAACAGTTATTCCAACAGATGACTTATCTGTTGCAACAAATGGGTCATCTGTTGGAAGAAATCAAAACAATCTTGGCTACTAGCTTATTTCTTCCAACAGATGGAGCATCTGTTGCAACAGATGTGTCATCTGTTGGAAGAAATCAAAACAGTTATTCCAACAGACTACTCATCTGTTGCAACAGATGAGTCATCTGTTGCAACAGATGAGTCATCTGTTGGAAGGAATCAAACCAGTCTTGCCACTGGTTTTATTTCTTCCAACAGATAACCCATCTGTTGCAACAGATGGGTCATTTGTTGGATGAAATCAAAACAGTCTTGCCACTGGTTTTATTTCTTCCAACAGATTACTCATCTGTTGCAACAGATGGGTCATCCGTTGGAAGAAATCAAAACAGTTATTCCAACAGACTACTCATCTGTTGCAACAGATGAGTCATCTGTTGGAAGGAATCAAACCAGTCTTGCCACTGTTTTGATTTCATCCAACAGATGACCCATCTGTTGCAACAGATAAGTCATCTGTTGGAATAACTGTTTTGATTTTATCCAACAGATGACCCATCTGTTGCAACAGATGAGTCATCTGTTGGAATAATTATTATGCTTTTTCCAACAGATGACTCATCAGTTGTAACAGATGGGTCATCTGTTGCAACATATGAGTCATCTGTTGGAAAAAATCAAACCAGTAGCAACATTTTTACCACATAATACATATATCAACAAGAACAACACCAACATTTATCAATACATCAACACCAACATTTACCAATACACCAACACCAACAACACCAACATTTATCAAATCAATACACCAACACCAACAACATGAACATTTACCAGCATTTACAAATACAACACCACCAACAACACCAACACCCCCCCCAACAATAACAACAAACAAATTTCAAGAAGAAACAGAAACAAAACAAACACCAACAAAACCAACAGTTGTTGAATTTGGTCACAACAGAAAAATTCCAAAAAAAAATTAAAATTCAAGTTTCACTATTTTTACAACAATGTTCGAGAAAAAGAACTACAACAACAACAAAGAATCATATTTCACTCAGAAAAAAAATACCATTTACATCAACCACCACAGTAAGAGAAGAAATACCATTTGTTGTGTTCCCATTTCGTTTTTAAGCATCAAATACTAAAATTGTTAACCCATACTAAGAAGAGAAGTTAACTCAAGTTCTTCTTTTTCTTCATAACTAAAAAGACCTAATTTTTTTTGAAAACAAAAAAACAGAGAAGCATTTACGTGTGAATAGAGAGAAATTGACTGTTGAAAGTTAAAAAGCAACGATGAAGAACTCGAATCTGTCGTCGCCGGAGGTTGAAAGTGGCTGGAGGCTACTGTCGCGTCGATCTGTTGTCTGTCAGTTCCAACAGTTGTTGGGTTTGAGAGAGAGAGAGGTGAGACGTTTGAGAGGAGAGAGAAGGGAGTTGTGAGATATTAAAATCTGTGGATTGTTTTTATTTTTTATTTAAAATGGTTGTGGATTGTTTTGTAGTTTTTAAAAGATTAAGAAGTTTTAAAACTATTAATTGGGTCCCCAATTAACTTAATTTAATTTTTTAATCTACTTTGACCATTACACTTGGTCAAGGGTCCCAAAAGTAAAAACTAGACTTTTGGGACTCCTTTCGTTAAATTTTCTCCACTCTTTTTCATATTTCTCTCTTCTTCTTTTTTTTGTAACTCTTTCTTTTTTTAGTTCACTTTTTGGTATCTAACAACAACTAATTTAATCATAATTAAATTGATATAAATTTTGTACCATGCCCATGCCCGTCTCGTTGTTGCATATATTAGCAGAATTGATGTCTAGCATTGGTTTATTAATTTGGACCTTTTTTTTTTTTTCTGCCTCTTCTATTTAACTTAGCTACAAGTAAAAATTAGTAGAAAACTTTTTAAAATTGGTACTCCCTCCGTCTCATATTAATTAGTCATTTTTCTTTTTACACGCAAGTTAAGAAATCATAAATAAGAAGGTAATTTTATTAATTCACCCCTTAAAAACTTTTTTGAAAACTTTAAGAACAAGTGTGAACACTTTCAAAAAGAATTAATTGCAAGAGTAATATGAGAAATTTTAATTAATGCTTTCTCGATTTAGTAAGGTGACTAACTAATATGGGACAACTATTTTTAGTATGATGAACAACTAATATGGGACAGAGGGAGTAAGATTATCAAATTAATTTTAATTATGATGTCGTAAACTTCTAATCCACAACATTTATGGCTTCTTTTATCTCTGTGTTTGATTTGTGTGATGAAATGTTGAAAAATTAGTAAAATTGCGGAGAGTTAAATAAGGGTGATGGTATTTGAAAAGTTTAAATGAAATTTTGGCGGACTTAAAAATATAAGATTATATTAACAAAATTTCATATACACGTGGTCACTTAGGGCGAGGGAACATCTGACGTCATAGTAAAATCGAAGAATGAGTTAAGAATAGGGACATCGGGAAAAACTTTCTTCAAGGGGTCATTTAAGAAGTACAGGATGATTGCGATTTGGGGTATATCTAAAGGGACGAGAGGGTGTTCATCCGAACCCCCTCGACAAAAACTTACGTTGTATATATAAGGTAATATTTTTATTGTCTATGTAGCTATATAGTTTTTTTTTAATCCCCTAAACAGTATATTATGAGTCGGAGTAATGGTTTAGGAGGTTCGAAATTCACTTTAAAGTTCTAAATTCAAATCTCAAGCATACATTTTTTATTTTTTGAACCCTCTTAGTGAAAATCCTATATCCTTTCATATCTGGTTTTGTGAAAATATTAAAAAAATTGAAATTTGAAAAATATCAAAAATTGTTTTTACTCTAAGTTATTCCTAAAAATTCAAAAGTACCTCCAATTCATATTTATGATCAAACACAACTCTAATTTTTAAATATTATTTTTTACATTGAAATAAATTTTTTTCCAAATATTTACACTTTTTATGGCTAAACACCCCCTAAAAAAGAGCTAAAAATACAAGTGAGAGAGAGATTGAGATATAAAATAAAGAGGCAATGTTAGAAAAAGGAAAGGAAAGCAAAACAGTGAACTATAAACAGGAAACACAAGGAAATTAAATGTGAGGAAATGAGGGAAGAGGAACATTTGCTGACAAGATGGGACCCACAAGAACATTTGTCAAAAGCAAAGAGGACCCTCACACAACTATGGTTGGGTGAGCCTCACCCATATTAAAAATTTTCGAACCACCAGTGCTATATCCTCTTTTTGGGGGAAATTGTTAGGTTTTTTGTCCTGATTTTCTTATCAAATTTAAGTTTTACTTTTCTTGGAAGAAAAATAAAAGTAATACCATAATTACTTTTATTTTTCTTAAGAGGAAAATATAAAATTCTTCCATATTTGGTTAACCTCTTTCTTGCAGGAAAGGATTTGAACCTCTATAAATAGAAGACCCCCTTCTCATATCACAACACAATAGCATCCACAATGTAGTCGTTAAAAGAGTCTTGTTTAGGGGGAGATTTTCTCCCAATAGATTTTAAGCTTTTTGATTTAGTTTACAATATGTAGGCTTGTTGGCCAATCATTTCAAATAATATATTTTTTATTATAGTTTTCTTTGTCAACTGAATTATCGCCTTTATGGTTGCAACTTTAAGCTTCCGCATGACGCCCTCTCGATTTCAAACTCAATAAGTGGTATCAGAGCCTACGGTTCAAAGGTCCAATGATTTGGTGAAACAAGATTAAAGATAGGTTTAAAGTGGTTTCAAATCAAGTTGCAATCAATTTGATGATAATGAAGATTTTGTCCAACTACATGTGGAGAAGAAGTTTCAACCATATTTTCAACATTCTTGCTGCTGAATCCTTAAAAATAAAAATAAAAAATTAATTTTTAACCATGGCAAGCAGCAGTGATGAAGTTTATGTGAAGAACAACGATCATATATGCAAGTGAAGAAGACAGATCAAGTTTTGCCAAGAAAATCCTGCCAAGAAAATCCAGCCAAAAAGGGGAGATTTATTAGGGTTTTTTCCCTGATTTTCTTACAAAATTTAAGTTTTACTTTTCTTGGAAGGAAAATAACAGTAATACCATAATTACTTTTATTTTTCCTAAAAGGAAAAGATAAAACTCTTTCATATTTGGCTAACCTCTTTCTTGGAGGAAAGGATTTGAACCTCTATAAATAGAAGACCCCCCTTCTCATATCACAATACAATAGCATCCACAATGTAATCGTTAAAAGAGTCTTGTTTAGGGGGAGATTTTCTCCCAATAGATTTTAAGCTTTTTGATTTAGTTTACAATATGTAGGCTTGTTGGCCAATCATATCAAATAATATGTTTTTTATTATAGTTTTCTTTGTCATCTGAATTATCGCCTTTATGATTTGCAACTTTAAGCTTTCGCATAACGCCCTCTCGATTTCGAACCCAATAGAAATGACATATAAATATCTTCAAATTTGTCATGAAATTATAAATTATATTATGAAATACATTGTACAGAGATGTTCACCGTAGACATTAAGGAGCCGTTTGGTTACTGACTAGAGTTATGCAGGTATTAATTATGTAGGAATTAATTATGGAGGTATTAGTTATGTAAGGATTAGTTATGTAAGTATTAGTTATGTAGGTATTAGCTATGCAAGTTTTAGTTATGTAGGTATTATTTATGAAGGATTAGTTATGTAGGAATTACAATACATGAACTATTATTTATTGAATATTTAATTTGTTATAAATTAATATACTTTATTTATAAATAAATAAGTAAATAAACAGTACCCAAGGAAAAAAGACGACAGAGACGTTAAAAGTGGGTACTGTTTAAAAAAATTTAAAAGATTATAAAAGTGGGTAGTACTATTTAAAAGATTTTTAAAACTGGTACTATTTAAAATGGTAACCAGGAAAAAGGATGAAGAAGATTTTAAATCTTTTTAGCATTTTAGCATTAGGTACTGTTTGGGTACTATTTAAAACAAACAGTACCGAAAAAGATGATTTACCATTTTAACTAATTCAGCTAAAATGCTCTAAAAAAAAGTAGAACGAGAAATTATAAAATTGCAAACTGGTTTGCAAATTGGAGAAATAACAACAACCACCTCTTTTTTAAAAAATAAATAAATTAACAACATTCACTGATTTTGAACAAATACACAAAATAAAAAAAGATTTTAAAAGTAAATAGATAGGGGTAAATGTGTAATTTTATAATTTAATCCATGTATAACTAATACCCATATAACTTATTCCACCTTCTATCCCGCATAAAATTATACATAGATTCCCTCATAAGTTATGTAAGTATTAATTATGTAGGATTACAAAAATACAACCAAACACCGTATAAGATTAGTACATGAATAACTTTTATACTCCCTCCGTTTCAAAAAGAATGACCTAGTTTGACTTGGTACGGAGTTTAAGAAAATAAAGAAGACTTTTGAATCTTGTGGTCCTAAATTAAAGTTATGGCAAATGTACCAAAATGTCCTTTAATCTTGTGGTCTTAAACATGCCATGTGGAAAGTTGGAATTAAAGTGTTGCCAAAAAAGAAAAGGGTCATTCTTTTTGAAACGGACTAAAAAGGAAAGTAGGTCATTCTTTTTTAAACGGAGGGAGTACAACATTTGGAACCTGCCAACCAAACATTGTATAAAAATAATACATGAATAACCTTTATCCCCCATTCTTACCAAACATTGTATAAAATTAATACATGAATAACCAAGTTATTCATGTATTAGCTTTGGTCTTATCCCATAACCAAACGGCTCCTAAGGGGTTGTTTAATAAAGTGTATTAAAAAAAAATAATGCATGCATTAGTCTTGTGTACTACTAGTACTTTGTTTGGTGCATTACTTATATACTCTATTGTGTATTGAGGTGTATATTACTAATACCTCAAAATCAATGGTATTAGTAATGCAATGGTTTCTAATGCATGCATTAGCATGATTAAAGACACAATTTCCCTTTAAAACCTTTTCTACATCTTTTCCACCGTATTTGTGGAGGGCATTTTTATAAACAAATACTTTTCTTTAAAAAGTATGCAATGCATGTCATTTCTATTATACCAAACTAAACATTGCATAAGAAAAATCTCAGTATAATTAATGCAAGCATAACTAATACTAGCATTACTAATGCAAGTATAACTAATACTAGCATTACTAATACATCATGTTTTGCACTATTCTTATAGACCCTACCAAACGACCCCTAAGGGTGTTTGGTATGAAGAAAAATATTTTTCTAAAAGATATTTTTTTTAGTGGTTCTTTCACTTATTTTCTGGTGTTTGGTTGGCAAGAAGAAAATGATGTTCCAAGAGTATTTAGGTATAATCTGAACAAATATTATGACACTAGGCACGAATTTCCACCCTTTAACACAAATTCAGACCTTAAGTGGGGGTTGAGGTTAGATCGAGCTCAAGTCAGGGTCAGATTGTGGGTCAGGATTAGATTTTGAGTCGAGAGGTGTGTCCCAAATCAGAGTCGGGCAGTGAGGTTGAAAGATAGTGTAAGGAGTTTGAGTGCTAAGATATCTTTTCATGAAAAAGTATATATGTTGTTTCACGCTTGACAAATGGGATAGCACTCATTGTGTGTATGAAACAGAACCTAACAAAGGTGTCTTTGCCATAATTTAAAAAGGTTAATGTTAAATTGTTAAAGGCTTTAACAATGTTTTCAAAGGTGTGGGCATGAGGCGAGGCGTTTTATATAGCACGGAGCGAGGCGTAAGTCCCGGGACATGGGACGTAAGTCCTATGGATCTTTAATTTATAATTTATAATATAATAAAAATAATATAATAACATAAAATAATACAAACAATGCATTATTAATTTTTAAAAATTTAAAACATGATTCATAAACTCATAGAAAATAAAACTTTTAACATCATTTATAAGTAGAAGTAGTGCAATAATATAAAAATTATTATATGATACAAATCAACTCTAACATCTTAACTTACAAATAATAAAAGAATCACAATTTCTTAAAATATATGAATATCATACTATGCAATTTACCTCCCTAAAAGAGATAATCAATAAACTATTAATATTATAATTAAAACATCAACTCTTTCATGAATAAAAATAAAATACTTTCAAATAACAAAATAAAATATGATAATTTTGAAATATAGGACAAAAACATATCGACTAATGACAAGTGAAGATGTAAAATTAGGATATGTATTTAAAACAGAAATGTTAAATCATATTCACCCTCACGACGTTCTCAATTAGTAAATAAGCTTATTACGCTTAATTTTCTTATTTCAACAGATGAAAAAAACTACTAAGCATCATTCATTTAGTAGAGAATTATGAGTATCAATAATGTTGACTAAGGAATTTGACACAATATGTGTAAGAACTATTAGGCGAGCCCCGGAAGTTGGGCGTTAGGCGTGTTCAGGGCATACAGTTGGGCGCTTAGGGCGTAAACCTCATAAAACTAAGTCCCACACATGAGCCTCGAGGCATTTTATCAGTGCCCCGCCCTGGAGCGAGTCCCGAAATAAGTCCGAATTCTGCCTTTTAAAATACTGGGCTTTAATATGAAAAAGGTTATTAATTTGACTAGGTTCTCTGGCTTGGGGATAGTTAAGTGCTATCACGGCGAGCGAGTAATTTGGGTCATGACACTTGTTCATGAGCGACCATGCTACGTTGATGAATTGACTGTTTATTTATGTCTTCTCCTAATATGGGTCATTTTAGCTTCTATCTTCTATGTTATACATTTTTGCTGTTCATGCATTTAGGGGTCGTTTGGTAGAATGTATAAGAATAATACAAAATAAGATATATTAATAATAGTTGCATTAGTAATATTGATATTAGTTAGGCTAGTACTCCCTCTGTCCCAATTTATATGACACACTTTCCTTTTTAGTCAGTCCCAAAAAGAATGACACATTTCTATATTTGGTAACAATTTAACTTTAAAATACCCACTTTACCCTTAATGAAATGATTTACAACCACACAAATATCTATAACTCATTTTAGACCACAAGTTTCAAAAGTCTTCCTTTATTTCTTAAACTCCGTGCCAAGTCAAAGTACATCACATAAATTGGGACGGAGGGAGTATTAGTTATGCTGGCATTATTCTTATACTTTGTTTGGTTTGATGCATTAGAAATAACATCTTTTGCATACTTTCTTTAAAAAAAAAAGTGTATTTACAAACACCCTCCTTTAGCTTCGTACATTTTCTTTGCAACAAAGTTTTTTTACCTTTGAAACTTCATTGGCTCATTTTCCCCCCAAAGTAAAATTAAATACTTCATCGCACTCTGGGCAGTTTGGGTAGTTCATCACATTTTCCAGATACCTGATTTTGAGTTCCAAACTCGAGGCAAAGCAAGGATGTGTCGTAATTATTTAAGCAACTATTCACTGCTACAAAAAAAATAATTCAAAGCTATTTTCTCATTTTTGTCCTATTGAGGAATTCAAAAGGAGTTGGGTTTGGTCGCAGTTTTAACTCCTGCTTTATCATGGCAAAGCATAGAGAAGGAAAAGTAAAGTACAGAGAAGAGAAGAGAGGCAAAGTATGGTGGAAAAGAATTTGGGAAATGTTTTAGAGGGGTAGTTTTGTCATTAATCAAATTAATCCATGTGTTGGAATTCTTTGTATTACTAATACATGGAAAATCTAATATACGTACCCGTGCGATGCGCGGATAATATTAAAATATTATTTTTAATCGTTTCATATTGGATATCTTGTTCGATCATGTTAAACCATATTACCTTAAAAAAAAAAAAGTCCAACTATCATATTATTTCTCAATGAAATGTTAAAGAATATATTATAGTTTGTCTACCCCCCCTCCCACTTCCCCCCGCCCCCCCCCCCCCTCAATGTTTTTAAAAAATAAATAAATTTTTCTACCCTGCCCCCCACGCCTCCACCCCCACGCATCCTCTCCCCCACGTTAACCCCCCCCCCCCCCTCCCCCAAATCTATATGAAAAAAAACAATCATGTAATTGTAAGAAAATTTTTTACGTTTCATATCTTTCTTATATTATTCATAATTTAAAGATATTAGATTGATAATATTTCCTCGCCTCCTCCCCCCCCAAGAAAAAAAAAAACCTCTAACAATTTATATGAGTAAAAACAATCATGTAATTGCAAAAATAATTATGTTTTATATTTTTCTTTATTATATTGTTTACAATTTAAAGAGTTCGGATTGTCTCACCTCTAAGGTAGTGGTATGAACTGCATACACTTACCCTCCCCAGACCCACTTTGTAGAAATATACTGAATTTGTTGTTGTTGTTGTTATACTTTTGATCAAGTTGTCATTTTGTGTAATACGAATAAGCAGTCTTATCTTAAAATATAAAAATTAGATTAGATAAGTTTTGTTATGCATGACAAAATAAATGAAATATAGATTATAAAAAGACTCCAAAATAATCTAATCTGTCAGAAATGATTATAATTTAAAATTCAAGTTAAACACTTACAAATATTTCTATTTTAAAATCTAATATGTTCGAATTCAAATATTTCTAATTTTTTAATTTAAAACTTTGATTAAAATATTATTCATTTTGTCTTAAAATTGTGAAATGGCTTCTTAATAGCTTGCCACTTAACTTAACCACATTAATAATATGATAATGTGAATATTAATTTTTTCTCATTTAATATATACTGTGAATTTTTCTCTTACACATCTATTATGGTATTTAATAGTTGTTAGTTTAGTATTAACACTGCTACTATTACTATTAACGCCTTTGTATTGTTTAGATTTCTCAATACCATGAAATTAATTAAATTTATCGATAAAATTATTTACGTGAATTAATGTACTTAAAATAAATGATAAAAGTGGGCTGTAATTGAAGTTGCAATGCAGGTTATGAATTCTAACTTTTTTTTCTTTCACAATCCATTATTGAAGTATAATGGATGAAATTCTTGCTAATATAGAGATTGATATTTTTGTTTTTATATATATATATAATTATTATTATATATAATTATTATTTAATTTTAGTTTTACTTAGCACCAATTTGCATTAAACACACATTTTATTTTATTCCCTCAAAATAAAATTTCTTATAAATATACAAATGGAATCAACTTGATAGAATAAGAATCAAGACATTTAATATGAAGCCCTAAACAGTGAGTCCATCTACTTGATTCTCACGAATGCACCCAATAACAATCTGAATAAATTTCTCTATCTTCTTACAATTTCTTAATGCACCACTCGACAATTTACATCAACATTATAAAATATCATGCGACTTTTATCATAGCAAAATTATGCACAAAATTTAAAATAAATAATACATTTATCTATATGTAAACAATCTCTAAAGAAAGAAAAAAAGATATTTAAAATTATTTCTGGCAGTGATATTAGTCATTGCATAAAATTTATAATATTAGCTTCCAATTAGTTATCATAATCACTTTCTATGAATAGTATAATATAACTTCAGAGGAATTTAAAATTTCAAGGCAAAGACAATTTGAAGATCAAATATTGTTGATTGATTCATCATAAATTTTTCATGTTGGATATACCTATTGTAAATCTCTTTTTTCATGCTTGCAGGGGCGGCTCTACCATTTGAGAAAAAAGGCGACCGTCTTAGGCCCCCAAATTTGAGGGACCTCATTTTTTTTAGCAATAATAAATACTATTTATAGAAAAATAAATTGTTTATAAAAAATAAAAAAATTGTTAGAAGAAGTTTGATATATCTGGAGTACTATGTCTCAAGAAAGATTAAATGCATTGATTATATTACTAATTAAAAGAGAAATATTGGAAGAAAGCGATTATATAATTTTTAAAATAAACTTTATTACAAAAAATATTTTTTTCTTAAAAACTTAAGGTCTCCGTTTGATTTTGGCCTTAGACCACTTACGTGCTTGAGCCGCCCCTGCATGCTTGATATCGGCAAGTGAATTCACATGTAACACGTTTTATGAATGATTGGCTAATGTAAAAAGTTGATATTCCAAATTCAATCATATAAGCGATAACTTTGTAGTTTAATAAAAAAGTTCCAAATAAATTACTTTTGTAATATAACTTTCAACACTCACATAGTTGCTCCTATTCCTGCAATCAACATCAACAACAATATACCAGTATATTCCTACAATCAAAATATAAAAATATATTTATATAATATTGTAATATGAATATATACGGATGTATTTTATGTAAATATAAAAATAAAGATGATGATTGATGACCCATTGAGCTCTTGAATTCTAGAGTAGTCATCGTAATCAGCATAACATAATTGTTGAAATTTTTTACAATTTTAAAGAATAAATTTTTTTTATACATACTCAATGTAATACCTTTCATAATTTTGAATAATTCCTGCAATCAAATCATTCAAATTTTCAAAAAAGAATATATATGATAAATTAGTATTAAGGCACATAAAGAAAAATTAATCAATACCTTTGTGAATGAAACAATCATAAAAAAAAAAAAATCGAGATAAGCAAAATCTAAATCTAAAAATAGTTAACAATAAAAAAGAGAAAAATTGAGAAAAGAAGAAAGCTTACAACAATATATATATATATATATAGAAGAGGTTATAAAGTTAGATTTTGTTGCCAACTACTATTTCATTCAAATTCAAAATTGAATATGATATCCAATTTGTTACAAAAGATAAGATTCTTAAATATCATTATTCTATAGTTTATAATTTCAAAAATTTAAAAAAATAAGAGAAGTTGTATCATTTTCAAACTTGAAGATCAAAAGCAGTTAGCATTTTATTAGGAGCTCAACTTATTTAATTGATTAAATTTTTTGTTTTTTTTAAAAAGGAGGAGACATTGTATCTTTTGTTTTCTTTTCTTTTTCTAAACCAAGATGTGCCCAAAAGTATGATATTAATCGTGTGCCTTTTTATGAGTTTTCGTTTTTTTTTTTGTTTTTTTTTTATAAAAATCAATTGGCATGTTAGCTATATAAATGAATGGCAAAGTAGATATGTGTCACGACCCAAAATAGGCACGTGATGGCACTTGTCACACCCTTCAGACAAGTAAGCCTATCCCAACCCAAACTCAAAAATCAAGTAAATCAGAAGCGGAAGAAAAAGAACAATCCCCAAAATATATATAAAGAAGAAGCAAATATTTAAGATAAACCCAGGTCTGGTTGTCACTAGCACAAGCCTCTAATATAAAATAAGAATAATAATCTTCTAGAATATCTTAGATGTGAATAAAGCAAAAGATATAAATAGAGAGATCTAATAAGTCCTGAAGTCCCTCAACTACTACCTCAACCTCCGCAACGCGAATACTGGAAGAAGACGATCTACAAACTGCTACTCGGCCCAATACCTGCACGGGGTGCAGAAAAACAAGAAAAAGAAAAAGGAAGAAAGAGTGAGTACGAAACCACATGTACTCAGCAAGCATCGTCGATAACCGACCCTAATCCAAAGTGATGGAGAGAACCACCACCCCAACTACCCAAGGTTTCCCCAATCATTCTATAACTCGCCAAAATCACAGTACTTTATCCTACCAGGGTAACCCAAGACAATGGTCAACAGGTAAACCAAATGCAGGGTAGGCACACTAATCCAGGTGAGTCAATCATCATTAACCAATACTATGGGATAGAACCAAGGAGAGTGTATATATATAAGGATGTATCTCATGCTACCAAAAGGGTGCTATCCATCTATCTTTTGATCAAGTCACAATCATATCCAAGTCTTATCACACCTATCCCTTTCGACCAACATACGATGAAATAGGATAATAAAATAAAGTGAAATGAATGCTCAAACACAGTATCACAAACAAGGTCCTAACACAGAAATACGGTACAAGAGTATACACTAACAGAATATGAAAACACACCAAGGATGATAATGCAATGCAAATGATGCAATGCAATGAAGTGATAATGATGAATCTTTGAAAGTTATCTCATAACTTTCTGTATACACCCACCGAGCTCGCAGCTACCAGGTAGGATCCATGGGGCATTCGCAACCCATATACTACTTAGTCTCAATCTCAATATCTCCTCTTCGCCTCGTGGATTATGCTAGAGGGTTGGTAAAATGTCTCATCAATATCGCCTCTCCACCTCGTGGATCACGGTAGAGGGTTTTGCAAAATATCCCAGTGATACCAATGTCTCATGAATATACATGTGTGATATGAGGATGCAATACTCACAGTAATCTCAACACAAGGATCTCAAATCCATCAATACGCATGATATATGCACAAGTGAGCTCAGAATAAACTCCATGTATCAATAACTCATGATATCAGTTTCCCCTTGGTACCAATCGAATATATGGTCATGTAATAATCAAAATTACCATTCTCAAATACACTCCCGGACATCACTATGATGAATATGCAATCACATGCTCAGATAAGGCCTACAATGTCAAGTCAAGCCCCCACTTGGGCAACACATTAATAAATATGGCCTTAATGTAAAATCATGACCAACAATCATCAAGTCAAGCCCTTATTCGGCGACATAGTACATAATATGACAATTAAATGCACGCTCATAGCCAATTAACATAATTCAAGCCCCCATTCGGGCATCACCACAAAATATACACTCAAGACAGGTAATAATAATATGCACATAAACCCCCACTCGAGCACGCAATGATAGATATCAACAATCTCAACAATTATAAAGCGTGAGACTACCCAAACTTAGATTGATCATAACTAAAGCTTCCTTAACTATTACAAGGCAATCTCGCTCTAAGTATCTTCTAACCATAATTATTCTATCAAATCACGATGATCACACAATTATCCCTTAAGAGGTCACTAAAGCTCCAATCATTATGTCGAAGTCCACTAAACATGAATCTAGCTCCAAAACAGGCATTCTTACTAACATTACAAAAACACTAACATTACAAAAACACTAAGTTAGTTATCTATAATCTACTTCTAAGGATAAGCACAAGCAATAATAATAACTAAGGAAGACAATAATCTAATTATGATCCACCAAAGACTCCGGTATCTGCGGAGATGGTCGCCATTTCACCTAAACGGTACCCCCAATCCTAAACGAATCATCAAAATACCACAACCAAGCATACACACACAAAAACACTTTGGAAAAAGTCAAGGCACAACTCAACTTGCCTTAAATGAAGACCCGCAAGCTCAAATGCAGTCCAAGACCTCAACCGAAAGCCCAAATCTTCCGAATCAACACCAAATGCATCCAATTACATCAAATATGGCATCTACAATTCAAAAGGAAGCTATTGATACCCATATTGACCATATTTTAAACGGGTCAAAAACGGACCTCGAAAATGGGTTTTGAAAATGAAGGGGTAAAATTGGAATTTTATTTTAAAAACACATTTTTCAAGGTTTAAGGAACCTACAGCTGAAAACCTACACGAAAACGAGTTAAAAACGAGGTCGAAATCTAAAAAAAAAATCATTTTCAAGCCTTACCGTCAAAACCCCAAAAATCCATCGAAAATCAAAAAGGGTAAAAATGGAATTTTTATTTGAAAATCATAATCCTCAAGTGAAAAGTACTCTATGGGTGAAAACCCAAGCCAAAAACAGTAAGAATCGAAGCTCAAATCAAAGAAATACCAAATTTTCAATTTGGGAAAAACCTCCAAAAACCCTCTTTTGAAATCTTTGATATAGAAGAATTTAGATGATAAAGTTGGTAGGAAATGATTTAGAATTGAGTTAGGAACTTACCCGCACGAACTTACGCAAGAAATCTCCCTCAAAATCTTCCTCCCAAGCTCCCAATATGATAAAAATGGTGAAAATGAGTAAAAATGGGGTAAATCCCGAAATTGGGCACTTTTCAGCAATGAAGGTTGACTTGTTGACCATTGACCTGTCACGCCCCGAATCCTATCGGAACGGATTGGCACCCATAGCCGACATGGCCCGAGAGAACCAAGCTTTGGTTCTATTCAGTCATATGCATATCATAAGCAACACCACCATCACGTAAGGACATGAAAGACGAATAACGGAAAAACATGGAACATGGGACATATATATATACATATGCGAAACTTGGCCGTTGAGGCCATCAAGTCAAAACGACATAAACCATCTTACATCCATGCACCCACAAACGTCTACAAAAGCCTCTATCAGATGCATTGACCAAAACAAATTAAAAATTGGGACAAGTCCCCGCTTTATACATGTACAACACCACAACATATGTACAACTGTGACTCGGAGAAGCCCCGAACTAACTGGAGCTCACCAATGATCCGCAACAACTGGCAACCTACTGTGGAGGCCTACTAGTACCTGCGCCTGCAGCAAGTAAGGTAAATTCCCCAAGAGGGGTCAGTACGAAGAATGTATTGAGTATGTAAGGCCATAAGAAACGTGTATGATATGTAAATATGTCAAAGAACTCAAGTTCAAATGCATAACCAATATAGATAAGTCACACTGTAGATGAGTCACTATTCTGTACTTTGGAAACCATGTATGTTGCTTTCATTACATTCTTTGTATCTTTACTTCCATGATTATTCATCTTTGCATGTGACCTGTGATACCCGAGCCCCGACTGAACAGTGGGTTTTAACATAACATAGCATTATGTTGGGATCGACTCGAGCTAGGCTTATGCCCCTAGAGCTGCTACCCATGAATTAATAAATCGGGATCGGCTCGAGCTAGGTTATTACCCCTAGAGCTGCCACCCATACTAACATATCAGGTTCGGCTCGAGCTAGGTTATTACCCCTAGAGCTGCCCCCTGTCAGGATCGGTCCGATCTAGGCTTATGCCTCTAGGACTATCCCCTGATCCAACAAATCTCGGGATCGGCTTGAGCTAGGCATTTTCCCCTAAAGCTACCACCCATACTTGATCATTGACCACATATTTGCATTACTTTGTTCATTACTTTGAGATTGACACAATGATAGTCATAACTTTATATGAAGCTTTGGATCATTAACCAATGAGTGAGAGACATGAGAATAAACATTGTGAGAAACATAACATTATTAGCACCATAACACCATTGGAACCATTGGACAACAATCCATGAACAAGAGACATGAGTATAATCACTATTGGAACATTGGAACACAACCTTGTTGGGCTTTTGGAACATTATTCATGAATATGAGACATGAGATTCACAATTGATCAATGAGTAGGAACTATATGATAATGACCATTGATAATTGCATATAGGATACCTTAGCACATTTCGGGATGGGACAAGCATATTGTCAATGTGAATACTATTTGCCGCAGAAAGATACAGACAGAGTAACCTTACATACCTGGTATTCTCAATACGAATATACAATCCTAGATGTGCATACAATAGTCTACTCTTTCTTTATATGTCAATCTACAACACAAATATATAACGGAATTCACATTAACCACCAACTACCTTAAAAATGCATATAACGTCAATTAGTTACATGTTTACCTTTAAACATGCCATTTCCCCTTGACAAAACCATTGATGAAATTATTATTCCAAAAATCCCCCAATATTCCATACATTGACCAATACATGATAATCAATACATTTTACCACAACACTTCTCCTTTACACTTTCTTATCCACACCATATCACCATTAATCCATCAATTCACCTTAATACACTTCATAGCACATATCGGCCAAAATCTCATAATTTACACTTATAGAAAAAATAACAAGTTTAATAATAAAATCACACCATACATGTTCATATTTTATCCATACCATGCTCTTTCATCAAAGTCACAAGTCATAATTCAAGCTTGAATCTCATGGATCACAAATCTTTTATAAAAACACAAAGTCCCATGTTCAACACTTCCAAGCATAACCAACATGATTTACATACTCTCTCATGCATATAATATATTAATCCATAACAATAATCACTTACCCAAGCTTGAAAAATGATGATCTTGATCCAAAAGTTGGCTTTGAGTTCTTAGGGTTTGAGAGCAAATATCTTATCTTTTGGTCTAAAAAGGCATGAGACTTGTGAAGAATAAAAATCAGATTTTTGGTCCCTTTTATAAGCCTTTAAGTCCATCCTTATCCACTCTTATAGCATTAAATGCTTGGTCTATAAGGTCAAGGCAAGAATGGGTCATTTGACCCATTTTTGGCCCATGTCTTCTTTTCATTTTTGGGCCTTTTATTGAGTCCAATTCACTTAACCCAATAAAATCAATAATTTCTCGTGTTTAAATCATCTCATACGCGTTACGATGATATTCCCACTCACGGAATCCATATTTGTAGCCTCAATCCCAAAAACAAGTGATTCTAGCCACGTATGACTCATTTTGAGGGTAAAACCGTCATTTTGATGCCAAATTCGTTCTCGAGTAATTTTATCATACCAATATAATACATTACTCATTTCATGTATATACTCATGGTTGTAGAAGAAACGTGGCAAAAATCGGCTCGGTACGACCCCGGGCACCCTTGAGACTTAAGAATTTTCCAACTTTTGAAAAAGTGGCAAAACCAGCCTGGCAAGCCCTTGGGCGCGCTAGCTTGCTGCCTGTGGGCACAAAAATTTGGCCCAAAGCGGCGTGGCACGCCCTCTAGCGCGCCCCACACTTAGTTTTTCAAAAAATTCCATTTTTCGACTTTTCTTCCCGGGTTTGGTTAGATACTTCAAGTCCTATTCTTTAACTTACTTCTTACCCTTAATATAATTTGTTTAGAGGCCCTCTTAGCCTCATTTTGAACCCCACAAATTCTCTACGAAAATCACAAAACACCTCTTACGAAGGGCTAATCGCATGTACAAGGCCAAATTTCAATTTTCTCATCATCAACATTACCAAATACATGCTTATAGCTCTCAACACCTAAGTACACATTATTGAATGTCGTCAAGTAGGGTTAGGAAGGTACGGGATGTTATATTCTTCCCCCCTTAGAAACATTCATCCTCGAATGTTAACAATATTGCTTCAATTACGACCAATGTATCTCTATATTAGCATACATATACATAAACACTTAATGCTCATAAATACTTACCTTTTAGGACTCCATTCCCGCACTTTGAACTGTTTCATCCATTTGAAATATATAGGGATACTTGGATTTCATCATTTCTTCCGCTTCCCATGTGACCTCCTCTACTTGTTGATTTCGCCATAATACCTTTACGGAAGCTATGTCTTTATTCCTCAATCTCTTTACTTGTCGATCTAGGATAGCAATGGGTAACTCTTCATAAGTAAGATCCTCTATAACTTGAACATCTTCAATTGGAACAATATGAGATGGATCTCCTATGCATTTTTGAAGCATCGAAACATGAAACACTGGATGGACTGAGGAAAGTTCTTGAGGTAGTGCCAACTCATACGCAACTTTCCCAAATCTTCTAACAATTTCATATGGGCCTATGTAACGTGGACTCAATTTCCCTTTCTTTTTGAACCGCATTACCCCTTTCATCGGTGACACCTTTAAGAATACCCAATCACCTATGGCGAATTCAAGCCCTCATCTTCTAACATCGGCATATGACTTGTGGCGACTTTGGGCCGTTTGTAACCGCTGTTGGATCACTTTAACCTTCTCCATAGCCTGATGAACAATATCTGGCCCAAGTAAAGCAGTTTCACCCGCTTCAAACCATCCAATTGGTGATCTACATTCCCTTCCGTACAAGGCTTTATAAGGTGCCATTTTAATACTTGAATGATAGCTGTTGTTGTAAGCAAATTCAATAAGAGGCAAATGGTCATCCCAACTGCCTTGAAAATCTAACGTACAAGCTCGTAGCATATCTTCAAGTGTCTGAATAGTACGTTCTGCTTGTCCATCAGTCTGAGGATGGAAAGCTGTACTCAAATTCACCTGTGTACCCAAACTCTGCTGAAAAGATCTCTAAAAGTGCGCTGTGAACTGTGCTCCTCTGTCTGATATAATGGAAAGTGGAATACCATGCAATCGTACTATTTTTCTAACATACAATTTTGCATAATCCTCAGCTGTATAGGTGGTCTTGACTGGTAGAAAATGCGCTGATTTGGTAAGCCTGTCCACTATAACCCAAATAGAATCAGATTTTTGTAATGTACGAGGCAAACCTGTAATGAAGTCCATATTAATCATATCCCATTTCTAGACTGGAAGATTGATACATTGCATGTAACCTCCCGGTTTCTGATGCTCTACTTTCACTTGTTGACAATTCGGGCATTGAGCGACAAATTCTGCAATGTCCTTTTTCATATTTCCCCACCAATAAACTGCCTTTAAATCATGGTACATTTTAGTAGCACCCGGATGAATAGAATAGCGCGAGTGATGCGCCTCTGTCATAATTCATTTCCTCAACTCATCTACATCTGGTACACATAATCTACCTTGGCATTGGAGGACCCCTTCTTGTGTAAGATCAAATGCCTTTGTCAGATTCTGTTGTACATTTTCCTTTAACTGCAATAAAATAGAATCCGCAAACTGCTTCTCTTTCACTTCGGCTGTTAAGGAGGATTGCATTGTGCACAATAACCCTTTCATCTGGAGATTCAATAAGTCGAACTCCCAAGCTGGCTAGTTGATGTAGATCTTTGATTATCTCATGCTTTTCAGTCAACTAGCCACTAGTACTTTCTACTGCCTTGCGGCTCAATGCATCAGCTACTACATTTGCTTTGCCTGGATGATACAGAATATCAATATCATAGTCTTTTAAGAGTTCTAACCACTTTCGTTGCCTCAAATTGAGTTCCTTCTGCTTAAAAAGATATTGCAAACTTTTGTGATCCGTATAGATATCAACATGAACTCCATATAAATAATGACGCCATATCTTTAAGCCTTCTTTTCGCACTATTACGGATATGAAAATAATGGTCAAAATCAGATTCAATTGTCAATTGCCCCTATCGGAAATAGGATTGACTACCGATTTCGAAGGAACGAACTGGAGTTACATCTCTTTTCCATTCAAGAGTTCTTATGCGTTTCCACGCCCCTTCGCCAAGCTGGGGCAAAGAAAGCCGTCCGACCCTACCGGATTAGGAATGTGAAGGCCTCTCCTTCGAAAGAAGACCGGGGAAAGAAATAGCTACGCTATTGACCGAACCCTTTTTTCTCATTTTGTTTGAAGCAGGCCAAATAGAGAATGAAATGCATAAAAAAAAATAGGGGAAGGAAGTCAGAGACTCCCTTTTTTTTGGTTTAAAGGCTGCTCGCCCTACCGAAGTACCAAAGGCTTTCGAGGCTTACACCTCCTTATTACAGGACCTAAAAAAAGGCTTTCAGTAGCGCCCTTAGAATCTAAGCCAAAGCAAAAACTACCGCTGCCAATTCAAGATCATGTATGGGATAATTTTTCTCATGTGGCCGCAACTGTCGTGAGGCATATGCTATGACATTACCGTGTTGCATCAATACACATTCGAGGCCAACCCCGGAAGCATCACAATATACTGCATAACCTTCGGTACCTTCGGGAAGCACTAAAACTGGTGTGAAGGTTAATTTATCTTTCAACTTTTGGAAGCTTTTCTCACACACATCATTCCACTGAAATTTCACTGCCTTATGTGTAAGCTTCGTTAACGGTGCAGCAATGGAGGAAAAACCTTCCACAAATCTTCTATAATAACCTGCCAGTCCAAGAAAACTACGAATTTCTGTGGGTGTCGTAGGTCTTGGCCAATTTTTCACTGCTTCAATCTTCTGCGTATCAACTTGTATCCCTTCATCTGACACAATGTGACCCAAGAATGCAACTAATTTTAACCAAAACTCACATTTGGAGAACTTTGCATACAACTTACGCTCACGGAGAATCTGTAGCACCTGCCGTAAGTGATTAGCATGGTCCTCCGGTGATCTTGAATAAACTAGGATGTCATCTATAAATACTGTGACGAACACGTCCAGGAATGGATTAAACACCCTATTCATCAAATCCATGAACACAGCTGGTGCATTTGTTAGTCCAAATGACATAACTAAAAATTCATAATGGCCATACCGTGTTCGAAAAGCTATCTTGGGTACATCTCCTTCTCTGACTTTGACTTGATGGTAACCCGACCTCAAGTCGATCTTTGAAAAACACTTAGCACCCTATAACTGATCAAACAAATAATCAATTCGAGGGAGGGGATATTTGTTCTTGATCGTCACCTTATTCAGTTGCCGATAGTCTATGCACATTCTCAACGTGCCATCTTTCTTCTGTACAAATAATACCGGTGCACCCCACGGAGACATACTAGGCCTAATGAAGCCCTTGTCCAGCAAATCTTTCAACTGCTCCTTCAATTCACGCAGTTCTGCTGGAGCCATTCTGTATGGGGGAATAGAAATAGGCTGAGTGCCTGGAATCACATCAATGCCAAATTCTACTTCCCGTTCTAGGGGTAAGCCTGGAAGATCCTCTGGGAATACATCTAGAAATTCATTGACCATTGGAACCGACTGCGGAGTTAGTGGTTCCACATCATTATCTTTCACCCTTACTAAATGACATACGTAACCCTTAGCAATCATTTTCCTGGCTTTCAGATAGGAAATAAATCTTCCTCGTGGTGCCCCCACATTTCCCTGCCATTCAAGAACATTTTCTTGCGGAAAACAAAAATGCACCTTCTTGGCCTGGCAATCTACCGTAGCATAACAAGAGGCCAACCAATCCATCCCCATGATCACATCAAAATCCACCATGTCTAATTCAATGATATCGGCCAACGTATCATGATCACACACAGTTAGAACACAGTTACGATATACTCTCTTTGCAATAATATATTCACCAACCGGTGTAGACACTTCAATTGATTTAATTAATAATTCTGGTGCCTTTGCAAATTTTGCAGCAACCAATGGAGTAACATAGGAAAATGTAGAACCGGGGTCAATCAATGCATATACATTATATGAGAATATAGATAATGTACCTGTGACGACATCAGGGGAAGCCTCTGAATTCTGTCTGTCCACTAAAGCATAAGTTCGATTCTGGACCCCACTAGTACTGGCTGCTCCTCTGGCACCCCTACCACGGCCAACAGGTTGCACACCTCGGCCCAGTGAAGGAACCGATGCTGATGACGTAACGGCCGATCCTGCCAGTTGTGCTACACCACCCATACTCCTTTGGGGACACTCTCTCATCATGTGTCTTGTCATGCCGCACCAGAAACAAGCATTTGTCCCCACCCTACATGTACCTGCATGAATACGCCCGCAGTGTTGACACTGCTGATGAGGAAAACCTGCTGCCTGTGATCCGTGAACTCCGCTACTCTGCCCAGATGGTCCACCTCTAGACCCTCAAAACTGAGAATGAGCACCCCCTGTGGAATAGGAGAACGATGGTCTAGGAAACATACGGGGCCTATATCCTCCTTGGGACATCATAGGTTGTCCCATAGGTCTAGCCTTTTTGGACTGTCCCCTATCAAATTCATGTACCCTTCGTCTCTGCCTTTGATCTTCCATTTTCTGGGCGAAGGCCTGAATTCTCGCTATATCCATGTCTTTGTTCAAGGCAGCAATAGTGCAATCCCTTACCAAATATGGCTCTAGTCTGTCCACGTATTGATGGACTCTATCTGTCATCGTAGCCACCACATTTGGTGCATATCGAGCCAAGGAATTAAATTGCAAGCTATATTCTCTGACACTCAAATTTCCCTGACGGAGATTTAGAAACTGATCCGCACGTGCCTCACGGATCTCATAGGGCAAGTAATGATCAAGGAAAGCCACTTTAAACTCTTCCCACGTAGGTGGATTAGCACCAATATCACGGGATTTCTTCCAATCTTCGTACCACAATATTGCCTCTCCTTTCAATCTATACGCAGTAAGTTCAACTGTCTCTACCCCCGTTACGTGCATAACTTCCAAGGCCCTCTGAATTTGATCCACGAAGTCCCGTGGATCTGCTTTTGGATCTGACCCAGTGAATATAGGAGGGTCCAGTTTCAGAAAATCATGTGTTCTGCAACTCGCCACTCTAGCCGCATCATCATTATGTGTCATCAGACCAGCTCTTCCTTGACTTTGGGCTGCCACTAACTGTGTCAACATATGAACTGCATTTCTAAGATCCTGATCTGTGGCATTCATTGGTGGTTCCGCGGGTACTTCTCTACCAATCGACTCTTCTGGAGCTGTAAAAGTAGACGAAGACCACGATGAAATTTCGGCATTTGCTCCACCTTGACTAGCCTGGTCAGGTGGTAATCTACTCATCCCTTCTTCCGCAGGCATGTCTACCTTCTTGCCTTTACCTCTACCTCTTCTTGTCATTGGCATTGTTACTATACCAGAGAAAAATAATTACCAGGGTCAGATACAATTCAACTTACAACACTGGCTCTATTGCACGATCTAGAAGAGAAGAAAAGAAACAACATCCTAAATGTCCCGTAGCCTCCTACTTATAAATGTGGTGCACAACACATCGATAAGTAAGACTCTACTCAGACACGGCTTTGTAGACACCCTTAGAACGAACTGCTCTGATATCACTTTTGTCACGCCCCGAATCCTATCAAAACGGATTGGCACCCATAGCCGACATGGCCCGAGAGAACCAAGCTTTGCTTCTATTCAGTCATATGCATATCATAAGCAACACCACCATCACGTAAGGACATGAAAGACGAATAATGGAAAAACATGGGACATGGGACATATTGTAACACCCCGTACCTTCCCAACCTTACTTTACGATATTTTAATAACGGTTACGTAGGTGTCGAGACCTATAAGTATGTATTTGGTAATGTTAATGATGAGAAAATTAAAATTTGGCCTCGTACATGTGCTTAGCCTTTCATAGGAGGTGTTTTGTGATTTTTGTGGAGCAGTTGTGGGGTTCAAAACGAGGCTAAGAGGACCTCTAAACAAAGTATATTAAGGTTAAGAAGTAAGTTAAAGAATGGGACTTGAAGTATCTAACCAAACCCGCGAAGAAAAGTCGAAAAATGGAATTTTCGTAAAATCTAAGTGTAGGGCGCACCAGAGGGAGTGCCACACCGCTCTGGGATAAAATTTTTAGTCCAGAGGCAGCAAGTTGGCGCGCCCAAGGGCGTGCCACGCTATTTTTTCCACTTTTTCGAAAGTTGGAAATTTCTAAGTCCCAAGGGTATCCGGGGTCGTACCGAGCCGATTTTTGACCCGTTTCTTCTAAAATCATGAGCATATACATGAAATGAGTAAATTATTATATTGGTGTGATAAAATTACTCGAGAACGAATTTGGCAGCAAAATGACGATTTTACCCTTTTGGTCAAAATAGGCCATACGTGGCTAGAATCGCTTGTTTTTGGAAGTGAGGCTACGAGTATGAATGGAATGAGTGGGAATATTGTCGTAACGCATATGGGATGAATTAAACACAAAAAATTATTGATTTTATTGGGTTAAGAGAATTGGGCCCAAAATGGACCCAAAAAAGGAAAAGAAGACATGGCCCAAAAGTGGGTCAAAAGATCAATTCTTTCAAAGACCTTCTAGAACACCACATGTAATGCCATAGAGTGGATAAGTATGGATTAAAGGTCCTATATAAAGGACCAAAAATCTGATTTTTGGTCATTTGGAAATCTCATGCCTTCTAGATATTTTTTTTTCCAATCATTTTTCTCTCAAACCCTAAGCTTTCTCTTGGAGCAAGATCATCCTATTCCAAGCCTTGGTAAGTATTTCTTATCATGTATTAACATATTATATGCATGGAAGAGTATGTAAATCATGTTGGTTGTTCTTGGAAATGTTGGACATGGTACTTTGGGTTTTTGTATAAGATTTGTGATCCATGAGATTCAAGCTTGAATTAGGACTTGTGCCTTTGATGAAAGAGCATGGCATGGATAAATATGAACATGTACGGTGTTATTTTGGTATTAAACTTGTTATTTTTCTATAAGTATAAATTGTGGGATTTTGGCCGATATGTGCTATGAAGTGTATTAAGGTGAATTGATGGACTATTTGTGATGTGGTGTGTATAAGAATGTGTAAAGGAGAAGTGTTGTGGTGAAATGTATTAATTGTCATGTATTGGTCAATATTGGGAATATTGGGGGATTTTTGGAATAATAATTTCATCAATGGTTTTGTCAAAGGGAAATGACATGTTTAAAGGCAAACATGTAACTCATTGACGTTATATGCATTTGTAAAGTAGTCGATGGTTAATGTAAATCCCGTTATGTATTTGTGTTGTAGAGTGACACATAAATAAGGAGAGGGACTATTGTATACGCATCTAAGGTTGTATATTCGTATTGAGAATACAAGGTATGTAAGGTTACTCTGTCCGTATCTTTCTAATGCAAATAGTATTCACATTGACATTACATTCGTACCATACCGAAATGTGCTAAGGTATTCTATATTCGGTTAGCAATGGTTATTATCACATATTTCCTACTCATTGATCAATTAGGAATTGTATTTCTCATAATCATTGGTCAATGTTCCAAAAGCCCAAAACAGTTATGTTCCAAAGTGCCAATAGTGGTTATACACATACCTCTTGTTCATTGACTTGTGTCTAATGGTTTCAATAATGTTATCTATTGTTAAGTCACATATTCTTCATTCACTAATCATGGTTGTTCATGAGTTGCATAAATATGGACATGCTTCAAAAGTCCCAATCATGTTGTGTTCTTGAGCTTCCAATAATGTTGTGGCTATGTATATATACATTAATCTCTCATAACTGATTGTATCAATCTCTCATAAGTGGATGACTCAATCTCTCAAAAGTAAGAAATAAAGTAATTCATATCTGTTGGTGGTCAATGATCAAGTATGGGTGGAAGCTTTGGGGGCAAAAAGCCTAGCTCAAGCCGATCCAGAGATTGTTGGATCAGGGGGTAGTCCTTGGGGCATAAGCCTAGCTCGGACCGATCCTGACAGGGGGAAGCTCTAGGGGTAATAACCTAGCTCGAGCCGAACCTAATATGTTGGTATGGGTGGCAGCTCTAGAGGCATAAGCCTAGCTCGAGCCGATCCCAGTAGATATTGATTTATGGGTGGTAGCTCTAGAGGCAAGGACCTAGCTCTAGCCGATCCCAACATAACATTATGTTATGTGAAGACCCAATGATCAGTTGGGGGCCGGGTACGTTATGGTATGAGCTATGAGAAATAAACCATAAAGAGAAGAACTTAATTTATGTAAGCTACATGGTTCCACATATGCCAATCGATGGGTTATTCGTATTGATTATCCTCTTACATTTTGATTCTATTGATGTATTCATGACAGTTTCATATGGCCTTACATACTCAGTACATTATCCGTACTGACCTCCTGGGGGCTTACCTTACTTGCTGCAGGCGCAGGTACTAGTAGACCTCCACTGTAGGTTGCAGATCTTTTGCAGACTTTTGGTGAGCTCCAGTTGGTTCGGGGCTTTCTGAGTTGCTATGTACTTGTATTTTGGTATTGTATATGAGTATAGAGCGGGGTGTTGTCCCGACTCTAGGTTTGTCATAGCTATGTATCTGTAGAGGCTTTGTAGCCTTATGTGGGAACAGAATGTATGATATGTATACTCATTTTGGTTTGATGGCCCTAACGGCCAAGTCTCTTATATACATAATGTTCCATGATTTCCGCACTTCGCATCTTATGTATTTGCGAGTTGATGATGATTCTTACGGTATGCATACGATTGGGCATAAGCAAAGATTGGTTCTCTCGGGCCATAGCGGCTTCGGGTGCCAGTCCGGCCCGAATGGGATTTCGGGTCATGACACATATATATATACATATGCGAAACGTGGCCGTTGAGGCTATCAAGTAAAAACAACATAAACCATCTTACATCCATACACCCACAAACGTCTACAAAAGCCTCTATCAGATGCATTGACCAAAACAAATTAAAAGTCGGGACAAGTCCCCGCTTTATACAACATGTACAACACCACAACACAGAGGCGGACCTACCTTAGCAGTAGGGGGTGCACGTGCACCCGCTTGCTTCGAGAAAAAATCTGTATTTATAGTTTGTATATCTGTATATATATTAGGGAGTTTAGTTAAATAGATGTAGTGCACCCGTAAGAATAATCGGCTTGGCAAGCGAGATGGTTGAGTATGTTGCCTAAAATCTCCCTTATTGCGTGATGACTTGAGTTCGAACCCCAACAACAACAATTATTAATTGCTCCTTTTTACATGTTAGCAGTCAATTATTTTACATCTTTTCTTCTTTTCTTTTTTTATGTATTGTGGACATTATCTACGTATTTTTTCTTTTATTTCAAAAGTACAAGCTCCCCTCCAACTTCAAAAGGTAGATATTCTCCCTATCTTATACTTATAATGTTTATATTATTTTTATCTTTTAATCATTGAATTATTTCTTATTTAAAAAATTAGTAATTTAAAGTTTGAAATAGGCTTAAATCAAACGTTTTTCTCTAGCAACCATCTAGCAAACAAATCTCTCGGATTTCATATTTTTCAAAAACTTTCTATTGTTGTTCAAAATATAAAAGTGCATCAAACTCAAGTACGGTGGATAACACACTTTTGTCATATTAAATCTAATTAATGATATTCAACAATATTAGAATTTTACTTATAAAATACCATAGTTAATAAGTTTTCAAAGAACTGTATATCGAACTTTGGTACTATTAATTACTATATTTAAATATAGGTGTGCACCCATCAAGCTGAAATCCTGGGTTCACCTATGCCACAACATATGTACAACTGTGACTCGGAGAAGCCCCGAACTAACTGGATCTCACCAATGATCCGCAACAATTGGCAACCTACTGTGGAGGCCTACTAGTACTTGCACCTGCAGCAAGTAAGGTAAATCCCGCAAGAGGGGTCAGTACGAAAAATGTACTGAGTATGTAAAGCCATAAGAAACGTGTATGATATGTAAATATGTCAAAGAACTCAAGTTCAAATGCATAACCAATATAGATAAGTCACACTGTAGATGAGTCACTATTCTGTACTTTGGAAACCATGTATGTTGCTTTCATTACATTCTTTGTATCTTTACTTCCATGATTATTCATCTTTGCATGTGACCTGTGATACCCGGGCCCCGACTGAACAATGGGTTTTAACATAACATAGCATTATGTTGGGATCGGCTCGAGCTAGGCTTATGCCCCTAGAGCTGCCACCCATGAATTAATAAATTGGGATCGGCTCGAGCTAGGTTATTACCCCTCGAGCAGCCACCCATACTAACATATCAGGTTCGGCTCGAGCTAGGTTATTACCCCTAGAGCTGCCCCCTGTCAGGATCGGTCCGAGCTAGGCTTATGCCTCTAGGACTGCCCCCTGATCCAACAAATCTCGGGATCGGCTTGAGCTAGGCATTTTCCCCCAAAGCTACCACCCATACTTAGGATTACAAAAACACAACATTGACCAATACATGATAATCAATACATTTTACCACAACACTTCTCCTTTATGGGTGGCAGCTCTAGGGGTAATAACCTAGCTTAAGCATTGACTCATCAATACATTTATGGGTCCCCCAATATTTCATTCATTGACCAATACATGATAATCAATATATTTTACCACAACACTTCTCCTTTACACTTTCTTATCCACACCATATCGCCATTAATCCATCAATTCACCTTAATACACTTCATAGCACATATCAGCCAAAATCCCATAATTTACACTTATAGAAAAAATAACAAGTTTAATAAAAAATCACACCATACATGTTCATATTTTATCCATACCATGCTCTTTCATCAAAGTCACACGTCATAATTCAAGCTTGAATCTCATGGATCACAAATCTTTTATAAAAACACAAAGTCCCATGTTCAACACTTCCAAGCATAACCAACATGATTTACATACTCTCTCATGCATATAATATATTAATCCATAACAATAATCACTTACCCAAGCTTGAAAAATGATGATCTTGATCCAAAAGTTGGCTTTGAGTTCTTAGGGTTTGAGAGCAAATATCTTATCTTTTGGTCTAAAAAGGCATGAGACTTGTGAAGAATAAAAATCAGATTTTTGGTCCCTTTTATAAGCCTTTAAGTCCATCCTTATCCACTCTTATAGCATTAAATGCTTGGTCTATAAGGTCAAGGCAAGAATGGGTCATTTGACCCATTTTTGGCCCATGTCTTCTTTTCATTTTTGGGCCTTTTATTGAGTCCAATTCACTTAACCCAATAAAATCAATAATTTCTCGTGTTTAAATCATCTCATACGCGTTACGATGATATTCCCACTCACGGAATCCATATTGTAGCCTCAATCCCAAAAACAAGTGATTCTAGCCACGTATGACTCATTTTGACCATAAGGGTAAAACCGTCATTTTGATGCCAAATTCGTTCTCGAGTAATTTTATCATACCAATATAATACATTACTCATTTCATGTATATACTCATGGTTGTAGAAGAAACATGGCAAAAATCAGCTCGGTACGACCCCGGGCACCCTTGGGACTTAAGCATTTTCCAACTTTTGAAAAAGTGGCAAAACCAGCCTGGCACGCCCTTGGGCGCGCCAGCTTGCTGCCCGTGGGCACAAAAATTTGGCCCAAAGCGGCCTGGAACGCCCTCTAGCGCGCCCCACACTTAGTTTTTCAAAAAATTCCATTTTTTGACTTTTCTTCGCGGGTTTGGTTAGATACTTCAAGTCCTATTCTTTAACTTACTTCTTACCCTTAATATAATTTGTTTAGAGGTCCTCTTAGCCTCATTTTGAACCCCACAAATGCTCTACGAAAATCACAAAACACCTCCTACGAAGGGCTAATCGCATGTACAAGGCCAAATTTCAATTTTCTCATCATTAACATTACCAAATACATGCTTATAGCTCTCAACACCTAAGTACACATTATTGAATGTCGTCAAGTAGGGTTAGGAAGGTACAGGGTGTTACATTCTCCCCCCCCTTAGAAACATTCATCCTCGAATGTTAACAATATTGCTTCAATTACGACCAATGTATCTCTATATTAGCATACATATACATAAACACTTAATGCTCATAAATACTTACCTTTTAGGACTCCATTCCCGCACTTTGAACTGTTTCATCCATTTGAAATATATAGGGATACTTGGATTTCATCATTTCTTCCGCTTCCCATGTGACCTCCTCTACTTGTTGATTTCTCCATAATACCTTTACGGAAGCTATGTCTTTATTCCTCAATCTCTTTACTTGTCGATCTAGGATAGCAATGGGTAACTCTTCATAAGTAAGATCCTCTATAACTTGAACATCTTCAATTGGAACAATACGAGATGGATCTCCTATGTATTTTCGAAGCATTGAAACATGAAACACTGGATGGACTGAGGAAAGTTCTTGAGGTAGTGCCAACTCATACGCAATTTGCCCAAATCTTCTAATAATTTCATATGGGCCTATGTAACGTGGACTCAATTTCCCTTTCTTTTCAAACCGCATTACCCCTTTCATCGGTGACACCACTAAGAAAACATCCACGGGGTAGCAAATATCAACAACTCCAGTAAAACTTGTAAAATCATATCTAAAATCAAGGATGAATAAATAAATACATAGTAGAATGTAGAACCACAGTCAATACCGCTAAGCTATAGCAAAGACGCACCAAGAATCATATTTGTGGCTGCAGTACTAGAAGATCCTGCCTCGAGTCCATCCTGTGAAACATGATGCTGGGATCTGTCATACCCTAGAGTATCTAGCGAAACGTCTTTCTGTCTAACATGTGGGCAACTCCCCCTATAATGCCTAAGATCCCCACATAAGATGCAACTCAAGGATATTGAGGCCCACTGAACTAGGCCTGAAAACCCTTAACGACTACCATGATCTAACCCTCTCCAAGCATAACTACGAAGATCTTGACCTCCATCATGCATATCGCTATGACCATCAAATCCCTGGGCCCTCTGACCTACAACTCTTTCATATCTCCATATAAACTCCTCTAAAAATGCTCGAGCAAACTGATCCCATGAAAGAGGGGGTGATCCAACTGGTCTACTCTCTACAAAGGTCCTTTACCACTGCCTAGCTGGCCCAAAGAATTGAAAGGAAGTGAAGTCTACTCCATTCGAATCTACTAAGCCCAACCTGTGCAACCTCTCATGGCAACCCAACAAGAACATATAAGCATCAACCCTAGGATCTCTATCGAATCAAGGAGGATCTGTCCTTATAAACTCTATAAATCCAATCTGTACTTTCATGGACATGAAGGGTAAGGTCACTGGATGTGAAACAATCTTTGGTAATAGCTCATCAACACTAGGAGAATTAGTAGGAGTCGCAGATACATCTAAAGTATGAAGCCTTGACGTAGCATGCTGAATCAGAATAGGAGCCACCCTCTGAAGGAAACCCAACACTAGAACCTGACAATCCTCAAGAATAGGTACTGTCACGGGTGGTGTGTGCACTGGACTCAACCCATTAACTCACTAGACCTACCACCACTAGACACCCAAGAACCTGTAGAGGCAACTCTATCTTGACCTCTAGCTATCTCCGACATTCCAATCCAACCTCTAACCCAAACTATACTCCTACCGTGCACCGAAGGCACGGTATCTGAATCTTTAGCCACAGAAGAATGCATGCTCACCATCTGTGGGAGAGTGAATAAGAGATTTTTGAGTTATATAAAGCTACGAAGGCACGAGAAGAATGAAGAAATGGAAATCTCCTAAAGTCATGTAGCCTCTCGAAGATAAATAATGGACGTCTCCGCACCGATCCGCAAGACTCTACTAAACTCGGCTTGTACTAATGAGACCAATGAACCTGACTATGATACCAATTTGTCATGACCCAAAATAGGCACGTGATGACACTTGTCACACACTCCAGACAAGACCCCCACTCGGGCACGCAATGATAGATATCAGCGATCTCAACAATAATAGAATGTGAGACTACCCAAACTTAGCTTGATTATAACTTAAGCTTCTTTAACTATTACAATCCAATCTCGCTCTAAGTATCTTCTAACCCCAGTTATTCCATCAAATCACGATGATCACACAATTATCCCTTAAGAGGTCACTAAAGCTTCAATCATTATGTCGAAGTCCACTAAACATGAATCTAGCTCCAAAACAAGCATTAATACTAACATTACAGAAACACTAAGTTAGTTATCTATAATCTACTTCTAAGGATAAGCACAAGCAATAATACTACCTAAGGAAGACAATAATCTAATTATGATCCACCAAAGACTCCGGTACCCGCGGAGATGCTCGCCATTTCACCTAAGCGGGACCCTCAATCCTAAACGAATCATCAAAATACCACAACCAAGCATACAAACACATAAACACTTTGGAAAAAGTCAAGGTACAACTCAACTTGCCTTAAATGAAGACTCGCAAGCTCAAATACAGTCCAAGACCTCAACCGGAAGCCCAAATCTTCTGAATCAACACCAAATGAATCCAATCACATCAAATATGGTATCTACAAGTCAAAAAGAAGCTATTGATACCCCATATTGACCATATTTGAAACGGGTAAAAAACGGACCTCAAAAATGGATTTTAAAAATGAAGGGGTAAAACTGGAATTTTATTTTAAAAATACATTTCCCAAGGTTAAAGGAACCTACATGCTAAAACCCCTCGCGAAAATGAGTTAAAAACGAGGTTCAAATCTAAGAAAAACCATTTTCAAGCTTTACCGTCAAAATTCCAAAAATTCATCGAAAATCAAAAAGGGTAAAAATGGAATTTTTATTTGAAAATCATAATCCTCAAGTGAAAAGGAATCTATGGGTGAAAACCCAAGCCAAAACGAGCAAGAATCGAAACTCGAATCGAAACTCAAATCAAAGAAATACCAAAATTTTAATTTGGGGAAAAACTCCAAAAACCCTCTTTTGAAATCTTTGAGTTAGAAGAATTTAGATGATAAAGTTGGTAGAAAATGATTTAGAATTGAGTTAGGAACTTACCCGCATGAACTTACGCAAGGAATCTCCCTCAAAATCTTCCTCCCAAGCTCCCAATATGATAAAACTGTTGAAAATGAGTAAAAATGGGGTAAATCCCGAAATTGGGCACTTTTCAGCAATGAAGGTTGACTTGTTGACCGCGCGTTGACTGCGGTTAACTGTTGACCAACCATCAGCAATTTTAAAAACTTATTTTTGACTCTCGAAACTTATCCAGAACCCTATGAACATGAACCAATAGTGCAAATTGATCATAAAATACGTTTCGGATCCAATGAAATCATCAAATTTACGAAAAAGGTCGTTTACAATAAATTTACTCCTGGAACCCCTTTAGGCCAAAATATACTATTTTCAAACGGAAGGTTGAAATACAATGAAAGATTCCGAACCCAAACCAACCAGAATCTAATGGAATATTCAGAAACCTCATCCGAGACTCGAATCACAAAATATTGATTGAAGTCAAATCTATCGTTTTAAGGATACTCAAAACCACGAAATCAGTAAAACACTCCCGAATATATCGGGGACCACGCCAACCATCCCCACTACTCATAAACAAGATAAAACAACTACAGGGAGGGGGAAAATGTTCAAATTGTAGAAAATTCTTAAATTCAAAAATGAGGATCATTACAATATGAATTGAATTTAGATAGCTTTCAATTTATATTTAAAATTTTAAAATAATTGCAAGTAAGGGTGAGGTTTAAATACCCACCACAAATAGATATAATTTAGATATATAGCTTTATTATTATTATTATTATTATTATTATTATTATTATTATCATTATCATTATCATTATCATTATCATTATCTGTCTGTCTATCTATCCATCTGCTACTACTACAACACATATTACGTACTACTACAACTATTTTCTTCTTCTTATTATTAATATTATTATTATTTGCTGCTATTACTACTATTACTGCTATAACTATTTATTTGCTTATTTATTTATCATCATATTTTATCTTTCATTTAATATTTAAATCAAATGAATTTAAATATATTTTATAATATCTGAAAGGGATAAATGTATGAAATAGTAAGAGTTCATTTAGAACTCTTCAATGTTAGGTTCCTAGTTTCATGCTAATGATAATATTTTTTTAAAAAAACAATTAATATTTTCAAATTCAAAATCTCTAATTCTTTAATTCAAAATTTTTATTACAATATTATTAAGCTTGTCCTAAAACTGCCATGTGGCTTCTCAGTAGCTTGCCACTTGGCTAATTGTGGTGCTTCGTCCTCTGCTTTATCATATATATAGATACACAATAGAGTGTACATAGACTAAAAAATGTACCAAACAAGGTATTAATAATACACAGAAATAATACATGCATTATCTTATCCAATACACTCTACCAAATGACCCTTTAGTTTCTAGACTCGTTGAGGGAGTATTACGGAGGGGTGGGTCAGGGATCATACTGGGTCATTATAATTTACCATTTATTGTATTGTGCAGACCATTTGCTAGTGTTGTTTAGTATCGTTGACCTTGTTCGAGGTGTGGAGATATTCTATAGAATTGATCGATTAGAGGTGGAGCCAAGATTTTAACTTTATGAGTTTTGAATTTTAGAACGCCGACTTAAATCAGTAATAACTGGGTCTTAAATTTTAATATACATACATATTTAACGAATCCCTTGATGCAAATACATTGTTTGAGTAAAATTTATTGAGTTTGGTTGAACCTGTAGCTCGACTTCTACTTATCCCAGTTGGTTTGTGTAGCTGCTTTTTCTTTATCTCTATGCTTCATTTTTGGGTTGTGTACCTTGAAATCTTTTAATTATATTCACACTGTGCTCCTAGACTTGTTGTGATGTTATGGTATTCCAAACCTATATCGTTTGTTGACTTTTGCTTTATTTTAAATGTTGGTTCTATATTTATGTTAAGGTTCTATCTTGTGTCAGATGCATTGGATATTGAATTGGGACAATATGTCTATTGCCTAGTTTCTCTCTAGTTGTCATCATAACTCCTGGGTTTGGATCATTATAGTATCTTATTGGCAATACTATTTTGCATGCTCTCACCAAATATAATGAACTTGATTTTTGTATTAGGAAAAATAGCTTGTTCATATGGAAAAACTCAAGGTGAGCACATGGCTTACGGGATATGAAAAGAGCATCCATTAAGATTTCTTTGATAGAGTGGTCAATTCGATGACAAGCCAGTAAGCTCAACCTTGGTTCATTACCGAGATCCTGAGAGGGTCATTATTGGAAAAGAGGCGGGAATACATGGCCCAGAGTCAGAGAAAGACTTGTGTCCAGGATAATAGAACAAAAGGACAAAAAGATAGATATGCCAGATATATTTGTGTGTGTCTCTATTATTTATAAAGGAATATTAGCTGACACACATAAACAATATTTTCACTTGTAGTATTTCTATTAAATATAGTACTTTAGGGCTCTAGTGAAGTTTTTCTATTGGTTGATATATTACTTTTGTTGCCTATATATAGTAGTCTTAACACACTTGTAAAAAGGTTGAATGCTAAGCAATACAAATATCAGTATACTGATATTCTTATGCTCCAAGCTTTTTATATTTTACTAAGTTTTAGTTCTCAACCATTTCTATGTTAGAACATCTACGACCTGATACAGATTATACTTTAAATGTCTCCAGATTCAATGAAAACATCAAGCAACGGGGCTCTACTATTTCATTATATTTAATTCTCTTTTATCATTGTCTTACTTAATTTATTTACAAACATATTTAACGGCTAATACAACAGTCTACAAGTTTAATCAAGACGTATGTCCTTGACCTCATAACAAATTTAATTGTATCGTTCTTTCGATAAACAGTTTGGCATCCATCATGTGGCCATGACAATTGCATGTTGATAATTCTCATTCTTCTTCCTTCTTATTGGCTTAAATTTGTTTTTTTTTAGGATTCACTAATGACAAATTTAAACTAAAGGAATGAGAATACAACTGATGTACGGCTACCCAATGAGACCCTAGAACAAATAGGTCTTTGGGAGGAGCAGACTACTATTGCCGATGAAGCAGAAGTTGATCTAAAAAGTATTAATCTGATCAACGTAAACATGTGAAGAGACATGGGGAAAAGGATTCTGAAGTTTATTGAGGAGGTAGATGTATAAGGAAATGAAGGCCAAGCTGATATGGACAGCCTCAAGAAATCTTTACATATTCTGATCGCACAAGAGAAATCCATTATGGACCACATGGAATCATAAGATCTAAAAGTGGTGGAGCTCCAGGAAACATTAATCATGATGGCCTCTCATAATAATGGAGTGAGTGGTCAGCTGCCACCGGGGACATTCCTATAAAGGAATTGAGAGGATGACCAAGAAACTGAAGCTTGTTTAGAAGAGTGTTGGGCTAACACGTCGGCGATCAACTTTGTTATTTTGACCTCTTTATGCCAATGGTGGAAATGCTCATGATGGAACTCAAGTCTAGCTTATCAGAGATAAATACCTAGATGAATCACATTTTGGGAGTACCACCAATCCTGAAGAGTCTGGACTCCCAAAGTTACTCAAAGTTGCCTTATTAGGCCAGTGCTACTCTAAGGCCCATCCTAAAGAGGTTCAAGATGCCAGATATACCCAAGTAAAATGGAATGACAGATCTACATGAACATATACTTGCCTTCACTACGACTATTAAGGGGGAATGATTTGACCAAAGACGTAATCAAATTTTTCATGATCAAGAAGTTTAGAGAGACCCTATCTAGAGGAGCACTTATATGATATTCTTTATTACCTGAAGATTCTATTGATTCTTTTAATATGCCCGTAGATTATTTCTCCAAGGCACATGCCAATGCAAGGAAAGTGCAACCCATAAGGGCAAATATCTTTAAAATTGACCAAGATGACACAGAGTTATGTCGAGATTTTTTTGGCCAGATTCCAATGGGAGACGATGTTGCTACTAATGGTGTCAGATGATTTTGTTGCAGAAGCTTTCACAAAAGGTTTGAACCCAGAAAGCTAGGTTGCTTCTCTATAGTTGAAAGAAATTTTGAAAGATTTTAAGGCTACAACTTGGGCAGATGTCCACAATTGGTATGAGTCAAAAATTTGAGTTGAAGATGATTTCTGGAGGTCTCATGATCAGATGGACACAAATCTAAAGCCGATGAAAAATTAGAACTAGTGGGAGACAGAGCCAAACTTGTGAAAAGCCAATTTCAAAACTGTTACTCTCTATATCCTTCTAATGCAGGGCCAAATTTGAGCCGAGGTTTCCCAGAAATGTACAACCCTCAATTTGACAGAGAAAATGATAAAGACTAAGGACACAAGGGATTGTAGAATAGGGAAAGATTTAAACCCCCAGGTCCGATCTTCACGGTCGAAAAGTATCCATATTTATCCGATTCAACATTGGCCCAACCTTGTTAGTTTCGACCATTCAAAATACCAAAGAAAACCAATTTCCAAAACCTATTAGATTCGATCATAACACTAGGGATATGAACCTGTGATATGATTACCAGGGGTCTCACAAGAACGAGTACTGTAGATATCTTCAAGAAGAGGTTGTGATACTTCTTGAGAACAACAACTTGAAAGAGTTTCTGAAGGAAAGGGCCAAAAAAATTATCGAGGGGAAGCTGAGGAAATCAAGCAGCTATCTAAAACTGATCCCATTAGACATATAATAAACTGGGAGAGGATTTTGCAGGGCAATGACTATGGTAGGCCATAATAATCGTCATTGGGAAGTGTCCACGGAGTACTCTTGATGGCACTCTAGTATATTTTACTTTTACATATTGTTAATTTTATGACTAAATGATGTGATGATTAACTTAGGAGATGGGCAGGAAAAACAATCCTTACTTCTTTTCCAATGCAAATTTTGGTTCGTAATGCCCACAGACTCAATGGATGTGACTACCCAACCAACAATTGACAAAGTAAGCATATTTGAACAAATTTTTCAGATTTCAGGCCATGTACTCTACTCCTATAGTCCTATGTGCACAACAGATTTCCCAATGAGAATTTCGACCCTTTAATCCCCAATATCAGTTTACTCATTCAAACAAAAATGCAACAAGTTTCACATAGTTCATACAAGCATAGGGGGCTTGACATAGCTTTCACACATATACACTAGTCCCTTAGTAGCCCTAGGGTTTTTAAAACATCAATTTCAAGTATGGAACCTATGGTTACGAATCTAAAATCAACCCTAAAGTAAAATAAAATGGGTATTTTACTTATTTCAGTATGGATTGCTCGATTCTTGAGAGATAGTGAGAAAACAAACATTGTGTGTAGTCACCTAGAGTTGATCGAATCTTAGCAGTGGGTGAGATTTTTCAAGTGATTTGTGATAGAGGGAATGATTTTAAGTTAAGATTGTGAGGAAGTTTGAGCTTTCATAATGGAGGGAGTACTTAACTGTAAGTTCAAAGAAAGAAAAATAGGTTTCGGGTCCTTGTATTAGGGTAAATCAGGCAAAGAAGAGAAGGAGCTGGGTTGGGTCAAGAATTTTAAAAGATTGAATACTGGACCACGACCCTTTTTGAAACTATGCACATGCTACGAGTAACAAAGTTGAGGGACTTACCTAGGACTACGAGTGTAAGGTACGATTAGTGGATTTCTCTAATGACTCGTACCTTAGCTCGTAGATCATAGCTTTTTCACCAATTCAATTCCCTTTTCCATGAGTGATGACACGACTTCTGATAGCATTGTACGAGTCATACTAGGACTTGTGGGTTCCTATTCCTGAAAGATATAATTTTGAGTCTGCCAGAACGGTTAGCTTCATGACTCGTACGTTGAGAGTACTGTTCGTGAAGACCAACTGTAGGTGAACCACTGAATTGTGCATCCCTTGTTCTAGTGATCATGATGGAGGACCACGAGTCATACAACCATTGTACAATCCATACAATGACTCGTGGGCCTTTATTTTGCCCTGTTTTCCTTTGCTATTTTTTCCTTGATCAAGTTATACCTGCACACTTAAGCGTACATTAACCTATAGTAAAAAAATAAAAATAAAACTAAAAGAAAGAACCTTGGATTACCTCCCAAGAAGCTCTTGAGTTAATATCACGGAACGACGTGGGTATCTTGATTACTCAGACTTCACTAAGATACCCCATGGGTTGCCTTCCATGAAGCGCCTGATTTAACGTCGTAGCACGACTCCAGTCCTTTGATTACTTAGACTTCATCAAGGGCCCTGATATCAACTACTATCACTTTATCAGCTATCCCAAAGTACGACTTCACATGCTGACCATTTACCTTTATGATTCTCAAGTTCAATGGAACCATATGGGAACACACGTACCACTCAAAATGGTCCCAACCACTTAGACTTCAACTTGCTAGGAAACAAGCAAAGTCTTGAGTTGAACAACAAGACTAAATCACCCAGATTAAACTCTCTCTTCTCAATCTTCCGTCTTGATATATCTTTATCTTTTCTTTGTAAAGTGCTGCACTTTCATAAGATCTAATTCGAAACTCATCCAATTCATTCAATTGATCAAGCCTCAAGCTAGAGGCATCATTCCAGTTCAAATTCAACTTCTTGAGCGATCATATAGCTTTATGTTCAAGTTCAACAGGCAAATGACATGATTTTACAAATACGAGATGATAGGGACACATACCTATGGGGGTATTAAAGGTAATCTGGTATGCCTATAGAGCATCATCTAACTTTTTATATCAATCTGTTCTATTTGCATTCATAATCTTCACAAGGATTGGCTTTATCTCCCAGTTGGAGACCTTAACCTGCCAACTAGATTGTGGATGACAAGGTGTTGCCACCCTATGTTTTACACCATAATTCTCAAGTAGAGCTCGAAATAAACTATTACAAAAATGAGAACCTTCATTACTAATAATTGCCCTTAGCTTACCAAACATAGAAAAGATATTGTGCTTCAAGAACGCTGTGACACTTTTACCTTCTCTGTTGGGAAGCGCAACTGCCTCCAACCACTTGGACACATAGTCAACAACTACAAGTATGAACTTCATCCCATTGGAGATCACAAATGGACCCATGAAGTTGATACCCCAAACATTAAAATGTTTAATCACAAGAATCGGGGTGAGAGGTAACTCATGCTTCTTTGATATTCCCCCTTGCCTTTGGTATTGATCACACACCCTTACATAATTATGAGCATCTTGATGAATGCTGGGCAATAGTACCCACATTGCAAGATATTATAGGCTATTCAGGTGCCAAAATGATTACCCTTAACTGGGGATGCCTGACAAACCACAAAATACTCATCATCTCTGCTTTAGGAACACGTCTTTGAATTATATTATCAACACAAATCTAGAATAAATATGTCTCATCCCAAAAGAATTTCCACACATTGTTGATGGAATGACAAGTCCGCATGTATCACATCACTCACCAAGTAGTTAACATAATCCGCGAAGTATGGAATCAAATCTTGAGATGTAACCAATACTTTCTCATTTGGGAAGGCATCATCAATGTCAATCTCATATTTCAGTCTTAGTATAGATTCTTTCTCAAGTCTCGACAAGTGGTTAGCCACTTGATTTTTGATTCCCTTTCGGTCCTTAACCTCAAAATTAAATTACTGCAACAGATTTATCCATCAAATCAATCTTGGATTTGCATTCTTATTATCTATAAGGTACCTAAGAGCTGCATGGTCAGCATGCACAATCACTTTTGTGCCAAAAAAATAAGACCTAGACTTCTTAAAAGTGAACACCACAATAAACAACTCTTATTCTGACACAGTATAATTTTTCTAAGCCACATTAATCACTTTGATGGTATAATAGATGAGATGAAGAATATTTTCATGTCTTTGGCCTAGGACTGCTCTTAGCGCAATGCCACTAACATCATACATGACCTTAAATGGTATGGACCAATCTGAAATGAAATAATAAGAGTCGAGGTCAACTTCTCTTTAAGGCACTTGAATGTCTTTAGACATGAATCATCAAACACGAACTTCACCTCCTTCTCAAGCAATTTGCACAATGGGTGTGTAATTTTAGAGAAGTCTTTGATGAATCTACGATAAAATCCAACATGCCCCAAAAAGGTCTGAATACCCTTCACAGAAATCAGTGGAGGCAATTTTCAATCACCTCAATCTTCTTCTTATCAACCTCAATCTCCTTTTTAGAGATCTTGTGGCCAAGAACTATACCTTCTTTCACCATAAAGTGATATTTTTCCCAATTTACCACCAAGTTGGTCGCCTCACATCGTCGCAACACATTTTCTAAGTGTGCTAGACATGCCTCAAATGAATCACCTACTATCGAGAAATTATCCATAAATACCTCAATATTGTCCTTCACTTTGTCAGAGAATATAGACATCATGCATTGCTGGAAAGTAGCCACCACATTACACAATCCAAAAGGCATCCAGTTGAATGCAAACATCTCATATAGACAAGTGAAAGTGGTTTTCTCTTGGTCTTCAGTAGCAATCAAAATTTGATTGTATCCCGAATAACCATCAAGAAAATAATATCATCCTCTACTAGCAAGAAGGTCTAACATCTGATCTATAAATAACATCAGAAAGTGATCTTCTTGGTTCACCCGCTCAGCTTTCTATAGTTCATGCACACTCGCCAACTATGATTGGCCTCATTGGAATAAGGTTATTCTTGGCATTAGGAACCACCATGATTCTACCCTTCTTTGACACACATTGGAATGGGCATACCTATTTACTATTACAGATGGGGTAAATTATGCATGCATCCAGCCACTTGATAATTTCCTTCTTCACTACCTTTTGCATATGTGGATTTGGCCTATGCTGATGCTCAATGCTAAGAATACAATTGGGCTCAAGCTGTATTTTATGAGTGCAAACACCTTGTGAAATACTAATTTTGTCAACAATGGACCAACCAATCGCCCTTTTGAACCTCCTCAATACAGATACAAGAGCTTCCATTTGCCATTCAACTAAATCTGCACCTATAATAACCGATAAAGTATTGATAGGTCCCAAGAAAGTATATCAATAGTGGGACGAGAAAGCCTTAAGCTCCAAGACTGGAGACTCCTTAATAGAAGTCTTGGTGTATGGAGTTACACGATTCTTTAAGTTGAACTCTAACTTCTTCGGTGCATAAGTATAAGACCCCATACTGGTAGGTGCATTAACCATCTCATCATACTTCTTGTTGTCACCCTTATCAAAGTTTATGATGACTACAGCCAATGTCGTAACAGTATAAATTTCCTCAATAGGCATCTCGAGCACCGCCTCATCAATAATGGAGATGACTCTTATGTCATTTAATTGCTTCATCAATCGACACATATTAAATAACAATCATTCAATCGAAATTTCAGTTCTCCATTCTCCATGTCGATAAGTGCTCTTTCGGTAGCTAAGAATAATTTTCCCAAGATTATGTGGACCTCAAAATCAACCTCATGGTCTAAGATGAAAAAATTAACAGGAAAAATGAAGGTCTTAACCTTCACTAAAACATCATACAGAATGCCCAAATGATATTTCACAGTGCAATCTGCCATAAGGAGCCGCATAAAAGTTGGCTTGGGGATCCCAAACCTAATTATTTGAACACAACAAGTGATATCAGATTAATGCTTGCTCTTAGATCACTCAATGCCTTACAAAATTAAACTCCCTAATTATGTACGAAATAGTAAAAGCCACAAGATATTTCTTTTTTTTGCATAAGAGAATGGGAAGCTATTGCACTATAGTGATGAAAATTATTAGCCAACTCAAAACTCACTGTCCTCTTTTTCATCAGAAGATCCTTCATGAACTTTGCATAACCAGGCATTTGATCAAGTGCCTCAACTAAGGATATGTTCATGGGCAACTGCTTTAGCATGGATATGAATTTGTGGAATTTGCCATCTTTCACATTCTTCTTTAAGCGTTGTGGGAAGGGAGGTGGAGGCCTTGGAATGGGAGTCAAGATTTTTGAGACCTTATATTCCTTCCCCTTTTGAATACTAGCCTTCTTCAAATTACTTCAAGCTTTTTTACCTTCCCCTTGTTTCTCATCAACCATATGCTCATCATCATCATTCACATTTGTTTGCTTAAGTCCATCATTAATGCCAACTATATAATGATCATCAATAATAACTGGCTCAGGTCACTCATTCAACTACTTTCTGCTCCTAGTGGTGACTACCATATAAAGACTTGGATTTGGCACTATGTCACTCGACAAGGTACCATTATTTATTGTACTTAAAGCAATAAAAATCTATCCTATTTGTTGCTCCAATTGCTTGATCGCAGTGGAGTGAAACTCGACCACCTGAGAAACCTTAGAAAACTCATCACGTAGCACTTTTAGCTTAGAATCAGTGGACTTAATTTATTTGAGCATTTTAGCCATCATGTCTTCCATTTGTGAGCCACTCGACTCCGCTTGATCACGACCCTTTAGAGGAACATAATGACCACTGCGATCCTTCTTATAATCATCCTTGTTTTTCCAGTTGTTTTGATCTCTACCACGACTCATGTCTCTATAGCTAGACCGATCATAATTGTTATACTTATAATAGTTCTGACCTTGATTAGACTCTGGGGCGTTGTCCCAGAAACCCCCTATCTGGTTGTTTAAATAGTTTACTTCTTCATCCGAATCATAGTCACTATCGGTAGGCCTTGGAGCTTTACCTTAGTATCCAACTGTATTCAGCTTCTCAAAGTCGACCCTCATTATGTGCTTTGAAAGCAGTCTATCTAAGTTTTTATATGAGCCATATCGATCCTCTTCTCTTCGGCATTGCTCAACCGACATATCCACAGAGTAAGTTCCTGCAGAGATCTCTGAAGACCTAGTGTGCCATGCTCGGTTTGTCTTTGTAAATCGATCTAGTAGCACAATTGTATCTGCATAAGTATATGACATAAAATATTCTCTAGTCATAGTGTCAGCAATCGGATTTGTCATAGAATTCAATGACCTGTAGAATATCTCCAAAAGATTGCCATAAACGAGCTTATGGTTGGGATACTGTTTTAATTTCTTATTGAACCTCAACCAAGCTCCGTGTAAGCTTCTCCAGGAAGCTACCTGAAGTTATTGATCTCATCTATCAAATGCAGCATCCTAGAAGGTGGGAAAAATTGCTCTAGAAAAGCAGTCTTTAATTCCCACCAGTTTTTAATGTAGTCATCAAGAAGCTCAGTAAATCATAGTATTGCTTCCCCAGATAGTGAGAGGGGAAGTAATCGCAGCCCGATTGTATTTTGACTCACTCCTGGAAGATGGTATGATCTGCAGATTCCTATGAAGTTCATCAAGTAGAGGTTTGGATTATCTCCCCGAGCACCTCTAAACATGCCTTTCAGAGTCAACAGCTGGATCATGGTACTGGTGATGTCAAACTTGACACCAGGAGATAAATCAAGAGGGACAATAGCACCAATAGGGCCCAATCCATCAAGATCAAAATCCTCATCATTATAAATATCACCATACAAATCAACTGGTCTCTGTCGACGGACCCTGGGCCTATTATCCTCTTGACCATTTGCGGCATCATCAACATTCTCTATGTTTTGTTGATTCAGATTATCTGTATTCAGTGTAGCCTGTTTGTCTATAGCAGCCTAGCGCTGCCCTTTACTTAGTGAGTTCTTGAGCATTCACCATTCTTAGAGTTCATTCGAGTTCGTGATTGATGGGAAGCAAAGGTTTGCCTTGACTTCAGCTAATTAACATAAACTACTTGTACCCAGAATAAAACAAAAACAACAAAAAAGTAAATTAGGACTAATAGTCAAATAAACACAATTGAACTATTCCTAAATCATATTCCCCAGCAACGGTGCCAAAATTTAATGTTGCCTAAATTATACATTGCAATGAAGTATAAAGTGGTCGCTGATCAAATATAGAAACCAACTAGATTGGGGTCGATCCCACAGGAAATATGGCTAGAAGTTAGGTCAATATGGTTATTTTAACTATTAATCTACTATTTTCGAAGGGGATTTTTAAAGTAACAAGTAAACAGTTTGCAAGTTTGGTAACAAGTAGCAAAGTGTCAATTTATGTTGTAAAAATAGGTGAGAATGGACTAGGATTATGTTTTCGATAATATTATAACTCAGTAGCCGTAGCATACTAGTGATCTATATTGGTGCTTAGCAAGCAAAATCGGTAAGTTAGGTTCATCTAAACGGTTGGTCACCCGTATCATATGAATAACACCCAGTCACCGTTTAAGTCTATGAGTGTTTGCTTTATTAAACCTTACCCTTTGTCTCAGATAAGCTGTCCCTGGACAAGGCTCAAGCTATTAGATAAGGATTGATAGTCTTAAATCTCTATTGTTAATCCCTTTTCCCATTCTTCATCCCTATGGTCAAACAAGTAAGAATTAAGGCGAGTTCGCGATCGTTAAAAAGAAAGCCATATGAAGGAAAGAACAATACATGCATAAACACCATTCAAGAATCAATAAGTACTTTAGCCTACTTTGTTAATTCATCATGGTTCTCACAACTCTAGTTATGAGATTTAACTACTCATGTTTGCAATCTCACATAAGAATTTGTAGAAGAAATCATAATTATAAGCTTACAAATTAAGTAGAAGAAATTCAGAATCTTGAATTATCAAAGAAAGCTTAATAATCATGAATCAATGTATGTAAATCCTCCAAAAACTAAAGAATAATGTATAACAAAATAATGGAATACGTTCTTTTGCTCTAAGCGTGCGTAAACTATAAAAGAAATCTAGAAAAGGTATTTATAGACAAAAACAAAACGTCCTAAACATAATGAAACTGCAGGCCCGGCAGTACCTATGACTCGTATAGTGTAGTCACGACTTGCACTCAGTGCTTCGTCATCAATGTTGAAATCTCAAAAAATGACTCGTGGTTTAAACATACGAGTCGTACAATGATTTGTGCTCACTGAGTGCAACTTTAACCTTTTCAAAGTCTTTCTTTCCACGGCTTTCAATACAAGTCAGAGTGACTCGTACTTATACTTCATAATTCATACTTCTCATTCGTGACCACTGACTTCAAATTGTATCTTTTATGATCTTTCTTCCCACGTGTCTCAAGAATGGGGCGTAGGTTGACTTCACGACTCTTGAGGTGCACTCGTCCTACAGAGCTGCCTTCATCACCTTTTCAGAACTCCTTTCTACGACTTGGACTACGATTCGTACAATCATGTCACGAGTCGTTGGACGAGTCGTGGTTTGGACTTTACTTTGCATAGTCTTTGATCTTCAGTACGGGCCTTCGTATGGCTCGTGCATTAACTCTACGAGTCGTACCTTGGCTTCTCGAGTCAATACTTAGTTTTTTTTAGTTTTTTTTAAATTCTAACTTTCGGGACCTGTTTTTCTGCACAAATACCCAAAATTACATCATATCTACTAAAATGTACTCGGAGAGATGCATAATTTCTATATTTTAAGCATCGAAAGTATAGTAAAATCATGGTACATTAGTAGCTAGACTAAAATCACTTGCATAAGGATCGTAAAAATAAATAAGATGAACCAAGGCAAAGTGGAGCTATCATTGAATTCGAATCAGTAAACAAAAATCATAAGTCGTACCATATCTATAGTCAGTGTTCGAGGTTGGGCAGTTGAGTTACCGAGTTGAAGAAATACGGACAGGTGAAAGAGGCCTACATATGTTAAGATCTTCTTCAGGTGTATCCAAGGGACCAAAGAAGAAGAATCCTTTTGTTTAGTTCCAATAAATTTTTATTGACATTCGTTTGATTTAAAGTATGTACTCATAAAATTGCATCGAGAGAACAAAAGGTCATAGTGAGTGCCACAATCTCCTAAAAGGGAAAGGTACGCGACACTTTTTTTTTTTTTCTGCTATTCTTAGGTTTTAAGTAAGTTAATGTCATAAGGCGAACACCGGAGATGTCAACTTTTACCCTTGAGAAAATTACTTGGGAGTCAAGGCCGCATGTCCAAAGCCACTTAATGGATCCTACAGCCCTATAGCATAGCAACAAAGGGAGCACAAGAAATGATAAATATTGTTTTTTTAAAGAAAACCCTGCTTCACCTTAATTGTTATTTGAACAAGTAAAAGTTTTATCTTGGTCCGAGTGGGGATATCATTTCTCTGCCCCTCAAGCTCAAAAGGAACAGGGCAAAGAAAATGCTAATTGCTCCTTTACAATAGGTTTTTTTTTTTTTTTTTTTTTGTTTGGGTTTTTTAGTAGAACCAAACCCGATTTTTATAATTTAAAACCAAATCAAATATCAATTTTTTTTTAATCGATTTGGTTTGGTTTTTTTGCCAAACTGTGAGCACCCCTAAATAGTAAAATGAATTTCATTTTTGAGTAACTTTGTTGCATTGTAGCTATTATGAATCTCGTTAGTGACCGTGAAAAAACCAATAAGTTGAAATATTTCATTAGCTACCTTAATTATAATTACATAACTTATGTACCTCAACACTTCCTTATTTATACAATAGTACATCAATCGGTGCAATTATTTTGTAATTATAGGTTTATTATGTACTTTCCTTGTCAACATGACCTTACTGACTAAAAAAATAAATAAATAGCTGTAAGCAACCAGAAATTTTGACATCGAGCACAAATATTATGAGTTAAGTTCAAGCATAGGGGCGGCAAAATCAATCCAAATCCATTCAATCGATCTGATGTTTTTTACAGTTATAGTCATGACCTATTTGTTGAGTTGACCCAACGGGGAACTCAAAATGACCCATCAATCAATTAGATTAAAACAGACCAAAGTAGTGTAACCCGTCAGATCAAAATGCAACGTGTTATTAATATAAAATGACTATCCGGTTATAGTATTGGATCTAAGCTACATACTTCTATGATCTTCAATGTCAACCAAATGAAATTTCATTTTCTTTTTAAGTAGAAAAAAGATTAAGGGATTATATAAATAATTAGGATAAGACAGTTTTAAAATTAAGGGATGGTTCTTGTTATTCTCATCATTAATTGATATGAATCTAACCAATTCTCATATTCCATGTTAACTATATGTAAAGGAAAAAAGAAAAAAGAAAGCTACGATAGATTTAAGTTCAAAATTAAATTTCATAGGAATTAAACTTCAACAAGTTTTTTCATAGATCTTCTATTGTTCCAAAAATGAACAAAATAACTTGTACATCAATCGTAAAAATATGCTTTGTACATGAATCAACTGAAAATTAGAAATTACAAACTCATGAAAATCTATTTTTGAAAAGAATTTTAAAGTCCTAGTAATATAGTTTCTTGAAAAAATAATGTTATTTAAAAACTAAAAACATGAACAATCATTGAAGAATATTTTCCAAAAAAACTTTTGTAACCCAGAACCTTTTTTAAAAAAACTAAAAACTAAAAAAATAAAAAATGGGGTAGGGGAAATGGGGAGGAGATTATAATGTGGGGAATCAAACTCTCACCAACAAGATAGGAGTTCAGGTAGCCAACCAATTGAGATACTAAGTAGGCGTTTTGCCATAAATATTATTCACAATATTTCGAAATACATTTTCACTTTATTTCGGAATACTTGTTTGGTCATGGAAATCAAAAACGTATTCCGGAATACGTTTTCACAATTTTTGATTTTTTTTGAAAAACACTTCTTGAGGTGTTTTCACTTTTTTGGGACTCAATTTTTCCTATCACTTTATAAAAAAGTACATTCAAAGTCTAAAATATTTTTGAAAATACTATGGTCAAACACAACTCTAACTCTATTTTCAACTTTAAAAATACCAAATAAAGTGATTTTTTTTTTATTTTCATGGCCAACGGGTCCTAAGATTTCCCTTACCTAGAATGCTGTTAGGATATATACTATTAACCATACGTTTAGATATAGTATATTATAGCAATTGTGATGGTTAAAAGTCTATGTGGGAGATTGTTGGGATATATACTATTAACCATGGTATATATACTATTGACCATGTGTTTAGATATAGTATTTATTAGAGAACAATTGTTAAATCAATTTTAATAAGTTTTAATAGATCATGTATTCGTTTATGTGTCCGTTTACTTATATAGTAGATGATTTAGTATATAGAGTTTTAGCTTATACACAGAGGATTAAATCATCGGTTCTTATAAACATAAAAAATTTTGTTCACAATCTAGGATGGAAATTGGACAAGCCATCGGTATGATTGTAGCACAAGATTAAATGTAATTTATCTTGATTATGGGAACGGTGTAGTTCCGATTTCTTGTGTTAGTGCATTTTGTATGTATTGAACGGGATCGAGAAGAGATAGATGTTTTAGACTGACTGACAAAAACATATTCTCTAAACTATTAAATGTACTTATATTCTCAATCTTGATATAACTATTATGAGTTGTATATATTAATTATCATTTTGATTTATTAAAAGGTGAGATCCTGAGATGGGTCAATATGCCTGGTAGATTGGATGATAATAATATATATTGGTGAAATAATAAGTTAGTTGATAGAATCCATGTCTCGGTATAGAGATTGATGATATGCCTTTTTGAGAAGCTTATAAGTTTTCATTGTGTCAAATCTTGCAAGTGGATTTTATGAATCCAACACATGAAATAAGTGAAGCAGTGCTCTAAAGGAAATTAATAATTAGATTGAATTCGTCAGTAATTTAATTTATTAATTAGTATCTGTAATCTTAACATGGGAAAACATAAGTGTTTAGTGGAGAATTTCACAATATAATAGAGGAGTGCAATTACGAATTTCTAGTGGAATGATTTGTAATTTATTATGGTAAGAATAATTCAAATAAGAATTAGAATTTTGAATTATTTCTATAATAGGGAGCCTCAGTAATTAATTCTGTGGTCCCTGCAGTGTCCATAGTTAACTAGAACTCGGAATCCTATTTTCTAGGGAAAAGGAAGAGAACGGGCGTTTGTTTTTCTTGTTAGAAAACAAATGGGTTTTTGTTCTCCTTTTTGGATTAGGAAAAGTATCTCTATAAGTAGGGATTCTCCTAACATAGAAAGAAAATCAGTTTTCTACTCCATACTTGCCCACCCAAGTATTGAGAGAGTTCGTCTGTTAATTTGGGATCACTGCAAAAGACTGCAGAATCAGAGTTGTACTTGCTTGATGATACGTGTTCACGCTTCAAGAGGTATTTATCGAATTAAATTTCAGCAAGTTTATGTCATCTAGCATAATCGTATGTGTTCTAGTATAAACTATGAGTTATCTATTATTCATGTTAGCAGTATATTTCTGGAAAACTTCCGCTGTGCATTATATTTTCGAACAATTGGTATCAGAGCCATGCTTACATCTAAATAGATGACCTAGATAATATGTATATTTTTAATTATACATATGTTCATGATTTTATCTCGTTGAAAATCTTGTGTGAAATTTAAAATCTTGTCGTAGAACAAAGCTATTAGCAAAAACCAAGTGCTTATCAGATTCAACGTTTGTTGTGCTAAAGCTAAAATTTTATTTGCTTGATTTGTTTCTTCTTATCCCTCGCGGTGACTATTGTCGGTCAAATTTTTATATTTATAAGAGAGGCAATAGGGGATCATTGTGAAAGGAGAAGGGTTAACTGTGAGGTTTTGTTTCTGCTAATGGCATTCTCTGTCGATGGCGGTGGAAATTAGGTTATTGCCTAATAATGCATCCACTTTTATTTGGTTCTTGTCCGACAATTAATTGTTTAAAGGCTAAAAGAAATTGGTTAGGTCTATTGAACGGGTAACCCACTAAGAAAAGGAGATAGCTGCCATGTTACTTTTACTAGAATATTGGTAGTTACTTTTCTACATAAATATTTCTTGCCTTCCATGTTTGTGGAAGTGATATAATAAAATTAATTTTACATTCAAGAAAGGGATGAAGTGCTGGTACGGTTTGTTGTTTCTCCCATTGATAGTATACATGGGACTTGAAAGAGTCTTGTTTAGATTGGACCATCACAGAAGCAACATGCGTAGGTATAGGCATTATTATTTCAGCCCTTAGATGTACAATAACATGTACATAAATTAATAGTTTTATAATTAATAAATGGCTACCATTAAAGTGGTTTGTTTATTTGGAATTATTAGAAATTCTTAAAGTTTTGTCTATGTGAGATTACATTAATAGATGAATTGAGAATTATGATTAATAAATAGAATCTATGAAGACGGTCTATTTATTTGAGTCATTAGAATATGCTCAATGTATCATGTATAAATTGCCCTGATGAGTGCATATCGATGGTGAAAATTTATTACCTAGTACTAGTAGTACTTAATTAACTCATGAGAAGGATATTGAGGTTTTTAACCGAAAGGGAGAAACATGATATCTTGGATTCTCAGATGTATTAATTGAGAGGACAATTTATTGTAACTAGGTGTTGTGTGTTTGAAATATTGTATACCTTGTGCCCATGGGATAATTATAAATGTGAATGAAAAATTAAATCAAGTTATTTTAATCCTTAATTATCCTAAAATCATAACATCCAGAATTTGGTTATAGTTTTAGCGATCATGAATTTCACGATCTCTAATTGACCTAAAATTTGATGGATCCATCAAAAATTACCTGCTGAACGGTAATATTGTTTTTCGGCATTCCGAGGTCGTTTAGATGGTTTCAGGTAAGCCAGATTAAAATTTGATTTAAATGTGAAAAGATGCATTCCTTATATTAGTTATATTTATGTTAAATTAAGAACATGATTACACATGATGATTTAACATGAATTGATATATCATAAGAATGTAGGTCATATGTTTAACTCCTAAAGATGCTTAAATCACTTGAATCCGAATTTGGTCATAACTTTGGAGATAAAGAGTTTTGTGAACTTCTATTGACCTGAAATTTGGTAAGTTCATCAGAAACGATCTATTAAGAGATACGCACTAATTTAGAGATTCACGTCATCTTTTCAGTGGTTTTAAGGTTGTTTGGATGGGTTTTAAGTTGTTCTTGTGGATTAAAACATGATCTAGCTTCTAAAACTGATCTTTTATATAGATTTTATTTATGTTAAATTTGGTACATGATTATACATGATGATTGAACGTGAGTTGATATATGATAAGAATATAGATCTGATTATTTTTCCTTGAATTCGAGTTTGATCATAGTTTTGGAGTTTAAATAATTATTTATGAACTCTGATTGATCTGAAATTCGATAGGTTCATCAAAAATGACCCGACACCATTTTTGATGTTCGAAGTCGTTTATATGGTGTTTGGATAATTTTATTTTTGAAAAACTAATTTTAAAGGAAAATAACTCGGCTATGATCTAGTGGTAATAGAGATTTTTCTCTGTGGTCTTCATGACTAAATTTTAGTGAAGTATTAAGTTCATGTTCTGGCTTAGACCTTTCTCCATGTTGGATGAAATTAATACAAGTCACTGGATATAATCTTTAATTTTGATAATTTGTATTAACTCTCCCTATCTGAGTAATATATGATTGAATCAATGGAATTAAGGATGATGAGATTGACATTTCACTCTGTTTAATTTTACAATTTAATCTTCTTCTGAGTTAGATTTTTGTTCTATATTTATTGGAGTGAATATCTGACATCACATATTTATGTTGCATGAATAGTTTTTTCTCTAACAAAATTTGTTGTTCAAGATGCATGGACATTTATGTGGTGTGTTTTGAATTTTAATATTCAATGATTACATAAACGTATTTTTTTTAAAAATAACATTGAGATTATGTAAATAGATTTAAAATTTTGTTCTTTGTTCTTGATTCATGTATATTAGTATGCTAATGATAATATATGATAAGAATTACTGAACGAAAATATTTTAAATCTTATTTTGACCAAACAACTAATGTCGCCCAAAGTATGCCTCCTGAGAAGTATAAAGCGGTCGCTGTATCAAATATAGAACCCAACTAGGTTGGGGTCGATCCCACAGGGAATAGGACGAAAGTAGGTTGAGTTCTTGTTCGAGTAGTTGGCAAATAAGTAAAAAGGGGGAAATATTTGTAACAAGTAGTGATAGTAACAAGTGTTGATTATTTGAAGTTGTTTTCAATATGAGAAGTACACTAGGATTGTGATCCCCAATGATTCCTTAACTCTACCGGTTATTGATCCTGACAAAACTGTCCCGCTGCGTTGCATGAAGAATCTGACAAGATATGTTCATCTAAACATCTCTCGACCTTGGTTAGACGAATTTCACTCTTCTCCTCTCGGTCTCCGAGTGTCGCACTACTAACCCTTGTCCTGGATCCCAGACAACTATTCCTGCTAAGGCTCAAGTTATTAGATGAAGGTTGATAGCTTCAAATCTTTGTTGTTATTTCCTTTTCCCAATCTCTACCTCTCTCTCGAGCAAGTCTAGAATACAAACGAGTTTCTAACGTTTGCAACCGTTAGAAGATAAATCACAACGAAGGAAATAACAATACATGCATTCACACCGGTTCAGAATTGCTTCGCACTTAATCCGTTTCGTTAATTCCTCATGGTTCACACAACCCTAGTTAATGCATTTAGCTACTCATGTTCGCAAGAGAACAATACGAATTCGAAGATGAAGACATAATTGTAAACTCTCAATAATGAAGAAACTATGAAATCTCAATTATGAATAAAACTCTAGAATCAATAATCCAAGATTACAAAATCAATAATGTGTTTAGATTCTCAAAATAATGAAAAATTATCTCAAAATAATGTACTGACTAACTCCTGAACATAGGACAGTAAAAGGGTATTTATAGATACTAGACGAATCCTTTTCTAATCAAAACAAGACAACAGAGTCGACAACTTTCCACGGTATCGTGACTTGGTATCATGGAACCAAGCCACGTCACTTGCATCAGTTTCATGGAAATCAGGAAACATAGTACATCTCTGAAGTCTATTCACGGCACCCACTCACATCACATGAGTGCCTGCCATGGAAATCAGACAACATTCAATATCTTTGAAGATGACTCACAATAGACACTCACGTCACGTGAGTGGACTTCACGACACGTGAGTCCTATCGTGAGTCACTCCTCTGGTACTGGACTCAGCTCTTTCGTCTTCAGATACTACGTTCTCGAGCATGATTTCTTCCTTTTTGTCCATTTTGCCTCCAAAACCTATTCTCCTGCAATATAGAATAGAAAACACGTCATACCAACCAAACATACCCAAGTTATAGCATATTTTCCTTGTTTTAAGTATCAAAAGTATCATGAAACCATGACACATCAACACCCTCAACTTAGAACGTTTGCATGTCCTCAGGCGAACAAAACAAAACACACATATACGATGCTTAACTAAGAGAAACCTAAGGGGCCTATGGTAGTCGATTAATTGCTTTTGACCTCAAACTCTTCTGACACCTTCTATTTATAAATCAAAACCACGTTGTGTATATATGCAGCATATCATCATGACACAGAAGGGATCAAGTGATTGCATCAGTTTATGAACAAACAACTGAGCATATATGCAAATGTCATTATCCGAACAAATAACAGCTAACAATACAACCCATGTACTCTCACAGCAAAGAAGTCCCATACACTCATAGTATACTAATGAATCTCAAATTAGGGACTCGGTCAAAACACTCTCTCTCACAAAAAAGTTCAAACTGTGTGCATGAAATACCATAGGCTTGCCCTTATTTTCTATGCCTTAGTTTTTCGAACAGTTGGACTAGGATCACTATAGGACTTTAATCGGCTTGTAATGTCGGCTTGGGGATGGGTATGGTACATATGGATATGGTGACTTAACCCTCATTGACAATACACTATTTTTGGCTCCACTTTTCAACCATGCTTATTTATTCTCCTTCATTTATTTTCAGATTTTGGGTGTGATTTTCTTCACTTTCAAAACACAATTTTCTATTTTTTTTCACTTTCTATTCAATTCACTTTATTTTATTTTTTTCACACCCAAATCTGTTCTCTCTTTTTCTTTTACTAACCCCTTCTTCATACCCAAATCAATCTACGCACCCCTATACTAGCCACCCTCAACTTAGGCGATTTGCCTGAGTTGAGGTACACAATGTCCAAGGAGGGACCAGGGCTAAGACAGGTTCATTATAAATCAAAATGGGAAGGTGAATAGGCTAATGAATGAAACAGGTCAATTAAGGCTCAAAATTGGGATCAAGGGATACTTAATTTATTTGGTCAGGCATTTAGGCTAAACGTGGACTTTTTCAAAAAGGGCCTATGATCCTTTCCTAACCACTATCCTATAACCTAGGCAATACTAACCGAGCAAGTTCTGGATCGCACACACAAAGTCAACTAAGTAATGACCTCACACATACATAGCACAGGGTTACATTATCAACTACTACCTATCTAGTTCGTGCAATGCTAGCTACAGTTATTCTTCCTATAACACTAATGCCATAACAAGATCCAAAAGATGCCACAACTAACATACTACACACACCGTTTAAAAACAAAAATTTTAGGAGGGTATCCTTTAAACAGTCAAACAACATAACTTGTTCAAAACTGGACTACACTACGGTTCCCTTATTTTTCTCCTAATTCAATAAGAAAACATATAAATACTATAAATAACAACCTAAATATGCCAGTTCTACTATGATAGCACACTTGGGAGAAAAGAAACACGGCAATAAACCCCCCCAAGTGGTGGTACACCCCCACCTCTAACTAAAAATGGTGCACTGCCCCCAGCGCACAGCTATCAATATAATAAATGCAAGGGAGTGAAAACATACCTGTAGATCCCTAAGCGCCAAAAGTGGGCCTTCCCATAGCGGGATCATCAGTATGCTCTCTGGGCTCTCCGCTAGGTGCATCCGGTGGAAAGGGTGCCTGACTAGAGGATGCACCTCGTGCCCTCTGCTCCTGGGCGATCTGACTAGTATGGTACTCCAACCTGGAGGCCTTAACTGATCACCCTCATACTCACCACCACTATCCACCTGCTCCTCTGGACTTCGTGGTCATTTGCCTCTATCAATAGGAGGCTCCTCATCGGCAAACAAATCCACCTTAAAAACTGGCTGCATCAGAGCCTGAACAGGCATAAGTGGAATAACAGGGGTGCTGCTTGGTGCCAAAGCTTGAAACTCCTCTCGCAATGTAGCTACCTCCTGTTTCAATGCTGCCATACTAGGATTCTGTGCCAAACCCAATCGAGTATCCATCCGTGCCTCAAAGCTATCAATTCGTCCATGCAGCTCTCTCATGAATTTATCCATAGACGTAGACATACGGGCCTCCACTATAGCCTCAGCAGCCTCAACTGTGGTCCTAACCCATGGCTTAAGCTGGGATACCAACTTAGCCATCTGTGCCTTTGAGTGGGACTGCCTCTCAAACATCTGTGTCTGCCTATCAACTAGCTGCTGCAGGAAATCCCTCAAAACCGAAACCATACCAGAAGGAGGTGGTGGTGCTGTAGTGCCGGGTAACTCATCGTCAATTGGGCCGATGCATGAACAGTATCAGGAACGCTCACCGATATAGGAATAGGCATAGGGGTGCTCATCGGCTCGTCTCTATCTCCAGGCCCTTCAAAAAGGGCTGCTCCTGATGACCCGAAAGGCTAAGACCTTCGTGGAACACTGGGGATAGATCGCCGCTGCTACATCAACCCAATATCTGCAATGCGGGTCACCTCGATATAGTGATCGATGGTAGGTACCCTAACCACACCCGACCGATCACACAGGCTCTGAATCAAATAGGGAAAAGGGATACTGGTATGGTCTCGAAAGGCACGCTCATGAATCTCCCTAAGAATGTACCTGGCGATATGAATATCATAACCTGCAAGGATAGTAGCTACCACCACAACTCGGTCCAAGGTGAGTGAATTATCAGCATTAGTGGGTACCAACCGATGCCTAACAACCAACCACCAAAATCTACCGACAAAATAGAGTGTGGACTTTTTTATATCCAGCTTCCTAGTCACCCAACTCGCATCAACACCGTCCTCTGCTATATAACCAGCAATCCACCTCAGCAACTCCAACTTCTGATCAGCATCTCATATTTTAATTCAATTTCTAACAGTCTCGATACAGTGATCAAACTCAGCAGTCGTAGCTGGCAATGAACGGTCTGCACCAAATAAAAATCGATGGATGGTCTGCTCAGATATATCGACTCTGCTCCCCCGAACCAAAGTGTGAGTCAATAGTGGCTGGTCCCGATACCGCTGCCCAACAGGTGTACCCAAATCAACAGACGCAGCATAGGATGCATAAAATTCTCGAACCAATTCTGAGCTGTAGTGACCAGAAGGCTTCGACATCCATCCAAACCCATACTGCTCAAACACAGTCCAAATATCAGACAATGCCTTTAACTCCTCAAGATGATATCGAGGCTCCTTCATAATACTTCTTCTACACACGCCCCGCTTAGTAAGCTCGGCATCCCTATCATAAAATACCCGCATGCCCTGAACACACCATCGTTGGATATCCCTTTTCTGTGAGGGAGTCGGGGCACTCTGTTCACCAGTGCCCAAAATAGAGGCTGTAGCCTCTGCCGCAGAGGTACCTTATCCTATAGTATCATCCGCAGAACCCAATACCGACTCATCCTCACCCTATTCAGACTGGGGGGCGGACTCAAAAGACTGATCAGGAACAACTGGCTCGACAGGCTGCAGAATGGGCTGAAGTGCAGCCCAGGCAGCAGCTTGTGCCCGAGTTTGTAACCTCGTGGTACAAGGAACTAGTGCAGTATCATCAGTGCCAATATCATAAACCTCCTCGGACCCATTTTTTCCCGACTCTGATGGTTCATCACGTAATTGGGTCAGAAATTCTAGATTTTTGGTTCGAATTCTTGACGAAGAATCAAGGTGGTCACGTTTGTGGTTCGGTTTGGGAGGCATGATATAGGGTTTTGGAATGGGTGGGTTGGGTTGAGTCGTTTGGGTTGGGTTTGGGTCGGATTTATGGGTTTGGGTTGGATTTAGTTTATATCGGGTCGTGTAGGTCAGAAGTCGGGTCTGGGTGGGTTGGATTTTAGGTTTGGGGGTCGAATTTTGGGTAATTGAGGATTTAGATGGTGAGTGTTTGTTGGAATTTGAAATTGATCTTTGGTGAATGTAAGAATTTTGGAGTAAAGGTATGAGAATTGGGTGAGTTGATGAAATTAGGGTTTATGGTTAGGATTTGGAGTAGAGAAGGAGGATTTGTAATGGGAGTTGGGTCAGATTTGAGGGATATACCAAAATATATGAAGAGTTGGATCGCGTCTCGGGTACCTGGTGTTTCTGCTTTTCACGGCACCACCCACGTGACGTGGGTTGCACTCACATCACATGGGTCTGTAGCGTAGCTCGACTCCTGCAAGTATAAATTGCCTTTGATTTCCACGATATTAATCACGTGACATTGGAATACCTACATCACGTGGGTACCCTGTCATAGGTGATATTCAAAAGGACTAATATTTTCTCTGATTTCCACGGTACCACTCACGTGACGTGGGTCCACCTACATTATGTGGGTACCCCTGTCGTGGGTCGGATTCTGTAGGTGTTATCTTTTGAATTTCAGCTAAGGTGTCTTCCAATGCTCAGATCACAAAATCATAAGATCTTGGGTTGTCTCCCTAGTAGATCCTGATTTAATGTCGCGGTACGACATGGCTAACTTGGATACTCAGACTTCACCAACCAGCCCATAGGTTTCCTCCCATGAAGTGCCTGATTTAACGTCGCGGCACAACATGGCTAGCTTGACTACTTAGACTTCATCAAGCTCAAGCTCCATACATGTCCTTATTTCTTCCGTGATTCCCACATAATGTTTTACACGCTGCCCATTTACCTTGAATAGAACATTATCATCTCCTTTTATCTCTATTGCTCCATGTGGGAATACCCTGACCACCGTGAATGGTCTGGACCATTTGTACTTTAACTTTCCAGCAAACAAGCGAAGCTTGGAGTTATAAAGTAGCACCAAATCTCCTTGGTGAAACTCTCATTTCATAATGCGTCGATCATGATATAATTTCATCTTCTCTTTATATATTGCTGAACTTTCATAAGCCCAGAGACGAAATTCATCCATCTCATTCATCTGCTCAAGTCTCAATTTAGCCGCTTCACTCTAGTCTAAATTCAACCTTTTCAAAGCCCATAAAGCCTTATGTTCAAGTTCGACAGGCAAATGGCAAGATTTTCCAAAAACTAACTGATACGGTGATGCACTAATTGGCGTCTTGAAAGCAGTTTGATATGCCCATAATGCATCATCTAATCTTCGAGCCTAATCAGTCCTATTGGCATTCACCATTTTTGCCAAAATAGACTTGATCTCACGATTTGACACCTCAACTTGCCCACTTGTCTGAGGATGGTAAGGTGTTGCCACCTTATGTTTAACACCATATTTTTCAAGCAGGGCCTTGAACAGCCTATTTCAGAAGTGGGAAACTCCATCACTAATGATTACTCGGGGTGTACCAAACCGTGAAAATATGTTCTTTTTCAAGAATGCCGTGACACTTCTTCCTTCGTTATTAGGAAGCACAATTGCCTCCACCCACTTAGAAACATAGTCGACAACTACCAAAATATATTTCATCCCATGTGAGCTCACAAAAGGGCCCATAAAATCAATTCCCCACACGTCAAATAATTCAAGCTCAAGTATAGGTATCATGGAAAGTTCGTGTCTGCGTGAGATATTCCCTTGCCTTTGACATTGGTCACAAGCGCGTGCGTAATCATGAGCATCTTTGTAAATACTGGGCCAGTAGTACCCATATTGTAAGATTTTATGGGCAGTCCGCGCACCTCCATGATGACCCCCAACTGGAGATGAATGACATGCTTCCAAATACTCATCATCTCGACCTCTGGAATACATATTCAAATTATGCCATCTGCACATACCCTAAATAAATACGGCTCATCCCAGAAGAATTTTCTCACCTCATGCATGAATTTCTTTTGCTACTGATATGACATATCTTTCGGAACTAGATCACTTGCCAAAAAGTTGGCAAAATCAGCAGACCAAGGGATTAAGTCTTGTAATGCTGCCAGTACATGCTCATTTGGAAAAGTGTCACCAATCTCAAGATCATCCCTTAATTTAAGCATGTCCTCCTCCTCAAGGCGTGATAAATGGTCGGCAACTTGATTCTCGGTTCCCACTCGGTCCTTGACTTCAAAGTCAAATTCCTATAATAGAAGTACCCATCGAATCAACCTTGGCTTAGCATCCTTCTTTGACATAAGATATCGAAGTGTTGCATGATCTGTATGTACAATGACCTTTGTGCCAATTAAATAAGAGCAAAATTTCTCAAAAGCATAGACCACTGCCAACAACTCTTGCTCAGTCATAGTATAATTCTTTTGAGCTGGATTAAGCACTTTTCTAGCATTATAAATCGGATGTAAAATCTTCTCACGTCTTTGGCCAAGGACTACACCCAAAGCCACCCCGCTAGCATCACACATAACCTCAAAAGGCATTGTTCAATCTGGTGACACCATGATAGGTTCTGTAACCAACTTCTCTTTTAGACACTCAAATGCTTTTAGACATGCCTCATCGAACACGAACTTTACCTCTTTCTCTAAAAGTTTGCATAAAGGATGTGCAATCTTAGAGAAATCCTTGATGAATCTTCTATAAAATCTTGCATGTCCCAAGAAACTTCGAATTCCTTTCACGGAGATAGGTGGAGGTAACTTCTCAATTACCTCAATCTTTGCCTTATCCACTTCAATACCTTTCTTTGAAATATGATTCCCCAATACGATACCCTCGTTGACCATAAAGTGACATTTTTCCCAATTTAGCACTAAGTTACACTCCTCGCATCTTTACATCACATTAGCAAGGTGTGCCAAGCAATCATCAAATGAGTCTCCCATAACAGAAAAATCATCCATAAAAACCTCAATAGTGTCTTTCACCATGTCGAAGAAAATAGACATCATGCAACGTTGAAAAGTGGCCGGTGCATTACATAGACCAAAGGGCATCCTTTTAAATGCGAATGTACCTTATGGACAAGTGAAAGTGGTCTTCTCTTGGTCTTCGGGGGCAATGAAAATCTGATTATACCCCGAATAGACATCAAGAAAACAATACCATCCTCTACCAGCAAGACGGTCTAACATCTGATCCATGAAGGGCATAGGGAAATGATCTTTTTCTGTCCAAGAATTCAGCTTTTGATAATCCATGCAAACTCTCCATCCAGTAACCAGCCTTATTGGGATTAACTCATTTTCGTCATTTGGAACCATAGTGATTCCTCCCTTCTTTGGTACACATTGAACTGGGTTTACCCACTTGCTATCAGCAATAGGGTAAACCACTCTTGCGTCTAACCACTTGATGATCTCTTTCTTCACAACCTCCTGCATAAGTGGGTTTAGACAATGTTGGTGCTCAATGCTCGGTATGCACTAAAGATTAAGTTGAATTTTGTAAGTGCAGATGTCGGGTGGAATCCCTATAATATCAGCAATGGACCAACCAATGGCCCTCTTAAATCTTCTTAATACCGAAACTAGTGCCTATACTTGCCACTCCACTAATTTAGCAGAAATAATCACAGGCAAAGTGCTGTTGGCTCCCAAAAATGTGTAGCAAAGGTGTGCCGGAAGAGCCTTAAGCTCTAAAATTGGAGGCTCCTCAATAGAAGGACGAGCTGGTGGGGTCACCCTATTCTTTAAATTGAGATCAAGTTTCTTTGGAGCATAAGTGTATGCTCCCTTACCAGTGAGTGTACCAACCATCTCATCGTATTCCTCAATACCGTTGCTATCAAAATTTATAATCACGACCGTGAGAGCTTCTACCCCCAACCTTTCTTCAAGAGACACGACAACATCACTATCCTCAACCGAATCTATTACCAAAATCACCCGCATATCTTTTGGTTGCTTCATGGAACGACAAACATTGAAAGTGACTTATTCATCATTTAACCTATATTTCATCTGCCTTGTTTCTATGTCGACCAATGCACGACCAGTGGCAAGGAATGGTCGTCCCAATATGATGGAAACATTGAAATTAACTTCACAATCGAGGATCACAAAGTCAGCCGGAAATATGAAAGATGCAACTTTTACCAAAACATCATACAAAATGCCCACCGACTTTTTCACAGTCCTATCTGCCATGAGAAGTCTCATAGAGGTTGGTTTTGGTGCTCCCAACCCCAACTGCTTGAAAATGGCTAACGACATTAAGTTATGCTAGCACCTAAATCACAAAGTGCTTTAGCAAAGTTGTAGGACCCGATAGTACAAGGAATTGTGAAAGCTCCTGGATCCTTCTTCTTTTCAACTAGGGAACGCGAAGCAACTGTACTACAATGATGTAAGTTATCTACTGGCTCAAAACTGACAGTTCTCTTCTTTGTCACCAAGTCTTTCATGAACTTCACATAACCTGGCATATGCTCCAATGCCTCAACAAGAGGGATGTTTACCGATAGTTCTTTTAATATTGTAATAAACTTCTGATATTTGCCTTGCTCAGCCTTCTTCTTCAATCTTTGAGGAAAGGTAGGAGGAGGTCGTGGTATAGTTTTCAGCATTTGTAAGACCTCTTTTTCCTGTCTCTTTTCAGATTTTGCCTTTTCGCTAGTATCATGGGGATTTGGAACTGTGTCGAGTTTTGAATTATCCGGCTCTATGTCAGTTTCTACATCAACAACCATCGGCTTATTGGTCTTACCACTATCCACAGGTATAGATGGATCTGTGGTGCATTTTCTTCTTCTCGTAGTAATGTACAGACAATGGCTATCATTCTTCGGATTCTGGACGGTGTTGCTTGGAAGGGTGCCTGGCTGACGTTGGTTCAATGCCACTGATATCTGCCCGAATTTTTGCTCCAACTGTTTAATAGCAGTCGAATAGAATTCTACTTTCTGACTTATTCCTGAGATGTCTAACCTAATCTTCCTTAGGCACTGTTCTTGACTCTCTGACCCTTTCACCAGTTTATTGAGAAGGGATTCCATTCTTGAATTTCCAGAGTTAGCATCGCGGTTTCCAGGTGGAGCATATACGCCACTCTTCTCTCTATAATCATCCTTCTTCCTCCAATCACTGTCACGATCTCATTCTCTATCTCTATATCCAGACTTGTTGAAACTTTCACCATAGTAGTTCCGACCTTGATTCCCTTGCCTCGAGTTCCAAGGGTCTTGGTTAGACCCTTAACCCTTGGCTCGGAAATCCGCCACTTCTCGATCTAAATACTTAGCCTCTTCATCAGATTCATAATCTTTATGTCTAGGCATTTTACCTTGTGCACCTACAACATGCACTTTCTCAGCATCTCTAGTTGCTATCTGTTTAGCTAGAAAACCAATTTATGTCCTCAGCTGAGCGACCTCTTGAGCTACAGATTCGTCCAAAGCCCGTTGTGCTGCTGAGGCTCCAATAGAATATGTGCCAGCAGGTGTATCTGCTTCCCTAGTATGCCATCCTCAGTTGGTCTTAGTGATACGATCTAATATTTTTGAAGCTTGTTCCCACCTCAGACTCATAAATGCTCCACCAGTGATAGTATCTGCTACAGCCTTAGTAGTGACGTTTAAAGCCCTGTAGAAGATTTAAAGTAAGTTTCTACCACTCATTCTATGATTTGGCACATTCTGCAGCTTCTTCTTGAACCTTATCCATGTCTCATAAAGTGCTTCAGAATGTAGTTGTATACAGTTGTAGATCTCATCCTTCAATTGTAACATCTTGGAAGGTGGGAAAAACCTCTCCAGAAATTGATTTCTCAATTCTTTCCAAGTAGTGATGGATCCTCTTGGAAATTCCGCCAACCACAAAGTCGCCTCTCCTCTTAGAGAGAATGGAAACAATCTCAATCAAATAGCCTCTTGGTCAACTCCAGGCAAATTATATGAGGTGCAGACCCCTATAAAATTTATCACGTGCATGTTTGGATCATCATTAGGAAGAATGGCGAACACACCCTTCAAGTTTAGCAGGTGAATCATGGCACTGGTAATGTCAAACTTAGTGCCCTGAGGTAACTCTGGTGAAATAATGGCACCAGTATCTATTGGCTCGAAGTAGGCCACATCTTCTTCCTTTAGATCATCATAAACTAGCACATGCGGTATTTGAGGCGGTTGATGAGCTCTCATTCTTCTTTGTCTCTCTACAGCTTTAGCCAATTGCTGGGCTGCTTCTTGCATAGCTCGATTAACTCTCTCTGCCTTCCTCAGAGCATCTTGTCTAGCATGCTCTTCTCGTGTCAATCGAGCAGTAGTTTGATCCACTGTTTCATGACCAACTGGATGAATTGGTTGATTATGAATGTCTCCCATGGCGGTAGGATCCTGAACTTCGTCGGTATTCACCTTTTTTTGATTAGCTCTCAGAGTCCTTTCTATTTCAAGATCAAGTGGAATCAAGGGATTGCCTTGAATCCTAGTATTGGGCATACACCGGCGTATGCCCTTAAAAGTATAGAAAAGCAAAATCAATTAACTCTAACAAGTAAATTAATCAACTCCGTAACCGTATTCCCAGGCAACAACGCCAAAATTTGATGTTGCGCAAAGTATGCCTCCTGAGAAGTATAAAGCGGTCGCTGTATCAAATATAGAACCCAACTAGGTTGGGGTCGACCCACAGGGAATACGATGAAAGTAGGTTGAGTTCTTGTTCGAGTAGTTGGCAAATAAGTAAAAAGGGAGAAATATTTGTAACAGGTAGTGATAGTAACAAGTGTTTATTCTTTGAAGTTGTTTTCAATATGAGAAGTACACTAGGACTTTGATCCCCAATGATTCCTTAACTCTACCAGTTATTGGTGCTGACAAAACTGTCCCGCTGCATTGCATGCAAAATCTGACAAGATATGTTCATCTAAATGTCTCTCGACCTTGGTTAGACAAATTTCACTCTTCTCCTCTCGATCTCCTAGTGTCGCACTACTAACCCTTATCCTGGATCCCAGATAACTATTCCTACTAAGGCTTAAGTTATTAGATGAAAGTTGATAGCTTCAAATCTCTGTTGTTATTTCCTTTTCCCAATCTCTACCTCTCTCTCGAGCAAGTCTAATATACAGGCGAGTTTCTAACGTTTGCAACCATTAGAAGATAAATCACAACGAAGGAAATAACAATACATGCATTCACACTGGTTCAGAATTGCTTCGCCCTTAATACATTTCGTTAATTCCTCATGGTTCACACAACCCTAGTTAATGTGTTTAGCTACTAATGTTAGCAAGAGCACAATAAGAATTCAAAGATGAAGACATAATTGTAAACTCACAATAATGAAGAAACTCTAAAATCTCAATTATGAATAAAACTCTAGAATCAATAATCCAAGATTACAAAACCAATAATGTGTTTATATTCTCAAAATAATGAGAAACTATCTCAAAATAAGTACTGACTAACTCCTGAACATAGGACAATAAAGGGGTATTTATAGATACAAGACGAATCCTATCCTAATCAAAACAGGACAACAGAGTCGACAACTTTCCACGGTATCGTGGAACCAAGCCACATCACTTGGATCAGTTTCATGGAATCAGGCAACATAGCACATCTCTGAAGTCTATTCACGGCACCCACTCACATCACATGAGTGGAGTCATGCCACGTGGGTGCCTGCCATGGAAATCAGACAACATTCAATATCTTTGAAGATGACTCACAATAGACACTCACGTCACGTGAGTGGACTTCACGACACGTGAGTCCTATCGTGAGTCACTCCTCTGGTACTGGACTCAGCTCTTTCGTCTTCAGATACTACGTTCTCGAGCATGATTTCTTCCTTTTTGTCCATTTTGCCTCCAAAACCTATTCTCCTGCAATATAGAATAGAAAACACGTCATACCAACCAAACACACCCAAGTTATAGCATATTTTCCTTGTTTTAAGCATCGAAAGTGTCATGAAACCATGACACATCAATAACATTTTCAACCGAATTGATCATGGTTTTGGAATTCAAAAAAAAAGAGAAGGAATTCTCTGATTGATCTGAAATTCGGTAGGTTTATCGAAACCAGCCCAGTAAGAAATATGTCATTTTTTTACGATTCGGGTAGTTTAGATAAATTTTTGGTGATAGGGATTCTTCCCATAATTACTGAGATTAAATTGTAGTGAAGTATTAAGTTCATGTGCTGGCTTAGACCTTCCTCCATATCGGATGAAATTAATATAAGTCACTATGTATTTAATCGCTATTTTTGATAATCTGTATTAACTCTCCTAAACTAAGTAATATATGATTGGATCAATGTAACTAGAGTTGATTTTCACTTGACTTAAACTAACAGTAGACTCTTCATCTGAGTTAGGTCTGTAAAAGTTTATGGAGTGAATAATCAGTCATTGTATATATGTATTGCATGGGTAGTTCTCCAATCCCATCGATTGGCTATTCATGATGCATGAATACATATATACTTAATGAGCCCTGAATTTTATTATTCGGGTTATTCGATATATTATGATCTGTTTAATATGTTATATCTCAAGTTCTCTATAGACTTTACCAACCCACTTATTACTGTTTAACAATTTCTTTTGACAGAGATAAGACATTAACCTAAATAATGCATTGTATATGTGTCTTATGTTAGAAAGAATTTATTTTAGTTTCTAACTAAATAAGAGATGGATACTTAATTTATTTTTCTTGTAACTCTTGAGTTATTGAGTTTGATGAATATTATCTCTTGTTGTACATTGATGCATTGACTCTTAATTATTGCGATATATCTCATGAATTGAAAAATATTAATCTGTCTCAAAAGAGAAAAATATTCATTAGAATTGAATGAAACTTATCTGTACACTAGCGTCTATGCCATTTTTTTCTGGATAGGACTTTGAGGTTGGTCAATATAGTGGGATTTAAAGTTCATTGAAAGTGAAGACACTACCAACTTGTAAGTCCTGTTAAGAAGAAAAAAAATGACTAAGAGACCTTTCATCTTAAAATAATATAGAGGTAGTGATAAATTAGAATTAATCCATTCTGATTTGTGTGGTAACATGAGCATTTAGGCAAGAGGTGATTTTTAGTATTGTGGAACACTCACTAAGAATTACTCATGATATAAATATATTTATTTGATGCTTCATAAGTCTCAATATTTTGATAAACTAGAGATATTCAAGACAGAAATGAAAAAGCATCATGAAAAATATATTAAATCATTGCGATCTGATCGTAGTGGCGAATACCTCTTTGAAGAGTTCATTAATCACTTATCCGATAGATTGATTAAATTTCAATTGTCTACACTTGATACTCTATAATAGATTGGTGTAAAAGAGAAAAGATATAAACCCTTACAGAGATGATAAGATTAATGATTGATTTATTCATAGTTGTTTCCTTTTCATTTTGGTATATATCTTAAAAAGTGTATATTACATTCTGAATTTAGTTTCTTCCAAATCAGTATCTTTGACAACTATAGAACTGTAGATTTGACGTAAGTCTAGTCTGTGAAAGGTTCGGATAGAGAATTGTCTAGCACACATACTGAAAGGGAGGCTTGGACAAATTAAAATTAAGAATGAATATGTTTATTGGATATCCAAAAAGAATGAAAGAAGGTTTATTTTAATGTCCTAAAGAAAATAAGGTAATTGTTAACACAAATGCCAGATTTCTAGAAAAGGATCATTTAATAAACCATGTTCCTAGAAGTAAACTAGTTTTACAGGAACTGATAAAAGAAATAACAAATGAGTCATCTGAAAATTCAAATGCTCAAGAACATCTACCCGACATGTCAGAATTGACGTTCCATTGTATATAAGTAGTGGAAGAAACATTAATAGACATAAGAAAATCTACTATCTCAAAGTAGTAGGAGTGATGTGAGCAAAGAATACTTCATGAAGAAGTCATTAGTATTTCAGTACCGAAAGGTTTTGAAGAAAATATTAAGATTCTAGAACATGCAAGTGTAACTATAGCAGTAGTACTTAGTCGTAGTGGGAGAATCATAACAAGGATCGATTTGTTGGTTATTCTTGAGAGAGTTTCATGATAGAACTCACACTCATAGAGTATTTCATGATCGGATACTTAAATATCTAGTACCAAATCAATCAGTTACGACGAAGCACTACTAGGCGAAGTTGCATATGAAAACAACTTGGTAAGATCCTTTTGATAAGTAATATAAAAGAATTATCTGTGAAAGTTGTAGATGCATAGTTAAGAGTCTAATTGTTAATCATATACTATTAACCATGCGTTTAGATATAGTATTCTATCCATTGTCAAAGGTGAAACATCAAAGTGGGAGATTGTTAAGGTATTTACTATTAACCATGCATTTAGATATAGCATATTATAATAATTATGATGGTTAAAAGTTTAAGTGGGAGATGGTTAGGATATTTACTATTAACCATACGTTTAGATATAGTATATTGTAGCAATTGTGATGGATAAAAGTCAAAATGGGAGATTGTTGTCATATTTACTATTAATCATGGTATATATACTATTGACCATGTGTTTAGATATAGTATTTATTTTAGAACAATTGTTAAATCAATTTTAGTAAGTTTTAATAGATCATGTATTTTTTTATGTGTCCGTTTACTTATTTAGTATTAAATCAATTTTAATAAGTTTTAATAGATCATGTATTTTTTTATGTGTCCGTTTACTTATTTAGTAGATGATTTAGTGTATAGAGTTATAGCTTATACACAGAGGATTAAATCATCGGTTCTTATAAGTATAAAGAATTTTGTTCACAATCTAGGATGGAAATTGGACAAGCCATCGGTATGATTGTAGCACAAGATTAAATGTAATTTATCTTGATTATGGGAACGGTGTAGTTCCGACTTCCTGTGCTAGTGCATTTTGTATGTATTGAACGGGACCGAGCAGAGATAGATGTTTTAGACTGACTGGAAAAAACATATTCTCTAAACTATTAAATGTACTTATATTCTCAATCTTGATATAACTATTATGAGTTGTATATATTAATTATCATTTTGATTTATTAAAAGGTGAGATCCTGAGATGGGTCACTATGCCTGGTAGATTGGATGATAATAATATATATTGGTGAAATAATAAGTTAGTTGATAAAATCCATGTCTCGGTATAGAGATTGATGATATGCCTTTTTGAGAAGCTTATAAGTTTTCATTGTGTCAAATCTTGCAAGTGGATTTTATGAATCCGGCACATGAAATAAGTTAAACAATGCTCTAAGGGAAATTAATCATTAGATTGAATTCGTCAGTAATTAACACCCCGTACGTTTCTGAGTCTAGTTGACTATCGTAACATTTATGAAAAAATTTAAACATGAGAGAATGGATGAATTATACATTAAATAGTTGGGCATTAATGAGTCTTGTGTCATTTGGGCCAAATGAGGCCCAACAATCATGAGGAAGACATGGCCCAAAATGGCAATTTGACCCATTCTTCCAATACTTTTCCATTGACCAAGTAAACATGAAATATGTGGATAAGAATGAAATCACATGGGACTATATAAGTCGAAAATCAGATTTTATTCCATCAAAACACACATGCCATTTTCTAAAAAATATCCAAACTCTTCTCATCTCACATAAGCCCTAAGCTCTCATCTCTTTTGGGACAAGGTCACCTTTTGGTAAGTATTCTTCTCATGGTTTACTATATAATATGTTTAAGATGGTCTATAAATTATGTTGGTGGTGTTGGAAAAGTCTTGGACGGTGTGCTATGTGCAAAACTGTTTATTTTTGCAATCGGAGAATGGTTTTATCTTGTAAACTTGGAAATAAACTTGTGGTCTTGAAGTAAATGAACTTGATGGGTTCAATATTGTCATGTGAGGTGTGATTATAGTCTTGCCCTATTTTATCCTTGCGATTGAGGTTTGGAATTGTTGTTGTGAAATCGGTTATGGTTTTGGTGACGTTTTGACCGTAAAGTGAGGTTTTGGGTGTTGTTTAGGTGTGTGTTGTGAGACCATGACTGATTGTTGGCATTCAAATGATCAAAAATATTTTAAAACAAGTTTGTTTATGATCATGGACCATTCATTGCATGAAAAGACCCAAAAAGGACCCATTTTGGCCAAAACGGGCATCCGCCCCCGCAGACGGAGGCATCTGCGGGCGCAGATGCCAACGCAGATGATCCTGGAATCTTCCAGGAGCCATCTTCCGGTGCAGGTGGCAGCGCAGGTCAGCCCCGGTTCAGGTTTTGTATGTTTTCGCATCTAGTTGATCCCCGAAGACCCCGATACCCTTTTTGAATGTAATTATCAACTTGTGATGTCGTTGTAATGACTTTAAAGTGTCGTATGGGGACATGTTGGATTGTGTTAAGTATGGATTGACTTTAATGTGTTGTTGTGAAAGACATTTGGGTGACGAAATTACGTAAATGTAACTTAGTATCGAAGAGGAAGTGTAAAGCATGATTTTGGTGGGGAATGTTAGTAATGTGTGATACCATGGGTGATATGTGGCTTGTTTTGGTAATGGTGAAGCAGTACATGATATTGTACGAAGGTGAAATGACGTTGTGTGACAACTATGTAACTTATTGTCATGTTAAACACTTGAAATGAAGTGAGTGGTTAATGCAAACTTCGTTATATACTTGTGTGTAGAGTAGACATAAAGGGGAAGCTGAAGTGTTGTATTCGCGAGTAAGATTGTGTATCCATATTGAGGAATTAAGGTATGTAAGGTCCCTCTTTCCGTATTATTCTGCAGCATATAGTGTACACCTTGGTAGGGTACTTACTCATTTCCGAATTGTCCTAAGGTATTTCATTTCGAGTTATCATTTCTTGTTATTGTTAGTCACATATATCTCATTCTTGGTCTATTTTCATTCATGTGTCACCTAATCATGAACATGGTTCCAAGTTCCAATAATGTTATATTCAAAAGTTCCCAAAAATGAAGCAACCATTGATTGAGCTATTTCAAAGATTAAAGAAGTAATGTTGTAAAGAGGAGATATGTTTCATGGGTGGTATCCCAGGGGTTAAATAACCTAGCATGGGTCGATCCCAATAATTACGGATGGTATCTAAGGGGTGAGAAGAACACCTAGCATGGGTCAATTCCGCTACGGGTGGTATCCCAGGGGCAAAGGAAAAGCCTAGCATGGGTCGATCCCGATTACTATTGATTACCCACTGATCAGCTTGAGGCCCGGGCATTATATGAATGGATGAATGAGTGATGGATAAAGGAATGAGTGAATGACTGAATGAGTATAAAAGTAAAGAAAGAAATTCATAATGTTCATATCTCTTTATATACAGATTGGTGACTCATCCTTATTGAGTACTCATTTATATTTGATTTCATTGAAGTCTTTATGTATCATATAGTTTCATGCAGCCTTACATACTCAGTACATTCTTTGTACTGACCCCTCTTGGGGGATTTACCTTACTTGTTGCAGGCGCAGGCACTAGTAGACCTCCCCAGTGAGTTGCAGGACTCCTACTGACCTTGGTGAGCTCCAGTTGATTCGGGGCTTTTCGTGTCACAGCTATATATGTATTTTGATGTTGTAAATGTTATGTAAAGCGGGGCTTGTCCCGAATTTAGGTTGGTTATGGGTGTACTTCTATTAGAGGCTTTTGTAGACGTACGTGGGTATGTGGAGTAATGTGAAGAGAAGAGATGTGTGTCGTTAGACTTAATGGCTATGTCGGCCAAGTTTTTCATATGTCTATATATATATCTTACATGTTCCATGATTTCCGATGTTAGCCTATTATGTTCTTATGTGATGGGGGTGTTTCTTATGGCATGCGTATGAATGAATGTAAGTAGAGCTTGGTTCTCTCGGGCCTTGTCGGCTACGAGTACCAATCCGTCCCGATAGGGTTCGGGGTGTGACAAAAGTGGTATCACAGCAGGTCGTTCTAAGGGTTTCTACAAAGCCGTGTCTAAGTAGAGTCTTACTTATCGATGTGTTGTGCACCATATTTATAAGTAGGAGGCTACGGGACATTTAGGAAGTTGTTTCTTTTTCTTTATTTCTAGATCGTACATTAGAGCCAAAGCTATAAGTGAGATCGTTCCTGACCATAAGTATTGTTGTTCTTGTATATGATAGAAAAATGCCGATGGCAAGAAGAGGATGAGGTAAAAGTAAGAGGATAGACAGAATTGCGGGAGAAGGAACTAGTAGAGCCCCGCCTGTACCAGTTAATTAGGGAGGCACTGAACCAGAAATGGCATCATAGGCCTCTTTTACTATTCCATTTTCAGAAGAGTCAAGAGGAAGGGAAATACCTGCAGAACCACCAGTGAATACTACTGACCAGGACTTAAAGGATGCAGTGCGAATGTTGACTAGAATTGTTGCCGCACAAGTTCAGGGACAGGGTGGTCCAGTTATAAATGATGATAGTGCAGCTAGGGCAGCTAGTCGACGAACGCAGGATTTCTTGAAACTAGATCCTCTTACATTCACTGGATCAGATTTGAATGAAGATCCACAAGACTTTATAGATCAAATTCAGAGGGCTCTGGAAGTTATGCAAGTGACTGGGGTTGAAACAGTTGAACTTGCTGCATATAGATTGAAAGGGGAGGCGATATTATGGTATGAAGAATGGAAGAAGTCTCGTGATATTGGTGCAAACCCACCTAGTTGGGAAGAATTTAAAACGACCTTCCTCGACCACTATCTCCTCTGTGAGATCCGACAGGCTCGCGCGGATCAATTCTTGAATCTTCGTCAAGGGAATCTGAGTGTGAGGGAGTACAACTTACATTTTAATTCCTTGGCTCGTTATGCTCCGAACGTAGTGTCCACAATGATGGACAGGTTACACTGATATATGGACAGGTTGGAGCCGTATTTGGTGAGGGACTGCACCATTGCCGCCTTGAACAAAGATATGGATATAGCTCAAATTCAGGCCTTCACGCAAAAGATGGAGGATCAAAGACAGAGAAAAAGGGTACATGAATCTGATAGAGGACAGTCCAAAAGAGCTAGACCCATGGGACAGTTTGTGGCGTCCCAAATGGAGTTCAGGCCTCGGAGTTTTAGTAGACCGCCTAGACCTTCATTCTCACATTCCATAGCAGGCGCACAATCTCAGTTCTGAGGGTTCAGAGGTAGCAATGTTGGGCAGAGTAGTGGGATTCGAGGTTCGCAGACCGCTGGATTTTCTCGTCCTTCATGTCAGCAATGTGGATGATTTCATGTAGGTGAATGTCGAATTGGGTCAAATACTTGCTTCTGGTGCGGTATGCCGGGACATATGATGAGAGATTGCCCACGGAGAGGCTTGGGTAATGTGGCACGACCGACAGGATTGACTATTGCATCATTATCATCGGTTCCTTCTTTAGGCATAGGTATGCAGTCTGTCGGTCGTGGTAGAGGTTCCAGAGGAGCAGCCAATACTAGTGGGTCCAAAATCGTACTTATGCTTTGGTGGACCGGCAAAATTCAGAGGCTTCTCCTGATGTCGTCACAGGTACATTATCCATATTTTCATATAATGTATATGCATTGATTGACCTGGGTTCTACCTTGTCCTATGTTACTCCCTTAGTTGCTGCAAAATTTGCAAAAGTACCAGAATTATTAATTAAGTCAATTGGACTGTCTACACCGGTGGGTGACTATATTGTTGCAAAGAGAGTGTATCGAAATTGTGTGGTAACTGTGTGTGGTCATGATACACTGGCCGACCTCATTGAACTAAATATGGTGGATTTTGATGTGATAATGGGGATGGATTGGTTGGCTTCTTGTTATGCCACGGTAGATTGCCGGGCCAAGAAGGTACATTTCCATTTCCCACAAATGAATGTTCTTGAATGGAAGGGGGATGTAGGGGCACCACGAGGAAGATTTATTTCCTATCTGAAAGCAAGGAAAATGATTTCTAAAGGGTACATGTGTCACTTGGTTCGAGTGAAAGATAATGATGTGGAAGCACTAACGCCACAGTCAGTTCCAGTAGTCAATAAATTTCTTGATGTATTTTCAGAGGATCTTCCAGGGTTACCCCCAGAATGGGAAGTAGAGTTTGGCATTGATGTGATTCCAGGCACTCAACCTATCTCTATTCCTCCCTATAGAATGGCTCCAGCAGAATTGCGTGAGTTGAAGGAGCAGCTGAAAGATTTGCTGGACAAGGGCTTTATCAGGCCTAGCATGTCCCCGTGGGGTGCACCGGTAGTATTTGTACGAAAAAAAGATGGCACATTGAGAATGTGCATCGACTATCGACAATTGAATAGGATAACGATCAAGAACAAATATCCCCTCCCTCGAATTGATGATTTGTTTGATCAGTTACAGGGTGCCAAGTGTTTTTCAAAGATTGACTTGAGGTCGGGGTATCACCAAGTCAGGGTTAGAGAAGAAGATGTACCCAAGATAGCATTTCGAACACGGTATGACCATTATGAATTTTTAGTCATGTCATTTGGACTAACAAATGCACCAGCTGTGTTCATGGATTTGATGAATAGGATGTTTAAGCCATTCCTAGACGTGTTCGTGATAGTATTTATAGATGACATCCTGGTTTATTCAAGATCACCAGAGGACCATGCTAATCATTTACGGCAAGTGTTACAGATTCTCCGTGAGCGTGAGTTGTATGCAAAGTTCTCCAAGTGTGAGTTTTGGTTAAAATCCATCGCATTCTTGGGTCACATTGTGTCAGATAAAGGGATACAGGTTGATACACAGAAAATTGAAGCAGTGAAGAATTGGCCAAGACCTACGACGCCTACGGAGATTTGTAGTTTTCTGGGATTGGCAGGTTATTATAGGAGATTTGTGGAAGGGTTTTCTTCTATTGCTGCACCACTAACGAAGTTGACTCACAAGGCAATTAAGTTTTAATGGAATGACGCATGTGAACAAGGTTTCCAAAAATTGAAAGATAAGTTAACTTCCACACCAGTTTTAGTACTTTCTGAAGGCACAAAAGGTTATGCAGTGTATTGCGATACTTCTGGGATTGGTCTCGGATGTGTGTTGATGCAACATGGTAAGGTTATAGCATATGCCTCACGACAGTTGTGGCCGCATGAGAAAAATTATCCCACACATGACCTTGAGCTAGCCGCGATGATATTTGCTTTAAAGATATGACGTCATTACTTGTATGGAGTTCATGTTGATATCTTCACCGATCACAAAAGCTTATAGTATATCTTTAAGCAAAAGGAGCTCAATTTGAGGCAACGAAGGTGGCTTGAGCTATTAAAGGACTGTAATGTGGATATCTTATACCATTCAGGAAAAGCTAATGTGGTAGCCAACGCATTGAGCCGCAAGGCAACGGAAGTCACTAGTGGCCAATTGACAGGAAAGAAAGAATTAGCCAAAGATCTATATCAATTAGCCAGCTTGGGGGTTCATCTTCTTGAATCCTCAGATGAAGGGGTTATCGTACAAAATGCAGCTGAATCCTTATTGATAGCTGAAGTGAAAGAAAAGCAGTTTGTAGTTCCTCTGTTATTGCAGCTAAAGAAAAATGTACAACAGAATTTGACAAAGGCATTTGATCTTACACAGGAAGGGGTACTTCAATGCCAAGGTAGGTTATGTGTACCAGATGTGGATGAGCTGAGAAAATGAATTATGACAGAGGCGCATCATTTGCGCTATTCTATTCATCCGGGTGCTACTAAAATGTACCATGATTTGAGAGAAGTGTATTGGTGGGGAAATATGAAAAAGAACATTGCAAAATTTGTTGCTCAATGCCCGAATTGCCAACAAGTGAAAGTAGAGCATCAGAAACCGGGAGGTTATATGCAATGTATTAATCTTCCAGTCTGGAAATGGGATATGATTAATATAGACTTCATCACAGGTTTGCCTCGTACGCTGCAGAAATTTGATTCTATATGGGTTATAGTGGACAGGCTTACCAAGTCCGCGCATTTCCTACCAGTCAAGACCACCTATACAGCGGAGGATTATGCAAGATTGTATGTGAAAGAGATAGTACGATTACATGGGATTCCGATCTCCATTATATCAGATAGAGGAGTGCAATTTACTGTGCATTTCTGGAGATCTTTTCAGCAGAGTTTGGGCACACAGGTGAACTTGAGTACAACTTTCCATCCTCAGACTGATGGACAAGCAGAACGTACTATTCAAACACTTGAAGATATGCTGCAAGCATGTGCATTAGATTTTCAAGGCAGTTGGGTTGACCATTTTCCTCTTATTGAATTTGCTTATAACAATAGCTATCATTCAAGTATTAGAATGGCACCTTATGAAGCTTTATACAGAAGGAAATGTAGATCACCAATTGGGTAGTTTGAAGCAGGTGAAACTGCTTTACTTAGACCGGATATGGAGCATTAGGCTGTGGAGAAAGTCAAAGTGATTCGACAGCGATTGCAAACGGCTCAGAGTCGACACAAGTCCTATGCTGATGTTAGAAGAAGAGGACTTGAATTCGCCATAGGTGATTGGGTATTCCTGAAGGTGTCGCCAATGAAAGGAGTAATGCGGTTTGAAAAGAAAGGAAAATTGAGTCCACGATATATAGGCCCATATGAAATTATCAGAAGATTTGGGCAAGTTGCCTATGAGTTGGCACTACCCCAAGAACTCTCCTCAGTCCACCCGGTATTTCATGTATCAATGCTTCGAAAGTGCGTAGGGGATCCATCTCATTTTACTCCTATTGAAGATGCCCAAATTACAGAGGATCTTGCCTATGAGGAGATACCTATTGCCATCTTGGATAGACAAGTGAAGAGACTGAGAAATAAGGACGTAGCGTCAATAAAGGTACTTTGGAGAAATCAACAAAAAGAAGAGGTCACATGGGAAGCTGAGGAGATGATGAGATCCAAGTACCCTCATTTGTTCCAAAGGGAAGAATGACAAGTAAGTATTTATAAGCTTTGAGTGTATATATATATGATGACATGAATAATGTTGTTCTCCTTGTAATTGTTTACTTCGAGTAATAACATTAACATTCGAGGACGAATGTTTCTAAGGGGGGAAGAATGTAACACCCCATACGTTTCTGAGTCTAGTTGACTATCGTAACATTTATGAAAAAATTTAAAAATGAGAGAATGGATGAATTATACATTAAATAGTTGGGTATTAATGAGTCTTGTGTCATTTGGGCCAAATGAGGCCCAACAATCATGAGGAAGACATGGCCCAAAATGGCAATTTGACCCATTCTTCCAATACTTTTCCATTGACCAAGTAAACATGAAATATGTGGATAAGAATGAAATCACATGGGACTATATAAGTCAAAAATCAGATTTTATTCCATCAAAACACACATGCCATTTTCTAAAAAATATCCAAACTCTTCTCATCTCACATAAGCCCTAAGCTCTCATCTCTTTTGGGACAAGGTCACCTTTTGGTAAGTATTATTCTCATGGTTTACTATATAATATGTTTAATATGGTCTATAAATTATGTTGGTGGTGTTGGCAAAGTCTTGGACGGTGTTCTATGTGTAAAACTGTTTATTTTTGCAATCGGAGAATGGTTTTATCTTGTAAACTTAGAAATAAACTTGTGGTCTTGAAGGAAATGAACTTGATGGGTTAAATATTGTCATGTAAGGTGTGATTATAGTCTTGACCTATTTTATCCTTGTGATTAAGGTTTGGAATTGTTGTTGTGAAATCGGTTATGGTTTTGGTGACGTTTTGACCGTGAAGTGAGGTTTTGGGTGTTGTTTAGGTGTGTGTTGTGAGACCATGACTGATTGTTGGCATTCAAATGATCAAAAATATTTTAAAACAAGTTTGGTTATGATCATGGACCATTCATTGCATGAAAAGACCCCAAAAAGACCCATTTTGGCCAAAACGGGCATCCGCCCCCGCAGACGGAGGCATCTGCGGGTGCAGATGCCAATGCAGATGCTACTGGAATCTTCCAGGAGCCATATGCAGGTGCAGGTGGAAGCACAGGTCAGCCCCGGTTTTGGTTTTGTATGTTTTCGCATCTAGTTGATCCCCGAAGACCCCGATACCCTTTTTGGATGTAATTATCAACTTGTGATGTCATTGTAATGACTTTAAAGTGTCGTATGGGGACATGCTGGATTGTGTTAAGTATGGATTGACTTTAATGTGTTGTTGTGAAAGACGTTTGGGTGACGAAATGACGTAAATGTAATTTAGTATCGAAGAGGAAGTTTAAAGCATGATTTTGGTGGGGAATGTTAGTAATGTGTGATACCATGGGTGATATGTGGCTTGTTTTGGTAATGGTGAAGCAGTACATGATATTGTACAAAGGTGAAATGATGTTGTATGGCAACTATGTAACTTATTGTCATGTTATACACTTGAAATGAAGTGAGTGGTTAATGCAAACTTCGTTATATACTTGTGTGTAGAGTAGACATAAAGGGGAAGCTGAAGTGTTGTATTCGCGAGTAAGATTGTGTATATATATTGAGGAGTTAAGGTATGTAAGGTCCCTCTTTCCGTATTATTCTGCAGCATATAGTGTACACCTTAGTAGGGTACTTACTCATTTCCGAATTGTCCTAAGGTATTTCATTTCGAGTTATCATTTCTTGTTATTGTTAGTCACATATATCTCATTCTTGGTCTATTGTCATTCATGTGTCACCTAATCATGAACATGGTTCCAAGTTCCAATAATGTTATATTCAAAAGTTCCCAAAAATGAAGTAACCATTGATTAAGCTATTTCAAAGATTAAAGAAGTAATGTTGTAAAGAGGAGATATGTTTCATGGGTAGTATCCCAGGGGTTAAATAACCTAGCATGGGTAGATCCCAATAATTACGGATGGTATCCAAGGGGTGAGAAGAACACCTAGCATGGGTCGATTGCGCTACGGGTGGTATCCCAGGGGCAAAGGAAAAGCCTAGCATGGATCGATCCCGATTACTATTGATTACCCACTGATCAGCTTGGGGCCCGGGCATTATATGAATGGATGCATGAGTGATGGATAAAGGAATGAGTGAATGACTGAATGAGTATAAAAGTAAAGAAAGAAATTCATAATGTTCATAGCTCTTTATATACAGATTGGTGACTCATCCTTATTGAGTACTCATTTATATTTGATTTCATTGAAGTCTTTATGTATCATATAGTTTCATGCAGCCTTACATACTCAGTACATTCTTCGTACTAACCCCTCTTGGGGGATTTACCTTACTTGCTGCTGGCGTAGGCACTAGTAGACCTCCCCAGTGAGTTGCAGGACTCCTACTGGCCTTGGTGAGCTCCAGTTGATTCGGGGCTTTCCGTGTCACAGCTATATATGTATTTTGATGTTGTAAATGTTATGTAAAGCGGGGCTTGTTTCGAATTTAGGTTGGTTATGGGTGTACTTCTGTTAGAGGCTTTTGTAGACGTACGTGGGTATGTGGAGTAATGTGAAGAGAAGAGATGTGTGTCGTTTGACTTGATGGCTATGTCGGCCAAGTTTCTCATATGTCTATATATATATCTTACATGTTCCATGATTTCCGATGTTAGCCTATTATGTTCTTATGTGATGGGGGTGTTTCTTATGGCATGCGTATGAATGAATGTAAGCAGAGCTTGGTTCTCTCGGGCCTTGTCGGCTACGAGTGCCAATCCGTCCCGATAGGGTTCGGGGCGTGACATTTAATTTATTAATTAGTATCTGTAATCTTAACATGGGGAAACATAAGTGTTTAATGGGGAATTTCATAATATAATAGAGGAATGCAATTACGAATTTCTAGTGGAATGATTTGTAATTTATTATGGTAAGAATAATTTAAATCAGAATTAGAATTTTGAATTATTTCCATAATAGGGAGCCTCAGTATTAATTATGTGGTCCCTGCAATGCCCATATTTAACTAGAACTCGGAATTCTATTTTCTAGGGGAAAAGGAAGAAAACGGGCGTTTGTTTTTCTTGTTAGGAAACAAATGGGTTTTTGTTCTCCTTTTTGGACTAGGAAAAGTATCTATAAGTAGGGATTCTCCTAACATAGAAAGAAAATCAGTTTTCTATTCCATACTTGCCCACCCAATTATTGAGAGAGTTCGTCTGTTAATTTGGGATCACTGTAGAAAACTGTAGATTCGGAGTCGGACTTGATTGATGATACGTATTCACGCTTCAAGAGGTATTTATCTAATTAACTTTCAGCAAGTTTATGTGATCTAGCATAATCGTTTGTGTTCTAGTATAAACTATGTGTTATCTATTATTCATGTAAATAGTATGTTTCTGGAATACTTCCGCTGTGTATTATGTTTTCCAACAAACGCAACGTTAAAGGGATGGAATTGAAAAAATTTAAAGCTTTACTTGCAAAGAATTAGAACAACAGATGTAGAAGATGTTTGGGCTCGCTTTTACAAGGGAAGAGATCCCCTCCGGTGAACAAAGGTCCAGTATTGTTCAATAGGACACTAGATGCATGCCAAGTGTCCACCTTATTATTTAATGGCAGGATGTTTATTATGTTCATAAACAATTACTACCATGGTAAAGTAATTTTAATTTTAAATAAAAAATAAACGACAACCGTTTATAATTAACATGTCTGCTATTTTTCTTAAATCTCTTGGGAGTCGTTTGATATGTGGAATATGGGGAAATATCTCAAGATTAAGTTTGGGATAAAATTTATATTGCGTTTGATTAACAGTATAAATTTATCCAAGGATAAATCAAATGCGGTATAAAGTTTATTCGAAGATTAATTATGAAATATCTCACCTTATCTAATTCAAGTTAGAATTATTTCATCTCACCTTTCATATGGATCAATTAATCCAAGAATTATAAGGGCAACTTGTAATGAACCTCGTATTGAAATTTAGAAATTTTTTTGTTTTGATCATTTTGCCCTTACCCATAGTTGTTTTATCTCGTTTATGAGTTACCGGTATGGTTGACACGATCCTCGATGCGTTCGAAAGTGATTTATATGAAATTGTGGTTTTGAACATCCTTAAAGGGACCAATTTGACTTCGGTCATCATTTTGTGATCCGAGTATTGAATGAGGATTCTAACAGTTCCATTAGATCCGGAATGTCGATTTTGGGTTAGTAGCGTGGTTAGTTCGGGTCCCGAGCCCTTGTTTTGCATTTTGACCTCTTGATCGGAAACTAGTTCAAATAGCCTAAAAGGGGCCCCGGAGGTTAATTTATTGTAAACAATCTCTTTTGGTAAATTTGATGGTTTCATTGAGTCCAGAATGTCGAATTTAGCCTAGTAGCACAGTTGAGTTGTGTTTGAGAGGTCTCAGATGAGTTTTGGGTAGTTGTTTGGAGTTTGGAGTTTTACAACATTGAGTTTTAATAGTATCACCTGTAGTTAATGAGCTATTTTGTGCATGTGTATGGTAACATTAGATCCATATCAAAATTTTAGAACCAACGCAAAAAGAATCGACAAATTTCATGTTCGTATGGGGAAGATATAACCATTTTAGTGCGGACAACTGTTACTGGTGCAACAGAGGTCGCGATCACGACCGTAATGATTCGCCAAAAAAGGTTGTCGCGATCATGAGCCATTTTTTTGCTACCTCGAAAGGGCGTCACTGAAGGCTCCAGCGTCTATTTAAAGCTAGATCCCAAAGTTTTAGTATTTTTGACATTTCGGGAGCTAGGAAGCTCCGATTTAGACGATTCTCAATGTGTTTTTCTCGTAATATCATTGGAAATGTGATTCTACCTTTATTTTTTTCCATTTCTCTAGAACTTCTATTTTATTTTTTAAGATTTCTACCCAAAGTTTAGATTCAAAAACCCCATTCCACCATTTTTAAAGATTCCAAGCTCGTTTTTGAGAGTTCTAACGTGGGTTTTCAAGATTTGAACTTTAGGTGAGTTTCTAAGATAGTATTTCATTATTTCTCATTGATTAATTTATGTTTTCATCTTCAAATTTTTGTCTTTAGCTTGATTTTGGGGTTTTTATCTGGTAATGTATAAATTGGATTTTCTTTGATTTGAAGTCCGATTTCATATCATTTTTGCATGAGTTTTATACTATAGACTCCTATGATTATGGAGCACATTATTTCAAAATAAAATTCCAATTTTACCCATATATTTTTTAAATGATTTTCAAAGAGAATTTTGGACCCGGAGCAAATATAGTCGATATGGGTATCGTTGGACTCTTTTTGACTTGTAGATGTTATATTTGATTAGATTGGATGCGTTTGGTATTTATTCTAGGGAGTAGAGCTTTTTATTGATGCATTGGACTGTGTTTTGGCTTGCGAATTTTCTTCTAATGCAAGTTGAGATGTACCTTAACTTTCTCTGAATTGTTTATTTCTTGTATGTTTGTTTACTTGTAAATTGTGAATCGCTTAGATTTATGGGTCCCGCTTAGGTGAAATGGCGAGCATCTCCGCTGGTACCAGAGTATTTTGGTGGATTATAGTTAGATAATTGCGTTCCTTAGTTGGTTTACTACTTGTAAATATCCTTAAAGTAGAATGTGATAGATAACTTAGTGATCTTGTATAAAGTTTAATGGATGCCTATCTTAGAGCTTGAACCTTGTTTAGTAGACTTTATTGTGATGATCAGGGCTTAGTGACCTCTAAGGGATAATTATGTTATTATAGTTAGTGATGGAATAATCAAATTTTAGAGAATACTCAGAGTATAAATGGACTTGTAATAGTGGATGAGACTTATCGTATGGAACAAGCTAGGTTTGGGTAGTTACGCGATGTATTATTATTGGGATTGCTATTTATTATCGTGTGTCCGAATGGGGGCTTATGTGCATATTATTACTTATTTTGAGAGTATATGTTGTGGTGATTCCCGAGTGGGGGCTTTAGTTGATATTGTTGTCTATGATTGTGCATCTAATTGTCATATTTGTTATTGTGTTGCCGAGTAAGGGATTGAATTGTTATTATAGACCATGTTAGTGCATTAAATTACCTTTATCATAATGATGATACTCGAATGAGGGACTTAAATGCTATTATTGATGTTATGCATGATTATTTATACCAGTGGTGCCCTACGACTACTTACATCATGGACATTGTCATATGGAGTTGATTATGAGCTCACTCATATTTGTATTGAATTGATTCATATCTTCATACTGATTTGGTTGTGAGAATTATATCGTCATATCATTCATACATGTTCATGAAATTGATACCACTGAGGTTTTCCCCATTCGAAAGAAAATGATATTTTTATAAAACCCTTGGCTGAAGGTCACTTGCCGGCAAGGTTGATTGAGGCATTTTATGAGATAATGTGGTAACCTTGATACGTGAACATTAGTCGTAGAGGTGGATTGATATTATAGAAAGTATATGGATTGCAAACTCCCCATGGGTCCTACTTTGGGAGCAATGAGGCTCAGTAGGTGTATACAGAAAGTTTTTCGATAACTTTCAAATATTCATCACCATCCCATCATCATCACTACACTGCATTGCATCATTTGTATTGTATTGACATCCTTTGGTATGGTTTGGTATTGTGTTAGTAATTACTTTTGTGTTTTATTAACGTGGTAGAACCTTGATTGTGATTTTGTGTTTGAGCATTCATTTCACTTTATTACATTATCTTATATCATCTTATATTGATTGAGAGGTTGAGATATTTGATACATGAAGTATGGCTGTGGCTTGATCGGAGAGATAGTTGTGTAGCACCTTTTGTTAGCATGATATACAGTCTTATATATGTGCACTCTCCTTGTTTTATCCCATATTATTGGTTGATTAGAATTGATTAAGCCTGATATATCGTATTAGTGAGTCTTCTTCATAAATGAATTCCCTTATTTGATGATTATAAAAGGAATAATGTTGACTCACCTAGGTTGATGTGCCTACCCTGCAGTTGGTAAATCTATCAACTGTTGTATTGGGTTACCCTGATAGGATAAAATGTTGTATTTTGTTGGTTATAAAACCTTTGGGAAACCTGGGGTAGTTGGGATGGTGGTTCTCACCATCACTTTGGATTAGGGTCGGTTATCGACGATGCTTGCTGAGTACACGTGGTTTCGTACTTACCCTTATTTTTCTTTCTTTTTTTCTATTTTTCTGCACCCTTGTAGGTATTGATTCGAGCGGTAAATTCTAGATCACTCTTCTTCTGTATTGGTATTGCGGAGATCGAGGTAGTGGCTGACGGACCTTCAGGACTTCTCGGATCTCTCTGCTTTTATCTGATGCATTTATCACATTTAAGATACTTTAGATGATTACTTATACTCTTAATCTGTATTATAGGCTTGTATTAATGAAAACTAGACCTGGGATGTATTTTTAAGACTTGAGTCTCGTTTATATAAATTGGGATTAATCTACTCTTTTTGCTTCCGTTTTTTTTCCTTAAATTGTGTTCTTTGGGATGGGTTAGGCTTACTTGTCCAGAGGGTGTGACAAGTACCATCACGTGCCTATTTTTGGATCGTGACACAACTTTCATAAATCTCATCTGTTTAGTACCTAATTATGTACTATCCCCACTCTTTTGATAATTACATAAAATCCCGAATTTTAATTTTTGTGATACATTACTGAGGTCAGATACATAACCTTCCTGATACATAAGTATTGATACATAACTCTTATGTATTAATATCACATAGATACATTCAGATACATAAGTCTTAAGTATCAGTAACACAAAAAGCATTCTGATAGGTGATTTTTGTCAGATTTTCAACCAAAGACATTTTCTCTTATGTATTTATAACCTAATATTCAGTAAGATACATAGCTTTTGTATATTTGGTGGAAGGTCGCATGATGTATCTTCTTGTCCTTTTCAATCAGATACATCAGTCTTATGTATCTCCTAACTCCCTTAACAGATACATCATTCTTATGTATCTCTATTAACATCATCAACTTCGTATCTCTATTAACATCATCAACTTCAACCTCCATTGACGAATCTCCCTCCGTACTCCACCCCCAACTCCCTCCATCTTTGTTTTAGGCCACCGTCGCTAGTAAACCCTTACCAGCAATAGACCCCAACTCAGTCTCTTACACCACCGCGCATCTATACCCTCACCCCGCTCCGTCCGGCATTGCATCATGGGAAAAATTCCGCTGAATAACACTCTCTCCGGCTAGCCTTTGCTTTTAAACTCCGGCGAAATCCAACCGAAAAAATTGGATCGGTCAGAGAACAGTATTGTTATCTTTTTCGATCGTTGATTCCGTCGACGGCCTTCCTGAGACTTTGCTGCTTGTTTGTTTAGCACAATAGAATAGCAGAAGCATAGACGAGATGTATAGCCCTGAATTAGATAAGATTGACTAAGTGATTTGCTAATGTATCCAGATGTTTTTAGAGAGAGAGTAAAAAAAAGGATTTTTTGTAATTATTTTATAGGGTTGAGATTTTAAGTAATAATGATAAGTTAAAGTGTAGTATTATGTAATTTATCCGGATTATAATTCAAAGATAATTTAGTCCGCATAACAAATTATTGAAACTTAAAAATATTGTATATCATAAACATTATGTTTATATTCTTACTATTTATGACATTTAAATTTAATATGAATTTTTTTCTTCATATGAATCTCATCATTCAATAGCTTTTGTCATCATGAAAATAATATATATTAGAAATCAATTATGATAACTTTTGGACTGCATGTTGTTGCTGTTATTTTTTAATTTTCTTCTTATTTTTTATTTAAAATTAATTTACTATGGTAGTAATTGTTTATGAACATAATGAATCCCTTCCATTGAATAATAAGGTGGACACTTGGCATGCATCTAGTGTCCTATTGAACAATACGGGACCTTTGTTCCCTGGAGGGGATCTCTTCCCTTTTTACAATCTCTAACATTCATATATTTATTAGGAGGGAACCTAATTTGAATTAATGTTGTGACTTGTGACCCCTTATTTACACATTTTGATCCAAACAAATTTTTGAGTGAGTTGATTATTATATGACCCACTCAAATTTAACTCAATCCGCTATTTGACACCTAAAATTTAAAAAAATAAGTAAATGAAAAGATAGGAAAATAAGATGCAACACGAAATAGCTAGAAGCGGAGCTAGCAACTTCTATCAACACTAGTTAGGAGAAGCCCGTGCAATGCATGGGCCCAACAGCTATCCTAAATTAGTATTATAATAATAATTATCTCAGTTAATGTGGCATCTTTCGAATTTTGATATTTAAATAAATCTATTTTTAAGGATAATTTTTTCATATATTTTTTAAATATTTTGAATCATCAATTATTGTGACTCCAATATAATTTTGTTTCTAAAAATTTGAAGATTCTATTTCTGAATTGACAATCAAAATTAAATGAGTTGGCTCTCAAAATCTCACATGTCTCACATAAATTAGAACGAAGAAAAATATTTTTTGTTCTACTACTCTTTATATCATGTAGAAAGATCCATAATTATGCATAATTACAAAAAATGTATAAATTACTATACTGCAAGGAATAAATAAAAGTCATAGAATCTTCAAATTTTGAAATAAAATTTATGTATTTAAAAATTATTAAAAAATACTATAAATCATAATAATTAATAATTCAAAATACTTAAATGATATACTCCATTGCGATAAAAATAAATTTATTTAAATCTTGATATTCGAAAAGTGCAAATTGAGATCGAAGTACACAAAATTGGAAAACGTATTAAAATAATAAAAAACATGTGTTAGTGGTGTGTTAGCAAAATAAAAGGCTGCAAATTAACACGTGTGCAATGAAAAATTAAAGTTGGACCCACCTTTTCAGAAGGATTTGTGTTGTATTTCTTGGGACAGAAATGTCCAATGATTTTGTCCAAGATGAAAATGTATGTGCATGAAGCTTTGAAGTACAACAGCAGTAAAACACAAATATTATACAATACCAAAAATACCCTTATAGCGAAGCAAGCATGTTGACGGGGAGGAGTTTGTTTGTTCCCTCTTTCCCTCTTATTTGATAGTCAAATAATTAAACACAAAGATAGTATATGTGTTCTCCCATTCTCACGTTACTGATGAGTACTGATATAATAAGAGTCCAACTAAGGTGAGAGAGGTGGTGAGACTGATTCTTTTATTAGTCTCAGAGAGTTGTAATTCACTAGTTATTTAAGATGCTCGCTAAATCTGGATTTTTTTTTAAAGATTATTTGTTTTAGATTCCCGCTAGAAAAATGATATTACTCTAGTTGGAGAAAATAGTCAAATGCCCTCCCCCCATCACCCCAACCAACCAACCAGCCTATTACCGGATTTCCAACTATACACTTCAACTTTAGGAGGGTCCTATCACCCTGAGCTGTTTAAAACTGAAATTATTACATCCCTAAATGCTTATGTGGCAAAGTGAGTGTATTTCACTCTCTTTGAGAGAGTGAGCACCAAAACCAAATTATTAAAGTTTTATTTTTAATATTTCTTTTCATTTATATATGTACTTTTAATTTTTAATAAATGACCTTTTTGGCCTCTTTTAATTTTAAAAAATTAATTATTCTTTTTTTTCTTATTTGTTTTCTTTCATCCTCATAGCAACATTGACCAATTTCCCCACCACTCACCATCCCACCGCCACCATCTCCACCAGATTCACTATGGAACTTTAAGATTCCTCTTAATTCTTGACTTTTAATTCTATAATTTGTGCATGGAATTAGGAAATTTTGAAAATCAACTCTCTATTGATCTTGTTGGAGTTGTTAATCATCCTTTTAAATGCCAATTCACAAGATCAATTGGGTTGTCAAATTCTGTTCTTTGTTCTTTGGAGCCCCAATTTGACAATTTTAATCCAAATTCAAAAAGAATTTTGGATTTTCTACGAAACCCATATATGATTTTGAGAATGAATATGAACATGGAAAGATCAATGTCTATGCTTCAGGTAGTAGTATCCATTGTTATGTATCCATTACCCCAATTTGAGCAATTTAACAATGCATCCATGGAAATGATCCTAGTACCCTTGGCTAGGAATAAAAATACCCTTGGCTATTTTCATACATACAAGTCACTCTTTCAAGTTACCCAAAAATAATCATTAGATGTGTAACTTTATTTACACACAATTTACAATCAAAGAGAGAAATAAAATAAACTAGTTTCTTGTTCTTCCCAAGTAAAAAAACTATTTTTTTCTTCAACTTCATTTGATGAATTTGTATTTTCGGCAATACCCATTAATGATTTTTGTTTAAATTCGTCACTAGAAGAAGATTTTTAATCAGACCTTTCAGAAATCTGACCCATTTTTGTATTTTTAGCTATTAGTAGGAGAAGCTTTGATATTGTTTTAAAGACGAAAAAATGGTGGAAGGTGATGGAAAGAAGAAGAATGAGGAAGAAAGTAAATAAAAAATAATTTTAAATAGAAAATGCACGTGTTAAATATGAGTTGATGCGTGTATTTCACTGCCCACTCCAAATCTGGGTGTAGCATTTTAGGGTGAAATTAATTCCACTTTAAAATAGTTCGGGCGGAGGGGGGTAATAGGACCCCCATGAAGTATAGGTGTGTAGTTGGTAATTGAGTAATAGGTTTGGGGGGGGAGGGGGGAGGGCATTTTCTCAAATTTTATCGCTAAAAACTGATTTAAATTGTTTTTTAGGTTGGTTTGAGGCATTTTTTGGTATTGATTTTTTTTTTAATTCTAGATATTGGAGATAGATTCTTATTTTTTCTTTAATAGCAATGGTACTTTAACATATTTTCTCAATTGTTGAATGTTTTTGGCACTTTAATAGTACCTTAAGAATTGACTGGGAAAAAGAGAAAATCAGTTACCATCACTACTTATGTAAGCTTCCAAATTGTACCGTGGTATAACGACCCAAATCATCGTTATGCCAAAATAAGAACTAAAACCTTCACCAAATTTTTTCATTAGACAATTTTAAAGAAATTCAGGGTTGGCCTAGTATTAAATGATTTTTAAGGGTGTACTAGTCTAATAAAATCTGGTATTAATGTGAGCATTGGTGGAGGTGTTTTACTTGACTTTTAGATAGATAACGAGTTTAGGAGACCGTAGCAACTTCCGGCACGTAAAACGAATTTATAGAACTCCGGTTATAGAGGTTACCACAGAAGGGTTGGTTTGTGATGTCGTAATTCTAGGAATATGTTGTAAAATAGACCCACCTGAGGAGAGGCCCCAAGGTTCTACCTCGGGACCGCTTTAGCGGTACCGTTGCAGCAGAAAAAGTACCGCCGCAGCGGTAGCCTGCATTTCTTCGCAAACTGCTGCAGCTGTAAAAATGTATTTTGATAGTTTTTAAAACCCAAAACCACATTTTCATGTCCCAGTTTCTGAAAAAAAACCCAAGGCTCTGGGGAAGATGATTTTCTGCAATTTTTTAGGATTTTCATCTTTGGAGGTAAGATTTCTTAACATGCTAAACTTGTATTACTTCTAAAAGTATTAGAAATCAGTAGAATCGTGTTCATGGTACAAATTGAGATTTAGCCCTAATTTATGAACTGAGCACAAATTGATGGGAATGGATGTAAAATTAATTGTTAATGATCCTAGGGTTTTAGAAAACACTATTTGGAGTAGAATTATTGTTATTCATGCTAAAAGAAGTGGAATTCTTAGGGATTTGAACCCTATATTCATGATATCTTGGGAAAAGCCTATGGGTTGGGTTAATATCACCTAGAACTACTTCGAGATTGTTAATTAATAATTTCTAACATGAATTAGTGATTCTAAAACATAAAATTGATCGTTGGGGAACTTGAATTCAATAAAAATGGAACCTTTAGCTTTGAAACTCCATTAATGGAGATGGGTTGAGTATGATGGAACTACTTAAGGGTTAATTGACATTGGATAATGATTTAGACCATGAATAAGGATAGAATTAGTGGGTTGAATTCCCAAAGTAGTTATTCGAAGAGTAATTGATTAATTACTCTTATAGTTATTTGATTTCTAGATTATTAGGCTAATGAAAGCATGAAAGAAAAGAAAGAGCAACCTTGGTGTGGCTTGCTTGTTCCAAGATCTTCGGTCGAGGTAAGTTACGATTTAATATATAGTAGACTTGGATAGGTTGCATGTAATAACTGTAGTTGATGGAAGATTTCATATCTAGGCCTGCGGGCACGAAGATGGAAATGATGTAATAATGATATAATTGTGGGTTATTGTATTTTTTGTGGATCCCTTTATGTATGTTTGTATTTGTATGACTTACATGATGATTTATATAGTTTAATATATGAATGGGAATAATAATAGAAGAATTAGGTGACCTTCTGATCTACAGAGCTAGTCTTTAATACCTTTAAAAGGGTGAACCCGATATTATGTATATTTGAAATATGAGATATTTTTGCTAGAAGATAGTTAGGAGGATTGACTATGATAAAAGAAGGTGATGATATAACTTAAGAACCTAAAGTTAAGTTTGGCTAAGTGCGAGAAAGTAATATGTGTAAAAGTGGATGACTCTAGCTAGAATTGTAAGTTGAATAGAGTTGAGTGGTTAAATAATTAGCTAAAGAGGATAGTGTCTTGAACTTAGTGATGACTTGAGTGTAAGGGTTACTAGTTAGTAACTGAATTTGCCAGTTTTAATAGGAATAAAAGAGAGTTAGACTGGTGAATGAAATAGGATGATGAATTATAGCGTAGATATCAATCCTTAGGGAATGTGCACTCCTAAAATGGATATTTGATTGATTGATATTCAGAAAAGTTTGTGATTGATTATTGAGTTTGATAATGCTCATTTGAGTAAGTGGTGAATTAGCCTTCGGGCATACTTGTGATTTCATGTGTTAGTGGATATTCGTTATTTATTTGGAATGATGAACTTATTGAGTATTGACTGTAGTTACTCGATTGTCATTAATTGTAAGTTCTATTTTGATCATTGTTGCTTGCATCTGATTTCAGTTGGGTGTTTGTGATTTGCCTTCAGGCATTATATTACTTATAATTATTAATTGCATCTTGCATTTACATTGATGGTATTGATGATGATATTAAGATCATGATGTTCATGATGTTGAGATGATATTGATGATGATGAGTTGATGATATTGATGATGCTATTGAGGTCATGATGTTCATAATGCTAAGAATGATATTGATGATGATGAGTTGGTGACATTTATGATGATATTGAGATCATGATGTTGAGAATGATATAGACGATGATGATGAGATGATATTGAGATCATGATGAAATGATAGATAATGTTAATGTCACGACCCAATTTTTTGAGTCATTATGGCGCCTACCGTAACCCACCAATAGGCAAGCCAAGCTATAGCCCGAAGCGGCAAACAACGGGCTAAGAGGCAGAGACCAGAAGAAAGTGAGATGAAGAAGGCATAACAACAATAATAAATGAAAATAGAAAGCACAAGAACTAATGTACAATATATACATGCTGAGACAGATGAGAAAGATGACAGTGTATATAGATAAACCCCTCCCAAGACCTGGTAAGGTCGGTACTAGAGCCACAGCTAACACAACCAGAGTACTAGACAGAAACCAAATATTCACAACATATACAATAGTCTCGAGCACAAAAGACTATATAGGAGTAGATGAAGTAGGATCAGCCTCGGACAACAACAAGATCACTATTCTCCGGATCAGTGCTAAGGAAGGAGGATCACGTCACTATCATCGACTGGTGCTCGGATCTGCATTAGGGAAAAAGATGCAGAAGTGCAGTATGAGTACCGGGCAACGAGTACTCAATGGGCATCATCGGCCGACTGAGCTCAATATAGTATGAACATAACTAAAATATGAGGGTGCATGCTACATTTGGGGTAAGAATGACAGAAGATAAATATCTACCGAGTTGTGAAAATGCGATAAGGAAATAAGTAGAGGTGATACAGAACAATAAGTTGATGTCGCCCAAAATATACCTCCAGAAAAGTATAATGCGGTCGCTGTATCAAATATAGAACCCAACCAAGGTTGGGGTCGATCCCACAGGGAATAGGTCGAAGTATGAGTAGACTACTGGAAGGAATAACTGGCAAGTAACTAAAACTGGGGGTTTTGCTAGTGAATAGTAATGATGACGATTTCTGATTAATATCGAGTTTGTAAATAATAAGAGAAGTTCACTAGGACTGTGATCCCCAATGATTCCTTAACTCCACCGGTGACTGGAGCTTAACAAGACTGCCCCACTACGCTGCATGCAAAATCTAACAAGTTAGGTTCATCTAACTGTCTCTCGACTGTCATTAGACAAATTTCACTCTTCTCCTCTCGGTCTCCAAGTGTCGCACTACTAACCCTTGTCCTGGACTTCAGGTAACCTTTCCCGCTAAGGCTCCAGTTATTAGATGAAGGTTGATAGCTTCAAATCTCTATTGTTATCTCCTTTTCCCAATCTCTACCTCTCTCTCTCGAGCAAGTCTAAAATACAGGCAAGGTTCTAATGTTTGCAACCGTTAGAAGGCAATCAATACGAAGGAGACAATAATACATGCATACACAGTAGTACAAAATTGTTTTGCACTTCACCGGTTTCATTAATTCTTCATGGTTCACACAACCCTAGTTGATGGGTTTAACTACTCATAGTTGCAAGAACACAAGAATAATCCAAAGATGAAAGCATAGTTATGATTTCACAAGAATGAAGGAAAACCCGAAATTTCAATTATCAATCAACTTCAGAATTAGGGTTTATGAATACAAAACCAAAATATATGTCTCAAACAATGTAAAATAACTCTCAAAGTAGTAAATTGTCCAACTCTCGCACTTAGGACTACATAGGAGTATTTATAGATACAAAACTAGTCCTATCCAAAACAAAATAGGAGAACAGAGTCGGCAGCTTTCACGGTGTCGTGACTTGGTGTCGTGGAACCAAGTCACAACACGTGACTCGTATCGTGGGACTCAGTCCCTTTTCTTGGATCTCTGAAGTGAACTCACGGCAGGCTTCCATGCCACGTGGGTGTCAGTCACGCCACGTGACCCCTGCCGTGGAAATCAGGCTGGAATTTTCTGTTTCTGGACTTAGTCACTATAGCCACTCACGTGGCGTGAGTGACTTCCACGCCACGTGACTTGTGGCGTGAGTGGTTCTCTTTTGCAGCCTCTTGTTCTTTCTTCATTTGACACTTCGTTATCGGGCTTGATTCTTTCTCTTTTGCTCATTTTGCCTTTAAAGCCTATTTTCCTGCAAATTAGGACAGAAACCACATCATACCAACAAAACACACCCAAGTTATTGCATCTTTTCCTTGTTTTAAGCATCGAAAGTGCCATATAACCATGGCACATCATAAGTAAATGAAAAAATAAACATACAAGTCAAACATAACCTAACTGGCCCCCCATAAGCATAGAAGGCACACTAAAGAAAATAATAAACCAATCGTGCCCCCATAATCCTGTGGGACATACAAGAAAAGTAAATGCAGAACTGTCAGTAACCTATGGCCGAGCCAGTACCCTGTAACCATAGTAACCATACAGGTATGCACCGGGCTTGAACCAGCACTAATGGGTAGTAACGAGAGGCCAGACTGTCACACCCCTAATCCCAACGAGGCGTGATTGGCACCCGAAGCCGATATGGACCGAGAGAACCAATCTTTGCTCCTGAACCTTCATATGCATATCCTCATATGAATCTTATTGAACCTTATGCAACTATATGGAAAACATGAACATGGAAACATATGCTATAACCATATATATATCAAACTTGGCCGTTGGGGCCATTACGTCTAACTGAACGTACATATCTTACATCCATATACCCACATATGTCTACAAAAGCCTCTAACAGATGCATTTACCAGACCAACTAAAAGTCGGGACAAGTCCCCGCTTTATACAACATTTATAATGCCAAAACAACTATACAACTATGACCCAGAAAGCTCCGAATCAAGTGGAGCTCACCAAAACTCTGCGAATGATCCCCAGTCTACAGAGGAGGTCTACTAATGCCTGTACCTGTAACATGTAAGGTAAGTCCCCCGAGGGGGTCAGTACGAAGAATGTACTGAGTATGTAAGGCTTATCAGAAATAACATCATACATGAGAATGTCAATCTAATAAAAATATGAGAGAATAGTCAACGTAGATGAACCATCATTTTAAATGTGGAAACATGCATATCGTAGTAATATGTTAGATCACTCACTTAACTCCTTATTAGTCATTACACATCCTCATTCAAGAGATTGTTCCTTCACTCAAAAGACTTACCTCCAAGAGGTTCTCCTAGTCCCGAAATTCTAGAGGTTCCTCTATTCCATAGATTCTAGAGATTCGTTCTTGCTTCTATGCCCACTACCATTAATAATCATCTCCTTGGTTGGTCGGTTGTAAAATAATAATACTCATCCACATACATCCGCTCCAGTGGTAGGGTAGGGAATTAATAATATAACGTACATCCACTCTATTAACGTACATCCACTTTATTGGTGGTTTATCCTACATCCACTCTCATGGTGGAAGAATATACATCCACTCTATTGGTGATTTATACTACATCCACTCTCATGGTGGAAGAATATACATCCACTCTATTAGTGGTAATTTAACTTATGCGCACACCTTTCTTCATTTCTTACTTTTGAGTGATTGATAAATGGTCATCATAAAGATGTGTTCTTTTACCCCATGGATACACTCATACTATTAGGATCGTTATCAGACATAATAACAACAATAGTGAAAGGAATTAATGAACGTGAATAAACTCTCTTTCTGCATGTGGGGATCTATGTAAATTACGTTCTTTACTTCTCTTGTCCTCATATTCATTCATCTTTATTGTTCTACCCATGCTAGGCTGTTCTGTCTCCCCTGGGATGAGATTAACCCATGCTAGGTACTTTGACCCCTGGGATGTTATGTGAACCCATGCTAGGCTTTCGTGTCGCCCCTGGGATATCATTAACCCATGCTAGGCTTATCGCCCCTGGGATGTTATATTAACCCATGCTAGGCTTTCATGTCGCCCCTGGGATGTACCATCATAACCCATGCTAGGCTTATCGCCCCTGGGATGTACCATCATAACCCATGCTAGGCTTTTATAGCGCCCCTGGGATGTATCGGGATCGACCCATGCTAGGCTTTCGTGTCGCCCCTGGGATTCCACCCGTGATATTGGGATCGACCATTGCTAGGTATTTTAACCCATGGGATACCACCCATGATTACTTCTTAATTATATACCTCTTATTTCTCTGGTTATTCTTACTTCCATTCTTAAGAGTGATACAATGAGGATCATGACATAATTGGAATCACACATATATATATTACTTCTTCACTCTTGCTTCATGAGATTGACATCTTCACTTATGAGGAACAGATATATTAGCTTGCACATCACCTCTCTTATTCCTATTATGAGATTTGTACTTCTACTTGTGAAAGATTGATACAAAGATAATCATCATAATTGAGGACTTGGAACATGACATGATTGGAAAATACTATTCAAGTATACATAGGTTCTCTTATGTTATTAATCTCTTGAGATAGTTCATTTAGGAATGATAACGTTATGACATTTTTGGGAACTTCACTCAATGAACAAGAGACAAATGAATCATCATGCATTTAAGAATAGGACACATATGAATAACAATATACGTCAACCTTAATTTGAGATACTTCAAACCTCTCGGAATTGAAACAAGTCCAATGTCAATGTGAACAACATGTTGCAGAGGGATATGGAAAAAGGAACCTTACATACCTTGTATTCTTAATACGAATACACAATCTTAGACGTGCATACAATATTCCTGCTCCTTCCTTATGTTTTGATCTACAACACAAGTTTATAACGAAACCAACATTAACCACCAATTACCTTATAATGGCATACAACAACAATAAGTCACATGTTTAGCTTTAACATGTCATTTCCCCCTTAACACAACCATTGATAAAATCATTATTCCAAAAATCCTCCAATATTTCCAACATTGACCAATACATGATAATCAATACATTCCACCACAACACTTCCCCTTTACACTTTCTTATCCCCACCACATCACAAACAATCCATCAATTCACCTTAATACACTTCATAGCACAAATCGGCCAACATCCCACAATTTTCACTTATAGAAAAATAACAAAGTAACTAACAAAATAACACCATACATGTTCATATATTATCCACATCATGATCTTTCATCAAAGGCACAAGTCCTTATTCAAGTTCAAATCCCATGGATCACAAATCTTATACAAAATCACAAAGTGCCATGTCCAACATTTCCAACCATAACCAACATGATATACATATTCTATCATGCTTATAATATGTTAAAGTACAATAATATTCACTTACCAAATCTTGAAAGATGATGATCTTGTCCAAATATGCCTTAGGGTTTTTGGGAGTCAAAGAAGCCTTCTTGAGATTTTTCTAGAAAAAGATAGAAAAAGCATGTGTGTTTCTCTTCAATAAAAATCAGCATTTGCCCCTTTATATAGGCCCTTAAGTGCCCTCTTTAGTCACTCTTTAGCATTAAATGTTGGGTTCTAGAAGGTCCAAGCAAGAATGGGTCTTTTGACCCATTTTTGGGCCATGCTTTCTTTTCATTTTTGGGCCCTTTTTGGGCCCAATTCCCTTAACCCGATAAAATCAATAATTTCTCGTGTTTAAGTCGTCTCATATGCATTACAATAATATTTACACTCATGCTATTCATATCCGTAGCCTCAATCCAAAAACCAAGTGATTCTAGCCACGTTTGGCTTATTTTGACTATAGGGGTAAAATCGTCATTTTGTCCCCAAATTCATTCTCGAGTAATTTTATCATAACAATGTAATATGTCATTCATTTCATGTATTTACTCATGATTGTATAAGAAACGTGGCAAAAATCGGCTCGGTACTACCCCGGATACCCTTGGGACTTAGAAATTTCCAATTTTCAAAAAAGTGCAAAACCCAAGGTGGCACGCCCCTGGGCTCTCCAACCTACTTCCTATGGGATAAAAATTTTAGCCCATAGCGGCGTGGAATGGTCCCAAATGCGCCCCTCCTTATAATTTTCAAAAATTCCATTTTTCGACTTCTCTTCGCGGGTTTGGTTAGATACTTCAAGTCCTATTCTTTAACTCACTTCTTACCCTTATTATACTTTGTTTAGAGGTCTTTTTAGCCTCATTTTGAACCCTACAAATGCGCAATGAAAATTCCAAAACATCTTCTATGCAAGTTTAACCACATAACAAGAGCAAAATTCACTTAGCTCACCAATAGCATTACCAAATGCATACTTATAGCTCTTGATACCTAAGTACATATCATTTAATGTCATCAAGTAGGGTTGGGAACGTACGGGGTGTTACATTCTTCCCCCCTTAGTAACATTCGTCGTCGAATGTTAACAATATCGTTTCAATTACAACAAATACATCGCTTCATTAGCATACATACACGTAAGGCTCATGGATACTTACTTGTTATTGGTCTACTTCCACACTTTGAAGTTTTTCTTCCATTTGAAACAAATAAGGGTCGTAGATTTCATCCTTTTTCTAGCTTACCATGTGATCTCCTCTACTTATTGATTTCTCCAAAGAACTCATACAAAATGTACGTCTTTCCTTAGTAACCTTTTCACTTGTCGGTCTAGAATAACAATAGGTTTCTCTTGCTTGGCAATCTTCGTGACATACAAGAAGTCAATCATTTCATGCCCCTTCATGCCCATTCCAACATTAAAAATCCTTAATTTTCATCTCCATAAGATCAACCATCATAACTTGATCACAAACATCTCCTATACCATTACGATATGCCTTTTCAACTATAATACATTCACCAACTGATGTAAAGACGTCAAAGGACTTGACTAGTAATTCTAGGGTCAGATCCACCTTGACTGGCTTGGTCAGGTGGTTCCTTCATCGGCAGGCATATCCACCTGCTTACCTTTGCCTTCTCCCTTTCTCATCATCGACATTTTTACTATACACAAGAAAAGCTACAATCTTACTTCAACACTGGCTCTATTGCACGATCTAGAAGTGAAGAAAGGAAACTACGTCCTAAATATCCCGTAGCCTCCTGCTCATAAATGTGGTGCACAACACATCCATGAACAAGACTCTACTAGGACACGGCTTTGTAGACACCCTTAGAACGAACTGCTCTGATACCACTTTTGTCACACCCCTAATCCCAATGAGGCGTAATTGGCACCCGAAGCCGATATGGCCCGAGAGAACCAATCTTTGCTCCTGAACCTTCGTATGCATATCCTCATATGAATCTTATTGAACCTTATGCAACTATATGGAAAACATGAACATGGAAACATATGCTATAACCATATATATATCAAACTTGGCCATTGGGGCCATTACGTCTAACTGAACGTACATATCTTACATCCATATACCCACATATGTCTACAAAAGCCTCTAACAGATGCATTTACCAGACCAACTAAAAGTCGGGACAAGTCCCCGCTTTATACAACATTTACAATGCCAAAACAACTATACAACTATGACCCAGAAAGCTCCGAATCAAGTGGAGCTCACCAAAACTCTGCGAATGATCCCCAGTCTACAGAGGAGGTCTACTAATGCCTGTACCTGTAACATGTAAGGTAAGTCCCCCGAGGGGGTCAGTACGAAGAATGTACTGAGTATGTAAGGCTTATCAGAAATAACATCATACATGAGAATGTCAATCTAATAAAATATGAGAGAATAGTCAACGTAGATGAACCATCATTTTAAATGTGGAAACATGCATATCGTAGTAATATGTTAGATCACTCACTTAACTCCTTATTAGTCATTACACATCCTCATTCAAGAGATTGTTCCTTCACTCAAAAGACTTACCTCCAAGAGGTTCTCCTAGTCCCGAAATTCTAGAGGTTCCTCTATTCCATAGATTCCAGAGATTTGTTCTTGCTTCTATGCCCACTACCATTAATAATCATCTCCTTGGTTGGTCGGTTGTAAAATAATAATACTCATCCACATACATCCGCTCCAGTGGTAGGGTAGGGAATTAATAATATAACGTACATCCACTCTATTAACGTACATCCACTTTATTGGTGGTTTATCCTACATCCACTCTCATGGTGGAAGAATATACATCCACTCTATTGGTGATTTATCCTACATCCACTCTCATGGTGGAAGAATATACATCCACTCTATTAGTGGTAATTTAACTTATGCGCACACCTTTCTTCATTTCTTACTTTTGAGTGATTGATAAATGGTCATCATAAAGATGTGTTCTTTTACCCCATGGATACACTTATACTATTAGGATCGTTATCAGACATAATAACAACAATAGTGAAAAGAATTAATGAACGTGAATAAACTCTCTTTCTGCATGTGGGGATCTATGTAAATTACGTTCTTTACTTCTCTTGTCCTCATATTCATTCATCTTTATTATTCTACCCATGCTAGGCTGTTCTGTCTCCCCTGGGATGAGATTAACCCATGCTAGGTACTTTGACCCCTGGGATGTTATGTGAACCCATGCTAGGCTTTCGTGTCGCCCCTGGGATATCATTAACCCATGCTAGGCTTATCGCCCCTGGGATGTTATATTAACCCATGCTAGGCTTTCATGTCGCCCCTGGGATGTACCATCATAACCCATGCTAGGCTTATCGCCCCTGGGATGTACCATCATAACCCATGCTAGGCTTTTATAGCGCCCCTGGGATGTATCGGGATCGACCCATGCTAGGCTTTCGTGTCGCCCCTGGGATATCATTAACCCATGCTAGGCTTATCGCCCCTGGGATGTTATATTAACCCATGCTAGGCTTTCATGTCGCCCCTGGGATGTACCATCATAACCCATGCTAGGCTTATCGCCCCTGGGATGTACCATCATAACCCATGCTAGGCTTTTATAGCGCCCCTGGGATGTATCGGGATCGACCCATGCTAGGCTTTCGTGTCGCCCCTGGGATTCCACCCGTGTTATTGGGATCGACCATTGCTAGGTATTTTAACCCATGGGATACCACCCATGATTACTTCTTAATTATATACCTCTTATTTCTCTGGTTATTCTTACTTCCATTCTTAAGAGTGATACAATGAGGATCATGACATAATTGGAATCACACATATATATATTACTTCTTCACTCTTGCTTCATGAGATTGACATCTTCACTTATGAGGAATAGATATATTAGCTTGCACATCACCTCTCTTATTCCTATTATGAGATTTGTACTTCTACTTGTGAAAGATTGATACAAAGATAATCATCATAATTGAGGACTTGGAACATGACATGATTGGAAAATACTATTCAAGTATACATAGGTTCTCTTATGTTATTAATCTCTTGAGATAGTTCATTTAGGAATGATAACGTTATGACATTTTTGGGAACTTCACTCAATGAACAAGAGACAAATGAATCATCATGCATTTAAGAATAGGACACATATGAATAACAATATACGTCAACCTGAATTTGAGATACTTCAAACCTCTCGGAATTGAAACAAGTCCAATGTCAATGTGAACAACATGTTGCAGAGGGATATGGAAAAAGGAACCTTACATACCTTGTATTCTTAATACGAATACACAATCTTAGACGTGCATACAATATTCCTGCTCCTTCCTTATGTTTTGATCTACAACACAAGTTTATAACGAAACCAACATTAACCACCAATTACCTTATAATGGCATACAACAACAATAAGTCACATGTTTAGCTTTAACATGTCATTTCCCCCTTAACACAACCATTGATAAAATCATTATTCCAAAAATCCTCCAATATTCCCAACATTGACCAATACATGATAATCAATACATTCCACCACAACACTTCCCCTTTACACTTTCTTATCCCCACCACATCACAAACAATCCATCAATTCACCTTAATACACTTCATAGCACAAATCGGCCAACATCCCACAATTTTCACTTATAGAAAAATAACAAAGTAACTAACAAAATAACACCATACATGTTCATATATTATCCACATCATGATCTTTCATCAAAGGCACAAGTCCTTATTCAAGTTCAAATCCCATGGATCACAAATCTTATACAAAATCACAAAGTGCCATGTCCAACATTTCCAACCATAACCAACATGATATACATATTCTATCATGCTTATAATATGTTAAAGTACAATAATATTCACTTACCAAATCTTGAAAGATGATGATCTTGTCCAAATATGCCTTAGGGTTTTTGGGAGTCAAAGAAGCCTTCTTGAGATTTTTCTAGAAAAAGATAGAAAAAGCATGTGTGTTTCTCTTCAATAAAAATCAGCATTTGCCCCTTTATATAGGCCCTTAAGTGCCCTCTTTAGTCACTCTTTAGCATTAAATGTTGGGTTCTAGAAGGTCCAAGCAAGAATGGGTCTTTTGACCCATTTTTGGGCCATGCTTTCTTTTCATTTTTGGGCCCTTTTTGGGCCCAATTCCCTTAACCCGATAAAATCAATAATTTCTCATGTTTAAGTCGTCTCATATGTATTACAATAATATTTACACTCATGCTATTCATATCCGTAGCCTCAATCCAAAAACCAAGTGATTCTAGCCACGTTTGGCTTATTTTGACTATAGGGGTAAAATCGTCATTTTGTCCCCAAATTCATTCTCGAGTAATTTTATCATAACAATGTAATATGTCATTCATTTCATGTATTTACTCATGATTGTATAAGAAACGTGGCAAAAATCGGCTCGGTACTACCCCGGATACCCTTGGGACTTAGAAATTTCCAATTTTCAAAAAAGTGCAAAACCCAAGGTGGCACGCCCCTGGGCGCTCCAACCTACTTCCTATGGGATAAAAATTTTAGCCCATAGCGGCGTGGAATGGTCCCAAATGCGCCCCTCCTTATAATTTTCAAAAATTCCATTTTTCGACTTCTCTTCGCGGGTTTGGTTAGATACTTCAAGTCCTATTCTTTAACTCACTTCTTACCCTTATTATACTTTGTTTAGAGGTCTTTTTAGCCTCATTTTGAACCCTACAAATGCGCAATGAAAATTCCAAAACATCTTCTATGCAAGTTTAACCACATAACAAGAGCAAAATTCACTTAGCTCACCAATAGCATTACCAAATGCATACTTATAGCTCTTGATACCTAAGTACATATTATTTAATGTCATCAAGTAGGGTTGGGAACGTACGGGGTGTTACATTCTTCCCCCCTTAGTAACATTCGTCGTTGAATGTTAACAATATCGTTTCAATTACAACAAATACATCGCTTCATTAGCATACATACACGTAAGGCTCATGGATACTTACTTGTTATTGGTCTACTTCCACACTTTGAAGTTTTTCTTCCATTTGAAACAAATAAGGGTCGTAGATTTCATCCTTTTTCTAGCTTACCATGTGATCTCCTCTACTTATTGATTTCTCCAAAGAACTCATACAAAATGTACGTCTTTCCTTAGTAACCTTTTCACTTGTCGGTCTAGAATAACAATAGGTTTCTCTTGCTTGGCAATCTTCGTGACATACAAGAAGTCAATCATTTCATGCCCCTTCATGCCCATTCCAACATTAAAAATCCTTAATTTCCATCTCCATAAGATCAACCATCATAACTTGATCACAAACATCTCCTATACCATTACGATATGCCTTTTCAACTATAATACATTCACCAACTGATGTAAAGACGTCAAAGGACTTGACTAGTAATTCTAGGGTCAGATCCACCTTGACTGGCTTGGTCAGGTGGTTCCTTCATCGGCAGGCATATCCACCTGCTTACCTTTGTTTTCTCCCTTTCTCATCATCGACATTTTTACTATACACAAGAAAAGCTACAATCTTACTTCAACACTGGCTCTATTGCACGATCTAGAAGTGAAGAAAGGAAACTACGTCCTAAATATCCCGTAGCCTCCTGCTCATAAATGTGGTGCACAACACATCCATGAACAAGACTCTACTAGGACACGGCTTTGTAGACACCCTTAGAACGAACTGCTCTGATACCACTTTTGTCACACCCCTAATCCCAACGAGGCGTAATTGGCACCCGAAGCCGATATGGCCCGAGAGAACCAATCTTTGCTCTTGAACCTTCGTATGCATATCCTCATATGAATCTTATTGAACCTTATGCAACTATATGGAAAACATGAACATGGAAACATATGCTATAACCATATATATATCAAACTTGGCCATTGGGGCCATTACGTCTAACTGAACGTACATATCTTACATCCATATACCCACATATGTCTACAAAAGCCTCTAACAGATGCATTTACCAGACCAACTAAAAGTCGGGACAAGTCCCCGCTTTATACAACATTTACAATGCCAAAACAACTATACAACTATGACCCAGAAAGCTCCGAATCAAGTGGAGCTCACCAAAACTCTGCGAATGATCCCCAGTCTACAGAGGAGGTCTACTAATGCCTGTACCTGTAACATGTAAGGTAAGTCCCCCGAGGGGGTCAGTACGAAGAATGTACTGAGTATGTAAGGCTTATCAGAAATAACATCATACATGAGAATGTCAATCTAATAAAATATGAGAGAATAGTCAACGTAGATGAACCATCATTTTAAATGTGGAAACATGCATATCGTAGTAATATGTTAGATCACTCACTTAACTCCTTATTAGTCATTACACATCCTCATTCAAGAGATTGTTCCTTCACTCAAAAGACTTACCTCCAAGAGGTTCTCCTAGTCCCGAAATTCTAGAGGTTCCTCTATTCCATAGATTCCAGAGATTTGTTCTTGCTTCTATGCCCACTACCATTAATAATCATCTCCTTGGTTGGTCGGTTGTAAAATAATAATACTCATCCACATACATCCGCTCCAGTGGTAGGGTAGGGAATTAATAATATAACGTACATCCACTCTATTAACGTACATCCACTTTATTGGTGGTTTATCCTACATCCACTCTCATGGTGGAAGAATATACATCCACTCTATTGGTGATTTATCCTACATCCACTCTCATGGTGGAAGAATATACATCCACTCTATTAGTGGTAATTTATCTTATGCGCACACCTTTCTTCATTTCTTACTTTTGAGTGATTGATAAATGGTCATCATAAAGATGTGTTCTTTTACCCCATGGATACACTCATACTATTAGGATCGTTATCAGACATAATAACAACAATAGTGAAAAGAATTAATGAACGTGAATAAACTCTCTTTCTGCATGTGGGGATCTATGTAAATTACGTTCTTTACTTCTCTTGTCCTCATATTCATTCATCTTTATTATTCTACCCATGCTAGGCTGTTGTGTCGCCCCTGGGATGAGATTAACCCATGCTAGGTACTTTGACCCTTGGGATGTTATGCGAACCCATGCTAGGCTTTCGTGTCGCCCCTGGGATATCATTAACCCATGCTAGGCTTATCGCCCCTGGGATGTTATATTAACCCATGCTAGGCTTTCATGTCGCCCCTGGGATGTACCATCATAACCCATGCTAGGCTTATCGCCCCTGGGATGTACCATCATAACCCATGCTAGGCTTTTATAGCGCCCCTGGGATGTATCGGGATCGACCCATGCTAGGCTTTCGTGTCGCCCCTGGGATTCCACCCGTGTTATTGGGATCGACCATTGCTAGGTATTTTAACCCATGGGATACCACCCATGATTACTTCTTAATTATATACCTCTTATTTCTCTGGTTATTCTTACTTCCATTCTTAAGAGTGATACAATGAGGATCATGACATAATTGGAATCACACATATATATATTACTTCTTCACTCTTACTTCATGAGATTGACATCTTCACTTATGAGGAATAGATATATTAGCTTGCACATCACCTCTCTTATTCCTATTATGAGATTTGTACTTCTACTTGTGAAAGATTGATACAAAGATAATCATCATAATTGAGGACTTGGAATATGACATGATTGGAAAATACTATTCAAGTATACATAGGTTCTCTTATGTTATTAATCTCTTGAGATAGTTCATTTAGGAATGATAACGTTATGACATTTTTGGGAACTTCACTCAATGAACAAGAGACAAATGAATCATCATGCATTTAAGAATAGGACACATATGAATAACAATATACGTCAACCTGAATTTGAGATACTTCAAACCTCTCGGAATTGAAACAAGTCCAATGTCAATGTGAACAACATGTTGCAGAGGGATATGGAAAAAGGAACCTTACATACCTTGTATTCTTAATACGAATACACAATCTTAGACGTGCATACAATATTCCTGCTCCTTCCTTATGTTTTGATCTACAACACAAGTTTATAACGAAACCAACATTAACCACCAATTACCTTATAATGGCATACAACAACAATAAGTCACATGTTTAGCTTTAACATGTCATTTCCCCCTTAACACAACCATTGATAAAATCATTATTCCAAAAATCCTCCAATATTCCCAACATTGACCAATACATGATAATCAATACATTCCACCACAACACTTCCCCTTTACACTTTCTTATCCCCACCACATCACAAACAATCCATCAATTCACCTTAATACACTTCATAGCACAAATCGGCCAACATCCCACAATTTTCACTTATAGAAAAATAACAAAGTACCTAACAAAATAACACCATACATGTTCATATATTATCCACATCATGATCTTTCATCAAAGGCACAAGTCCTTATTCAAGTTCAAATCCCATGGATCACAAATCTTATACAAAATCACAAAGTGCCATGTCCAACATTTCCAACCATAACCAACATGATATACATATTCTATCATGCTTATAATATGTTAAAGTACAATAATATTCACTTACCCAAGCTTGGAATATGATGATCTTGTCCAAATATGCCTTAGGGTTTTTGGGAGTCAAAGAAGCCTTCTTGAGATTTTTCTAGAAAAAGATAGAAAAAGCATGTGTGTTTCTCTTCAATAAAAATCAGCATTTGCCCCTTTATATAGGCCCTTAAGTGCCCTACTTATTCACTCTTTAGTATTAAATGTTGGGTTCTAGAAGGTCCAAGCAAGAATGGGTCTTTTGACCCATTTTTGGGCCATGCTTTCTTTTCATTTTTGGGCCCTTTTTGGGCCCAATTCCCTTAACCCGATAAAATCAATAATTTCTCATGTTTAAGTCGTCTCATATGTATTACAATAATATTTACACTCATGTTATTCATTTCCGTAGCCTCAATCCAAAAACCAAGTGATTCTAGCCACGTTTGGCTTATTTTGACTATAGGGGTAAAATCGTCATTTTGTCCCCAAATTCGTTCTCGAGTAATTTTATAATACAAATGTAATATGTCATTCATTTCATGTATTTACTCATGATTGTATAAGAAACGTGACAAAAATCGGCTCGGTACTACCCCGGATACCCTTGGGACTTAGAAATTTCCAATTTTCGAAAAAGTGCTAAACCCAAGGTGGCACGCCCCTGGGCGCGCAAACCTACTGTATCTGTGCTAAAAATTTTAGCCCAGAGCGGTGTGTCACGGTCCCAAATGCGCCCCTCCTTAAAATTTTCAAAAATTCCATTTTTCGACTTCTCTTCGCGGGTTTGGTTAGATACTTCAAGTCCTATTCTTTAACTCACTTCTTACCCTTATTATACTTTGTTTAGAGGTCTTCTTAGCCTCATTTTGAACCCTACAAATGCGCAATGAAAATTGCAAAACATCTTCTATGCAAGTTTAACCACATAACAAGAGCAAAATTCACTTAGCTCACCAATAGCATTACCAAATGCATACTTATAGCTCTCGATACCTAAGTACATATCATTTAATGTCATCAAGTAGGGTTGGGAACGTACGGGGTGTTACACAGACGTCGAGTTCGAACCAGTAATAATAGATAATAACAAGAGGCCATCCCCAGGATTTGAACCAGACATAGTGGGTAATAACGAGAGGCCACATATATACTATGCAATAGATCTCATTGCCAGATGCCAGACTCGAATCGAGATTCAAGGAACCACAGTACCCAGCACTAGAACTCTCAGATAGTACCATAATTAGTGGTCGGACTCGAACCAGAACTCATATCAATCAGTAACCAGAACCGTCATATCTGAATTAGTGGCTAGACTCAAACTGAAACTCATAATAGTCAGTCTCTCGGAGTCATCATAACCAACTGCCAGAATAGTGCCAGAATCCACACAAATACAGGTACACGGGGGAATGCCGGCCGCAGACCGAACCCAAAACATAAATAAAAGAGCTACCCCATAATATACTACAAGGCTAATCCCTGGGTCCTCTGAGGTCAACAACCTACCACTAGGCGACATACATACCAAATCAGATATCTTGAGTGTATCATGGCAAGACCAGTCCTAATACTAGATCAAGGATAACAATCCCGGTCAGGTGCTATGCTATCTGGGGTCAACAGGGCCAAACGGGTTAAAAGGGTCATAACTGGGGTAAACTAACCCAAATGATACCCTAAATGAGTATCTCAGGGCTTAACTAAGCCCAACAATGTTTAAGATTAACTATGCCGACTGTGAAGAGTAGCGGAATCTACTATGGGGTTCGGAACCAAGTCGGGGATAAAACTATCCGAGTATGGACTAAGGTTCCCCAACCCCCTAGTAGTAGTAGTACAACATTAACCAACCCTATAAAGGTCATCTTTGGCATACCACGAGGATAACGGGCCCGAAACATACCCGAACAAAACCCTAACCGGCCCCAAAGGCCAAATCATAGCAAGTCAATGCCAATATACAACTATCACCCTAAACACTAGCACAATATCATGAAAATACTATAAATAAACTCAATCTAGGTATAAGGTAAGCCTAGCCTACCTAGACGCTGCCAATGCCTGCCAAAGCCTGCTAAATAGGAGCCTTCCTCTTTCGAGAGGCCTCAGACTGCTGTCACGCTATCAAAATAGTAAACTATGCATCAGAACATGTAAATTGATACCCATATTTCCCGGTTTGAAAAACGACCAAAATTTTCACATGGGGTCCGCTTGCGAAATCGCAAAATTGAAACAGTCACAGCGTTCCAAATAGCTCAGTGACCAATAGTCACAAGAGAAATACCCAAATTCGAGCTAAAACTAGCTCTAAAATAGCACCAACATCAACCCCTATTGACTGGAAAACTTAAGATATAAAGATGCTATACTATCAACCACGCGATCCCCGAGTTTGAATAACTTGATCGAGATAATTAATTTTCCTTTTTTTGTAATCAAATTATAATGTCAAATTTTTCTCTGCAAAACTTTCTCTCAACGTAAATTTGGAAATGTGTAAGAAATATTTTGGGAAAGAAAACATTTCACTTTTAGTATTCAAGAATTAGAAAATAAGGTAAGGGTCTTAGGCAAAAATTAACTTAGCCAACAACATAAGTTGGTTAAATGCCATGTTAGTGTCCATGTGGCAGCCTCCTCAGTGTGTAGGCAAGGTGTTGTCCACCTTCTTAACCTCCACATGGAGTGGAAGTGGCAACCCTGAAACGTATTTCTATCCCTTTATGTAAATATTTGGGTATTGCATAGGTTTGTGGTAAAATGAATATAAATTTTTGAATATATTATAATTAATAGAAAATTATTTTGAATAAAACCTCTATAAAATAATAATATTATTTTAACATATCAGGATTCACTATCTCCGCTAAAAATATTAATAAGTTATAAAATAATATAAAGTAATATAAGTATATCATCACTAAAGAATTTTATAAATATAAAAAATATTTTAGAAAGGTAGTTAACTATACCTTTTTAATAAATTCTAATTTAATTTAAATGATCTACAACGCACTCGGTATTAGTAAAATTCTCAAGCGAACTTCCCGAAAATCGAACTGTCAGTCCCAGCAAGTCATAAATAACTTGGGCCAGTTATAGGAAAGTTCTAAACGCCGAGAACGTACGAAAATGAGGAAAATGACTGGGAGGGTCATTACAGATAATGTTGAGATGAGAAAGAGATGATACGTACATTTTGCATACATACATTCATCACATGCATTTGCATATACATTTATTTTTATATGTGGTTGATTGTTCCTTGAGTGAATCGAGTTATGTGATGATATATCATGGTTCCTTGTATGGACTGGTTATTTGATAAGACACTATGGTTCCTTGAGTGGACCGATTATGTTGATGGATGTGATTTGACAGTGTAGCAAAGTGTGAATATAAGGTATGTCCTAGATTTTGTATAAATATTGCTTTCCTGTGTATAGAGTTATAAACTTGATGTATATTGTAGTGTCCCTTATTGCAAAGTTGTTGAGGCTGGTAATTTTCGTGGTTGTTGCAATCCCGATGGTTAATGGTAATATAATAGGGAGCGAGGATTGTCATGAAAGAGGATTAATGAGAAAGAGAAATAGAGAAGTATATATAGATATTGTAATAAGGTAAGTGTGTAAAAATTATGGGTTAGATTAATATATAAAATATAGTTAGTTGATCACGACCCAAGGGTAAAGTAATATTGCTTAAATAAAAAAAAGGCGGTAAGGTTGGAAGTTGAAGTAAGTTAAGTGTGTTAAGATATTAACCTGTATGCTTGTCATGATCTCTTCTTGTTTGTTTTATGTTGTTATATGTTTCTAACCCTGGTAGGCCGATGATACCTTTTGACACCCAATTTTGGCTCTCCGTGCTTAAAATTAACGTCTTCAGGCTTCCTGATCGTTAAAGAGCACAAAATACAATTTTTACACATTTTATAATTTATTGATAATTATCCTTATTTAGGGATTTTTACCAATTTATTGTCATTTTAATTCTTAACAGTCATCTGCACATACACAATACGAGCAATATAATTTTTATTCTTTACCACACAATATATATTTATATTTATACTTATATTTTAAAAATTATGTATATATATTAGTTAAATTTTTTCATACATAGCAAATACAATTAATTCATCGATATTTCAAAACTCACATTGTGTAAATTATTCGAGAATAATATTACACAATGAATAATATCTTTTTGTTCAATCATATCCCTTATTTTACTCTTAGAAGAAGAAAAATAAAAAAATAACACATCCCTTATTTTGCTCCAAAAAAGTAAAGGAAAAAAAACATTATCCCTAAAACTTGGGTTTCTCAATCACTATTTTTGACCAAAACTTATTCTTCTTCTTCTCATCCACACATACACACACTCACTATATTTTAATTTTTTCTTCTTCTCCATTATTTTCAACTTTTGACTTTTTCTATCACTTTCCCATGATTCAAGGGATTTGGTTTTGACATTTTGGGAAAGAAATAAGCTTGATAAGATCTTGTCTTTTTTTTTTAATACTAACTCATCTCTTTTCATTCACAAAGACACAAACACACACACACACTTCTCATCCTCTCTTTTTTCTCTTCTCTCCATCACACCAACCACCACCACCACCACCACCACAACCCTTTCTCATTTGCCCCTCCCTTTTTATTCTCTTAATGCTCCCCTGTTTCTCCATCATTTTTTCTTTAAAGAAGCAAAAATACTATTGCTCATTTTTTAGAGCTCTTTCTTTTACTCTTAGGCTCACAATTATTTCTCCTCTCATAATCCTTGTCTTTCTTCTGCAGTGGACTACTATCCAACTTCAATAAACCCCACTTCATGACTGTGACCATTTTTATGTATACATGTTTTATTGAATCTTGCTTGTTATTGTTTTGCTGCTGATATTGCAATCTTTGTCCAAGTTTTTGTAGGTCTCCAACGACCAATTTTTCTCGCTAATCTTGCTTATCTTTTGAGCAAAAGCATGTGTTTTGCTATGACTTTCTTCTAGCTACTAACTTTTGTGCTAATTATGTTTTTTTTACAACTCTAACGATGCTTGTTTGTTGTCCTAATTTTTTCATGCTACTCTGTTTGTCTATAATGAATTTTTGGGATCATGTTTTTTTCTTAACATTTTATTAAATTAGTAATGAGTAAATACTACATTATTTGGCAAATGAAAAAATTTCCGTCGGATTTTCGAGGCCTCCCCATAACAAAAGATGGATTTTATTTTCTCAAGCTTACTTATTTATATCAAGTATCAATACATGGCCAATGACAATATCTCTCCGTCGGATTTTCGAGGCCTTCCCATAACAAAAGACGGATTTTATTTTTCAAGTTATGTCATTTTATATCAACTATCAATACGTGCCCAATAAAAAAATTCCGTCGGTTTTTGAGGTCTCCACAAATAAATAGATGGACATTACGTATACAAATACGTAACAAAAAATAAATTTGGGCGATGACGAAATAATTATATTACCACTACAACACAAAATTTTTGTGATTCGTATCTTGGCAAAGCGATTTAGGACGACCGATAATTTGAGCAACCACTTCGTAGCCATGGAGTATCTAAAACTTCATCTGAGCCCACTATATAATAAATATTATTTTTCATATATACACTTACATACATATATGCACAAATATTTTTATAATTATTTGTTCATTACTAATATTTCTAACAAGTGTTTACACAGGTTCTTGAGGATACTTCTCGGAAAAGGACATTCAAAAAGGAGTTTAAATTTTATGTTTGTATTTTTCATTCTTACAATTGTATAAATATTAATCATAGTGAAAACTTTATTTTTGGGACGTTGGGAGGGGGATATTCTTTACTTACGTAACCCTCACCACGCGTTTAGGCAAAACTTAGGCCGTTAATATTTATATAAAGAATCAAATTGATTCGGATATTTAATCAATTAATTCACATTTTTTTCCATTAGAAAATATTGTGCAGTCTTTTCTTTCAAAAATAAACATTCATTTTATTTAATCTTTTCTCCCATTAACTTTTGTCAAATACAAAATATTATTTGAATACTTTTTATTTAGTATAATACAAAAATTACTTTTATTTCCATACATTACACACAAAAGTGATTTCCTTTCATAAAAGAACACTTTTTTCACATATATATTTTTATACATATTTTATACAACATACTTTTGCTTATTTCTATACATATATATTACGATAATAAAGTCTATATATGCATTTGACATATCGTGTTTTATACATGTATTTTTTACATTATTACATATTTTAATTATTCATACTTCTCAAAAAATGATTTTTACCTCCTTCCTCTTTGATAAATTTAGTCTAGTCGGGTACCACATTTTGTGGATTCTGCAGGATGCCTAACACCTTCCCTTCGGAATAATTTGACCCTTACCTAGAATCTAAACTGATTTTCACAGATTAAAACACAAGTCATACATGTCAATACTTAAATAGGTTTCCTTATTTTTCTTAAAAATTAGGTGGCGACTCTGTACAAAGTCAATTCTTTTAGAGTCCATAAGTCATGCTTGTTTTAACCTTGGTGAAAAATAGGGCATGACAATACCTACTAGTACATGTGTTTGTATTGATACTACACTTACTATTTCTCCATTTGGGGATATAGTCATTTTGCATGTCAGTTGGAGTTTCTATAGGTACAACGGTGTTTATTCTTTAGCAGCTCCTGTCCTACTCATACATGGATGCTGCATCTCGGTTCATTCCTCTATTTGTTTAGTGCACTTGCACCGATTTAGATTAGGTTCTAGAGAAAACTGTTGATTTACTTCAGCAATGTTCTTATGTAATAAATATGTTTTGAACGAGAAAGGTTATTTATTCATGGATTTATCTATGCTAAAGGTTTAATGATATCTTCTGCAATAATTGAATGATTGGGTGATAAGGTTTCTCCTATCTAGGGTAGAGTTGGGTAGGTGCCCGCATGATCCGTGATTTGGGTCGTGACACTTGGGAAGGCAAGCCTAACTATCACACCATTAAGAAGGTTAGTAGAGATTTGTTTTGTTTCTTTGCTTTTACTTCTGGGGATTAATTATTCTTTTCTTGATATATTCAAGTATCGTCAAAGGTTCCAAAGTCGCTGTCACGACACCATTTCTCAAGTCATGATAGTGCCTACCTTAACCCACCAAGCCATAGCCCAGAACGGCAAGTAATGGGCTAATGGGCAGAAAACAAGAAAGATAGGAAGAAACGACAACAATAGTAATAATATGCAGAAGTAGAAAGAAAACATACATAAAATACCAACCGGGAGAAGCGAGAGGACAAAATATAAAGGGTAATCCCTCCCAAGACCTGGTAAGGTCGGTACTAGAGCCACTACAAGAAGATAACTAGAGTACTAGACAGAATCCAAAAGATGCATAATATATACAAAGTAGTCTCGAAAGCAAAAGACTATACGGGAATAGATGGAGGAGGATCAGCCTCGGACGCTAGCAAGATCACCCTGCTCCGAATCAGTACTAGGAAAGAGGAATCACGTCAACACAGACGGCTAGTATTCTTATCTGCAGGAAAAAGATGCAGAAGTGCAGTATGAGTACCAAAGAAACGGGTACTCAGTAGGAATCATCGACCGACTGAGATCAAATATAATAAAAGCATAACTGAAATGCAAGAGTAATATCTAAGCAAACAATAAATATGGGTAGGAAAGTAAATAACTTTCGACATGTGCAACTCTGATAAGGAATAAGCAGAAGTGATACAGGAAATAAATACACAATAAGTAAAGAGACTAGCTAAACATAACCTAACTGGGCTCCCATAAGCCCAGAAGGCACATGGAAGAAAACAATTAACCCGACCGTGCCCCCATAAGCTGGTGGGACACACAAGAAATAAGTAAAAAAAGAAAGCATAAATAATCCATAACATAACCAGTTCCAAGTAACCAGAACGTATAACCAATAGAAGGAATAAAGAAAATGCCGACCCCGGATCGGAGCAGAAATTCATTTATACCGATATAAGTATAACCAGTCAAAGGGAAGAATTTTGGGGCTTCTGAGCATAATTCCAGGCCCTAAGGTCATAGGCATCCAGACTCGGGCAGATAAGCCTACTAAGGCAAGGTGAGCCACCAATTACTATGCTAAGAAAGGGTGGTCCAGGCCAAATACTCCCCTACCCAGGGCAAAGGACTAAAACTTAAGCCATAAACCCAATCTAGGTTGACTCATCCCAAAGTGATAGACTAACAAGACTAGTCAAGAGCTTAAGCAAGCCTAAAGGAATCTAACACCAAGCACACTAGCTCTAAAGGGTAGCGGGGCCTACTACTAGGTCCCAAAGACTAAGCCTAGGTTAAACCTTAGCCTAGTATAGTCTAAGGCTTTCCATTCCCAACTCAAGGTACTAAAAGAACTAACCTAGCCCTACAAGGTCATACTATGCCATTCTAAGGGATAACGGGCTCGAAATCTACCAAAACGAGGCCTTAACCGGGTAAATAGGCATAAAAATGCTAAAGCGATGCTTGGACTACAACTACAAGCCCAAAACTAGCATAACAGTACACTAATACCATATGAAAGCTCAATCTAAAGAGAGGGTAAACCTAGCCTACCTGGACGCCACCAAACGCTTGCCAAATCTGCTAAACCGGAGCTTTCCCCTTTCGAGAAGCCTCCGACAGCTACCATGCTATTGAAATAAGCATCTATATATCAAGACGAGGAAAAAGACATCCATATTGCGTATAAATGCTCCGGGTCAGAAATCGGGTTACAAATCCCATGCGGGGCTCGCTTGCGGAATTGCAAAATTAAACCCGTCACAACATCCCACACAACACAAGGAATATGTGGCAGCAATTGGTAGCTGAACTCGAGCTTAAACAGCTCCCCAAATAGGCAACCACCAATGGAGAAAACAAGACCCAAATGTGCAAATTAAGCTAAAATTAAGGCGGAACTTACGGGGTTAACGACGATCACATGCTCACAACGCACCTCCATACTATTCCCAGCCTCGATACATAATTCCCACACCTATATAGAGCTCAGAAGGTCCAACTATGGAGGTTTTGGTTTTTGGATAATGGCTGGAAAATAGAGAAGGCAAACATGTATAACACACTGCGATGACCGCTTTAGCGGTAATCGCTAATGCACCCAAAAGGGTCGCTTAAGAGGTCAATGCCCAGCTGGCCAGGCTCGCTAAAGTGACCTATGGGCCGCTAAAGCGGAAATCACTAAATCGTACAAGGGCTGCTAAAGCGGCCAAGGCCAAGGCTGACCCCTTCTCTAAAGCGGTCCCCTGGCCGCTTAAGCGGCTGCACCAGTAACTTGGCACCAACCAAGTTAGCCAAATTCAACAAGGCTCCGACCGGGTGCTCGGGATTGATTTGGAATCTCGTGCGTTCAAACGAACAACGCTACCCTACCAAATTTGGCATTTCGGACTCAACAACGCCATCAAAATTTCCATTCGTGGTCATTTCGATAAAGAGTGAGGCCCACACCAAGGAGCAGTTTTTGCCAAATTTCACCCCATCTCCCAAAATGAGTCTGAAAGCCTAAAGACCCAAACCAAGGGTCCCCCAGCCTAAAATCTACGTTTCAAAGTTGTTGAGACAGTCAAAAATAGCATCTGAGGCCGTTTACCTAAGGTTTAGGCCCGAGACTCATTTCTTAACTTTAAAAGGTCCTAAACAGGAAAATGGCTCTAAAAACCAAACGAACTGCCTAGTAACCAAACTGTCATTCCTAGTAAGTCATAGATGACCTAGGGTAGCTGTAGAAAAGCTCTAAACTCAGAAAATGCACAAAAAAAAGGAAATAACCTGGAGGCTCATTGCAACATTTATTACTAAATAAACTTTCATCCGCGAAAGTAAAGGATAAGGAAGTACCTGAAGGCTCGAACAGGTAGGGATACTGGGTCCGTGTATAGAGCTCGGTCTCCCAGGTAGCCTCCTCAACTGGATGGTGATGCCACTGAACCTTAATAATAGGAATGTCCCTGGAGTGCAACAGTCTAACAACTTTGGACAAAATGGACACAAGCTCCTCTACGAATGCCAACCTCTCATCCAATTGAATTGAGTCCCATCGAAGCACGTGAGACACATCTAAAATATACTGCCACAACATAGACACATAAAATACTGGATGGATGGCCGAAAAGGCAGGAGGTAATGCCAACACATATGTGATGTGCCATGGTTTCATGGCACTTTCGAGGCTTAAAACAAGGAAAATATGCAATAACTTGGGTATGTTTGCTAGGTATGATGTGTTTTTTGTTTTATTTTGTAGGAAAATAGGTTATGGAGGCAAAATGGAGAAGAAGGGAAGAAGCATGCACTAGAATGGAGCATTTGAAGACGAAAGAGCAAAGTCAAAACCAGAGGAATGACTCACAATAGGGACCCACGTCACCTGAGTCGACCTACGTGACATAGGTCAGTGCCGTAGGTCAACTCTTGAAAGTGTATGATGAAGAATGATTTTCATGGCATGGACCTATGTGACGTGGGTCGGTTCCATGATACCAACACACGAAACCGTGGAAAGTTGCCGACTTTTTTCTCTTGTTTTGTTTAGGATAAGATTCACCTTGTTTCTATAAATACCCTTATATTGTCCTATGTTTAGGGGTTGGTCATTACATTGTTTAGAGATATATTTTCATTATTTTGAGTTCATAAACACATTATTGATTTTTTAATCTTGGAACATCGATTCTAGAGGTTTTATTCATATTGAGATTTCAGAGTTTTCTTCTTATTGTGAGTTTACAATTATGTTTTCATCATTGAATTCTTCTTGTGTTCTTGCAATCATGAGTAGATAAACCCATCAACTAGGGTTGTATGAACCATGAGGAATTAACAAAATGGGTTAAGGCAAAGCAATTCTGAACCGGTGTGACTGCATGTATTGTTGTTACCTTCGTTATAATTGATCTTCTAATGGTTGCAAATGTTAGAAAATCGCCTGTATTCTAAACTTGCTCGAGAGAGAGGTAGAGATTGGAAAAAGAGAATAACAACAGAGATTTGAAATTATCAACCTTCATGTAATAACTTGAGCTGTAACAGGGATAGTTATCTAAGATCCAGGACAAGGGTTAGTAGTGCAACACTCGGAGACCAAGAGAAGAAGAGTGAAATTCTTCTAACTAAGGTCGAGAGACATTTAGATGAACATATCTTGTTAGATTTTACATGCAGCGCAACGGGACAGTTTTGCCAGCACAAGTAACCGGTGGAGTTAAGGAATCATTGGGGATTACAGTCCTAGTGTATTTCTCATATTGATAACAAATCCAATAATCACCAATCGTTACTGTTACTGCTTACTTACAAAAATCCCCCAGTTTTACTTACTTGTCAATTACTCAAACTAGCGTTCGACAGACTTTCGTCCTATTCCCTGTGGTATCGACCCCAACCTATTTGGGTTCTATATTTGATACATCAACCGCGTTATATTTTTTTGGAGGTATATTTTGGGAGACATCAATATGCTACCTCCCTAACTGTCTGTAGGATCTCAAAAGGCCCAATATAGCTGGGGCTGAGCTTGACCCTCCTCCCAAACCTCAACATGCCCTTCATGGGTGATACTCACAAGAAAACTCTGTCACCAACTCTGAACCTCAAAGAACGATGTCTACGGTCAGCATAACTCTTCTGCCTACTCTGAGCTGTCTGTAGCCTATCATGAATCACCCGAACCCGGTCCAATGACTCACGAAGCAAATCTGTCCTATGAGGCCTAACCTCAGAAGTCTCGAACTAACCAACTGGAGACCAACACCGCCTACCATACAACGCCTCAAATAGGGCCATTCGAACACTAGAATGAAAGTTGTTATTATATGCAAACTCTGCCAAAGGTAAAAACTAGTCCCACTGGCCTCCAAAATCAAACAGACAAGCGTGGAGCATATTCTTCAAAACCTAAATAGTCCACTCCAACTGCCTATCATTCTGGGGATGAAAAGCGGTGCTCAGGTCAACCTGGGTACCCAACTCCTCTTGAAATGTCCTGCAGAAACTAGAAGTGAACTGAGAGCCACGGTCTAAAATGATGGACACAGGTACCCCATGCAGGTGAACCACCTCTCGAATATAGACACGGGCCAATCTCTCGGCACTGTAGAAAGTCTGAACAGGGATGAAATGGGCAAACTTGGTCAATCGATCCACTATGACCCAAATGCTATCAAAACCACGAGAAGTGCGAGGTAAACTCCCTGCAAAATCCATAGTAACTTGCTCCTATTTCCACTCGAGAATGGGTAGATGCTAAAGCAATCCACCAGGTCTCTGGTGCTAGGCCTTTACCTGCTTACAAGAAAGGCAATGAACCATAAACCCCGCTATATCTTTCTGCATACCACTCCACCAGTAATGCTGTCTCAAAACCTTATATATCTTTGTATTCCCAGGGTGAATAGAATACCTTAAGCTGTGTGCCTCATAAAGAATCAACTAAATCAGGTCCCTGATCCTCGAAACACAAATGCGGCCGTCATATCTCAAAATACCTTCAAAATCTAAGGTAGCCTTCCTGGACTCACCTATCTATACCTGATTTCAAATATTATGAAGGTTGCTATCCTCAAACTGATGACTCCATATCTGCTGCAACAAGGTAGAAATAGCCCCAATACTAGCAATAATCCTCCTGGGGTCAGAAATATCCTAATGGACCATCATGCTAGCTAAAGACTGGATATCCAAAGCCAATGGCCGCTGTTAAATTGAAATATATGCCAAGCTACCCATACTCACTGCCCTCCAGCTCTAGTCATATGTGACTACATTCACCTTGCCCGGATGGTATTAAATAAAGATATCATAGTCCGTCAGCAACTCAATCCATCTACGCTGCCTTGAATTAATCTCCCTCTAGGTTATAATATGCTGAAGACTACGATGGTCAGTGAAGATCGTACAATGATCACCATACAAGTAGTTCCTCCAAATCTTAAGCGCGAAAACTACTGCAACCAACTACAAATCATGAGTGGGGTAGTTGCGCTCATGCACCTTCAGCTGCCTGACACATATGCAATAACATGGCCTGCTGCAGTAGAACACATCCCAAACCAACACCAGATGCATCATAATAGATGGTAAAACCCTCACCCTTCAGAACAGGAGCTGAAGTTAGCAAGTCCTTGAGCTTTAGAAAGCTCGCCTCACAACCCGTGGACCACTGAAACGAAACCTCCTTTCTAGTTAACCTGGTCATAGGGGCTGCAATAGAAGCAAAACTCTCGATGAACTACCTGTAGTAGCACGCCAACCCAATCAAACTGCAAACCTCAGTAGGCGACGTAGGCCTAGACCAACCACGAATAGCCTCAATCTTCGCAGGGTCCACCATAAAACCATTCTTAGACACCATATACCCCAAGAAAGCTACAGATTCAAGCCAGAACTCGAACTTTGAGAATTTGGCATAAAGCCTATGATCTCTCAAAGTGTGGAGCACAGCCCTCAAATATTGCTCGTGCTCCTCCCTACTCCTTGAATAAATCAACATGTCATCAATGCACATTATCACAAAGGAGTCCAAATACAACCTGAAAACATGGTTCATCAAATCCATAAATGTTGCTAGGGCATTAGTCAATTCGAAAGACATTACCAGGAACTCATAATGACCATAACGAATCCTGAAGGCTGTCTTGGGGACGTCCTCATCCCTGATCCTCAATTGATGGTGACCATAGCTCAAATCAATCTTAGAAAACACTGCCGCACCCTGAAGCTGACCAAATAAATCATCGATACTAGGCATGGGATACTTATTCTTCACTGTTACCTTATTTAACTGCTTGTAGTTGATACACATACGCATAAAATCATCTTTTTTCTTCATAAAGAGAACTGGAGCACCCTAAGGCAAAATACTTGATCTGATGAAGCCCTTACCTAGAAGGTCCTAAAGCTGAGAATTTAGCTCCTTTAGCTTGGCAGGAGCCATACGATTAGGAGCCATAGAAATAGGTCGGGTTCCAGGTTCGAGGTCAATAGCAAACTTAATGTCTCACTCAGGAGGAAGGCCAGGTAGGTCGGTAGGAAATACATTGGGAGACTCATAGACAATAGGAATGGAGTCAAGAAAAGGACTCTCAACACTGACATCCGAACATAAGCAAGAAATGATCCACAACCCCTCGATATTAATCTACTAGCCCGAACAAAAGAGACAATGTGAGGCTAACAGAACCCTGCCAAATAACCGAGGGTATGCCAGGAATGACTAAGGTAACGATCTTGGTAAAGCAATCCAAGACCGTATGGTAGGGTGATAACCAGTCCATGCCCAGAATCATATCAAAATATAACATATCCAACACAATGAGGTCCACCCGAGTGTCATACTCTCGAACAGTCACCATACATGATCTATCTACCTGATCCACTACCAAGAAATCACCTATGAGGGTAGCTATATGTAAATGCATAGATAACAACTCTGAAGACAAACCCCTCCACGGTGCATATTAAGCAGAAACATAAGAAAAAGTGGAATCGAGATCAAAAAAAGCAGAAGCTGGCTGATGGTAAATAAAAATCATGCCTCTGATCACAACATTAGAAGCCTCAACCTCTAGCCTACCTAGTACAATATACAACTAACCCTGTCCATTACCACACTGAGTGCCTGTTCGACCACCTATCCTACCTGCCTGAGGACCCACTCGAGAACCCTGAGGACCACCCCTATGACTCTGTGCACCACCCCTGGCTAGAGAAAGCACTGATTTGATCGACTGAGTGCTCTGAACTGCAGGCTAAATCATCTCACGTCGGGGACACTCACGAGCAAAGTGACCAACAATCCCACACTCATAACATAACCCAAGCACCCTGCTCTATATAAAAGGTCTGGCTGATCCGGAGTGACCACCTTAACCCGACGATCCTGACAGAACATCCCTCTAAGACTGGCTGCTACTCTGATCACCAAAACCACTATAACTGGGCTGACCCTCTTTCGATACCTGAAGTGCTGCCTTTACGGGTCTACTAGACTGGCCCTGACGCTGATAAGGCTGCTGCTGGGGTTACCTTCCCTGAAACCTTCAGCCTCTAAACTATTAGTCACTGTGGCTCCTACTAAAACTGCCTTAATATCGAGGTCTCTTATTGCTTCCCCCTTGGGCCTCGCGATCCATCTCCCTTATAGATTAGACATGCTCAGCAATCTCAGAAAAAGACTTCCCTGAAGTCACCAAACTCTGTGTAGCCCTATGCAATAGTAATCTCAAACCCCTAACAAAGCATCAAACCCACGCATACTCATCAGGCAGAATCATAGTGGCATGTCTGGATAACTCGTGAAATCTTTCCTTATACTCGGTCATAGTCATGGAACCCTATCTTAACCCAGAAAACTCATCTCTCAGGCACTCACGCATGCTGAGAGGCATATACATCCCCAAGAAAACATTGGAGAATAGAGTCCACGTCATTGGTTGAGATTCAGCTGGCCTGGAATCAAGATAACTTCTCTAACACCTCCTCGCAGTTGTATCTAGCTGATAGGTAATAAAATCCACTCCGCACGACTCAACCAACCCCTAATTCTATAACTTTTCCTCACAACTGGATAAGAACTCACAAGCATCCTCTTCTGGGGTTTCGGCAAACCTGGGTGGAGTCAATTTCAGAAACCGACCTAGCATCTTATACTCCTCCATAGATATAACTGGTTGGGCTGCTACCGACAACAGAACTATTGGTGCTAGCTGAAACTCTGCTCGGGGAGTCGCAACTGCAAGCTGCGCCCCTAACTTAATACCACCTTGAGCTCTTGGCTGAGCTCTGTTGGTCGGCGGACCACCAACTAGTACCAACAACTGTACCAATGTATCATAGAGAACTGAAGAAGATATAAACCTGGGTGGGGCCTAGGCTGCCCCTTGGCCCACCTATTGCTGTGGTGGAGAACCTCTGGAGCTATCTCAGGCTCAAGAGCTAAAATAGGGTCTGGCGATGACTCCCTAGCCTTATTTCAAACTGGGGTTGCTGCTCTAGCCTTCCCTCAACCTCGAGGTCGACCTCTACCCCTAACTAGAGCTCTAGCAGCGGGCTCAGGGTCCTGATGCCTAGATACAGCAACTCGTATCCTAGCCATCTGTGAAAGAGTGAAGCAAAAAAAAATTTAGAAACCAATACCAACACAACACACAGAAGTGAACCAAAAGATGAGATTTTTCTAAAGATGTTTCGTAGCCTCCCAAAGATGGGATACAGATGTCTCTGTACCGATCCGTGGGACTCTACTAAACATTAGCTCTTGTACCAATGATATCGGAGAACCTAGGCTCTGATACTAAACTGTCACGATACTCGATTTCTTAAGTCATGATGGCCTCTACCTTAACCCACCAGTAGGCAAGCCAAGCTATAGCCTAGAATGGCAAGTAATGGGTTAACAGGCAAAAAATAAGAAAGATAGGAAGAAATGACAACAACCGTAATAATATGTGGAAGCAGAAAGAAAACATAAGCAGTAATAATATATGGAAGAAGAAAGAAAACATAAATAACATACCAATCGAGAGAAAGGAGAGGATAAAATATACAGAGTAATCCTTCCCAAGACCTGGTGAGGTCGATACTAGATCCACTACTAAAAGATAACTAGTGTACTAGACGGAATCCAAAAGATGCATAATATATACAAAGTAGTCTCGAAAGCAAAAAACTATACTAGAATAGATGGAGGAGCATCAATCTCGAATGCTAGCAAGCTCAACTTGCTCTGGATCAGTACTGGGAAAGAGGAATCACGTCAACACCGGCGGCTAGTACTCGGATCTACATCAGGAAAAAGATGCAGAAGTACAGTATGAGTACCAAAGTAACAGGTACTTAGTAGGTATCATCCGTCGACTGAGCTCAAATATAATGAAAGCATAACTGAAATGCGAGAGTAATATCTAAGTCAACAGTAAATAGGGGTAGAAATGTAAATTGTATCCGAGTTGTGCAACTCTGATAAGGAATAAGTAAAAGTTATACAAGAAATAAATATGCAATGAGTAAGAAGGCAAGCCAAACATAACCTAACGGGGTCCCCATAAGCCTAGAAGGCACACAGAAGAAAATAATTAACCCAACCGTGACCCCATAAGCCGGTGGGACACACAAGAAATAAGTAAAAAAAGAAAGCGTAAATAATTCATAACAGAACTAGTTCCAAGTAACAATAGGAACCATCCAACTATGCACTGGGCTTGAACCGATACCAATGGGTAGTAACAAAAGGCCGGACGCCAGGCTCGAACCAAAAATAGTGGATAATAACAAGAGGCCATACGCCGGACTCGAACCAAAAATAGTGGTTTAGTAATGAGAGGCCATATAAATGATGTACAACAAATCCCCATACCACTGCCAATGCTCTAAGAGCAATCGTAATCAACCTCTAGAACACCCCAATCGCATCATAATCAGATGCCGGACTTGAATCGAAACTCATAGTCACCAGAAGCCAATGATCTCATAAGTACCCAATCTCAACTGTAAATTGATACCAAACCATACCATAACCATTGCCAAAACTATGCCAGAATGTATAACCAATAGAAGGAATAAGGAAAATGTCGATCCCGGACCGGATTAGAAACATATTTATACCGATATAAGCGTAACCAGCCAAAGGAAAGAATTTTGGGGCTTCTACGCATAAATATAGGCCCTAAGGTCATAGACATCCAGACACAGGTGTATAAGCCTACTAAGGCAAGGTTAGTCACCAATTACTATGCTAAGGAAGGGTGGTCTAGGTCAAATACTACCCTACCTGAGGCAAAGGACTCAAAGTTAAGCCATAAACCCAGTCTAGGTTGACCCATCCCAATGTGATATCCTAACAAGAGTAGTTAAGAGCTTACGTAATCCTAAAGGAATCTAACACCAAGCACACTAGCTCTAAAGGGTAGCGGGGCCCACTATAAGGTACCAAAAACTAAGTCTGGATCAAAACTTAGCATAGTCTAGCCTAAGGCTTCCCGTTCCCAACTCAAGGTACTAAAAGAACTAATTTAGCGCTATAAAGTGATACTATGCCATTCTAAGGGATAACGGGACCGAAATCTACCAAAATAGGGCCCTAACCGGGTAAATAGGCATAAAATGCTAAAGCGATGCCTGAACTACAATTATCAGCCTAAAACTAGCATAATAGTACACTAATACCATATAAAAGCTCAATCTAATGAGAGGGTAAGCCTAGACTACTTGGATGCCGCTGAATGCCTACCAAATATGCTAAACCAAAACTTTTCCCTTTCGAGAAGCCTCCGACAGCTATCACGCTATCCAAATAAGCATCTACTCATCAAAACGAGGAAAAAAATATTCATATTGCATATAAATGCTTTGGGTTAGAAATTAGGCTACAAATCCCATGCAAGGCCTACTTGCAGAATTGTAAAATTGAACCCGTCACAGCATCCCACACAACACAAGGATCATGTTCCACCAATTGGTAGCTTAACCCGAGCTCAAACAGCTCCCCAAACAGTCCAACACCAACGGATTAAACAACACCCAAATATGCAAATTAAGCTAAAATTAAGGTGGAACTTACGGGGTTAACGACAATCATATGCTCACAACGCACCTTCACACAATTCCTAGCCTCCACACATAATTCCCACACCTAAATCGAGCTTAGGAGGTCCAACAATGGGGGTTTCGGTTTTTGAATAATGGATGGAAAATGGAGAAGGCAAACATATATAACACACTACGATGGCAATTTTAGCGTTCACTTGACCGCTAAAGCAGTCATCGCTAAAGCGCCCAAAATGCCCATTTAAGCGGTCAATGCCCAGCCAGCCAGGCCCGCTAAATCGCTCTATGGGCCGCTAAAGCGTCCAAGGGCTGCTAAAGCTCCCAAGGCCAAGGACGGCCCCTACCCTAAAACGGTCACTGCTAAACCAGTCCCCTGGCAGGTTAAGCGGCTGCACCAGCCAAGTTAGCCAAACTCAACAAGGCTCCGATCGGGTGCTCGAGATTGGTTAGGAATCCCGTGAGCACAAACGAACTATGCTAGCCTACCAAATTCGACATTCTAGACTCAGTGGCGCCATTGAAATTTCCATCTGAGGTCATTTCAATATAAAGTGGGGCCCACACCCCAAGGAGCTATTTTTGCCAAATTCCACCCCATTTCCCAAAATGAGTCCAAAAGTCTTGCGACCCAAACCAAGGGTCCCCCTAGCCTAAAATCAATGTTTCAAAGCTGTTGAGACTATCAAAAATAGCATCTGAGGCTGTTTACCTAAGGTTTAGGCCCGAGACCCATTTCTTAACTTTAAAAGCGCCTAATTAGGGAAATGACTCTAAAAATCAAATGAACTGCCAGATAACTGAACTGTCAGTCTAAGCAAGTTATAAATGACCTGGGGCAGCTGTAGGAAAGCTCTAAAGGAAAAACAAATGCACGAAAACAAAGGAAATGATCGGGAGGGTCATTACAGTCGCCACCCGACAATTTGTAATATCTAATTTCTTTGTTTTATCTTAAAGTATTTTACATTCCTTCATTTTAATTTGTTTTTCTTACCCTTCATTTCAATTTGTTTTTCTTACCTTTATTTTTATTTCATTTTGAAAATTATGTCTCTTTCCTTTTTTGACAACTCTTTAATTCTAACTTTAACATGATATATTTAAGACTATAAGATTAAATAATATTTTGGTAAATTCTACGTGTCTTTAGTTTAAGACCACAAAATTCAAAAGTCTTGTTTAATTTATTAAACTTCATACCAAATTAGAATCAGACAAAAAAATTGAAACTGAAGGAACAGTTGCTAATAAGTGTGCCATCTATTGAGAAAAAAATGCACAAATAAGTCACTTATATATATCATTTTTAAACACATATAGGCATTTAAAGAAATGATTACTACTTCATTGTGCTCATGATGGTTTGCTACCTGAAGGATACAATCCTAAAGAAGTACCAATTAGTTATCCCCACGGGCTTAACTGTAAATACTGGATGATGCTGCACGGATGGACATCTAAAAGGATATAGTGCCCAAGTGGAATATTTGACACGGTAAATATAACTTTTTTATGGTGTATTCCTTTTTTTTGAATATCAAGACTTCCTAGTTTCCTTAAGCCCATCTACCCGCATAATAAATGTTCATTTATTTATCTACATTTTAATGTATTAATAATTACTATTCATAAATTTAAGAAAAATCTTATTGGATTGTAGTATTACTATCATAAGAGAAATAGTGGCAACTACAAGTGTCGATCTATAAGGGATGTAACAAGATATATACTCAAAGGTTTAGAAAAATTGAAGGCGAAAGTTGATCAAGAAAAGAATGAAACAAGAGTGTTCTTCGTAGAATCTGAGGGAATGACCAACCAAAATTGGTGGTGGTACAGGAAATTGCGAAAGTTGCCATGGATTCAACAATTTGCGGGAGGTGTTATTAGCAGCGAAGATGGAGGAGGCGACAGTGAAGCTAGTAATAGGTCTGCGGCAGACGGGAACAAAAAATGAAAGAGGAAGATAGATATGATGTGGGTCACAAATCCAATGCAAACTAAGGTGGCAGTGTAAGAGGAAGACACAACGTGTGCTGATAGTACTGCTTAATTTTAATATGGGGCATGTGAGTGTGAGCGATATAATTTGAAGCTTGAATTTGTTTTGCCCCACTTGTATTACAAACTCTATGATGATCATAAAATACCTATTTCTCTCTAGCTCATATTTTATTCACGCTTGTTAATTAGTAGAGGTTAATTACCTCATTAGGGTTGGTGATCTAAGGCGTATTTATATGCCGTATTGTCGACTTTAACCCATGTTTACCTTAGTTTTGAGAGAGATACGTATGTATTTTGTATGGTTTTGATGGAATATGTGATATTGTGCTAACAAATGTTATTAGACCCTTGTAGGTGGAATTTGCGACTATTTAGAGCGTTTTTGGCGTGGAAAGCGAGGCTTGGAGGAGCTACGAGCCAAGGATATTAAAGATAAGAGGCAATCCAAAGAGTTGAACTTGAAGAATCCAATCAAATGAGCGAAGAGAAGTCGACGAAAGAAAAAAAATCAGAACTTAAGGGCCTGGCGCGCCAAGGGGCGTGCCAGGCCGCTTTTGGAAAAAATTCCACCCATGGAGGAAGCAGGGAGGCGTGCCCCAGGCCTGACCTTTTCAGAGGCAAAATTTGCCTAAGTGCCAGGCGCGCCCAAGGGTGTGCCGGGCCGCTTTTTGGCAAATTTTTGCCTTGAGATTTTGTCTATAAATAGGGCTTTTGGGTTATTGTATCATAATTCCATCTTCACTAGATTACTTTGGGCGTTTTTGGGCATTGAAATTAGGTTTCATTCCTCATCTTTTCAGTTTTTATTTCTTTTTATGGTATTTTATCAACTTTTGATGTTAATTGACGTTATGAGTGGCTAAAATCCCTCATTCTTGAGGTTAAGGCTATGAACATGAATCTCTTGGGTTGATTATATTGGTTTTTGCTAAAGTTTATCATAAATTGGTTATTCTTATATTCTTAATTTTAGTATTTTAATGCTTGATCACCATTGAAATAAATTTCTTGTCTTGATGTGAGCTCGAGAGAGAAACTAAGAGATAGAACGTGGACTATAAGGAGCGTGATCTTTTCTCGTGGAAGGAATTCCAAGATATTGATATGTGGTTAGGACCGAGAGGTACCTAATCCACCGCGCTTGTTCAATTACGAGAAGCTAGCTTAAATGCGTTAGAATTGGTTAAACTTATCACCGCTCAATGACGTAGTTAGGTTTCCAATTTCTAGTAGAAGGTTACAGCTTGGAGACGAATATAATTGTAACATTAACCTCTTGATCAATAACCAAGATAAACGACTCAATTTTCTTAAACCAGTAACAAGTATGCTCAAGAGATGACGTTTGGAGTGCCTTGACCCTGGAAATTTACTTTTTATTGACTTTTCAAGCATATTTGCGAAAACTAAGGTTACGGTAGCGAAGATAGGAGTTCATAGTCTGCACTCATTTATTTTTTAGTAACAAATCCCTTTCCCTTTTTGCAACACTAGTTTTTAATTATTGTTGGCGTCTAGAATTGATTTCTGTTGACGAAAGTCCCTTGGGTTCGATATCCGTCTCTTTTAAAGGAGCCACTTTATTACTTGAATGATCACGTACACTTGCGTGTATAGCTGGGTCGCAACAAGTTTTTGGCGCCGTAGCCGGGGACTTTCAAATAGATAGATTTCAATTATTGACGTTTTTATTTTAATTTTCCACTAAGTGTTGACAACTTGATCTTAGCTGTTCTATTTTCCAGGCTTATTTCATGTGAACGCTGGAAAGGAATAAAGATTTGGTAATCCCTCAGTCTGAACCTAAAAGATACTTCCATAGGTTTAGGAGACAGGCTGCAGATTACCCAATCCCGCAAGTCGAACTGGCTGACGAAGGCATACGGAGTGATCCCAAAAGAATTGAAGAACCCGTTGCGGATAGACGTGAGCTGGTAATGATGGAAGATAGGACATTTTGTGACATGGCAATCCCACTCGCTATTAATATGACCTCCAGTATTCTAAAACCAACAGCTGGAGGTAGATTTGAGCTGAAATAGAACATGGTGCAACTCTTACACTCAAGTGGACAGTTTACAGGTCTTGCTCATAAGGACCCACAGAGGCACATCCGTAATTTTCTGGAGATCAGTGACACATATATTCATGCAGGTGTGTATTTGGATTATGTGAGACTTACTTTGTTCCCCTTTTCTCTATTGGGGGAAGCAAGAAGGTGGTTAGATGCAAAGCCGACTAATTCTATCACTACTTGGGATGATCTTGCTCAAAATTTTTTGATAAGGTTCTTTCCATCTGGAAAGATAGCAAAGCTGAGGAGTGAGATATTGAGTTTCAGACAGAGAGATGATGAGAATTTGTACCAAGCCTGGAAGCGATTCAAATCCATGTTGAGGGATTGTACTCATCACCACCAAGCTAATGAAGTGTTGGTGCATACTTTTATTGAGGATCTCGACCCCAACACTAAAATTCTACTTGATTCAGCTACAGGTGGACAAGCCTTAGAGAAGACTTATGATGAATTATATGCTTTGTTGAATCATATTTCGCAGGGAAATCCAGACTGGCATGGTGATAATTCTAGGAATTGTACAAAGAAGGTTGCTGGGAAACTAGATGTGGATGCAGTTACGGTATTATCTGCCCAAATTTCAGCTATGCAAAACATGATGAACAATCACTTCAGCAGTTTGAATTTGGGGCCGCAACAGGCTCCCATAAATGCTGTACAACAACAGGTTTCTGTGATATGTAGTGTATGTGGAAATGGGGACCATACCAGCGAGTTGTACAGTGCAAATCTGGATTTCGTAAATTTTATGGGTAATGCCCAAAGAGGAGTTGGAGCGCAGAATTATGGAAATACTTATAATGCTGGGTGGAAAAATCACCCGAACTTATCTTGGGGAGGTAATCAGAATCAATATAGACCTCAAGGATATGCACCACAATACAACCAACAGCAGGGTCAAGGAAATCAAGTGGGTGCTAATCCTGGAGATATGAGCGTGGAAGATATGTTGAAGCAGATTATGGCAGAACAACCTAAGCTATCAGCAGATTTGAGAAACAATTAGTTGGCTACTCAAAATTTGGAGAAGCAAATTGGTCAGTTGGCAAATGCACAGAATACAAGGCCTCAAGGAGGTCTTCCAGGTGATACCGAGCCAAACCCAAAGCAGGTGAATGCTATTGTTACTTGTAGTGGTAAACAGCTAGAGGATATAGCTCCACCAGAAAAAAATTTAGAGCCGACAGTAGTTGTGGTTGAAGACGAACAAGTCAAGTCTGCCATAAGCTCCAAAGATGATAAAGTGATACATAGTGTAAAGTTGCCTCCTCCTTTTCCTCAAAAGTTCAAGAAGAAGAAGGAAGACGAATGCTTTGGCAAGTTCATTGAACTACTTAAACAAGTGCACATTAATTTGTCTATGGTGGATATCTTACAGGGTATTCCAAAGTATGCTAAATTTGTGAAAGATATTGTGGCAAACAAGAGTAGATTGACAGAGTATGCCACAGTTGCACTGACTGAGGAGTGTAGCTCTCGCATTCAAAATCGATTACCAACTAAGCTGAAGGATCCTGGAAGCTTCACTGTAAAAATTACTCTGGGAGATCGTGTCTGTGCTCGTGGGTTATGCGATTTAGGGGCTAGTATAAATCTGATGCCCACTTTGGTTTTCAAGGAGTTGGGTCTGGGTCATCCCAAGCCTACTACTATTATTTTATAGCTTGCATACCAATCCGTGACTAGACCTGATGGTATTGTTGAGGATGTTATGGTTCAAGTGGGTTCGTTGATCTTTCCAGTTGATTTTGTGGTGCTAAATTTGAGCCTGACCTGAAAGTCCCATTTATTTTGGGGCGTCCGTTTCTGGCCACAGGAGGTGCGATCATTGATGTAGCAACAGGGAAACTAACTACGCGACCTCATGATAAAGTTGAGGTTTTTGATGTTTATAGGGCTTTAAAGCTACCAGAGATTTATGAGAACTTGTCAGCTATTACAACTATAGATTTGGCGGTTGAAGACATCCATACTTTGTCTACAGATCCTTTGGAAAAAGTTTTGATAGGGCAAGATATTTTTGGTGATGCGGAAGCTATTGATATGGTGCAGGTTCTTGATCTTATGGGTATCTATGCTAAAGAAGGTGGATGGGAACCTTTAAATTGTCCACTCGGTCCTCCAACCAAGCCACAATTGAGGAGGCACCGAAGCTTGAATTGAAAGAACTTTCATCTCATCTTCAATATGCTTTCTTAGGTGACAATGAGACACTTCCTATTATTCTTGCAGCAAATTTGTCAAAGGAACAAGTTGATGCGGCATTGTTGATACTCAAACGAAGAAAGAAAGCTATTGGTTGGCAGATGTCTGACATCCATGGTATTAATCTGGGTTTATGCATGCATAAAATTTACACGGAGGAAGGGCATAAGCCGAGTGTGCAACACCAACGACGCTTGAATCCGGTGATGAAAGAAGTGGTAAGGAAAAAGGTAATTAAGTGGTTAGATTCAGGCATTGTTTACCCTATTTCTGATAGTATGTGGGTTAGTCCAGTACAATGTATTCCAAAAAAGGGTGGTATGACGGTGATCACAAATGATAATAATGAATTGATTCCTATAAGAACCTTGACTGGGTGGCGTATTTGCATGGATTATCGGAAATTAAATGATGCTATGAGGAAAGACCATCATCCAATCCCTTTTATTGATCAGATGTTGGATCGTTTAGCCGGGCAGGAATGTTATTGCTTTCTTGATGGTTATTCCGAATACAATCAAATTGCTATAGATCCGCAAGATCAGGAGAAGACTACATTCACATGCCCTTACTGTACATACGCTTTCAAGCGTATGCCCTTTGGATTGTGTAACGCATCGGCTACTTTTCAGCGTTGCATGATGGCTATTTTCAATGACATGGTGGAGGAGTTCGTAGAGATTTTTATGGATGACTTTTCAGTCTTTGGTAACTCTTTCGAGGTATGTTTGCAAAACCTTGATAGAGTCCTTTCTCGGTGTGAAGAAACTAATCTTGTTCTCAATTGGGAAAAGTACCGTTTCCTTGTGATGGAAGGTATAGTTCTTGGACATAAAGTGTCAAAGCAAGGGCTCAAAGTTGATAGAGCAAAGATTGAAGTTATCGAGAATTTACCTCCACCTGTGTCGGTGAAAGGGGTACGTAGTTTCTTGGGGCATGCTGGGTTTTATAGATGATTCATTAAAGATTTTTCCAAGATTGCACGCCCCATGTGCACGCTCTTAGAAAAATTTGTTAAGTTTGTATTTTTTGAGTCATGTGTGAAGGCATTTGAGGTATTAAAAAAGAAGTTAGTGGAGGCACCCATCCTTATTTCTCCTGATTGGGCTTTACCATTTGAGATCATGTGTGACGCAAGTGATGTTGCAGTGGGTGCAGTTCTTGGGCAACAGAAGAATAAGATATTTCACTCTATTTATTATGCGAGGAAGACCCTTGATGCAACCCAAGTGAATTATACGGTCACTGAAAAGGAGATGTTAGCTTTGGTGTATGCATTTGATAAATTTAGATCATATTTGGTGGGTACTAACGTCATTGTATACACGTACCATACTGCAATATGGTATTTGTTCAATAAAAAAGATGCGAAGCCACGGTTGATTAGATAGATCTTATTGTTACAAGAGTTTGATTTGGAGATTAAAGATAGGAAGGGGTCAGAAAATCAGATTGCTGACCATCTTTCTAGACTTGAAAGCTTGATACATGTAGTTGATGATGGGCGTATTTGTGAGGAATTTCCAGATGAGCAATTGTTCATTTTGGGGGTTGATGATTTGCCATGGTATGCAGACATTGTGAATCTATTGGTAAGTGGGTTGTTTCCTCCCGATTCTAGTCCTCAACAAAAGAAGAAGCTATCATATGAGGCACGTTCCTTTATTTGGGACGAGCCTTATTTATTCAAGCAAGGGCCTGATCAAGTAGTGAGGAGATGTATTCCAGATGTTGAGGTGAAGCAGGTGTTGGAGAAATGCCATGCATCACCTTATGGTGGTCATCATGGTGGTGAACGCACAGCCCGAAAAATCCTGCAATCAGGTTTCTTTTGTCCTTCGATATTTAAAGATGCTCATGCGTTTGTGAAGAATTGTGACCAATGCCAACGTATGGGAACAATTGCAAAGCGACATGAGATGCCCTTAACTAACATCCTAGAAGTTGAAATCTTTGATATATGGGGGATAGATTTTATGGGCCTTTTCCCAAAGTCGAATGGAAATCAATACATACTTGTAGCAGTGGATTATGTGTCTAAGTGGGTAGAGGCTGTTGCTCTTCCTACGAATGATTCCAAGGTTGTGGTAAAGTTCCTTCAGAAATATATTTTGTCTATGGTTTGGATGTGGTAATTGGGCATTAAGTGATTAGGGGAATTTGAGTACCCTACACCCATATATTTTGACTTGGTTCTAAGCAACTAAGTGTGGGGTGGCCCTTAAAGCCAACGAACATTGAGTTAGTTAGTTATCTTTACGTGGGGGATTAACTTGCTTGTGGAACTTTGTCACAGGTACAATGTCAGAATCTAATGTGGCTGCTTCCAGTTCTCACAAGTGTCGACGGTCAGGAAATAAGGTCCCTGCGGCTCCCCCAGCCCCGAAATGTCAGAAGCGGAAATATGGGATAAATGCAATCTCCAATGCAGGAAAGAGTTGGTACAAAAGCCACCCCGAAGTCAAATACTTTGTGGATGAATGTATTGATAGGGCCAGTCTATCTCGGACTTACCCTAAGATATTTGATCGTATTGTGCAAGTAGGTATGGGGTTTATCTTTGACAGACCTACGGATTGTAACCTTCATCTAGTGAGGGAATTATATGCTAATCGAAACCCGAATGCACCTACCAACTCGATGGTTGTACGAGGGTCAGATGTTATACTTGATTCCTTGGGCCTTAATGGATTATTGGGAGCAAACACTAGGGCTAGTACCCCCGACCTACTCAGGCTGAATGCTAGGCCTCCCTATGCTGAAATTAGACACACTCTTTGCGGCCAACGTTCGACAGTACGATGGCTTTGCCATCACAAAAGAGGGTACCACATGAGTCTACCCTATGTTCATTTCAATAAAGAGGCACAAATTTGGTTGAAGATTGTGTGTTGTTGCCTAATTCCGGGTAGCCACATGAGGGAGGTCACTAGGGACTGTGTCTGTCTGGTGTATGCTCTCATGATCGATGTGGAGATTAATGTAGGTTCTGTGGTGCTTTCGGCTATGGTCCAAACTCGTCTACAAGGAGGTCTTCGGTATGCTTTTGGCAGTATATTGACTAAATTGATGCGAGCATTCAAAGTTCCCGAAGAGGCTTTTGATTATCATCCTCCTATAGTGCAGACACCTGTGGATGTCACCCAAACCAGGGCACCTGATGCACTCGGCCCCACTCTCACCTTAGCAGAGCGCCACGCTCGCGATGACGAGATTTTAGCCCCTATGTATAGGTTGGAGATGCTACGGCACAGGACTGGGGGTAGGCCCTCTACGACGGAAGAGCTGAGCCAGGTTGAGAGGGATTATCCTCTTAACGAGCATGCCATGGCATTATTGAGAATTGGGCCTGATTTTATTAATCCTGTGGATGATGATATCCCCACAGATGAGAATGACCGCCAGATCGATTGCGATGATGATGAGGTAGAGGCGGATGATACACCGCTAGCAGTCTGCGGACCGGAGGATGATGATTTCCTCGACTGACCAGGGAGGTCCTTACACCCTACTCTTGCGTTGTTTACTTTTTGTAGCATTGGGGACAGTGCTAGTCTTTTAAGTGTGGGGTGGGGTGTTATGGGATTCCTTTGTATGTATGTATATTTGTGTTTCTGTATGCTTCTAGTTGCTTTTATTTTGGGTTCCTTAGCCTTTGTTTTCGGTTCTTTTACTAAGGATAGTCCCTTTGAACCGTAGAAAACCACAAAAAGATTTTAAATTTTTTCAAGTATTTTGTTGTTGTTTTTTATTACTTTTTAGTCTCTTTTAGTCATAGGATTAAGGGCTTTGCTCTATGATGGATGGATGACGACCGTCTTAAGAGCAAATTAGTCATGTCTTGTTGGGTGTTCTTGCTTGCTATACAATTTTGCATACACGTGTTGAACATGCTAGGATATACAATAGCAAGTGTTGAGACATCTAATGCTCACTTAGTCGACTTGATAAGTTGCTTAATGTTGATGTTGTGCATGACTTTGGATAAATTTTATGGTGAGCCTGCTTGAGCTAAACATGTGCCATGTGTGAGTGAGGTTTTTGTGATATTCCATGTGTATATTGATGTCTAGAACTTGCCCGGTGTGTTTGCAAAGCGAAATAAAAGGTGTTGAGTTTAGGAGATGATATAGGCATTCCTTTGATAGCCATGTTTTATACCTACTTTATCTACCCTTGTTGCATGATCTTAGTTAGCCCCGTTGAGCCTTTAGCCTATTCTTTGGTAGCCTCATATGTAGCTTTATCCTTTTCTTTCAATTAACCGTAATTTGATCCAAAACTCCTAAGCACTTTAATTGAGAAATTAAGATGTTAAGGAATGTAAAAAAAAAAAAAATTGAAGGAGGAAAAAGTGAAGTTGAAGCCCCAAGTAAATAGCCTTTGGGTGTGTGAAAAAGTTTATGTGTTATTGGTAGGGAGTATGGTAATTGAAAAAAAAAAAGAGAAGTGAATCATTTGTTGATAGCAGTTACTCCTTGCCTAATATGCTTAAGCTAGCTTAAAGAGATGGGCAAAACAAAAGAGAGTTGGGAATATAAAAGTGGTGGAAAATAGGTTGGTTTAAGGTGGTCTTAATGTAATTTGTAGTGTATTAAAGCGCTTAGGAAAGATAATCACTATTCTTGACCAAATAGTTCCTACCCGTCCCTTAGCCTACATTACAACCCTTAAAGTCCTACTTGATCTTGAGCTGTAACATTTTGACATTAGTGGAGTACTACACTAAGGGCAAGCTTATGGTTCATCTTGTGTTGCATGTGAATTCTTTTCTAGAGTGAGTGAACTTTTATTCATGCACCCATTTAAGAATTACTTTGTGTGAAATATTGGGTGGTTTTTTTGTGGTGAGGGCGCATGTTTAGCAAAGTGTTGTGATCTATTGGTAACGTGTCATACATGAATTCCCAACGAGTAAAGTTGTTTTGTGAGGATAGATTGTTTCAATTTGCTATGCACTTTTTGGTGACACTAGCATGTTAGGGCATAATTTGATGAATGTGGTTGTGTAGCTATGCAAGAATACCCATTGTGTGTCTGTTGTCTTGAGTCACCCGGGTTTGAGTGTGGTTATTGTTCAAGGACAAACAAAGGTTCAAGTGTGGTGGTGATCTAAGGCGTATTTATATACCGTATTGTCGACTTTAACCCATGTTTACCTTAGTTTTGAGAGCGATACGTATGTATTTTGTATGGTTTTGATGGAATATGTGATATTGTGCTAACAAGTGTGATTAGACCCCTGTAGGTGGAATTTGCGACTATTTGGAGCTTTTTTGGCGTGGAAAGCGAGGCTTGGAGGAGCTACGAGCGAAGGATATTGAAGATAAGAGGCAAGCCAAAGAGTTGAACTTGAAGAATCCAATCAAATCCGCGAAGAGAAGTCGACGAAAGAAAAAAAAATCAGAAATCTTGGTGCGCCAGGCCGCTTTTGGCAAAAATTCCACCCATGGAGGAAGCAGGGAGGCGCGCCCAGGGGCGTGCCAGGCCGCCTGGGAGCAACTTTTCAGAGGCAAAATTTACCTAAGTGCCAGGCGCGCCCAAGGGTGTGTCGGGCCATTTTTTGGCAAATTTTTGCCTCGAGATTTTGTCTATAAATAGGGCTTTTGGGTTATTGTATCATAATTCCATCTTAACTAGATTACTTTGGGCGTTTTTGGGCATTGAAATTAGGTTTCATTCTTCATCTTTTCAGTTTTTTTTCTTTTTATGGTATTTTATCAACTATTGATGTTAATTGACGTTATGAGTGGCTAAAATCCCTCATTCTTGGGGTTGAGGCTATGAACATGAATCTCTTGGGTTGATTATATTGGTTTTTGCTGAAGTTTATCATAAATTGGTTATTCGTATATTCTTAATTTTAGTATTTTAATGCTTGATCACCATTGAAATAAATTTCTTGTCTTGATGTGAGCTCGAGAGAGAAACTAAGAGATAGAACGTGGACTATAAGGAGCGTGATCTCTACTCGCGGAAGGAATTCCAAGAGATTGATATATGGTTAGGACCTAGAGGTACCTAATCCACCGCGCTTGTTCAATTACGAGAAGATAGCTTAAATGCGTTAGCATTGGTTAAACTTATCACCGCTCAATGACGTAGTTAGGTTTTCAATTTCTAGTAGAAGGTTATTGTTTGGAGAAGAATATAATTGTAACATTAACCTCGTGATCAATAACCAAGATAAACGACTCAATTTGCTTAAACCAGTAACAAGTATGCTCAAGAGATGACGTTCGGAGTGCCTTGACCCTGGGAATTTACTTTTTATTGACTTTTCAAGCATATTTGCGAAAACTAAGGTTACGGTAGCGAAGATAGGAGTTCATAGTCTGCACTCATTTATTTTTTAGTAACAAATCCCTTTCCCTTTTTGCAACACTAGTTTTTAATTATTGTTGGCGTCTAGAATTGATTTCCGTTGACGAAAGTCCCTTGGGTTCGATATCTAGCTCTTTTAAAGGAGCCACTTTATTACTTGAACGATCACGTACACTTGTGTGTATAGCTGGGTCGCAACAGTTGGTAAGGTAAGGTTTAGCCCCCCTTGTTTGTACTATCCATGTTGAGAATTTTTATTTTTAATAAAAGACTGCTAGACACTCTGTCTAACGGTATATATTCGCCAGGAAAAAAAACATGTAATGAGATCTTTATAGATGAGAATTTAATTTAGTTAGATTTTTTGGTAGAGCTTCTAAAGTTAAGAAATGGGTCTCGGGCCTAAACCTTAGGTAAACGGCCTCGGATGCCATTTCTGATAGTCTCAATAGCTCCAGAACATCGATTTTAGGCTAGGGAGACCCTTGGTCTGAGTCTCGAGACTTTCGGACTTATTCTGGGCTATTGGGTGAAAATTGGCGAAACTGACTCCTAGGGCTGTGGGCCCCACTTTTTATCGAGATAACCTCGGACAAATTTTTTTATAGCACCGTTGAGTTCAAAATTTCAAATTTGGTAGGGTGGCATAGCTCGTTTGCATCCATAGGATTCTGAATGAATCTCAAGGGCCCAGTCGGGATACTTTGCAACTTTAAAAATTGTTGGTGCATCAGCACCTGGTGCAGGCCAAAATGGCCTTCGCATTTGCGAGGGTCAAGATTTCTTATCTCCGCATTTGCGGGCTAGTCATCGAGTTTGTGAAGAGGAGGTCGGTCAGGCCAGTCCAACCTTCTTACCCGTGATCGAGGTGGACCGACAACTTTCGCGAAGGTCTGCCTGGGCCGACACCAGCGTTCGCGGCAGGGGCCCCATATTCGCCAAGAAGGGACCCCTGACAGTATATATAGTTTCTTCTTCATTTTTCTCTCATAAAATTCAAGTCCTAAACTCCATTAGAGACCCCTTTGAGCTCTGAAAATTGTAGATGATCATATAGTTGGGCTGGGATTAGCTCAAGGTCGTGTGTGTGGACATTACACCTTCGAAACCCCATAAGTTTTCCGTCAATTTCTCGCTTAATTCTCTATTTTAATTATTCATTTTGGGGTTGTTGTTGTACTGATTTGGGGCTGTTTTAAGCCCGATTTTGGGCTGCATTTTCATGGTTTTTGACCCTTGAGTCATGTGGGATGATGTGACGGTTACAATTTTGCGATTCTACAAGTGAACCCCGCATGGGATTTTTGATTTGATTTCTAACATGGAGTGTTTATATGCAATATGGGTATCATTTTTATCATCTTGACGCATAGACTATTATTTTGATAGTGTGGCAGCTATCGGAGGCCTCTCGGAAGGGGAAAGCTTCGGTTTAAAGGATTCAACGAGTGTTCGATGGCGTCCAGGTAGGCTAGGCATACACTATCCTTATACTGAGTTTATTTATGGTGATTGTGTACTATTATGCTAGTTTTGGGCTTGTAGTTATAGTCTGGGATTCGTTTTAGTATTTTTATGCCTTATTTAGTCGGGCCTTGTTTTGGTAGGTTTTGGACCCGTTATCCCTTAGAATGGTGTAGTATCATCTTATAGGGCTAGGTTAGTGCTTTTAGTACCCTGATTTGGGAATGGGAAGAGTTAGACTAGATTAGACTAGGTTTTGGCCTAGACTTAGTTTTTGGGACCTCGTAGTGGGCCCCACTACCTGTTATAACTAGTGTGCCCGACGTAGATTCCTTTAGGTTTAACTAAGCTCTTGACTACTCTTTTTAGGCTATCACCCTAGGTTGGGTTGACTTAGACTTGGTTTCTAGCCTACTTTAGCTTTTTTTCCTTTGGTAGAGTAGTATTTCGACTTGGACCATTAGTCCTTGACCTAGTTATTGGGGACCCGCCTGGCCTTAGCAGACGTGCACGCTTGAGTTTAGTATTTATGACCTTATGGCGTGGTGTTAAACTTGGCAGCCTTGTGTTGCTTCTTCCAGCTAAATTATGGGTATATTTCTATAAATGCATTCATTTCTAGTTCGGGACCGGCATATACTATATTCTTCTCTATCTATTCTGAGTTCTGGAATAGTTCTGGCTTCAGTTATGGTATGGTATGGGATCTCTGGATTTTGGTTATGATGTAATCGGGGAGTTCTGGTACTAATTACGATTGTTCTGGGAGTTATGGTTCCTATGAGTTCCAGTTCGAGTCCGGCATATGGTTATGAGTTCTGTTGTACATCATTTATGTGGCCTCTCGTTATCACCCACTATTTCTGATTCAAATCTGGCGTATGGCCTCTTGTTATTATCTACTATTTTTTGTTCGAGCCCGGGGTCTGGCCTCTCGTTATTACCCATTGGTGTCCGTTAAAACCCGATGCACACCTGGATGGTCTTATCACGAATTTGGAATCATATGGTTACTTGATATCGGTTCAGTTATAGGTTGTTTATGCTTTTACTTTAGTTTCTTCTTGTGTGTACCCACCGGCTTATGGGGGCACGGTCGGGTTAATTGTCTTATTCTGTGTGCCTTCTGGGCTTATGGGCACCCAGTTAGGTTATGTTTTGCTTGCTTTCTTACTACTGAGTTATTTACTTTCCCGCTCCGCTCTTATTTATTTCTCTTTTCTTACCTGCTTAGTCCAGATGCTATATACTTTTCTACCCCTGTTACTGTTGACTTAGATCATACAATCGCATTATATATATGTTTTTTCTATATCTTTTGTCCTCTTCCTCCTCTTGTGCAATATATTATATATGTATATCTTTCTGCTTCCACGTATATTGTTGTTGCATGTTGGATTCTTTCTTGCTTCTTTTCATCTTCTGCCCGTTAGCCTGTTACTTGTCGTTTTGGGCTATGGCTTGGCTTGCCTACTGGTGGGTTGAAGTAGGCGTTGTTACGACCTGAGAAATTGGGCCGTAACATAGGTACAATTATGAAATTAACATAATCGATAGAGATGACTATGGTAGTAAATCTTTTCTTCTTCCCGACCAATTCCTTGGGTACTGCTAAAGTTTCAACATCATTCTACAATTGAGAAACTATGTTAAAATTCCATTGCTATGAAAGAAAAAAAAGGAGAATCTATCTTGAATTTCCCAAAAGGAAAAAGTTCACTTCTAAAAATTGCCTCAAACCGACCAAAAAAATAATGTAGGTCGCTTTTTTAGCGCCAAAAATTGAGAAAATGCAACCTCTAGTGGTCGATTTTTTTTAACAAAAATAAGAAGAGAAAAGAAACCATAAAATTGCAAAACCGACCTTGGGAAGTTGTTTTTGTTTGTTTATTTTTATTTTGCAAAATCCAAACTCCGGAGGTTGGTTCTTGCAAAATAAAAAGGATTTTTTTAAAAAAAATCAACCTCACTAAATATAAAGTTAATGAGTATAAATAAAAAATCAACATATATAGTCTACAACCAATAAGAATCAATGGGCTACTAGTATAAATGCATTCTACCACAAAGAAGATGGAGGTTAAACCAATCTCTTGAGGTCTGAAATTTTCATTTTTTTTAAAAAGAAACCGACAGGATCCCGAGGTCCGAATCTTTCAAAAAAAAAATTAGCCTCCCGAGGTTGATTTTACCGACCTCCAGAGTTTGAATTTTTTTTTGGAACAACACTTACCCGATGTTGCCATGAAAGAAGGATTAAGTGAACAAAATTGACTGGGTGGTAAAGTTCTTTTAGGTCAGTATCATAAACCGATCTCAAGAGGTTGGTTTTGACCTTTTTTTAAGCATGTAATCTCATTAACCTTTTTGAAAAATTTATTCAAATGATCCATAGAGCTTATAAAGTAAAAAAAGATTGATAGAGTAATCTAAGTTAGCGGCAAAAAAAAAAAAACTTAGTTAGGAGGCAACCTACCACCATTGGAGCACTATTAATTGTTGAAATTGATTGCATAAAATTATTTTTACCTAGGGCAGTGCTGATTTCAGAAGAACAAGCCATCTATGTATGAAGATGGAGATTAGAACATTTTTATACAAAACAAAAAATTAAGGAAGAACTCAAGAATGATAGTTGAGAAGCAATGCAGTTTGAGGGATGAAATATCGCGGACTATATATAGATAATTAAATTGACAAGATGGAAATTGTTTTTAAATATGGATGAGGATGCAATTAAGAAGATCGGATATGTAATTTTAACTCTTTTAGAAGAAAAATAATATCATCCGCAATATTAGGACATTTGGTGAAATCTTATTTTTTATTTGTAGAAGGTGGAATGGTTGAGGAGATCCTTCTATTTGTCCTGCTTTAACATCCCGGACCCTATACTCCTTGAAGTTCCATTTAAACACTTTAACTCATTCAAAACTAAAATTTGGAACACCTTTAACTGTTGACTAAGTTATGTGGCATTTATTTTGCAAAGTTGAATAAAGTTTGTGGTTCCACGCCTTTCAAAATGAGTAACACACATGAATCTATGTGTTTAATATGTTTATTTTGATCGAGTTCAAGTTTTTTGGGTGAAATTTCAAGGAGTACAGGGGCAGGAATATTAAACTGTATCAGTACAAGAATTTCCGTGGTCATTCCATCTTTGTTGAATGCAGAAAATATATTAGATTCTGATAATTCTTTTATAGAGCGAACACGGTTCATTGATCAACCTTCCATAAGGGTCTGTTGCATTTTACACCTAACGTGTGTATTGTTTGGTGATTTGCACCCTCTCCTATTTATTTTTATGATTCGTACCATAACCTCTTTATTTTCTTTCAAAATAATGAAACTATTGTTGACACCCAATTTTGACCCTCCCCAATCGAATTAATTGTTGAGCTTTTACAGATTTAAAAATTTAAAATAATTATTTTTGCAAAAATCAAAATATTATCAAAATCAATTCCAAGGTAAATTTTGCTATATGTCTTTATATATTCATAATATATAGATTTATATGATTTTCATCTCTTAGTAAATATTTGGAAATTTGTTTCCCCCAAAATTAGTGATTGAGTTAATTAAAGTATGTGGTTGAAAAAAAATAATTAATTAAAGTATATCATTTTCTCCAAACCCAATTAAACTGGAGATTAGTGTTTTAAATAATTAGGAGTTATGTCAAAATAATTATTTTTAGTTGTTGAAATTGATTAATTAAAAAATTAATATGTCTTAGTCCCAATTATAATTTGATGGCTAAAATTGAAAAGAACCCGGTCCCTCTATTTTTTTTGTTTCAGACCAATTAGCCCACCTTCCAATCCTTATGCACAATACACCAATACACCCCCCCCCCCCCCCCCTTTATTTCTTTATCTATCCTTTTGAATTTTTCGAGTATTGAAGGAGCATTCCTTATACTTTAGAAAAAAACCAAAGATTATTGCCAATGCCTGAGTAAGGAAGCATGTTGAGCTATGAGCCTTTACGGTCTGCTTATGACATGCTTTTGATAATATGTAGTTAATTCACCACTAAATAGTATAAGTGACATATATTTTAGGGATTGTTTAGTTAGTTATAAAATTTATCCATCATTAATTTGTGTTTCTTTAATTGTCCTTCACTAACAAGATCGATCTAATTAAGATTAAGAAAGTTACAATTACACACATTTGGAAGGAGGCAAACAAAAGAGTATTATATCTTCAAACGAAAGTCACAAACGTGAAAAAGAAGCTATGTCCAAGGAAATGAAATTTATTACCCGGCTGATTTTAAGTCAGGTAACAAATAAAGTCCTCTTTTCTTTTTCTAGGGTAAGGCCTAGTCCCACTCCCCTGGTCCTTATTTTTAACTAATAATTCTATGGTTTGAATGGTGGACGATCTTGATCAATGGATAAGGCATTGTATATGACAGAAATATATATTACTATAATAGCTGAATTATTCAAAACATGAGTAGAATTACATAATGTCAACGTTGTCACAATGTGTCTAACACTCAAAAAGTTCGCACTAGCAAAATTTTTATTCTAGAACCACCAGGGCTATAGTATACACTAAAATGGTGCATACACACACTTGAAAAATAGTTATTTGGGCAAATGGCGGGATCAATTTCCACCACCACCATGGACCTATCCTCCCCCGACACCAAAACCACTACAACCATTTTGACCATCACCACATCCTTCGCCTCCGCCTCCTCCAGCACAGTTTGCACTGGATCCGTGACCCTTGCCATATCCAATGCCAAAATTACTACCACCATTTTGACCACCACCGCCATTGCCACCACCATTTGGACCGGATCCGTGACCCTCGTCAAATCCAATGCCAAAACCACTACCACTATTCTGACCACCACTGCCACCTCCGCCACTGCCGCCGCTGCCACAACCATTTGGGCTGGATCTGTGACGCTAGCCATATCCAATTCCAAAATCACTACCACCATTACTACCACCTCCACCACCACTACCGCCGCCGCCTCCATCACCGCTGCCAACAAGACCTCCTAAATTTTGCCAAGTTCATCATTTACACCTGATCCATGACCCTCGCCAAATCCAAAGCCAGCACCAAATCCACCATTACTACCTCATGCACCACCACCACCGACACCGACACCAAGACCTCCTAAAATTTGGTCGACTCCACTGTTGATAATAAGTAAATTGGGTAATATTGGATCCCCAGGAAGCTTCCTTGCAGAGGAAGTTTGCACTAAAACTCCCATAACAACAAGAAGCACCAACTTCCATGTCATCTTTGCATCTACTGTTAACTCTGCACGCAAAAATAACATTTTCTTGGTTAAAGCAAATGAACTACCATATGTAAAACCACCATGAATAATATGAAGAGCATTAAAAATTGGAAGGCTTTTTGAATCCTAGGGAAACTAGAAATTCTGTCGAGAGAATTAAAAAAAGAATACAAAAATATTATACATATTTTATTTTATTTTTTGTAGAAATGTAGTTATATCAAATATAATTTAGGAAACAATAGATTTGGGAAACAAGAAAACACCGATTTTAATAGAATAATATCTGTACATAAGTAATCCTAACTCACACAACTAGAAAACAAGGAATTAGCCGCGGATCAAATTCCACAGCTAAACAACAAAAATTTCATGCTAATCCCATTTAGCTATGGATTGACGACAAATTATAAGAATATTCATTTAGCTAGGAGTTTTTGTAACTATGAATAAGCTAGATTACGGACAAATTTCGTAGGTAATTTCATATTTTCGAGAATTTTTCAAACCAATGAAATTCAAATACCAACTAATACTAACAAAAGAAAGAAGAGGAATGTGTATCTTACTTTGCTTTTGTAGTCTTTGTTTTGTGAGGCTGACTGTTGGAGTAGCCATTACAATGCTAAAATATTACTTAAATTGTATTAATATTTGAGGTATTATGAAAAAATCGACATAGGAAGGACTTTATTATTGTTACGTTTGAAGCCTCAAAGGTATTAATGGAATTTTGGTAAGTAACTATTATTCAAAGTACCATTAATTAATTAGTATTTACAAAATCAATTAATTTAGTTGAACGCAGGGGCGGCTCAAGCTCGTTGGTGGCCTAAAACCAAAAATGAATCGGAGGCCTTAATCTTTTGAAAGAAATTAATTTTTTTTAAATTCAAAGTTTATTCTTCTAAATTTTTATGATGCAAAGTTGTTAATATATTTCTTACAAAAGTTTTTTGAGTTGCAAAGTTCTCTTTTTTTTTATATGTATTTTTTTTTTTACTTTTTCTACAAATAATACTCCTTTCGTTTCAATTTGTTTGCCTATTAGACTTGACATGGAGTTTGGAGTTTAAGAAAGTAAAGAAGATTTTTGAATCTTACAGTCTTAAACTAAAGATGTATATAGAATACACCACAATATACTTTAATCTTATAATCTTAAACATGTCAGGTGAAAAGTTAATATTAAAAAGTTGGCCAAAAAAAAAAAAATTCTTTTTGAAACATACCCTAAAAAAGACAAACAAATTGAAATGAGCCCCCTCAAATTTGGGGGCTAAGGCGGGTGACTAATTCGGCAAGGCATAGAGCTGCCCCTGGTTGAACGTGCATCAATAAAGAAAAGAGAGTTACTAAAGGAAATTATATCTTGCGTTTTGAGTTATTTATCAGAAGTAAAAAAAAAATAATGATCTCTCCGTTTCAATTCATGTGGTAGAGTTGAGATTTCGAGAGTCAACCAAATTCTATTAAACCAAATTCTATTTTATTAGAATTTCTTTATATGCCTTTTAATATTTTGAGTTGTTAATTATTTTGATTTTAGTACTTTTTATTAGCTTTCAATTTTTTTTAAAATTGAAGTTCTTATATCCGAATTCGCCATTAATGTTTAGAAGTTTCAATCTCAAAACTCCAATTGTACAACATAAATTAGGACAAATGTACTCCTTCCATTTCAAAAATAATTACCTATTTTGACTTGACACGGAGTTTAATAAATTAAAGAAGATTTTTTTAATCATGTGGTCTTAAACATGTCACGTGGAGAGTTAGAACTAAAGCGTTGCCAAAAAGGAAAAAAAGTCATTCTTTTTTAAACGAATTAAAAAAGTAGGTTAATTTTTTTTAAACATAAAGGGGGGGGGGGGGGGAGAGAGATGAACAAGTGACTAAATATATCATTCATTGCATACAGAAGTCCCTTACACAGTTGAAATAAATTATAGGCACTAATACAAATTAGATTTGTTCTTCATAAACAAATTTGGAATTTGTTATTGCGGAATTAGGCCTGCTTCGTCCTCGCCATATCCAATGGTACTAGCTCCGCTGCTACCATCGCCAACAATTCTAAATTTGGCTTGTCTTTATGTTTGTCATCCCTATTCATTAAGTTGTTCTTTGCATCAGTGAGAAACTTTTCGACCTTGCTCTTGTCATAGTCGTTGCTTTTGTGTTTCTTTGTTGCAGACCATCTTCAAGATGGAACATTCTCGCTTATTTCATTGGTTTCTTGATCAACTTCCACCTTTAGTTTACCCAAACCGTCAGATATATATTTGCTTACTTCCACCCAGCGGCATGTCACGACCCAAAAGTTCAGGTCATAATGACACCTACCTCGACCAGGCCTTGACATGTAAGTCAAAACCTCACAATAGAAAAGAAAATCAAAATAAGATAGAAATGAAATAAATACGAGACTTCTAGTACGAAGTCAGGCCATAATACTCAAATAGCACAAATATCTTAAAGAAATACATCAATCCCCAAAACCTGGTGTCATAAGCGTGAAGAACATCTAATACAATACTGAAAATTTGGAATACATGAATCTGTATCTGAAAGTAAATAAAGACAAGATAAGATAAGAGGAGGTACGGAATCTGCCCTAAATGTTAGAGCTCACCAGTACGTCAAAGTCAATCTCTCACCACATAAATTCAGCCACCACGGGTCACACTCATACTGGGATTTATACCAAAAAGGCATAGAAGTAGGAGTGAGTGCGGTTCACTTGTACTTAGTTGGTATCATAGGCCGACTAAGCAAAGTAGAAAACTAAACAAGTACAGAATACTATGAGCATGCTTCCACCTGCATACAAAAAAGTTTCAAAATGGTAGCTCACATCGTATCTCCTAACAATTTCTACAAGTATAATATCAATACAAGAATAACTACACACGAAGATATAAGGAAGTTAAGTATACGATAACAAACACATAAATAAAGGTGCAAATGATGCAATGCAATGACTGTGGAATAGTGACGATATAAGCCATCGTATGACATTTCGTATACACTTTTCGAGCCTCAACACTTCAAGATAGGACCCATGGATGGTTCGTAACCCATATACTTTCACAATCTCAATCTCGTATCTCAATTACCTTGCCAGCACATCCCTTGGCCAAGAGTTTTGTAAAGTATTTTATTTTCTTTCAAAAATAAGTATTTCTCAATGGTACCAAATCTCATGAATATGTATGGATGAAATGAGGATGTAATGCTCAAAACCAATCAGTATGAAGATAATAATCAATTCAATAAATGCATAAATGAGCTCAGAATTAACTCGATATGTCAATAATTCATGATATAAGCCCTCGCACGGCACCACTGGAATAAATAATCATGTGAGAGATTAATAATCGCATTTCAAACCCCTCACTCGAGCATCACTCACTACCAGAAATTGGTGCTATGGGAATAGACTTGCTAGTAACCATTTCCAAACCATTTCTATAAACAGTCTAGTGCAATGGTTATGACCGTTGCCAAAAGGTTTGGTAGCTATTGACATGACTTAATCATATGACCGTTGACATTATAATATAACAATTACAATAGTCCTAGATATAGCAACGGTTATTTGAACCATTGCGGTAAAGTCATCTATGGTAACGGTTGTCTGAAAATTAATATGTATTGCAACGGTTAGTTAGTCCTCCTCATTTTCCCTCAATAATTTTCATCACCTGCCAATACTATTATTTTTCTTTTCTTTTTTTTTATTTCTCAATACTCAGTTTAGAAACAAGACATATAGAGAGATATATGTTAAACTCATTTTAGCAACTTCACTCGACCTAGCTCTCTTTTCTCTTTAACCTCTCTCTAAAATCATCACGCGTCGCTGCAAATCTGAGCTAATGTTCTTAGATTCACACTAATCTAAGCTCGTATTTGACTATTAGGAGCTAAAATCTACAAACCCCTCTCATCTCGTTGAGGGTTTGTGTATTTTAGTTGGTATTTTGGTGATTTTAGTTGGTGTTTTGGTGATTTTAGCTTAATCTCTTATATCTTTTGGTGTTTTTGTTTGTGACTTGAGCTAGACTTGATTTCTTCAACAAGTTCAATCTTTTAAGGTATTTTTTTAATCTCTTCTTTGCTCTTTAATTTTTGAGCTACGTGGTTAGTGAAATAGTCTGATTTTGTTGTTGCATGTACTATTAGGTTGGAACTGTGGATGGATCTTATTTTGTTTATTTTAGGGTTTGTGAAATTATTGGATTTGTTTGTTGTATGTACTATTTAGTTGTTGCTGTGTGTTCGTGTTAATTTGTTGTTGTTAGGTATGGTATAATAGTGAGATTTTACTGTTGCATGTACTATTAAATTAGCTATTGTGTGTGGTGCTACTATGTGTGGTCTTAATTTGTAGTTGTTAGAATCTTTTTTGGTAGATTGTTCAATGTGGACATTGATATTGGATTTCCTATTGCATTAGCTTTTAATAAATCTGGTAGTGTGTTTTTACCCTGTTTCTCTATATTTTTTTGATAATAGATTTGTGTGACTTAATTTTTGTTGGGAGTTTTTGTGAAATTTGTTACTGTGAACTAGATTTCTCTTGCCGTTAATCTTGAATTTTTGAGTCATGATTTATTAAGTTAGGGTAGTGTGGGTTAAACCTATATCTTTTTGTTTTTTGATAATAGTTTATGTGACGATGTCATTTTTCTCAAATGTTCATAGAGTTAGATAAAATGTATCTTCTTCTTTGTAAGAAATGACCACTATTTGTTTAAGAAACTTAATTGTGGAATTTATTTTCTTGAAGTGTCCAAACATTGGCTAAGCTCTTGGTTTACTTAGTATGCCATCTTTTTTATTTTTGTTTCTGGTTTTGGCTAAGCTGTTGGTTTACTTATTGTGTCATCTCTTTTATTTACGTTATTGATTTTGGCTAAGTTGTTGGTTTACTTATTTTGTCATCTATTTCATTTAAGTTATTGATTTTGGCTAAGCTGTTTGTTTACGTAGTGTGTCATCTCTTTCATCTACTTAGTGTGTCTACTTAAGTGTGGAATCTGTTATATTGAAGTGACGTCTCTTTTATTTAAGTTACTGGTTTTGACTATGTTTTGCTCAAGACTAACTGAAAAATGGTCTTTTATTAAAAAGGGATTATTTGGTCCATTATTCTCATGTTTGGTCCAATATTCTCATGTTTATTAAAAAAGAATTGTTTGGTCCAGTATTCTCATATTTAAGTTTGGATTGATCTTGATTTTTCTGATAAAGTCAAATTAAATTTGAAATGATTCTGTTTGTTGAACCTAAATGAGTTATTTGTAAAGTAGTTGATGTGTGAATCATATCTGATTGTTGCTTTATGAGTGTTAAACATGAAGTAATAGTAATAGTCCATCAAGTAGTAGTTATAGCTTTCATTGTTTTTTTTTTGTTTGAATCAGCTTCTGCTTTCAATTGAACAGTGATAAACGATTTCACTTTACATATCCTATAAAGGACATGCATGGTTCTTAGTTTTTGTTTTAGTAGTTAGGAGTATGTCTGAAATTATTTCCTACTTGTTAATCTGGCCTGTCTTTGGATTATCATAAAGTAATACTGTGAAGTGCTTTCTATTGTTCTTGCGTTAAATCTTAAACTGCATAGTGCACAATTTGAGATATGATTGTTCAGTTGGACTATTTTGATAGATTGTTAATTTACAGAACATTATTGTCTTTTATGTTTGATAGTTAATTTTTTTGATTTCCTGTGTCACATAGATATCAATGAGTGATTTAGATAGAAGTTGGATGAGCTTAAGAAGAAGTAGCGATGAGTTCATCAATGGAGTGAAACATTTTCTTGATAAGGCGTTTGGACAAGGTTCTAAAGGAAATGAAATATTATGCCCATGTGATAGTTGCAAGAATCGCTATTGGAATTCTAGAAATATTATGGAGGATCACTTGTTTGCAAAAAGATTTGTTGTCGGATACAACAAATGGATTTCTCACGGGGAAAGATTATCCTAAGTACACCACATCCAAGCAATAATGATAAAGATTGTAATAGTCATGATGATATTAATGGGCTGCTTCATGACACATTTAGAATACAGAGGATGATGTAGGGCATGAAGAAGGAGTAAGAGAAAGACTATCTAATGATGCAAAGAGTTTTTTTAGATTAGTTGAAGAAGGTAAAAAAGAGTTATATCTAGGGTGTAAGAACTTCAACAAGTTGAGTTTTATGATTCAGTTATACTTGCTCAAAAGTCCGTATGGGTTGAGTAATATGGCCTTCACAGATATGCTAGACTTGTTGAAAGAAGCATTTTTGTTTGCTCAACTACCTGAGTCTTTCAATAAGGCAAGAAAGATGATAAACGATTTGGGTCTCCATTATGAAAAAATACATGCTTTTTTGGAAAGACAAGGCAGAGGTAGATAATTGCTCTGTGTATGGGTCTTCTATATGGTCGAATGTTGGTGATGGATTGACTACTGTAAGCTCTAAAACATCTACCAACGTTTTGAGATATTGTCCTTTGTAGCCTAGTCTTTAGAGACTTTTCATGTGTTCTGAAACGGCTGTTGCAATGAGATGGCATGCTATTGAACGACCTAATGGTGGGAATTTAAGACATCCTACTGATGCAGAAGCTTTGAAGGATTTTGATTCTTTGCATCCAACCTTCTCAAATGATCCTCAAAATGTCAGATTGGTCTTTTAAGTGATGGGTTCAATCCACGTCGGACCATGAGCATTTTCCATAGCACATGGCCTGTTATGTTGATGAATTATAATATATCACCGTGGATTTGAATGGAACCAGAGTACATAATATTGTCAATGATCATTCTAGGTCCATCCTCTCTAGGAAATGATATTAATGTGTACCTACAACTATTAATTGATAAGTTGAATGAGTTATGGGATGTTGGGGCAGAAACATATGATGCTCATTCAAAAAAACATTTCAAATGCATGCATCCTTGTTATGGACTTTTTCGGTGCTAGCAATGCTGTCTGGATGGAGCACTAAGGGAGATTTGCATGCCCAACTTGTAACTATAGTACATCCTCTCAATATCTCCAGCATAGTCGTAAGATGTGTTACTTGGGTCATCGGGCATTTTTGGCTCATGATCATCCATATCGAAGAGACAAGAAATCACTTAATGGTGCAGAGGATCATAGACCTGTATCTATACCTTTGTCGGGCACAAAAGTGGTTCAAAAGTTACAGGATTTCAACAATGTTTTTGGAAAAGGCCAAAAAAAAGGCGTCAGACTATTGAGGGTCCATGGAAGAAAAGATCCATCTTCTTTCAATTATCATATTGGCATACAAATAAGTTGAGGCACAATCTAGATGTGATGCATATTGAGAAAAATCTTTTAATAGTTTGCTTGAGACTTTACTGGAGGTATTAAAAAAGTCAAAGGATCACATTAATTCTCGCTAGGATTGGCAAGTAATGGGGAAAAGGAAGGAGCTGCATCCAGTAAAAAATAATACAAATGGAAAAATGTACTTAGCTAAATCCTATTTTACCATGAAACCGGAAGAAAAGAAAGTGTTCTGCACAGTGTTTAAAAATGCCAAATTACCAAAAGGGTGAGCCTCCAACATATTAAAGGTGTGTAGATGTGGAACAAATAAAGATATAAGGATATAAGAGCCATGATGCTCATGTTATGATGCATTACTTGCTGTAGATTGCAGTTTGTAAATCATTGCCTAAGAATATTGCAGCAGTCTTGATTAGGTTGGGGAACTTCTTTAAAGCCATATGTAGTAAGGTTATAAAACAGGCAAATGTAGAGGGATTGCAGGCTAAAATCAAAGAAATTGAATATGAGCTTGAAAAGTTTTTTCCTCCAAGTTTGTTTGATATAACAGAACATTTGCCTATCCATTTGGTAGACGAAATTAAGTTGGGGGTCCAAATCATCTTCGTTATATGTATTCCATGGAGAGAGATCTTTGTGAATTTAAGGACCTTGTTTATAATCAGTATAATTTGGAAGCTTCAATAGTAGAGGGGTTTGTTGCCCAAAAGTGCTTGACCTTTTGATCGAGATACTTACATGATGGAGTGAAGACAAGATTCATCAGGTACTAAATTGAGGATGACAAGGATGCTAAACAAGAGAAAGATGATGTACCATCTATATTCCTGAAGCTAGGTCATCCAATAGGAAAAAGAGAAGAAAAAAAAAGGAAACGCTTTGAAAATGGATCAACAGTTATATTTTGAAGCACATCGATATGTACTGTTCAACACCGAACATGAACTAGTAGAGGATTTTATCAAGTAAGTCATTAAATTTGAACTTCATTTATTTTGTGATTATTAAGGACTATAAACTTAAATTAAGGACTATAAACTTAAATTATAAATGCTTAATGGTTGTATTTGAAATATTAATTGTAGGGAACATAATATTATAATTGAGAGTAATGTTAGATTAAATGCATGGACAAGAGCAAGGATTCACAGTTCAAAGAGAAAGTTGATACAGTTAAAGTGCCTAATCATTTAAGGTGGCTAGCTAAAGGGACTAATAAGGTGGAAACTATAAGCTATACTACCTATTTCATTAATGGATATCGGTTTCATATATTACAACAGGATGCCACATGGAAGTCTCAAAACAATGGAGTGTCTTTGGCTAGGACAATTGATAGTTTTGCTAGTGCCCGGGATCAAAATCCCATTGATGGACAGGTTATATATTATGGTGCTATTTAAGATATTATCAAGCTTGATTATTATGGTCATTTTAGACTTGTAATATTTAAATGTTCTTGGTATCATAATGATAAAGATGAATTTGGGTTGACTCGTGTGTACTTCAATAGATTACGTAGTATGGATGACCCTTTTGTATTGGCGTCTCAAGTGCATCAAGTGTTTTATGTGGAGGATCCAACTAAGGAGGATGTTTATTATGCAAAGAATAAAGTCCCTGCTGATTTGTATGACTTGGAGGAAGAAAATTATCCTAACGTAGGAGAGACATTTCTGAGGGAGCCTACTGAAGACATTGGTCCCTCAAATACAACACCCGATGTTGACATCAGATGATCAAGAGAAGATATTCCCATTGATGTTGTTGATATTCCACCTGATGCATAGTTTTCAGAAGATACAACTATGGAAACATCTGAAGAGGAGGATGATTATGATGATACTGATTGGGATTGGATAAAGGCGGATGATTAAATAAGAAACTTTAAAACTTCTCTAGTTTGAACATTCGTCTAAAATCTAGTTGCCTAGTAAACTTGTTTAACTGGAATATTTTGGTCTGCTGTAATCGATCCTTTTGTTGATTTTGTTGGCTCTTTGACTTTAGATTAGGACCTTGTACTGGAGCTAACTTTCTTGTACACTTTTTCTAATAGCATTAACCTGATGCTCTTTATTAATCAAGTCTATTTACCTTAGAATTTTGATCATGGTTTTAGTTAATTTGACTGAGTGATAAAGGGATTTTGGCAGAAATAGTTTGGTTATGTTTCTTATGTCAAGCACTCATTATTCATTTTTTATTTGTTCTTTTTCCATAGAATTTTGTGTTGATCATTTCCTTTAGTTTTATAGGATAAAATGCATCTTTGTTGTAGTATATGTTGTAGTATTTTGCTGGTACTTGACATTGAAAGTTGTAATGCAACTACAATCTAAGATTAACTTGTGGAGCTGTAATTGATATGCTACTATTTGGATAATTTCTGTATGTTAATAAAGTGTAGAATTGACTAAGAACCCATATATTTGTTGGCTCAATGTTTCTATTAGCCTAGATTTTGGTTTTCTCCTTTCACCTCATTGTCTTGGATAAAACTTGGTAATGCATATATCTGTTAGCCTAGACTTAGTAATGATGCTTTTATTTGCTGAACAAAACTTATCGCCTTTCTCCTTTCACCTCATGTTACTGCCTATCTTTAATTTGTTCATAACTTTTATTTATCGACTTTTGTAGGTTGAGAAAACAATCTGGGATGGGGTGGGGTGATACAAGTATTGATGAGGACGACATTTGGGATTTGATTGAAAGTGGTCAAAACTATTGTATGACCAGCTGATCTTTTGTTGACATCCTGAATATTTATTTTGTTATCCAGTTGAAACATTGCCAACTGTTGTATATTTGGCCCATGGATCGTATTGCAACTGACTTTTTATGCCTATGCATGGCGGATGACATTATGTGGCTAGTAGATTTTGTATATTTTGCACCTATATGACGGATGAAATTATGACTGGTATATTTTGTATATTTTGCGCCTGTGGCGGATGATGATTTTACTGGGATATTATGAATTAGAATCATTCAGTTTAGTTTAGTAATTATCATCTTTAATGCTATTTAAATTTTCATATGCCAAATATTTAAATTTACAGCCTAGGCTATTGGAACATATATGAACTGTTCCAATAGGTAAAACAGAACTGTTGCAGTATCATTTTCTAAACCACAGGCTACCCATTGTTGGAACATAAGAGAAATGTTACAATATGGATGAATAGCCGTTGTTGTATCACTTTTGATCACTGTGTAAAACTCATTGCAAAACGACAATAATAGTTGCAATTGAGCTATCAAATCCGTTGCAACATGTAGTAAACAATTGTTGCAAAACTATAATATTTGTTGTAATTGAGCTAACAAATTAGTTGCAACATAGAGTAAACAACTTTTGCTAAACTATAATAACCGTTGCAATTGAGCTAACAAATCCATTGCAACATAGACAATAGAACTGTTGCGAAACATCAATAGTAATGTTTTTAACTGTTCCAATTGATATGGGAAATAGTCGTTATTGATGGATGAATAACTGTTGCAATAGGTGTACTTTAAGCAACTATTTTCTGAACTGTTACACAACCCGTTGCCATTGATCTATGGTCACGGGAGCTGGTGCGACGGGCATAACCCATATTGCCATAGTATCATTGCAATGGTTTGAAGGCCTACAACAATGATTTTCTTACCGTTGCCATAGACCCATTTTCTAGTAGTGACTATAATCATAGAGGCAAATAATGCTCAAATAAGGCCTATAATATCTATTCAAGCCCCCGCTCGGGCATCACAACAAATGTGATATCTCAAGTCAACAAAAATATACAAATAAGCCCCCACACAAGCAACACGATAATAATAGTAATCTCAAAATGCAATTCACATGACTAATTCCCAAACCCATAACATGCTTTACATTAATGTTAACTACCCAATCCAGTCTGAAGAAAGTTAAGCCATATCCTACCTCGAAAACCCGAAATCCAATCCCAGACCTTTCAAAACGAAGCCTTTCCTTCACGAGCGGTCTCAGAATGGACTAAAACTATCAAAACATAATCTACACGTCAAAAGGGAACTAACAATACCCATATTGGCTATATTTAATTCGGGTCCAAAAGTCATTCAAAAATTGAAAAGGATAAATTTGGAATTTTATTTGAGAATCATGTTCCTTGTGTCAAGAAGAGTCTACATCTGAAAATCCATATAAAAATGAGGTGAAATCGATCTTCAAATAGAAGAAAACTAATTTAAGGTTTACCGGGTCAAATCCCCAAAAACCAATTTGAAAATAAGTTTTTACAATTATTTTGAAGATAGAATCTATAGAAAATGATGAAAATATGAATTTAGAGATTACCCAAGCAAGATTGATGAAGATCCTTCCTTAAAATTGCCTTTCTTGAGGTCTCAAGGTCCAAAAATGGTGAAAATTGAGAAAATAGGAAATTTATGTTGTTCAGGTGAACAGTACCTCGCAATCGTGGTCCCTACCTCGCAATCGCGAGGGTCAATGTTGACTGGGCATTAAATTAGCCTTCATAACTGGGAGAGGAGGGCCTCGTGATAGCGATGGTCAAACCCAACCCGGTCCATCCAAAAAGACCATCGCGATCGTGGTACCCCCACCATGTGATCTCAATGAAAAAGGTTATCAACGCCTGCGATCGCAACACGTATCGACGCGATGGCGATGAAGGGACCTAATTACAGAAAATCCAGCAATTGCACAAGGTTGAAATGTCTCCGAATGGGCACTCGAAATTCATTTGGACCTCATAGAAATAAACTAGATATTTTAGTAGGCTGTTTTTGATGTTCCGAACTCAATGGAACCATTGAATTTTCGAAAAAAGATCATTTACAACAAATTAGCCCCCTGGGACCCCTTGAAGCTTATTTTAACTAGTTTTCGTCCAAAAGGTCAAAACAAAATATTAAGGTTCGAGGCCCAAACTAACTATGCTACTAACCCAAATCGACATTTCAGATATAATGAAACTATCCAAATCACCATCCAACGCGCGGATCACGAAATCTTGACCGAATTCAAACAAGTCACTTTAGAAGCCTCTAAGGACCTCAAACTCACCCAAATCTCTCCCGAATGCAGTGGGGACCGTGCCAACCAACCGCACAACTCACAAATAGCATATAACAACTACGGAGAAGGGTAAATTGGTCAAAACACATAAAAAGCTGAAATTTACAACTACGGTTGTTACATTATCCACCACTAAAATGCAAGTTCATTCTCGAACTAAAGAAAATAAGGTACATGCAGCAGTAAAAAGTTGGGGGTATCTACGTAGCATATCGGACTCGACCTCCCAAGTAGCCTCAATGTCTCAACTGGACCTTCAATTATTCAATATGCTTAGACCTCAAATTCTTAGTCTGATTGTCTAGGATAGTAATAGGCTCCTCCTTGAAGGTTAAATAATGGTCTAATACAAAAGAATCCCACCAGATCACATGTGCATCATCTGGGCGGTATCTCTTCAATATGGAATATTGGATGTACAACTGACATATGTGTAGGTAAAGCTAGCCTATACGCCACATCTCCATAATTCTCAAGGATCTTGAAAGGGCCAATGAACTTCGGACTAAGCTTCCCTTTCTTTCAAAACCTCATCACAACCTTCATGGGTGAAACCTTCAACAAAACCTGCTCTCGAACCATAAATGCAACATCACAGACTCAACAATCAGCATAAATCTTCTGCATCTCTGGGCAGCTACAAGCCTCTGCTGAATTAATCTCTCTCGATCCATCGAATCTCTCAACAAATTTGTGCCCCAAGGTCTTACCTCAAAAGAGTAAAACCATCTCATGGGGGATCAACACCTCCACCCATATAAATCCTTAAAAGGTGCCATCTTAATGTTGGAATGGTCACTTTCGTTCTAGGCAAACTCCTCTAAGGGCAAGTACTGGTCCCAATGACCTCTAAAATCCATGACACATGCTCGAAGCATGTCCTCCAACACTTGAATAGTCCTCTCGGACTGACCATCTACCTGAGGATGAAAAGTTGTGCTCAAATTAAGCTAAGTACCTAACTCACTCTGCATAGTACTCCAAAAAGTCCAGGTTACCTGAGTACCTCCTTCAGAAACAATCGATGTAGGGACACTATGAAATCGAACAATCTTTCTAATGTAGATCTTGACCAACTTCTCTGAATTATAATTTGCCCTCACATGTACAAAATATGTTGATTAGGTCAATCTATCTACAATCACCCAAACAGAGTCAAACTTCCCCAAGGTCGGGGGTAGACCAACTATAAAATCCATGGTTATCCGTTCCCACTTCCACTTTGGAATAGGCATCCTCTGCATCGTACCACCCGGTCGTTGATGCTCATACTTCATTTGCTGGTAATTCAAACACTTAGCCATAAACACCATAATATCCCTCTTCATACCACCCCACCAATAATGCTGTTTTTGGTCATGGTACATCTTAGTTGCTCCTAGGTGAATGGAGTATCTTGAATAATGAGCCTCCTCCAAGATCAATCTAACCTATACTCCAACTCTTGGCACACAAACTTGGCCACTAATCCTCAAAACATCATCAGAATCAAGAGATGCCACCTTTCTCTCACCACTCAACACTCTATCACAAATCACCCTCAATCTATCATTATCAATCTGATGAGCACTAATCTGCTCCATCAAGGAAAACCTATCCTCCATAAAGGCTAAAACATGCCCGGGTGATGAAATATCAAGCCTAACCGATTGGTTAGCTAAAGACTTAACCTTTAAGGCAAAAGGTCGCTACCGGGTCAATAAATGAGCTAAAATCCCCATACTCGTTGCCTTCCAGCTCAAGGCATCTTCCACCACATTGGCCTTGCCCGGATAATATAAAATAGTGAGATCATAGTCCTTAAGCAACTCTAGCCAACATTGTTGTCTCATATTAAGATCTCACTGAGTGAAGAAGTACTGGAGGCTATGATGATCGAAAAAAATCTCACAATAGACTCCATACAAGTAATGCCACCACAACTTCAACACAAACACAACCATGGCTAACTCCAAATCATGGGTAGGGTAGTTCTTCTCATGATGCTTCAACTGTAGAGAAGCATAAGCTATCACCTTACCCTCCTAAATCAAAAAACCACCTAAACCAACTTTAAAAGCATCACAACACATAGTAAAGCCCACACCCTCCTTAGGCAAGATCAAGATAGGAGCCAAAGTCAACAGCTTCTTGAGATTTTGAAAGCTCTCATGATACGCATCTAACCATTAAAAAAAAAATCTTCTTCTGAGTCAACTTAGTCAAAGGAGCCGCAATAGAAGAGACACTCTACACTAAAGATAATAGCCCACTAACCCAATAAAACTTAGAATCTCGGTAGGGCAAGTAGGCCTAGCCCAATCACGAACTGCACCTATCTTGGCTGTACCGACCATAATACCATCCTTGATCACTACATGACCCAAGAAAGTAATAAAATTCAATCAAAACTCACACTTGGAGAACTTGACATGCAACTTCTCATCCCGCAATATCTGAAGTACAGTCCTCAAGTGCCTCATATGGTCGGCCTCATTCTTGGAATAAATGAAGATGTTATTGATGAACACAATCACAAAGAAATCTAGATATGGCCTGAATACCCTATTTATTAACTCCATAAATGTTACTGGGGCATTGACCAGCCTAAAAGACATGACCAAGAACTCATAATGATATACTATGTTTGAAAAGCCATCTTCGGAACATCCAAGGCTCTAATCCTTAATTGATAATTCCCGGATCTTAAGTCAATCATAGAAAATATGAGGCACCTTAAAGCTGGTCAAATAGATCAATAATACGAGAAAGAGGATCCTTGTTCCTGACCGTCACCTTGTTCAATTATCGATTGTTAATACACATGCGCATAGATCCATCCTTTTTCTTCACAAATAAGATAGGAGCACCCCAAGAAGACACACTAGTTCTAATAAAACCCTTACCCAATATATCTTATAATTTCTCCTTTAGTTTTTTCAACTCAGTTGGGGCCATCCTATAAGGAGGAATGGAAATGGGCTTGGTGCCCCGCTCAATAGAAATGGAAAAATCAATATCCCGGCCAGGAGGCATACCGGGTAAGTCCATAGAAAACATGTCCTGGAACTCTGTAACAACTTAAACAGAATCCAAGGGAGGCGGTGAAACAACACTAGTATCGCGCACATAGACCAAATAGGAAGGACATCCCTTTCCTACCATTTGACTAGCACGTAGAAAAGATATAACTCCCTTCGGACCCGAACTAGGTGTACCCTTCTAAGCTATCCTTAGCACACCTAGAGTAGCTAAAGTCACAGTCTTGCCAAAATAATCCAAAATTGCATGATAAGGATCTAACCAATCCATACCCAAGATAACATCAAAATCAATCATGTCTAGGATAATCAAGTCTACCTAGGTCTCATGCCCCGCAAAGGTCACTACAAAAGATTGGTACACCCAATCCACCACTAAAGAGTCTCCTACGGGGGTAGAAATACGAATAGGCACAACAATGGACTCATATGCAACATTAAAACCTGTAGTAAAGTATGTAGACACATAAGGGAATATAGACCTAGGTTTAAATAACACGAAAGTAGAATAATGGTAAACTGGGATGATGCCTGTGATAACTGCATCAGAGGCCTCTGCGTCAGGTCTTCCAGGTATAACATAGCACTGACCTTGTCCACTGCCAGACTGTGCAACCTCTCGCCCCTACCACAAGCTCCCTGGGATATGCTTCGACCACTTCTAGAACCACCTCTGCCACTCTGTGAACCACCTCTAACTGCAGAAATAGGAGTAGGGTAGAGCTGGATCTGAGAACCCGACTGGGCTGGACCCAATGATTACTGAGGAAACTTCCTCGCATAATGACCAGGCTTACCATATACATAACACCCCTACTACCTAACTCACGCTGATAGGGCCTAAAAGAGCCAGAATGCCCTCCATGGCTTGAAGAACCAAAACTGGAGCCTCTACCCACATGACCTGGCCCATGGCTACCTGAAGCCCTAAAAACTGTAGACATACTATGTGAACTCTATAAGGCTACCCAAACTGGTTTGCCATGATAACTGTGAGAACCTGTGTCGGAGAAATCCCTACCTCGGGATGCATGTCCACTAAACTCACCCTATTGGCATATCTTCTTAGCACTGCTACCCTAAGTACCTTGATGAATGGACCCAATCAACTTAGCATGCTCTATAATACTCTGGAAAGAACCACCTGAAACCACAAGCTCGATTATCGCCAATTGGTAATAACCTGCCAAACCTTTGAAGAACTTCTGGATCCTCTTAGACTCAGTAGAGATACAGTCTGTGGTATATCTGGATAGAGCATGAAACTGTGACTCATACTTTACAATAGTTATTATGCCCTGCTCCAGGTTATCAAACTCATCTTCATCTGATCCATCAAAATGTAAGGCACGAACCTTTCCAAAAAAGCCTAAAAAAATTAGGTCCATGTCATAGTAAGAGAACCCAATGGTCTACAACTAGCAATAAACCTCCACCACTATGTAGCCACGTTAGTCAACTGGTAAGTAGTATAACAAATACAATGGGACTTAAGTGATTCGAGGTTATGCAACCTCTTTTGAAAGTCAAGCAAAAACTTATAGGATTCCTCTCCAGTGGCACCACTAAACTTAGGAGGAGCCAAGCAAATGAATCTCTCAAACCTATTTTGATAATCAGAAGAAATTACAAGGCCAGAAACAATAGGAGAAACAACAAGTTTGGTAGGCAAAGTATTAACACGAGGGGGTACCACAATAGCTGGTTGTACCCCTGGAGTCAGAAAACCATAAGTAGGACCCTTCCCTAGGGTCTGAATACCTCCTGGAATCTAAGAACTACCCAACACACTTGGTAGAATATCTTTATGAGAAATGCCATCCAGACGGCCCAAAAGACGAATCAATAAATCCTGCAATAGCAGGGTAGCAACTGAGCCCTGAGGGGCCTGAGCTGGTCCCGCATCCTTTGTCTGATAATCCTCCTTATCATAATAACTCTCAGGCTTGGGAGAGGCTGCCCTTGCCCGTCCTCTAGCCGGAGCAGTTCCTCGTGCCTAACCGCTACCTCTAACTCGGCCACAACCCTTTCCTCGCCCCCTGACTGAGGCTCCAACATCGGGTGTTGGCTCAGCACCCTCAACATTATTGGGTCTAGTCCTTGCCATCCGCACAGAAAAGAATGAAATGCAAGTTTAGAATGTTGGGCATGAACAACCCACATGATAAGGAATCAAATTAGAGAAGATTTTCCTAAATATGCCCTATAGCCTCTCAAACATAGATACCGACGTCAATGTATCGATCTGTGAGACTCTATTAAACATCGTGCTCTTACACTTATGAGACTGGAGAACCTAGTGCTCTGATATCAGTTTGTCACAACTCAAAAGTTGAGGTATGATGGCACCTACCTCGATCTGACCTTGGTAGGTAAGTCAGAACCCCATAATAGAAAAGAAAATTGAAAGAAGTCAAAAATGAAATAAATACGAGACTTCTAGAACGAAGTCAGGCAAGATACTCAAACCAAATATCTGAAAGAAATACATCAATCCCCAAAACCTGGTATTCATAAGCGTGAAGAGCACCTAATACAATATTGAAAATCTGGAATACATGAATCTGTGTTTGAAAGTAAATAAAAACAAGGTAAAATACAAGGAGGTTCAGAATCTGCCCCAAACGTTAGAGCTCACGAGTACCTCAAAGTCACTCTCACTACACAAAGTCAGCCACTGTGGGTCGCCCTCGTACTGGAATTTATATCAAAAGGGCACAGAAGTAGGAGCGAGTATGGTCCACTTGTACTTAGTAGGTATCATAAGCCGACTGAGCAAAGTAGAAAACTAAATAAGTAAGAATACTATGAGCACGCTTCCACCTGTATACAAAAAAGTTTCCAAATAGTAGCTCACACAGTATCTCCTAAAAATTTCTACAAGTATAATATCAATAAAAGAACAACTACACACAAAGATATAGGAAAGCTAAGTTCACGGCAATAAACACATAAATAGAGGTGCAAATAATGCAATGCAATAATGGTGGGTTAATGATGATATAACCCATCGCATGACTTTTCATATACACTTTCCGAGCCTCAGCGCTTAAAGAGAGGATCCATGGGGGGTTTGGTAACCCATATACTTTCACAATCTCAATTACCCTGCCGGCACATCCCTCGACCAAGGATTTTGTAAAGGGTTTCATTTTCTTTCAAAAATTCGTGTTTCTCAGTGGTATAAAATCTCATGAATATTTATGGATGAAATGAGGATGTAATTCTCATAACCAATCAATATAAAGATAATAATCAATTCATTACAGGTGTAAATAAACTCAGAATCAACTCAATATGTCAATAATTCATGATATAAGCCCTCGTATGGTACCACTAGAATAAATAGTCATGTAAGACATCAATAATATCATTTCAAATCCCTTACTCGGGCATCACTATAATGATAGAGGAAAATAATGCTCAAATAAGACCTATAATATCTATTCAAGCCCCCGCATGGGCATCATAATGAATATAGTGGAAATTAATGCACAAATAAGGCCTATAATATCAAATAAAGTCCTCACAAGGGGATTACAACAAATATGATCTCTCAAGTCAACAAAAATATGCAAATAAGCCCCCCCACGAGCAATACGATAATAATAATAATCTTAAAATATAATTCCCACTACTAATTCCCAAACCCATAGCATGCTTTACATAAATGGTAAACTACCCAGCCCAGTATGAAGAAAGTTAAGCCATAACCTACCTCGAAGAGCGAAATCCAAGCTTAAACCTTTCAACGCGGAGCCTTTCCTTCACGAGTAGTCTTGGAATGGACTAAAACTATCAAAAACATAACCTACATATCAAAAGGGAACTAATTGTCACAACGCAAAAAGTTGAGGTCATGCTGGCACCTAGCTCGGTAAAAGCCTTGGTAGGTAATCCAAATCCCACACAGTAAAAGGCAAGCAAAATACGAAAGAAAACCCATGAAGGATAGACTTTTAGAACAAAGTCAAGCTGTAACATATAGTGTAGCGGTAAACTGAACAAAATACATAAATCTGTAGAAATAGTGTCATAAGTAGAAATAACATCTAATATATAGTCTGAAAATTGAAAAATACAAAATCTGTCTCTGACTACTAATAAACACAAGATAAGGATCAAAGGAAGAATGGGAAAAGGCTCTGAAGTGAAAGCTCACCAGGTACTCCGAAGGTTAGCTATCACCGCATAAAATTAGCTACCGTAACTCGTACTCAAACTAGGATCTGCACCAAAAGGGCACAGTAGGAGTGACTATTGTCCACTTGTACTCAGTAGGTATCATAGGCCGACTGAGCAAAACAGAAAATAATACAAATAAAATATACAATGAGCACGTCACCTACAAGTAGAAAAGTTTTGAAATGATAGCTCACACCGTCTCCACTAACAGTTCTAAGCTATAAAGACAATAAAGGGAGCTAACTACACAGAAACAACACATAAGGGAAAACACAACAAAGTGAAGTAATGTAATGCAATGATAATGTGATGATGATGAATGTAAGCCATTGCATGGCTTTTCATGTACACCTTCCGAGCCTCAACGATTCAAGACATGACCCATAGGGGGTTCACAACCCGTATACTTTCTCATATCTCAATTCACCTCTCTGGCAAATGTTCACGGATCAAGAGTTTTATAAAGTGTCTCACCTCTCTAGCTATTGTTCACGGATCAATGATTTTATAAAGTATTTCTCAGTGGTATCAAAATCTCATGAAGTGTATATATAAAATGAAGATGGAATGCTCACAACCAATCAGTATAAAGATAATGATCAATTCAATATGGTATAAGTTAGCCCAAAAATCAACTCAACATGTTAATGATTCATGATATAAGTCCTCGCTAGGCACCACCAAGATAAATAGTCATGTAAGACATCAAAACATCATTTCAAAAACCCTTTCCTCGGGTATTACTATCGTGATAGAGATAATTAATATTCAAAAAAGCCTATAATATCTTTTTAAACCTCTGCACGGGCAACACAACAATAATCATGGCATTTAATGCATAAATAAGTGCTACAATTGTCACATAAATCCCCCACATGGGCATCACATCAAATATAATCTCTCAAGTCAACAATAATAAATATCTAAGCCCCCACACGGGCACAAGATAATAATAATTCCAAAATACAACTCTCACGACTAAATTTCCAAACCCATAGTATGCTTTACATGATCATTAACTACCCATGCCAATCTGAAAGAAGTTAAGCCATAACCTACCTTGAAAAGCCGAAAATCTAAGCCTAAGCCTTCAACACGGAGCCTTTCCTTCACGAATGGTCATGTCACAAACAAAAACTATCAAAAACATAATCTATGCATCAAAAGGAAGCTAATGATACACATATTAGCTATATTTGAATTGGGTCCAAAATTAGTTTAACATTTGACTATTTTCTCCTTTAGGTAGAGACCGGTTTCAGAATTTACAAGGAAAATAATTCAAAATAAATCAGTCAAACTGAAGTCCCTTCCTCCAGTGCCCTCACCTGATCCTGAGCTATAGGCCCCCAAAGGAGTCATCATGTTTGACGATTTAGAAACCCAGAATTTAAGAGAATACGCAATCGCCAGGGTCAGCGCTCCGGAGCATCCCAATAAAAAATAAGATGTGAAAGAATTTCAAATTGATGTTGTAAAAGGAACAAAATCAATATTGTTTGAATGTTTAAAGAATAAATGATAGGGTGAAAATCGTTTTCACCCCCAACTTTGTTTTAAAAATCAAACTCCCCCTCAACTTTGAACAACAATCATACTCCTCCTTTATCCTAATTAAATTTTTAAAATGCCTATTGTACCCTTTCATTAGCAACATTTTTTTAAAACTTCTTTAAAGTCGTGATATTTTTATTTTTTTAAATCCATATAATAATTTTTTCATAAAAACATAAACATTATCTTCTAGGCGAAAAAAGTGAGAAATACTAATTAAGTATATAAGCTAATTATGTTCTACAATGAAGTAAATTAGCATAATGAGAAAACTAATTTTATTAATAATAATCAAAACTCTAATATTTATTTATACAAGTGAAAATTACAGGTAATAATAACTACAAAAATATATTTTAATGTAGGAAATACAAAATAATTAATAAAAATAAGGCCAAATTTTCAAAGATTGTATTTATTCATATTTTAAATTATAATTTATGTAATACTCCATTAATGACAATCAAAACTTATTTATTTCTATTGAAAATAGAGAATACTCCCTCCATTTCATGTTAATTGACCCTCATACTAAAAAAAGTTATTTTAATTTATTTGTCTAATTTATGAATTAAGAGAATTTTATTATATTTTTTCTTTCTACCCTTAGTATTAAATAACTACATAAAGTAGTAGTTGTCAAATTTAAATTATCAAAGCATCATCAATAAGATTAGTTTAGTAAAATACACCTCTAATTAAAATTTTCTTAAGGAATATGTCATGTCAACAAGGGGCCAAGTAATATGAAACCAGTGGAGTAAGAGAGCGGGGTAACACAAAACTATACGCACGTGCATGTACATACATATATACACACTTTATGCATATAATATAGAAATAACAGTCATTTAAAATAACATTAAATTTGTGACAAATTCATAAAAGTATTATTCAACTTATAATATTAATGAACTTAAGTAAAAAGTTATAAATACATAGGTTAAATTTTTTTTATATATTATATAAAATATAAAAAGGTATTTACGTATATTTGAAATAATAAGGGTAACATGGACCTTGCATAAGATAAAGGGGTGAGTATGCCTATTGTTCAAAGTTGAGGGGGGAGTTTGATTTTTAAAACAAAGTTTGGGGGTGAAGACAATTTTCACCCTAAAATGCTATGCATTCTCATACTGCAAAAGGATTTTAGCATGTACAGTTCAATAATTCAATACTCCCTCCGTCCATCTTTAGTTGTCTATTTTACTAAAAGTAGATGTTTAACAATACTTGTTCAGTTTGAAAAATCAATGGATAATTTACCTTTTTTGTGACTATTTTACCCTTGCTATTAAATACTATTCATTAACCAGTACATTTCCCAAAATATTAAATTTATTATATTTAAAGGGTGATATAGTAAAATTGCCCCTATTATTTATTATTTATTATGGTGTGTTAAGTCAATAGTAGACAAGTAAAGATGGACGGAAGGAGTATATTCCAAAGAAACTTTTCAACTCAACATTAAATTTTATGTCATCTTTGGTGATAAATTTCATTACTTCCTACATCACATTGTTTTTATACTGGTCATTTAAATGAAACTATATTAATTTAAAATCAAGTTCGAAATGAATTATAAATTATCCTCGTAAAAAGGATTTTCTTGATCTCGTTCACATCTATGATCTCTAAGAATTTAAATTTCTTTCACAAAAGTAAAATCCCAATACCATAATCTTGTAACGATAATATTAACATAATCTTCTCCATCAATATAGAAAAATTGAATGTGAAACCGTATGGTATAAGAACAACTTATAACTCAAAAAAATCTAAAATAAAATAAATTTCATGAGAATATTAGTAGTGACTTTTTTTTTCTCTCTCTCCTTTGTGGCTCATATTTCACATGGAGATCTCATGAACGATGTTTTCCAAAAGACCAATAATAATAAATTATGTGTCAAATCTCTTCGAGCAGATTCTAGAAGTTCTTCAGCTGATAAGAACGACTTGAAACGAATTATGATTCAATTGTCTCAAGCTAAAGCTAGTGATATTTTAAGTCAAATCAAAGTGTTGCTGAAGAAAACAAAAGAAAATGTTCACAATCAATGTCAGTTTGCCGGGATACTTATGATATGACTGTTTTTTGGTATTCAAATTCGATCGAGTATTTAGATGCAAGTAAATTTGATGATGCAACATTTGATGCAGTTGGTCCCGTGGATGATAGAGTCATTTACTGAACCTCCTATTTGTAAGTCTCCACTAAAATCAAAAACCGATAATTTTATTCATTTTGCTGATTTAATTTTTAGTTTCTTAAGTTAATTCATAAGTTTGTAAATCCATTCCTTTAGGAAAAAAAATTATAGACATAACAGAAAGCTAAGGTAGCTTTAGTTTGTCTTCATTATCTATCTACTTCCACATTCATCATGTTTACTCCCTTGACTCTCATTTTGTTGTTATGTTTACTAAAAATAATTATTTTAAAATACTATTTGTTATTGTAGAAAATCAAGAAAGAACTAGTTAATATTTTAATTCTACCTTGAAATTAATTATTCTAGAAAGTAAAAGAAAATTAATTACTTATTATTAAGTCTACATTTTTTAAAGATTCTTTGTAACACTACTTTAATCTATTCATCATTAGTCTTTCAAGTTTGTTATATAAAATATGATTTAAAAGAACACCCAGAAAAATATAATTCCATTATTTATTGAAAATAGATTAATGTCATAAAAAACTAAAGAACTAACAAAGATGAAATTGTTATAAAACATGGGCAAATAAGAATAATATTAAAGCATGAAAACAATAGAAATATAGACAAGAGATGAGTGTTTTTCGTATTTTTTCAACAACGTGATATCAAATATCACTATTTATAGAATTACTGAGGGATACAAGGGGTCATGAACAAGACATTTAACCCATTTGAAATCATGAATGAACATATGGGAGGAAGTTGTGGATTATAGAATCTGTGACTTGGATTTCTTGGGGTGTGTGATGTCTTCAAGATAGTGTATTCACCGCACAAACAAACATCAGGTTCTTGTACTTGAGATGTTTGAGATGACTATGACATTTTAGGTGTTTAAAATGACATAAATTGGAGGAGTTGATCCAGAAAAGAAAATGAAAGAGTTTGAAATGTGCATGAGTCTTTTATATGGACAAGGGTGTGTTGTTAACATTGTAAACTATTTTATTGCCATCGGAAAAACACTATACTAAGTGAGTCGAAATAATGTTAAAGTGTTTTGAATTTATAATAGACCAAAGCTCAGCAAGCATAACTGCAGCAGAAGTTGAGCATAGACCGCTGAAAACGAGTAATTATGTGCCTATAAGATCTATACTAAACCGAAGGTTGATAATAGACCTTCAAGAATAGGGGTTAATGGAAACTTATTTTATTTTCATAAGTGTGACAGACCTCAAACCCCAAAATAAGTATATACTAAATTGACTCATTGAAAATATCTAACTACACATTCTATTCTTCATCTGTACCCAACTGGTTTATAATTTTCAGCTGATAACTATAGACTAAGAACAGTCAATGGCTAGAAAAGGCAATAAATAAATAAAATAAAAATAATGGACTTGTCACTATTTAAATATTATTATACTACTTTGTTACATCACATGAGAGTCTCCATTAATTGGTGACATGAACCAAATTGTTTTGGAAAATGTAATGGTCTCCAAATCACCAATATTTAACTAAAAAACAACAACATACCCAGTGTAATCCCACAAAGTGGGGTCTGGAAAGGATGGGGTGTACACAAACCTAACTTCTATCTTAGAGGTAGGGCGACTGTTTTAGATAGACCCTCGGCTTCAAGATAAAAACACACTATACAAAAAGTACTGGAAATAAAAGAAACATCAGATATTACTAAAAATAATAGATAATAGTAGAACAATACTATAATAAAATACTACTATAATCAAATTATATAAAACAACAAATAGTAACAAATATCAAAGATCAAGAAACAAGAGTGATAATACAACTACTAGAATGAGCAGCAAGACAATACACTCCTACCCACTAGTATGGACACAATCCTACTTATATCCTTCTATCATAATTTGTGTCCTTCACACCTTCCAATCTAAGGTCATGTCCTTGGTAATAAGCTGCAACTGAGCCATGTCCTTCCTGATCAACTCTCCTCAATACTTCTTCGGTCTTATTTGGGACTGGAGGAGTCCCATAGAGTTGACTACACTACCTTTCAGATGCTTGAGCCAGCCAAGCAATGTTGGAGAGCTTATATTGAGACTATACCAACAGGGTCTACTTCATTGACTTAGGAGCAGTTCACTCAAGTATTCTCTGAGAAGGTAATTCATCGTAGCATGCCTGTAGAGAGGAGGAACCAATTCAAGAATCTGACTCAGGATGGTATTTCTATGACTGAGTATGTAGCAAGGTTCCATGCTTTGTGTTGTCATGCTTTGATCATTCTGCCCAATAAGACTAATTAGGATTCAACAATTTGTGAATGTATTGATTTATCCGATATGTATGGCAGCTTTTCAAACAATGTCTGCTAGAGGAACTTTTCAGAAGGTAGTTGATGCGGCCAAGGATATTGAGTACACGTAGTGTCATGAGTTTAATTATGCTAAGGAGAAGAGGTCTCGTACTTCTGGTGGTTACAGTTGCACCTCATCCAGAGGTAGAGATTCTTCTGGGAGGAGTTTCTGACCACCTTTTGGTAGACCGATTCATGCATCTATTAAGGCGTTTAAGGAAGGTCATTTTGGACGAGGTTCTTATATCTAGGGAAAGGGTTCCCAAGCGTATTCTTAGATATCTTCCGGTCATGGAGGTTATTCAGACCACTTTTATTCTACATAATAGATGATAGCACCCAGATATGTTATGAGTGTGGTAAGACAGTCATTTCAAGAGAGATTTCCCTCAAATTAGGCAGAGAGCACATCAACAGGGTTCTCAGGGTCCTCCTAGAGCAGTAGCATAGCCAGGTAGAAGTAGTGGCATTTCTCAGATAGGTCGAGGTGGTACTTAGGTTGAGGTTGGTAAAGCTTATTATTATGCTTTTCCAGGTCGCCAGAGGAAGAGGTATTTGAGTAGTTATCATAGGTACTGTTCCAATTTTCCATCAACCTTTAACAATTTTGTTTGACCCTACTTCTAATTTCTACTATATGTCTGCATATTTCTCTTTGGGCCTAGCTAGGCTATGTGATTCTCTATTTATACATATCCATGTTTCTACACCCGTGGGTGACTCCTTAGTGGTGGATCAAGTATATTGATCATGGCCATGACTTTAGAGGGCTATGACACATGGGTAAACTTAATTTTATTAAATATGGTGGATCTCGACATCATACTAGGTATGTATTATCTTTCTCCCTATCACATAATTTTAGATTGCGATGCTAAGTCAGTGACTTTAGATATGTCGGGTATTCCTAAATTGAAGTGGCAGGGCACTCTCAGTCCTTATATGAGAAATATAATTTCATTTTGAAGGCTCATCGTATAGTTGAGAAGGGGTGTCTCACTTATTTGGTTTATGTTCGATACTAGTATTTTTACTCCTTCATTTGAGTCAGTGCTAGTGGTCAGAGAGTTCTAGAGGTGTTCCTAACGATCTTCTAGGAATTACACCTGATCGTGATATTGGTTTATGTATTGACTTAAAGCCGGACATTCAGCCCATTTTTGTCCCTTCATATTGGATGACTCCAGTAGAATTGCAGAAATTAAAGGAGCAGTAGCAAGATTTGTTGAGTAAGGGTTTTATTGTGCCCAGTGTTTCACCTTGGGGTGCTCCAGTCTTATTAGGGTAAAGTATATCTCTAAGACAACCATCAGGACCCGTTATGGTTACTATAAGTTCTTAGTTATGTCTTTTGGGCTGACCAACGCCCCAACAACATTCATAGAGTTGATGAATTAGGTGTTCAGGCCCTATTTGTATTCCTTAATTATAGTCTTCATCTATGATATTTTGATCTACTTTCATAGTAGAGAGGAGAATGAGAAACATTTGAGAATTGTGCTTCATACTTTGAAGAAGGAGAGACTTTTATGCAAAATTTTCGAAGTGTGAGTTATGGCTTATTTCTGTGACATTTTTGGGGCATGCAGTAACTAAAGATGGTATTATGGTCGATCCAAAAAAGATTGAGGCTATTAGAGATTGGGCTAGATCTACTTCACCTATTGATATTTAGAGTTTTATGGGCTTGGCTAGTCACTACAGGCAGTTTGTAGAGGGTTTCTATTTTATCTCTCTCACTTTGTTTGAGTTTAATTACATTCTCCCTCTTACCTGAACTAGTCGAGAGAGATGAACTGCACCATATTTTTTTGAATCAAAAGCCCCCAATTAAGGATGTCATTCTAGAACCTAAACAACACAGTTGAGAGCTTTAGGACTGGTTCAAAAGAAGGTAAACCAATAATTGATTGACCATTCCCTCTCTATCCCTCTTGATCCCTTATTACACTAATCCATTGTTACTGATTCATTCAAGGAATAGACTCTCTATTTCTTTGTCTTATTAGCACATGTGTTCATCAATGATAAAAGTCACTGAACTTCAGACTATGGAGAAAGAGGGATAGACCCTTGAAGGGCTTTCAAGTACTGGGGAAGACGCGTGGATTATAGATTGAGGGTAGGGGAAAATCAAAGGCCCATTGGGATAAGGCATGGACGAGCCTCGATTGGGCCAACATTTATGAAGAAATAAAAACTTCCCATATTGCATTATTAACCGGTGTTGGATTCAAGATCAGGTCCAAGATTTGAGTCAAATCGACCTTCCCTCTTATGTCATAGTGAGGCAAGGAATTTTTTTTAACTTCTCGGCTACTCAAGAAGATTGACTAGTTGATCCTACGACCCTAAATATATTCTAGGGGAAGGGTAGAGCCTCACCTTGCAGTAGAAAGGTGTTCATTGTTGGGATGGGTTCAAACTGTACTGAAGGGAGGAGGAAAAAAATGAGTCCTCTCTTCCTGGTCCTATCAACCAGATACTAAATACATGGAGATGGATAGGGCTTTTGAATCAAAGCATGAGCATCTTCTATTAGGAAGGAGCATTAGATCGTAGATTAAAGAGCCAGGCAAGTCAACTTCTATGGGGACTTCTATTAATTACTAATTCAACTCTAGGGACTTTTAGTAGCAAACTAGTATAAAAAGGGCCCCCAATAGAGAGGTAGGAGATGCAAGATCCACTAGCCGGATTGACCAACATATGATAGTCTAGAAAGATGGCTCATTCGACTAATCTGTGATCCCTAGGACTACTTAACACATATGTCCCTGAAATAGGGGATTGGTTGATCAGAAACCTTAGGCAGGAGTAGGACATTCCATACAAATCATTCTGATCTACTAGCTGGTGGTCCTCTCTAATGAGTCAAGTGGATTTCATCTCCTCTCAAATTATATTTTTTCATCGACATATAGGGTGAATTCTAAGGTTTCTTATTCTAGTTGTAAAGTAGAAGAAAAGGGAGAACGGGTACAACCCCACTACTAGCCTGTATTTTTGACCCGAAAGGAATAGAAAATGAAATAAGAATATGTGTGCATTATCTATGGAGTGGAGTGAATATACTTAATATCCTTTTTCCTATCTCTCTCTTTTATTCCTTCGACTATTACCAACTGACAACGCTTGGCCCGACATGGATTTGTTTGAAAACTACCAAGGTTTTGTGCCCAAAGAAATTTTACTTTTTTGAAAGAAAGGAATGCAGGGAAGAAGCCTTTCCTTTCCACTGGTTCTTAAAATATATCAATCCCCATTTCTCCCTTTCACATCAGTTCTTATTAGATAATGAGCCCATGCAAAAACTTTCTCTTTTATTGGCACTCAATAGGTAGACTATTATTTTAAGTCAAAATCCTACCTGTGCATAAAAGTTCTAATTCCAGTGCGAGCCCAAATAGGTGAGGCAAGAAGATCTTGATCGAAAGTTCCACTATTCTAAATAGTGAGAAATAATGAAATTCAATCAAATAGATCGAGAATAAAACATTTACCTTTAACAAGTACTACTAATCCTATTTTTTTGGATATTATAACCGATTATATGATGTTCTTTTCCCTTTTGGAGTAAGAAAAATATGTTTTGAAAGGTACGTAGTGGTGAAGTTAAGAGATTCCAGAATCGCTCTTTCATGTGCTATCAAGAATAAGGAATATCCAACAAGGTCTTCTTCCTTATTATATACGGGTGCAAGAGATTTTGTTTAGTGTAAGGTGCAAGGCTAAAGTCATAAATAAAATAGAACTCCTTGTTTCATTCCCCATAACCGTGAACAGAGTAAAGGGTGGGCTAAAAGCTTTTTATAAGGGATCTTTTTTCTATAATATTCCCCGGGCTCACCTATACCTATTTCTCTTCTAGATGGAGTATTTTCTCTCATATTAATTTCTCAACTCGTAATAAGTATCACATAGATATCAATATAGGAATCATACAAAGGCAAGTAAACTACCACGCTCCACTAGCTAGGTAACCCCTTTTTCTAACTAAGAAAGCAACAAATTCTTATTGCTTGCAAATAGTCTTTCTTCCCATTCCCTTCCTATCTTTCTTATATAGTTCATATTTTAAGTGGACAATATGCTAGTACCTATTTATCCTCTTTCCCTTCCTTCTCTTATGGTGGGTGTGTGATTGATTGGAAAGATCCTTCCCTTTTCACTAAGAAGAGGGTCACTCTTAAAATAAATGAAAGTGGTTGATTTGATACTCTCCAAAATGAGCTAAAATAATTACGGATACAGAGTTAGCAGTACCATGCTTCCATCCCCTATCTCACTTTCTTTTCCTATGTTGATGTTGTTATTTGGTCACTAATGATCTAATTAGTCATAGTTTCCTTCTTTGGAGGGTTGTTTTTCCTTTTCATCCAGCTTGAGATCGGCCAGATAGGCTTTTGCTTTGTTTACCCAAAGTTCTTTCCGTCTATTCTGGTTTGATTTTTTGTATTCAATCATGGAGTTTGAGTTAGGTGAATTCCTTGTATCTATCAATCAATTGAATGCTAAAATTCTCTCACCAACCAAGCTTCCCATGTTGATTGGGCTAAACAAAGGACTTGATGATTAGTAGCTGGTTCAGCAAGAGTAATTTGATCTTATTGGCTTGCTCATTCAACTCTTTTGAGTAAATCCCATCTTCACTTTGTCGCTCTTCCATTCCATCCATTACCATTAGCGTAATAGGATGCTCGATTTATCATCTCATCTCCTCTTACCCTTTATCCCATGCCCGGGTAAATTCTTAAAAACCTAGTCAGTAGACTTCTTTTCCTTGGCGATTGGATCTGTGAGTTTAATCAAATTGGATGTGGCATCGTATTTAATAGAAATGGGAATTATAGGAGTGATCTCTCTCTACTTTTCATATTCAAGATGTTCCTATGGGATGAGACTTTAGGTCTTTAGAGAGAGACTTTATTTCTTTCCCATATTAAAATACGAGACTGATAGTAGGGGTCAACATTTTTTCTATTATAGAATCCCTACTACAAAATGAATGTAGTCACCATTAGATTTAGCTCTTTTAATATGGCCATGTCTTAGGGAATCAAATAGAAGAGTGGATTAGCGGGTGTCCTCTTGACTCAGTCATAGTCTTACCTAAAGGTACAAGGGTGTAGCGAGCACAAAATAGAGAAAATGCACATAGGTCTCCTTGAAGAATGAAGTCTAGGGTAAAGATAAAAAGGTAGATTGATCATACTTTGATTGTGCTTGGATTGGAATGGATTTTCCCCTTTGTTGGTTGAAGCTTGGTAGTTGACTCCACTTGCCTCTACTTTTCATGTGAAGCATGCAAGTCTATATTAGTGAGATTAACTTATAAAGACAGGAATTTTTTTTCATATCCCTTGTCAAAGTCGGCATCTTAACCTAACTTCCTAAGCTTAGTTAATTCTTGAAGCAGTAGCTATAGATCAAGTGATGAATACTTACCTTATTATTATGAAATGAAAAAAGAGAAAGATCTTTTTTTTTTTTTTTATAGATGTTGAGGTGAGTAAGGGGATTTTCTGGCTTGCTGGCTAGCTCGTGCAATCAAGGAAAAATGTAATATACTTTTTTTCTTTTCAAAATGAAAATGTAAACTACCTTAGTAATCTATCTTTGGTTGCTAAGCAAGTCGGGCACTACTCTTGGATGTAGATCTGTTATGATGAAAATAGACTTCTCTATAATGTAATGTAAATATAATAAAAGAGGAAAAGTTTAGTTCCCTTCCCTTCTGAACTAGACGAAGAATATATAAATTCTTTTAGGTGGGTCAGGGTTTGGAAAAGATACAAGAGTTTGACACCTGGCCAAAATAAAGCATGTATTCATCCTAAACCCCCTATTCTTTGCATGACAAATATTGAATAAAGAGATGATCGGGGGGGTAATGATTTGAGGGAAGAATAATGGAAGACCTCAAAAGGTTATGTCAAAAGAGATGGCTATGAGTCTAGAGCAAACGATATGTTGAAATAGTAGATTTAGTAGTCTGCATTGTTTCTTCGAGTAGGAACTCCTCCCTTTAGAAAGGTCCCTATTGTGGAAATTCGACCCAGTGAATGTTCCCAACAAATAAGTACTTCTTCATATCCTTCCAGGTGATCGAAATCACACACGTCAGTGAGGATTCACTCACTCATCTACTACTTATCTATTTAATACTTTCTTCTATCTACTTGATTATATTAAAAGGCGACCCACCGTGAGGGAATGGTTTGCAAAATTTAGTTAAGTTCTTTCTACATATGGGCTGAAGCAAACTGAGGTTCATTATTCACTATATGTTCATTATATCCAAAATGGATCTCTAATCCTTATTGTGAGAATTTCAGAAAGTCATTCTCTACTTCTAAAGCTACGAAAGGGGCCCCTAAGAAAAAAATCCCACTCCCTTTTAATGAAGGATCCTCGCTTCGCTTCCTATTCATTTGTGGTTCTGGATCCATGTTTATTTCAATTTTGTGAGCTTCTCCCAATTATGTTTGGAATAGAAGTGTATGAATTTCCTGGAATGTAGATAGACTAAAAGAGGGAATGAAGGGATAAGAACAGGAATTATAGTACTATTAGAAAAAAGGCACCTGTGGGAACATCTCTAATTTGAATAGTACAGTTTCTGCCATCCTATGAGGCACGACCAATGAAGTAATGAAAAAGAAAAATTTATGTAGTTGGACCATCTATTCTATCTATTTGAGTGTTGCTTCTCTAGAGAAGATGAGAGGCTAAAAATAAAAATGTTTGCAACACATACCGAAAGGGTACTAATTAAGCCAACCATTAATGAGTAGTTAAAACACTAGAAGTGGTTTTATCCCCTATTTGATTAGACCGCTCTGAGAAATATAAAAATCAAACTCTCATAGTTTGGATCCCAGCTCCAACAACTTCTTCGTAAGTGAGGTGAGGTACCTCTTCTTGATTGAATGAGGGGTCACCCTTTTCTTGGTTGAAGTATCCACGACTTTTGTTGTAGTTAGTATAAACCCATAAACCCAATACACTTGCAACCATGTTGATTAAAATAACCAAGGTTAATGACTTGACTAGTCACTAGCCCTTGTATTATAATATTCTCTCACCATGTGGTTGACATTTCATTCCCCTTAGTTATAGGTGATCATTTTATTTTAATTTGAATGGGTAGGGGATACCGAGGTATATATGGCCGGCCCTTCGGGTGTCTCGGTAATACAAACAAATAAAAGAAAATGATTTCTAATAAACGATTGAACAAAAAGACAATCCTTGCCAATGGATAAAGTAAAATAGAATAATCTACCTTTTTTTCCTTTCCATTGATTCTTCCCAAAAATCAAGCTGCACTTCATTCTAACAAATGACTGAGATTTAGCAAACAATTACCTTGGCCTCTTGGCAGAATATTTAATATCCCCCTCCTTTTCGGTCCAACTGCAGTACGACACATGAACTCAAAACTATGATCAGATCTGATTGGATTTGTTCCTATCCGACCCCAACCCCAGAATTTAGAATGGTCGGCCTATTTGGATGTAGAATGGAGAGAGTGGGAGGCATGCCCATTCTCTATCTAGACACAAGAAAGAACACAAAAAACTAAAAAAATGAATACATGTACATAATGTAACAACATATCCAAAAATACGGGATCCAATTTGATAGACTGCCCACATAAAGGAAAGATTTTACCGATCATATAACAATTCATTCATGTGTGTAGCGCGTGAGCCAAGAAAGAAAACTAATAATCTCTTTCTTGTATTTCTACTTAAGGTTAAGGGGCAAAAAGAAATGTTTTTGCTATTGAGAAAGAAAATGGTCATCATTAAAGGTGGCAAAATCAAACCCAACCCAAACCGTTCAAGTTTGGGTTGGTTATTGACCCGCCCATTTATTAGCTCAACCCATGTCAACCCAACCTATTTCAACCCGTTAAAAATTGGGTTGATATGTAACCCAAATTGATTTTTGAGAAATTTTGTTAAAATATTTTTAAAACTTTTTTTAATTTGATATGTTATATATAGTCATAATAAAGATTTTTTTTTTTTATTCGGTATTAAAAATTTATAAAAGAACAAATAAAATAATTTAAACTTAGTAAGAATTGAGCGAGTTGGGTCATAACCCGTTATCTAACCCGTTTTGACCAAAACAAATTTGGATCAGGTTGGGTCTTGATCCGTTTGTTATCTTGACCCATTTTAATCCACCTAAATTTAACCCAATTGGCCCAATTGCAACCCATAGTCATCATGAAGGTTCAAGACTTAGCCTAGCATTAGTGAAGCTAAATTCTCATAGCGATGCACTTTGAGTTAGCGAACTATTGTAGTAGTGCCGAAGTCCTATGTGCTATAATGCTTAGCCAATGATGCTCTAACTTTCCTATAGAAGCATTCAACTAAGTTCTGAATGAATTGGCTCCTTGGTAATGGCTTAATCTATAGATAGAAAACCCTATGATGGGAAACTATCACGTTAGATTTGGAGAGAGATAAGACCGATTATATAATAGGGAATTAGATACAAGCTTTTTCTTTCAATATCCAGCCAAATGAATACAAGATCATCGGTCTACTCGACCTCAATTCACCATTTCAAACCTTATATAGAAGGTTTTTTCGTACTAGCTCGTTCTATCTATACCGCAGTTGAAGCACCTAAAGGAGAATTTAGTGTCTTTCTATTCAATAATAGAAACAATCGTCTTTACCATCGTACAATAAGAGCACCTGGCTTTATCCATTCACAAGGACTCGATTCTATGTCCAAACATCACATGCCAAAAGATGTGATCACCATCATAGATACTCAGGATATTATGTCTCGAGAGGTAGATAGATTGGACTACTAGTTGCTCGATCTGGACCCTATTTTTATTACCAACCAATAACCTAATCTATACGCTCCCTTTATTTATATATGAAGATTCTATCCAATTATCTGGTAGGAGCATGAGTAGGTAAGTTAGTATCTTTCAGGTGAAGAAAAGAGAATTTAGTTAATAGAGACGTTAGATCTAGAGGAAGCATTTGGTCATATATCCCAAAATCTTCACATGAAAGGAACGAACTCACTTTCCATACTTCTAAGTATAGATAGAAAAGGTTAGGGAGTCCCAGTTTCTGAGGTGGCATTGTAAGAGGTGAGAATAATAACAACAAAAGCAGCGGAAGATCCTACAATAGTATATCTGGTTGTTTTGTTTAAGATGGAATATATTCAAGTGTCCGAGAAAGTAGATCCACAGAAAATAAACATTGACTTAGTTTCTTATTTTAATCTCGATATTGATCTAACGTAACTTCCTGGTGATAGTTTCAGTACAAGGAGATTTCAAAGGAGGGGGACATGATCTCTAGTTCTGTAGTAGAATATAAAAAAATGTAACTAAATAGGAAGTGAGCCGTTCAGATGAGATCGAAGACAAGGAAGAATAAATAAGCAAAGGGAGAGGTTTCTTCCTTCAACATAGGTAATGCTTATTCTTCTCCTTCTTGGTACTCTTGAATGAGGAAAGAATTTTTCTATTGCCCATCAAAAGCACTTTCAGTAGAAAAATGAATATGTTAAGCATATAAGATGATAGACATATTATTAAACATAAGGGTCCTGCTAAGGATTTGGTAACATTTGAATGGTTGCAGATCGATCTTTAATAGAGCATATCTCAACTTCTGCTAACTGCAGAGCCCTTCAGGAAAAGAGACATAATATTATAATGAATTAATTAATAACATTGATAATTTTAAAAAGAAAGGATTGGTTAAGAACTATCGACTGTAAATCGTAGCAATTATAATCACTCAATGGAGATGTTCACCTTTGTTTGGAATGAAGATATATGAACAGGCACTTGGGTGCATTATGGCATTGTGATATGTCTTGCCCTAATGAATTATTGGTACTATAAATGTTAGAAAAATGAATGAAAGGATTAATAAGAAGTGAAAGGTCAGAGATACTTCCCAACCAGAAAGCAAAGTTTCCACTAATGGTATACTTAGTGTAAGCGAACTCTATGATCACATCTATGTAATAAAAGCCATATTTTAATCCTGGTAATCAACAATCACTATGTTATCCTTATTATAGGCATAATTGAAAGGAATCTTAGGAGGATCAGTAGGATATGGGAGCCTTGCTAAAGTGTTTTGGTACAGTCTCCAGCACCACTGAAAGCACAATAGTCCTTCAAGCAAGGGACTTGGGCAAACAATGTCCTTACTCGTATTCCACCAACAACTCACATATCGTATAGAGATTTTTCCTATACTTTTTGTATTGACTTGCTATTGAGGTCGATGTTGTAGGACCCCTGTGTGTACACTTTTTCCATATAGGGAAGGAAAAGAGTTGAAAGCCACTCTTTAGTAGTAGTATAAAAGAATGAAATGAATGTCTTCAATCTGGCTTTTTTTCCCTGTAGGTGTATAGAATGCTAGGCTATCTAAGAAAGGTATTCCTACCCCTGGGCAGAGTTGGACCAAGACTAACTGAAGATAGAGGAAGCCCTTCATTCTGACAGAGTGCAAGACACGTCTTTTTTTTTAAAAAGGTACCATATTAGGGGGGAACTCTTCTATTCATTTGGGAATCCATTATCCTTGGAAATCTACTTGGACCACCTATCTTAGATAGATAACATGCATCTCTGGGGAAATATGGCCCAATTTCTCTTCTTTCTTTTTGATTAGAGATTTGAGATTCTATAAGTAACTCAGTGAGTGCTTTCTAAGAAGGTCTTGGTTTTGGAATAGATAAATACTTTCTTTGGATGTGTCTTTCCATTCATATCTTACATGTGCATTTCTGATTTAGTTGTATAATCCATAGTTTCGACTGATGCATTAATTCTTCCCTCACATTGGTTTCACCTGTCCTACCCTCGCTTCCTCCTTGAAGGCCTAAGGAAGATCCTATTCATGTATAGTTGATTCTCGAACAGTAAGAGCTAATATTGATGTCCCTATTCCCTCCTATTTACTCCTTGGCCTTTTCTCATCCTCATCTAGGGGACTAGAGCTAGTTGGGTAAGCCATATCTTCTGCTATGTTTGCATTTGACATTTGTCCTGAAAAAAGCCCTTATTTAAAAGAACTAGATTATTAAACTCACGCTCTCTCTTTCAAACACAGCTAAAGGAGCATATCTAGTTGAAAGGCTCTCATTCTTATTTAGAATGGGAAGATCTTTCAGTTCGTGCCGAAGGAAGGGGGAGAAAGGATAAATGTATTCTTTTTGGATAAATACCCGGTAGCTATAGCAAAGGAAGAAGGCGTATAGGCTCTGCCTAATCTTATCTCAGGAGATGGAAGAACTTCTGACCCTAGACCCGACTCAGTACAACGGCTCACTTTATTTGTGTCTGCTTGCCACACACTTACCTGTTTAATAATTTAGATGTTGACACAAAGCATCTATTAGAGAAATAGTTTTAGTTGTGATTAGCTATATATATTTGTGTAAAAATGTTGTTATTTCTATTAAGCACATGGTTGCCTTGTTATTAGCTATATTTAGTACTTGTACGTTCTGTGTAGTTTTCAAAGATGTAAAATTTATTTTAAAATATTTGAAGAATTTATATACGAATTCGTGATCAAAAGTATATTAAGTATTTTAACTCTCCTACTCTAAACATCTTCATATAAGTTAGGACAAAGGGAGTACTCTTATTTGCCAATTATTTCACAGTTTTTAGTAAAGTCAGATATGCTAAGGATTTGCATGAGCTCTATTCCACCAATTGTGAAGATCATACTTGTGTCATTTCTAGTCGTTGCCCACCTTTAATACAATGGACTTACTGTTGGGTTCGAAATTAGTAGGGCGTCATGCGGAAGCTTATAGTTTGCAAACCATAAAGACGATAATTCGGATGACAAATAAAAATATACTAAAACATATTATTGATAGAGTTTGGCCAATTGGCCTACATATGAAAGCCTACTATTGGAAAAGCATAAAAATCTATTGGGAGAAATCTCCCCCTAAACAAGACTCTTTGATGACTACATTGTGGATACTATTGTTTTTGATTTGAGAAGAAGGGTCTTTCCTCCAAGAAAGAGGTTAACCAATTATGGAAGAGATCTTTTTTTAAAAGGAAACCTTTTCCACAAAGAAAACCTTTCTGAAGTAAAACACAATTATGGTAAAATTCAAGTCATTTAGAAAATTCAGGACAAATCCTAACAAATCTCCCCTTGGCCTGAATTTTCTGGCAAAGTTGATCTTCATCTTCTTCTTCACATAATCTTCATATATCACTGCTACATACCATGATTAAAAGTTGATATTGGTTAAAAAATTGGAGCCCTATATTAAAAGTGTGTAGGGTTGAAAATTGAAGCCTTGTGCATTAAAAGTGAGCACAGGTTAAAAGTAGAGCTCATGCGTTAAAAGTATATATGCATGAGTTGAAAGGAGCCCAAGCATTAAAGTTAGCCAGGGTTGAAAGTTGGAGCCCATAAACATGGGTTGAAATTTGATTTTGTTTTAAAGATGATGCAGTAGGATTATTGAAAATATGGTTGAACTTTCTAATCCACAGAAATATATATGGGAGTTTTCATTCATTATGAGATTGACCAATTTTGGTGGAAAGAGGTCCCATTTAGGATGGAGAAAAATACCCTTCCGTAAAGTATATCCACAAAATGGACATGGTTTCTTGAAAATGAAAGGTAAAAGCTTAGAGCCATATATGTGTAAAGATTTAAAGGAGTTAATTAAAATAATTAGAGGTCCACATGTGTAGCTACGTACACCCTCCGTTTTATATTACTCCACTCAGGCTGATCTGATATATTCTTTAAGAAAACTTTAATTATAGGCGTATTTTACAACATCAATAATAACAACATACAGAGTATATTCCCACAAAGTGAGCTCTGGAGTGTAGGTGGATTTTACTAAACTAATTTTATCAATGATTTCAACTATTACTACTTTATGAACTCTCTCTGTCCAAATTTATGAGATATAGTTTGACTGGACATCAAGTTTAAGAAATAAGGGAAAACTTTGCAATGTTTCAAAATTACCCTTAAAATAAATAAATTTTAAAATAGAAGAGTACACATTTGTGGACTTTTTACCAAATAAGTGGGACCAACATGAGTAAAATGTTGATAGTGTCATTAAATATTTGTCAAATAAAAAAATGTGACATTCTTTTTGGGATCGACTAAAAAGAAGTGTGTCATATAAATTGAGACAGAAAGAATAGTTATTTAATACATGAGATAAAAGTAACAAATCTCTCTTGGTTTCTTAAAATGAACAAGTTAAAAAAAACAACTTTTGGTATAGGAGCAAAACAAAATGAAATGGAAGGAGTATATATCTTACGAGATGAAAGTATCAGTCACTTTCAATTGCAGGAATAATTTTTTCTTCGATCTATTTGGTAGTCTGTAAGGAAGGAGCAGAAGCCATGTACGTATAATTAATGTTTGTTGGACCAGAAAATAATTAATGTTTGTTGTTATGAATGACTTGATATGAACCAGATCTCTGTCGGACCATTTTTCTGTTCTGATCCGAAGGCGTTGGTTTGTGAATATTTTATTATTTGTTTTTGCAAAAAAAAAAAAAAAAGAAAATTAACTTTTGTAGTAAAATTGTGCCTGTATCAAAAATTTGAATTATCTATTTAGGTTATGAAATTGTAATTCGTCAATAGACTGCTGGCAAGTGAGTCCCAGCTTTTCAAAGAGATATTTGGATCCATCCTTGTCAACAGGAGAAGGGAATAGGCCTTGAGGGTAATGTCGGAACATCTACCTAGCCCACACCAAGGCTACTAATAATGGGATAAGACCTTACTACTATATAGGATAAGTCACCCTCTCTCTAGTGAGTGCAGAGAAGGATTTTCGCCTCACCCGCCCGTTTGACGTATGACATCATCTACTTGCTTTTTAATCAAAACGATTTCATAACCATAAAGAAAGACCTCTCTTTCGGGACATACTTGAGAGACAATTTTGATCCCTCTTTAATGATCTAAAATTTCTGCAAGGAGCTCTGTTCGAGATGAAGCACTGGCTTTAATCGAAATTGACCTTTTGGCCATTACAACACTATAAAGAAAACACTTGACTCGTTGGAGAGGGGTTTCGCCTCGAATCCAAATGATTTCTCTTCTTCTCTTACGATATTTCTAGTTAGGACTTGATCGATGGATCAATTGACTCCGAAACATAAAGTAACAAGACCATAACCCCATAACCCCGCTTTAAAGGATCCCAACTTGAAGGCTTCTTATGAATCCACCTCCAGTGAAGGGACTTTGATTGAATACTACTGCTAATAGAAAGATCCAAACTATGGGAATAATAGAATACAAATAGTAACAGCTGAAAAGTGTAAACAACACAAGATATTTATGTGAAAATTTCCTTCCTCAAGGGAGTAAAACCAAGACCTACCTTGTAGGATTTTCACCAATAACTTCACTAAAACAAGAGTAACGTTTGATTAAAACCTCTTGTAATCCTGAGCTTAATCTCCTAACCCCGTTCCCTTGTAATAGATCTATTCCAAGCCTTACTACAATAACTCTATTGTAGGTTACTATGTCAACTAACTCTAGCTGACATCAACATAGCTAACTCTAACCAACTCTATCGACTAACTCTAGTTGATACAAAGCACGACTAACTCTAGCCCACCCTATCAACTAAGTGTAGCTGATACTATTGCTTACAAAGGAGCAAAATTAAAAACAACCAACACCTACACAATGCTTCTTTTAACGAGGAGTATGTTTACAATGAAGTACAAAATCAAAGACACAAACATAAAAAACTAAAGATATATTCAATTATCACGAGCAGGTCCCTTGGTGGATGAATCTTTGCTTGATAAAAATGTGGTGGTTTTTTGCAAAGAGAAATATCAATTTTTAGGATTTACAAAAGTTGGATTTTTATCCCACATAATGATGTATATATATGGAGATTATGGGAGGTAAAACCTTGAGTGTTTCTTATTGGTTGAGAAGGAGGGACGTCAGTACTGCAAGCTGTCATAATTGGCAGCACCTTTACAGCAGTGGACAACTGTCAAAGTTGACTCATACAGATCAGCCTAGTGTGCATACCTGGTCCCTCATCTGGTCCCTATGAAATAGGATTCCTCTGAGAAATAGTTCCTCTTAAATTAGCATTCCCCTTTGAATGATCATATCAACCATGCAACTTGTTCCCCCTGAGATCTTGATTCCCTTGTTCCCCCTGAGATCAGCCTGGTGTATATATCTAGTCCTTCATCTGGTCCCTCAGTAGGTTTGTCAAATCATCAAAACAAAACATTGTATCATAGTAACTATGCATCATCAATTTTTCCCTTTATGATGATGGCAAACGCATGAAACAAGTTCTCCCTGAAAACCTGTAACACCCTGAAGTTCATGCATGTTCGTAGTTTTTTTTTTTTTATGTATTTAAGGTCATAAAATAAGGTCATTTGACCCTTAAGAAGGTTTGAAAACATTTGTTAAAAGTCTTGGGTTGAAAAAAGACGTCATGGACCAAAATAAGAGGCCGTGCGCCGCACACGGGGACCTAAACTTTGGGCCTCATGTCATGAAACACCTCTCAGTTGGTCACTATTAAGGTCGTACGATAGGTCATGGGAGACACAACTGGTTGTCGCTCTATAGGCCGTGTGAGGCACAGTTGGGTGCCGCACAATGGATCATGCGAGGCACACCCTCTTTCTAGTCAAAATTTTCCCTAATTCTTTTTATTTTAAGGGATTTTTGGTCCTTTCCTTGGTTAAAATCGTCCCCCACCTATAAAAAACATTCCTAAATCCCTAAGGTACAAAATTATCTGTCAAAACTCATTCCAATCTTCCCTAAAACTCTTATAAATAAGAACATCTAAGGTTCAAGATTCAAAGGTCAGTCTCAAAGCTTTATTGAAATTCTCTCCGTCAAAAGGTATGTTAAATAACCCCCTTTTAACTAAATCTATAAATGGTTGATTTTCTATTCCGAAAGTATGTATTTATATGAATTGTGAATGTGGGTTTGAGAATGATTTTCGAAAGATGAATTGACTTAAGCTTGCAACCCCTTTTCTACAAAATTGTTCTTAAATCATTAAGTGAACTTGAGAATGGAGATTATTACACAAATTATGAAATCCTCTTATTATGAACTTATATTGGGACATGTTGGAGTCAAGAACTCATGTTATTTTTCTTACAAATCACCTTTTGTTAATTTAAACTTGATTTTAGTGAAAGAAAAAAATTACTACATCCCTTGGTTTTGTACAACATTGATATTTAATGTGAAACCTTCAACCGTTAAGGGGTATTCAAATGTATGTATTGTAAGTCTTCAAAAATGGTGGGGCTAATGATTTAATGAGTATATGAAATGGATATGGCATGATATATATTACTTGCAAGTCTTGGTATGACGATACCAATATAACGTTTGCCCCTATGAAAGACTTATTATATGTCAAATGTTAAATGGTCATGAAAATGCAAGAATTGGGCCTAAAGAGAATTATGTATTGCACTGACAAGGCATAAATTTTTCTGATCCAACGCCTGAAACCTATGTTTTGCCGACATAAGGATGGTTCGCTCCTTAATGGGACAACCTTATGATGTTTTCCTCTATAATGATATTATGATGGCCAAATGACATACATCTTAATTCATGTGGCAAACATGGATTAGGGCCCCGTTAGTTGGGCGAAGACTAGACCCATATAGCCCGTGGTTACTTAATGTTGGTGAAACTACTTAGTTCAGAATTAAAGATAACAAACGGTTATGTTCTATGTTGAGTCACTTGTCCCATATTTTCCATATTATGACACATGTTTAGATTGTTATAACTTGCTTTATAAATCTGTTTGTCCCTTCCTTGGGTTGTATACTAGTACTCGTCGTACTGACCATCCTCGGATGCTACATCATGTTATGATGTAGCTTTGGAGGTATTTTCTTGTGGTTCTATGTAGCAGTAAGATTTTCCTGAGATAACTTAAGCAAGTGGTGATCCCTCTATCTTCCGAAAGGTATATGATTTTTTTCTTATTAGACTTTAAGTATTCTATTTTATGGTATCGTCGGGGCCATATACCGGCTTAAGATTTTCATTCATAAAGTTAAAGGCTTCATAAACTGATGTAGATAATGTCACTATGTCGTATTTTAGAGTTTGGATTTATTACTTCTATTTAAATTGGATTTTCTTCTGATTAGGTCTATTTCTGCAAATATTAGTAAAGTGCTTATGATGATTTGCTAAAGGGTCATTCTCGGGCCTTCATTGGTCTGGGATGCCCGTTACATTTAGGGCCTAATCCTGGATCGTGACAAACTTAGTATCAGAGCACGGTTCAAGTATCCTAAGATGTTTACGAAGCCGTGTCTAGTAGAATCCTTTTTATGGATATGTAGCATGCCACACTTATAAAGGGGAGGCTATAAGGCATTTAGGAAATGTTTCCCATTCTTTCATAGTCCAGTTCGTGCAATAGAGTTTTCCATAAGAAACCTTTCCAGATTCCTACCTGACTCTAATTCTTCTAACTGTGCCTCATTTTTCAGGTGATAGAAATTTTAAAGCTTAGGTCCCTAACGATGTGAATCTTTCGAGTAGAGTCAATAGAAAGTTATAAAACTACACAAGGACTTGAGATGAGTCCATTAGTGCATCAAAGTCTATTGATTCTAAGCGTGTGCCCCTATCATTATGAATCATGCATTTGAGCCCGAGTAAGGTATGTATTCAGACTTTTTTTAAAATCCTTATTTTAGATGACATGCTTAAAGAGAGAGGTTTATAGATGAATATTGGGCTAATGTTGCCACTGAAGAGATAGTGTAAATTAGAGCGTTATAAGCTACAAGCAGTATAATGGTCCCAGAGCCAGAGATATGAAGTCATAAATTTAGAAGCCTGAGAGTGAAAGTAGTGGTTGATCAAAAAATATAGCTAGAGTCTTGTGCTCATTAAGTGAGTGATATAGGTGGTACACCCTTATGGTGTTTGTTAAGGTATAGAAAGATTAACATATTTTATGGTATTGGGTAGAAAAAGAGTGGTTAGTTAAGATTTTTTTTAATTTAGTTGAAGTAAGGAAGGAGCTTGTGATGGTTTGTCATTGAGGTAGTAAAGAACAAGTGTAGGTTATGAATGGAAGGATAGAGTGGTTAAGAATGAACATATGTAATTTTCAATTTGTGGTTTTGAGAGAAACTTCTTGTTGCTTATAGAACTATGAGCATAGTTGAAATGTATGTAAAGGTAAGTATATGTGATGTACAAAAGAAGAATGTGTTAATGGACCTTAATTTGATAAGTTCTAGGATTAAGTTTGACTATTCTTATCATGATGTTTTAGTAGACCCAGTGTTTCTTGATTTTACATAATAATTGTAAGACAATCTAGTATGTGAGAAGATGTGTAGTGAATACTATAGTGTAGTAGTAATGCCGTGAAGAAGAATGTGCTTGTAAGCCACAGTTAAGTGGAATAGGAAATTAAGGTTGACTAATTTGTCAAAATTTTGATGGACTAGTATCATATGTGGGATATTCATTTGGAAATCCATGTTGGTTTTATATGCTAAGTTTGAACTTTAGATGTTGACTGTGGTGAAAAGAACAGTAGCTCAAGATAGTGATGCAAGCTTTGTGAAAAGTGGGTTTAGTAGGAGTGATATGATATGTGCAAGACCTTAAGTTGATAACTTGTGGAAAAATTTAAATGTGTAATTATGATATATACATGAGGACTTGTGTTGAAAGCAATGAATTGTGGCTAAGTCATTAGATAAATAAGAGCCTTAAGTTTATAAGACTAAGTTGTACCTTAGGTAGTATGTTGTTTGATGAGGTTTTAAGTTTATTAGTGTATATGTTCCTAGTAAGTGTTCTCGATTTGTTTTGTATGAAGAAGGCTAGGTAATTATCATATAGTGTTTGGTAAAGCTGAATTGAGGGGATTTTGGATAGATGAGGTTAAACCTCTTAACAGAGTTTTAAATTTCTTTAAGCTAGGTGGCTATGATATTAGAGGTGTGATGCTAGTAGACCATGAGGAGAAGGTCAAATTGTTAAGTGTTAGAGGGAGTGGTTATGTACGCGAATAAGAGTGTAAGTTATAAGGTGATAACTATGGAGGTTAGGGGAAAATTAAGAGCAGTATCCCTGAAAGGGATGTTCTAGAAAGAAGTTAGTATCTTCCTATTATAGATTATCAAGGTGAGTTTAGCATTCATGTGTATAGTGATACCCACTGTACCGAATGTTGTGTATATACCTCTATTTAGAAAATTGGTCCGCAGAACTAGGATAGCAACCTTTGAGCTAAGGGGGAGATGATGAGGTGTTGAACCAAGGCAAGTCTTGAGTTCTAGTAGTGATGAGTTCAGAAAAGAGTTATGGTGCGTGCCATAGAAACCTGATGTTATTTTAGAATATTCCCCGTACTTTAGCCAAGATGATTCTTTTCCCATGTCTTATGTATTCATGCTAGTTCCTAAGGTCCAAACTCTTTATGTAAAATCATGTCCATGCTCTGTCCCTTGAACTGGAAGCAATAGTGTCTCTTACTGATCTAAATTTTTCTCTAAGATTCTAGGGACCCAATTTCTATATTAAGGTGCTTATGTTCCATGAACCCATGTCTCATGTTATGCCTGGTTCTAAGAAACTATACTTTGTATATGTTACCGACTCATATTATGTCATATCTAAGCCCAAAATGATACTCTTATGAAAACTCATGACTATTATTAGTTCCCAGAATGATAAGCAATAGCTTCAAGCAGCGATCTTAGTCATATTCCTGAAATTTATAAATTCCAGCCTTACATTATACAACTCAGGATATATGTACTCATGTTTCTCAGAATGCCCAGTCCTAAGAACTCATGCTATGTTATGTTTAGGCCAGAACGACCTCTATTCATGATCTATGTGTTTGATATATGAAGCATGTCATGCCTATTGTATTGTGTCTTACTTCGTAAGTCCCATCTTGGATAGTGTGACAAATATGAGTCATAATTAAGTAGTATCACTCCTATTCCTAATATTTTTACTCTAGTCCCTTAGTGATATTCTTTATGTTATGATTATAGTGGTGATAGTAGCAGAGTAATGATTTAGATAAGAGAGTAGATGTTCCTTGCTGTGAAAATTATGGTGTGACATCTCGAGCAAAAGTTATAGGTGAAGAGGAAAGAGTGAGACCAACTCTCGTTATGTTAAATGGTTAGAAAAGGGATATATGGTGTAAGTCTTTGTGAAAGTGATGGAAGTTGCTGATTTTAGGTGTGTAAATCCTTAAAGGGTGTGTAGTAATGATAGACCAGAATGTTGTGGTTGATAGATATGCAGACCATTGTACTATATGGCTAGTACTCCTTGACTAGAACTTGAGGTTGTTTGATTATAGTGATAATATGGAGTAGTATTCTTGGAGGGATGTAGAGTATACAGTCCCGTAGCTTAGGCTAGCACGATTGCACTATGTGTAGCACCTTGTAACTCCAAGTCAGACTTGAACATGGAAGCACTGTGCAGTTAGACTTAGGGTCTTTTAGTTATGTATTTTGCAGGGGGAATTCCAATCTGGAAATGATGAAGTGTGTTGTCTATAATAGGAAGCATAGTTGAGAAGTGTCGCTAAATTTAAGAGCCATTAGCCGTATCATTTAAGGTGGGAAGTACTTCTATTACTGTGTCCAACAAAAACCTTATTTAATGTTATGTATCAATCTTAATCCATGCTTATGCTTTCCAAAAGTTCATGCCTTACATTATTATGATCATGTTCCGTAGCACTCACGTCTAATATCATGTCTATGCCAAGTCTTATGTAACTCATGATCCGTGCTTAACCGATTTGCTTGATGATCTTATGAAACATCTCTTACCGTAAATGAGTTAAAAGTAAAATCTTGATGTGAAGTTTCAGCTTTTATTGTTGTGCTTATGGAAATTCAGTAAGTCCCTAGCCATCATTCGAGGATAAATGATCCCAAGGGGGAGATATCGTAACATCCAAAAGTTCATGCATGTTTGTAGTGGGTTTTCTATGTGTTTAGGCTCATAAAATAAGGTCATTTGACCCTTAAGAAGGTTGGAAAACATTTGGAGTTAAGTTTTGGGTCGAAAAAAGAAGTCATGGACCAAAATAAGAGGTTGAACGCTGCGCGTAAGGACCTCAGCTTTGGGACTCACATTGTTGGAAACCTCCCAATTGGTCACTGTTAAGGCCGTACGATGGACCGTGTGAGGCACAACTGAGTACAACGCGATTGGCCTACGAGGCATACCTCCTTTCCAGTCAAAATTTTCTCCAGCTCTCTTTATTTTAAGGGCCTTTGGTCCTTTCCTTAGTTAAAACCACCCCTACCTATACAAAACATTCCCAAATCCATAAGGCACGAAATTATCAGTCAAAACTCATTCCACTCTTCCCCAAAACTGTTAAATAATAACACCTAGTGTTCAAGATTCAAAGGTCAGTCTCAAAGCTTTCTTAAAATTCTCTCCGTCAAAAGATATGTTGAACAACCCCCTTTTACGTAAATCTATAAATGATTGATTTTCTATTATTAAAGTATGTGTTTATATAAATTGCAAATGTTAGTTTTGAGAATGGTTTTCGAAAGATGAATTTACTTAAGCTTGCAACCCCTTTTCTATAAAATTGTTCTTAAATCACTATGTGAACTTGAGAATGGAGATTATTACTCGAATTATGAAATTCTCTTATAATGAACTTATATTGGGACATGTTGGTGTCACGAACTCATGTTATTTTTCTTACAATCACCTTTTGTTATTCTGAACTTGATTTTGGTGAAAGATGGAAATTACTACATCCCTTGGCTTTGTACAATGTTGATATTTAATGTGAAACCTTCAACCTTTAAGGGATATTCAAATGTATTTATTATAAGTCTTCAAAAATGGTGAGGCTAAAGATTTAATGAGTTTATGAATCGGTTATGGCATGATATATATAACTTGCAAGTCTTGGTATGACGATATCAATATAACGATTGCCCCAATGGAAGACTTATTATATGTCAAATGGTAAGTATTCATGAAAATGCAAGAATTGGGACTAAAGAGAATTATGTTGTTCACCGAGAAGGTGTAAGTCTTCGTGACCCAATGCCTGAAACCTATGTTTTACCGAATTAGGGATGGTTCTTTCCTTAACGGGACAATCTAATGATGTTTTCCTCTACAAGGATATTATGATGGCCAAATTACACACATCTCAATTTATGTGTCAAACATGGGTTACTTGATGTAGATGAAACTACTTAGTTCAGAATTAAAGCTAGCAAATGGTTATGTTCTATGCTCGAGTCACTTGTCCCATATTTTCCAAATTATAACTTATGTTCAGATTGTTATGACTAGCTTTATAAATTTGTTTGTCTCTTCCCCTGGGTTGTATACCAGTACTCATAGTACTGACCATCCCTGGATTGTACATCATTTTATGATGTAGGTTTGGAGGCATTTTCTCATGTTTCAGTGCAACAGTAGGATTTCCCAGGACAGCTTTAGCAAGTAGTGATCCCTCCATCTTCCGAAAGGCATATGATTTTCTTCTTATTAGACTTTGAATATTTTATTTAATGGTATCGTCAAAGTCATGTCTCGGCTTAGGATTTTGATTTATAAAGTAGAGGCTTCATAAATTGATATAGATGATGTCACGACGTCGTATTTTAGAGTTTGGATTTATTACTTCTATTTAAGTTGGATTTTCTTCTAATTGGGTCTATTTTTGCAAATATTAGTAAAGTGCTTATGATGATATGCTAAGAGGTCCTTTCGGAACTTCATTGGTTTGGGATGTCCGTTACGTCCATAGCCTAGTCCTAGGTCGTGGAAGAACCAGATTCTCATATAGCTGACTCTGTGAAATGAATCAGGTTTTTCAGGCATCATATCTGGTCCCTCAACAGTTTTGTCAAATCATCAAAACAAGGCATAGTACTTCAACGTCTATGCTTCATCAATTTCCCCCTTTTTAATGATGACAAACACCTAAATTAAGTTTCCCTTGAGGATCGGATTTGCCCAAAAATATCTGCACACATATGACTTCATGAACTAGTTCTAATTCCCTGTTGCAGTTCTACCAAAAACCAGTTAACCATGTACTCATGCATTTTTGGTACCGGGTCCCCGCATAAGTTTTATCAATCATAAAAACTATATATCCCATACACCAGTTCAACACTTCTATATCAGTTCCCCCTGTCACCATGTTCTTTATCAATACCAGGTCTGCTATTAGTTTGCCAATCATCAAAATAAAGATTGCATTATATTTCCCCCTTTTTCATAATGATAAACTATACATTCCATGTCACCAATCAATTCCTCAACACTTCTATGTTAGTTACTCTTGACACCATGATCTTCATCAATACCAAGTCTATTGTCAGTTTGTCGATCATCAAAATCAAGATTGCATCATATTTCCCCCTTTTTGATGACGACAAACTATACTTTCCATGTCACCAATCAATTCTTCAGCATTTCTCTGTCAGTTCTCCCTGACACTATGTCACCATGTGTTCCCTCTTTCACCAGTATCACTCTTATCTCATTAGGTCCTCTTGTACCTGTATCAGTTCCCCTCACTAGTTTCTCTTATCTCTATTATTCCCTATTTCACCAATATAATCCCCCTTTTTACATCATTAAAAAGAACAAATAGTAAACTAAGTAAAAGAGAGAATCAACACATATTAACACATAGCCACTGGGGCAACACTAACATGAGCAAAAAGAATAGAGAAGAAACAGAGATATAAGCAACAACTAGACATATGCATAATATTCTATTAATACCACAAAAATCATACATAAAAAGAGATAATTGTCAATTAGTCACATATGGTTTGAAATAAAGCTTAGGTAATGGATAGAGAATGGAAAAGACATTGGGAAGGAATACAAGATAAGGGTTGATTCAAGAGGAGCCAAACAGAGTTTTGAGCATCAAGTTCATAAGGGAATTGTCATCTTTATAAGCTTGGAGAAGCTTTTGGGTCAGGTCCCCAACTTTGGTTTTCAACTGAGAAACTTCAGGTTTGAGAAGTTCGTTTTCATAATAAAGAATCATCAGGGCACCTGGTCCCCTGTCGGACTTGGAGGAAGTTTGCTGCAAATGATAATAATTCAACGAATGGATCCAATCTTGATATTTAACTATCTCTACCAAATCATGCATACCAAGAAATTCAGTAAATTCAGGATCAAGCAGCCTACTGTGGACAACCTTTTGCTTTTTCAAAATTTCTTGTCTTTCTTCATGAGTGAACTCCTTTGCAAGCACTTTCTACTTTGATGACTCAGTAGGAGCACCAGATCCCTCATCAGCTGAAACATCAACATCCTTCTTTCTTTTGGATTCTGACTTCCTTTCTTTTTAATTTTTTTATAATGGGTTTCTTAGACTGGAAACCCAAATTCTTGTGAAGTAGTTTCATTATCAACACTAATGCCACCTATTCTAGTATCACCTCTTGCATTGATGTCATGCATTGAGCTACTAACTACTTGCTCATAGCCAAAATATTTGAAAAATTTCACTCTTTCCTCCATAAATTTCCCTCAAACAACTGCTCCCTAAAACATTTAGACATCACAATTTCATATTCTACCTCTTTTCTTTGTTTGGACATAGTAGAGGAACTAGGTTCCCGAATGTGTCACTATCCTGCACGACATTTACTTCATCCCTATCTTGTACATTCTTAGCTCCACTAGACTTTGTTGAGAGACCTGACCCTGATCTTGAATCTTATGATTTTCATCAGAACCTTTGCTCAAAGTAGTATCACTGGACAAATTTAAAGAGGGTCTGAAATTCTTAGAAGGTGGCTCAGTAAGAAGAGTGAGGTTTGGGAGTAGAGAGTTTAGAAGGAACTGTCAAACTAAGGATTTTGAGGAATTTTTGATTGTTCTTTAGAAAGTAGTTAAAATAAAGGAATGGTTAAGATTATACCTTTAAGAAGAGAAGAATCAACGTGTAATGTCAAGGAAAGGAGATGACAATTGCATTTCAAATGACATGAAAACGTTACATAAGATTGGGAAAGAAAAAATCTATGTGGCTTTTTGTCACGACCTGAGACTACCCCCTAGTCGTAACACGGTGCTTAGAGTCACAAGGGACCCCAAGCTAACCCATGGCCTGACATGACACTAAGAATACTATATAAAACTAGATAATACTGTGCGGAAGCTAAAGTCTGAATGATATAATAATAAAAAAACCAAATGTCAATGTTTGAATCAAAATGGAAATCACCTAAAATAACATAAAACTGAACATCTATTATCTGTCTGAACGCCTCTACTAAGTTGAGTTGCTCGGATAATCCCCCCAGTTAACTCTAACTATTTGAAAACTGAATGACTGAATAAAGAAAGTAAATATAAGTCTTATCCTCAAAATATGAAGACTCACCAAACTCTGTTACTGAGATGATAGGAGATCGTGCTAACCGCGAGCTGGATGCTGACCGTCTAAACCTATATTATAAAATAATATAGTGCAAAAGAAAGTATGCTATCAGTACTTTGAATATACCTAGCATGAGAGGATAAACTGAACATGGAACTGAGGCATGTAAACTGATGCAATGATCAAGTAAATAAACATGTAACTGAACAATAATATGCTGACTAAGTTGAATCCAAGGTCCTGCAATATCTGAGCCTAAACTGTGGGAGCTACTGTTAACCGACATACCTCATCTAAGCTAAACATGGCCCAACCTGTAACCCCAGCTGTAAGGGTGCTTTGTACCTTGCAAAGGGTACGAACATTAACTGACGTGGATCCACTAAACTTATGTGTAAAAATACTAAGGTGTCAAGCCTAGACTGATGGGTGACCCTTTAGAACCTATGGTGGAACCGTAGTTCTGGGACATAAGGACTCCTACCAAAGGTCTCAGCCTAGCTGATGGGTGAGCCTTCATCCCTGAGTCTACTTGGTGCTAAGTACTACTCCCAGCTGAGTATAAACTAATCTACTAAATAACTCAATAATACTGATTTTCTGAGACTGAAAGCTAAGTACTTTATCTTAAATCATATTATATCATATGAACCTGAAGGACTGAGTGTTCAACTAACAATGTATGAGATCCTAAGTCATCAGGTATTTATAACCCGCCATCTCTGAAGAATGCAACTACTCATGATAATTCTATAATCTGAATAGAATGTGAAATTTCTTAACACAAGTACAATTCTGATCTTAGCTTGAATTTTTGGGGTGCTACAATTTTCAAGATAATTTTAAAGCTTTTATGAGTGCAATTAGTGGCACTAACCTGTAAAGAGAAACCTGGTCCTCTTTTTGAACTTTTGAGTACGTACTTTGAGCTGTCTAGATGATCTTCACTTTTGTTTTCTCCTTTCTTTCCATACGTGCATACCTATAATGGTATAGAGCTATATTAGACATAGTCAATAAACCTTTACCTGGACACCTGTAGTCTAATCATAACTAGTAGAGATAGATTTTAATGAAAGGGGGATGCGATCATGTTTATCAATCCAAGATTAAAATGATTCTTTTCAAACTATTCCCTGCTCAGCACTTTTGTGAAACTGTCAGATATTTGGTCTGCCTACCTGGTCCTCCCTGAGATCCTAGAAGATCTATAGAAATGAGTCATTAGCCACGTTCTCTATCTATCTACCAAGTACCCAACATAGTTACATAGTCAACTAAATCAGAATTGTCCCTATACTAAACATGATATTAAGAATCAAGTTAGATGAACAACAATACTACAAGGAATATGACTTGACTTGATGCTCAAGGATGGTTGTATGTAGTGTATTTCTGAGCGGGTACCTGAAGGAAGAAGTGTGTGTCAAGCAACCTCTTGGTTCTGAAAATTTGATTATCCCCACCATGTGTTCAAATAGGATAAAGTTTTGTGTGGGTTGAATCAATCTCCAAGGGACCTAGTTCTCTAGTAAATGAAATAACGTATCGAGGAATCATTGGATCTTTGCACTTCTTGATGTCTAGAAGATTCCTTGTAGTATTGTTGTTCATCTAACTTGATTCTTAACATCTACCTGGTCCTTTTGATAGTTTTGTCAGAGGGTCTAGGAACCAAATAATAGACCTTGTTCCTCTCAAACTAATAAAATTCTTCTTGCATAGCTTTAACCAGGTTTTGATCTTTTAAAACTTCTGTAAACGTTCTTGGACTCAATATGATATATGAAAGCTAAGAAAGCAATCATGTATCTAGACTGGGACCTGATCTGCATATCTAGTCCCTCAGCCAACTAGTCTTCAGGTAATGGATAAGGAGTATGGACTTCTAGATTTTCCCATTGATTTTCAGCACTTGAGGTACCTTGATTTTTATCTGGTCCTGTTGGGCCAGTTTTTATTTCTTCATCGTTGTCTACCGTAAGTTGATCAGTTGTGTTCCCATCATCAAGTTCATCTCTTTGAATCTGTAGAAACTCTTCAAGCTCAGTATCATTCAAGCCCTTTTTGTTGCTTAGATAATCAGACTCATCGAGAAGCTTTTATAGGACATACATTCTAATAAAGGCTATTTTCACCACCAGAGTTGCACTGCCGGTTATTTGAATTTAATACATTCTTACTTTAGGGTTTGTTAAAGTCTATTGACTTCTGATAACCATGACCTTCACCAGCATTAGACCTCATATTGACTAAATAGGCTAAAATCTCTGAAGAGGCAGTCCAGTAAAGAGATTTGTCAAGATTAGTTTTGACCTTTACTAGGCCCCTTTCAAGAGATGCTATTAGCTACAGTCTGGATTTATTCAATTTAGCTTCAAGTTCAAACTGAAGAACACTACCTTGTTCCTTTTCTTTAGGACCAGTTTGTGATAGCACCTTCAGTTTACCATTTAGATCATCATTTTTGGAGAGTGGAAGACTAACTTTTTCTTTCAATTCAGCAATTTGGACCAACAGACCTGATTTTGCAACTTAAAAATCACAAAGACCATTACTCAAGAACTCCTTTTCTTTAGTAAGATCATAAAGTTCATCAACCAACACATTTGTTAGGGACCTTAATTCCTTCCTGGAATAATTTCTAAAGTTTTGTTTGATATATCAAGAAGATTTACTTCATCTTTATCTTCAACATATGAGGAAGCCATGAGAGAAAATAGAGAATCAAAAGTTGAAGATTCATCCTCAACCACCATCATAGAAGTATCCTATGTTGTTCCTTCACATTTAAATTCACTTGAGGAGTCTCCCCACACAACTAGGGCTTGTTTGACAACTTTGTCTGCAACTGTTCTTTGTTTGAACTTATCGGGGACCTGGTTCTTATTGCATGTATTATCAGAATTGTTCATGATATAATCAAGCTTATGGAGAGGACAATCCTTGATGTAGTGACCAGGCTTTTTATATTTGTGACAACTATCATCTCCACTTTGGTAGCTGCTTGTATTTCTCTTTTTTGGGAATTCACCATTTCGTCTAACTATTTTTTAGAATCTTCTAGCAGTGGACTGCCTTTCTTTGAGATTTGGTGGATCAACCACCTTAGCAGCATCTCTCCTAGGTGTTAACCTTTTAGGAGGAACTTACTCTGATACCAATTGAAGGTTTCTTATGAATCCACCACCAGTCAAGGGACCAGGTCCTTGACTGAATAATACTGCTAACAGAACGACCAAACTATGGGAACAATAGAATGCAAATAGTAACAGCTAAAAGTAGTAAACAAAATAAGATATTTACGTGGAAATCTCTTTCCTCAAAGGAGTAAAACCACGACCTACCTCGTAGGATTTTCACCAATAACTTCACTAAAACAAGAACAACATTTGATTACAACCTCTTGTAATCCTAAGGTTAACCTCTTAACCCCCTTTCCCTTATAATAGATCTATCCCAAGCCTCACGATAATAACTCTATTGTAGTCTACTACATCAACTAACTCTAGCTGACAATAACACGGCTAACTTTATCCAAATCTATCAACTAACTCTAGTTGATACAAAACACGGCTAACTATAGCCTACCCTATCAGCTAACTCTAACTAATACTATTGGTTACAAAGGAGAAAAATTAAAATAACCAACACCTACACAATGCTTCTCTTAATGAGGAGTAGGTTTATAATAAAGTGCAAAAGCAAAGACTCAAACACAAAAACTAAAGACATCTTCAGTTATCACCAGTAGGTCCCTTGGTGGATGAATCTTTGATTGATAAAAATGTGGCGGCTTTTTACAGAGAGAAATATCAATTTTTAGGATTTGCAAAAGCTAGGTTTTCATCCCTCATAGTGGTGTATATATATGGAGCATGTAGGAGGGAAAACCTTGAGTGTTTGTTATTAGTTAAGAGGAAGGGACCGTAATACTGCAAGTTGTCACAATTAGCAGCACCTTTTACAGCGGTAGACAACTGCCAGAGTTGACTTGTACGGATTGGCCTGGTGCGCGTACCTGGTCCATATGAAATAAGATCCCTCTTAGAGATAGTTCCTCTTGAATAAGCACACACACCCACCCCCCACCCCGAATATATCATATCAATCATGCAACTTGTTCCCCCTGAGATCGGCCTGGTGCATGTACCTGGTCCTTCATCTGGTCTCTCAGTAGGTTTGTCAAATCATCAAAATAAAACATAGTACCGTAGTAACTATGAATCATCACAACTCATCACCCTGATCTCCAACTAGCTTTCTGGAATGCACTCCTAGACAGGAAAGGGCAGGTTCGAGCCTAGCTCATGAAAAGGCCTTTGCTATTAAAGAAGAATTAGCTTTCTCTATCTCCGCAACTCTAATTGCAACATGATCTGGGGAAGCTGTACAGTAAGGAAAGATCGTATCCGCATAGAGAAGCTAGGGCTAGAGCAACAATCTTATTACTTCCGGCTGACTAAAAGGGAGAATAAGACTCTTTATTTGCCTTGGTTTGCAAAATACCCCCCAAAATACAAAGAAGAGTAAGAATACAGTTTCTAACAAGTATAAATCTCTAGATTCAGCGAATGGAGCAAGAGCAGGTTTATCAGTTGGAAGTCATGTCCCCGGCTAGCAGAGAAATGGAATTATCCTTGCGACTTCTTCCCTAGATTCATTCCTTCTTTAAGGGAAGTTCTCATTAGAGGATTCTTATCCAGCTCTTAATCAGTGAAAGAGGAAGTACAAGAGGTCTCACCCGGTGGACCAGTAAACACTTTACCTACACGACAGTCAAATGAACATTATACTGAGTCATTGGAAATCGAAGTAAGGGAATTGGAAGCTTTCAAAAGGGCGGTGCCCTAGCTATATTTCACTCCCAAGTATAAATTTTTCATCAAAAAGATAGAAAATGATGTAACCCAAGCTATTACACCTTTCGGCAGCCAATGGCTCTAACACACTTAGCCCGATTTAGCCATTGTAAATAGTTGATAAAGTAAATGCTGAAGTAGATAATGCAAAATATTCACAACTAATGCATTCCAGGAAAATGTTTACATGAATAATAGACAATATATATAAATATGCTAGACTATAATTATAGAAGTACCTCTCGGAGCGTGAACAAAAATATTATTGACAATATCTTATTTAGTCATGAATTATTCAAACGCTATTCTAGGAAGTGAATATCCCCCGGTTGTGTTCTAAAGTGAATCTTAGGAAAGAATATGATACCCTGAAATGGAAATTTCTCAGGAAAATGTTGACTGACTTAGATTTTCCATTCAAGTTTGTGAGCTGAATAATGAATTGTTTCACTACTATCACTACACCTTTCTAGGGTAAGAGAGGTATAAGGCAGGGTCTTCTATATTCATATCTCTTTGTTATTGCAATGGAGTACTTAGGAAGAGAATTAGGCTAACTACATAAAAATAAAAGCTTCAACTTTCATCCTAGATGCAGAAAACTAGGCAGTACTCACATTTTCTTTGAAGATGATTTGCTAATGTATTGTAGAGCAGATATGGTGTCAAAAAGGTTGCTACACGAGGCCTTTCAAATATTTTTGAAGCATATGCCCTTCAGGACGATGTTGATAAAAGTGTGTTTTAGCTGGATATTCTTGAGAGTTTGGGCTTCACTGAAGGTACACTCCTATTTAGATACTGTGGGTTCCTTTGGATTCAAAGAAACTGGTCATCCATCAATATCTTCCCCTTATTGAGAAAATTATAGCTAAAATAACATGTTGGTCAGCAAAACTTCTCTCCTATGTTGGGAGAGAACAATTGATCAAGTCAATATTTTATTGGAATTCAAATATACTGCACACAAATTTTCCTATTTCCCAAAAAGTCTGAGTTAATTGGAACAGTGTATAGAACTTTTTTTTTTGGGACAGGTTTTGTGTTAGTATCTTGGGAGAAAGTGTGTTTACCAAAGATTGCAGGAGGTCTAAATATTTTGATCTATAAATAAAGAACAAAACAGCGATACAGAAGTTACGGGATGTACCTAAAAAAAATTGTTTATGAATTCAATGGATTCATCACTAGTGCTACATAAAGAAGAATGACTAATTAGAGACCTTTCCTACACTCAAGGCTGCTTCTTGGGTTGTACGGATGATTTTCGATATCGAGGGCTTCTTATGCAGCATCAATAATTTCGTCATGGAAACTTAACTAGCAGACTACTTGTTGTTCAACTAGGAAGTGGCTTCTCAATTTAGAAGAAGTATACTAAATTTATGCCACATTACCCCAAAGTAGATTGGAAGAGGCTTACACTGCAAGCCAGTATTCATCCGAGATATATTTCACTTTTTGGTTAGCTCTACGAAAAAGGCTAGCCACAATGAAAAGGCTTCAGAAGTTTGGCCTTCAAGTTCCTCTAGAATGTGCAGGGCTGGCAATAGAGACTTTTGGATATCCATTGAAGACTTTTGGACATCCATTTTTTTATTGCATGCAGGTTTACACATCATTTATGGGCCAAACTTTGCACATGAATGGGATACAAAAGGAAAATTGGAGATTGGAGAGATGAAAAGCAATGGGCATGCCCGCAAGATAAGAATAAATCAGGAATTAGAGCTATTGCTAGTTGTGTTTTTGCCATAGTGACACTGCTTTAATATAAAGTAAGATTTCAAAACTCTAGACTTGATGTTGATCACATCTGTACGAAAATTGTGCTACATCAACATATCAGACGTGGACAGCTAATCAAGTGGAAGCAAGCATTACATCATCTAAATTGATTTCCTTAGTTGTATGCTTAGATTCCTTGGGGAATTTTTATGTTGTATTCTGTTTTTCCCTTTCTTAGTTCTGGTAGATAGATGGAAACTGGAGTTATGCCCTTCGGTTAGTTTTAGATTGAACAGGATAGGATTAGTCTTTTGGTACCCTTTTCTAATGGAGTGGATAGTGTTGTTTAACTATTGTTTAACCAAAAAAAAATGCGCCAAAGTCATTAGATTTGTCGAATCCATAATTGAAATGCTAGTTCCGCCCTTGTTGATTCAACTTTCAATAGACAGTTCAATCTACTATTGATTTTCATGTGATTTGATAGTATAACATTATTTGTACTATGAGGGAAAAAATCTTTGAACTATGATCAGTAAGTTGATCTCAGCACGCATAATATTAGCACTCATCAAATATTTAAACCACACCTATGAACTACGATTTCATACACAAACTTACTCCGACTACTTCATTACTTAGGAAAGAGAAAAACAGAGGGAAAAAAAAAGATATATGCCAATCACTTCACAATGACTAGTTGCTGCTAGGGTTCAATACTAATTTCTTCCTTCATCCTCTTTATGAATTCTTCATATTTTTCGTTTAACACTTCCTTACTCAACTTATTCAATGCCTCATCATTTTCTTCTTCTTCTGAGCAAAGTGCATTTATCTTGAACTCCATTTCATTATCTTTATTCAAAATTGCACCTTCTCTTGCCTCTTGCTCATCTTTGAAGACTACCAAAATTGAGTACTGCTGTTCTTGATCTTCTTCAGTAATCCATTTTTTGCTACATTTTCTAGTTCCTCGTCCTTTGGTTCGTGCAAATCTTCAATGACTGAAGTCTTTGCAAGTAATACTAGTATTCCATTGCAAATGAGAAATATGTAGTGTTTATTATCCACTACAAGTTGAAAGGGAATTGCAGAGAGATAAAACTCCAAAGAATAGATATTGAAGAAGGAAAAGAGGAGAGAAAACAAAGAAACATTGACTATGTTAAGTCAAAAGATAATGTGTCGGATTCGCTAACAAAAGGCCTAACTAGAGAGGCGGTTGATAAATCATCAAAGGGAATGGGTTTAAGGCCTCGGACAAGTCATCACGGTGGTAACTCTACCTAGCAGACTGGAGATCCCAAGAGTTAGGTTCAAAGAGATCAAACAAAGTCGTGACTGACAGTCCAACATTGTCAAACTAAACTCAACCTATTCTTATGATATAGACAATGTTCAGAAAACAAAGATAGAGCTTAAGATGTGAAGCCTTTAATGATTACCTAAGTTTGGCTGGTATGACCAAATAGTTTTATCTATTGGACTTAATATTCAGGAATCACCTATGTGAGTGTAAAGTGTAAGCCGCTTCAAGGAGAATATAACGTAAGGCCAATTCTCTACGCACTCATGAAACCAGGACGTGTTCATGGATGAAACGAACAAAACAATGAGAACCAAGAACGGTTAAGGGTTAGTTGTGTGACATACATTGTCTAGGTATACATAAAAGCTCGACGGTTCAAAGATATCAAATCTACCGATTGACCGAGGATACCCGATGTATGTTCACTATGGAAAGTTCAAAGGGAAACCTACTTATCCAGATGCAACTGATTCTTATTTGTAGATCACACATGTTTTTCTAAAATGAAATAGCCATTCCCCATTCATGTGGGGGATTGTTGGGTTTTGGTAAAAGTTGAATGGAAAATGGTGGAACAAAATGGGAACAAAGGGAGGTGAATAGTCACTTTATAGAAGGGAAAAATAGTTTCTCCCTCATTGGTGGGAGAAAGAAATCATTTGTCCTTTATATTAAGAAGTACTCCTTTGAAGGGATAGTGAGCCAAGAACAAACCAAGCCTCGCGCCGTCGTCGTCGTCGCTCGCTCGGCTCGACTTCGGCTTTGGCTTTGGCTTTGGCTTCGGCTTCGACTTTGGCTTTGGCTTTGGCTTTGGAAAATGATCGATCGAGAGACTATCTTTTTGGACAAATTTTGTTTTTCCAGAAAAAATTTTGTCTGAAATTTTCCTCCAAATGCAATGTTCCAATGAAATGTTTTGCAACGTTTGTGACTGTTCAAGAAACAGTGCATCATTCCAGAATAATGCAACCATTCCAAAAACATGCAACGTTCCAGAAATGATGCATCAGTTCCAAAACAAATGCGATGTTTCAGAAACAGTGCTTCGAAATAGTGCAACTTTTCGAAGCAGTGCATCCTTTCGAAACAGTGCGTAGTTGGCTATAAATACCTGTGTTTTCCTTCATCAGGTATTCAGAATATTTTTTTCAAGCAAAATGAATTCTGTAAACTCTCTTCTTCTACAACATAAAACAGTCAGTGTGTGTGACTACTCCTTTCTTGAGTTCGACGAAGTTCTACAATTTTCATTGCCGATATTGTAGAATAGTGTTCTATTTTATCTTGGGAAGAATTAATCCATACCTCGGGCAATAGTGAGGGGATTAGATTCTTTAAGGAGACACAGTATAACTGTGGACTTAGAACAAACAAAACTGTGTGCTTAGTGTGTCAACATTTTGCAGAAAATCTAGAAAACAACAAGCTTAAAGAATCTAACCGAAATGGCAGAACCTGTTGATACTGTAATGACTTCTGCTTCTGTGCAAACAAATACAGCTTCTTCAAATCGTGTTGTTCCTGCACTGACAGCAACTGAAAAACCCAAAAAAATTTTCGGTACTGACTTTAAGAGGTGGCAACAGAAAATGTTGTTCTATCTAACCACTCTCAGTTTGCAGAAATTTATTTCTGACAAAGTTCCAACCTTCCCGGATGACACTCCGGAAAAGGACCGTTTCATAATAATGGAAGCATGGAATCATTCTGATTTTTTGTGCAAAAATTACATTCTGAATGGGTTGGAAGATAGCTTGTATAATGTCTATAGCATATGCAAAACATCTAAAGAATTATGGGACGCATTAGACAAGAAATACAAGACTGAAGATGCTGGACTGAAGAAATTTGTGGTGGCCAAATTTCTGGAATATAAAATGGTTGACAGTAAAACTGTCATGTCTCAAGTCCAAGAATTGCAAGTAATAATCTATGATTTACTTGCTGAAGGAATGGATGTAAATGAAGCATTTCAAGTGGTAGCTTTTATTGAAAAATTGCCTCCTTTGTGGAAGGATTTTAAGAACTACTTGAAACATAAACGAAAGGAAATGAAGTTGGAGGACTTGATTGTTCGTTTGCATATTGAAGAAGACAACAAAGCTGCTGAAAAGAAAGCCACTTCAAAGTCTTTAATTCCGGGAGCAAATCATGTTGAAACTCCTCCAAAGAACAAGAAAAGGAAAAAGTCCAATGAAGAGAAGAATGAACCAAGCAAGAAGAGGTTCAAAGAAAATTGCTACAACTGTGGCAAGTATGGTCATATGGCTTCGGAGTGTCGTGCTCCTAAGAAGGACAAGGACAAGAAAAAGAAAGACCAAGCGAACCTGAATGAGGACATGGACTTTTTGTGTGCAATGTTGTCCGAGTGCAACTTGGTTGGAAATCCCAAAGAATGGTGGATGGATTCGGGTGCTACCCGACATGTTTGTTCAAATAGGGAGTTGTTCTCTTCCTATACTGTGGCTGGACAAGGCAAGACTATTTGTATGGCAAACTCTGCAACCGCAAAGATTGAAGGAACTGGAAAGGTTGGCTTGAAAATGACTTCGGGAAAAATAGTGACGCTTAACAACGTTCTTCATGTTCCTGAAATGCGCAAGAATTTGGTCTCGACTTCACTTCTGGTCAAGAATGGTTTTAAGTGTGTATTTGTGTCTGATAAGATTGTACTTAGCAAATCTGATATATTTGTAGGAAAGGGTTACCTCGCTAAGGGCCTTTTCAAGCTAAATGTAATGGCTGTTGATATCAATAAAAGTACTTCTTCTTCTTACTTGCTTGAGTCCAATAATTTGTGGCTTGCACGTTTAGGACATGTTAATTATAAAACATTGCGAAATTGGAAATATTACCTAAGTTTGGAAGTAATAATATGAAGTGTCAAGTATGTGTGGAATCTAAGTATGCTAAGCATCCGTATAAGTCAATTGAAAGGAATTCAAATCCCTTAGACTTAATCCACACAGATATTTGTGACATGAAGTCAACACCATCACGTGGTGGTAAAAGATACTTTATAACTTTCATTGATGATAGCACTCGATATTGCTATGTTTATCTGCTTAACAGCAAACATGAGACAATTAATGCATTCAAACAATACAAGAATGAAGTTGAGACACAACTTGATAAGAAAATCAAAATGATCAGAAGTGATAGGGGCGGCGAATACGAATCTCCTTTTGAAGAAATATGTTTGAAATATGGCATTATTCATCAAACAACTGCCCCATACTCTCCACAATCCAATGGAATTGCAGAAAGAAAGAATAGAACATTAAAGGAGATGATGAATGCCTTGTTGATAAGTTCTGGTTTACCGCAGAACTTGTGGGGGAAGCTATTTTAACGGCGAATCGAATACTCAATCGAATAACCCATAGCAAAACAAAGTCAATTCCATATGAGAAGTGGAAAGAAAGGAAACCCACCTTGAAATATTTCAAAGTGTGGGGGTGTTTGGCAAAAGTCCAAGTTCCTAAACCCAAAAGGGTTAAAATAGGACCAAAAACAATTGACTGTGTATTCATTGGATATGCAACCAATAGCAAGGCGTATTGATTTCTGGTTCACAAATCAGACAATCCTGACATTCATGTAAATACGGTAATCGAATCAGACAATGCTGAATTTTTTGAAAATGTTTACCCGTATAAGAATGAATGTGAGTCGTCTAGTGAAAAATCTAAACGACCTCGGGAAGAAGAAAAGGAAAGTACGCCTAATGAAGAAAGTGTAAGGCGCAGCAAACGTCAAAAGACATCAACTTCCTTTGGTCCCGATTTCTTGACATTCTTAGTAGAGAATGAGCCTCAAATGTTTAAGGAAACTATGTCTTCTTCGGAAGCACAATATTGGAAAGAGGCAATCAATAGTGAAATAGAATCCATATTGAATAATCATACGTGGGAATTAGTTGATCTTCCTCCAGGAAACAAACCATTGGGTTCTAAATGGATCTTCAAAAGAAAAATGAAAGATGATGGCACTATTGATAAATATAAGGCAAGACTAGTTGTCAAGGGGTTCAGACAACGAGAAGGTCTTGATTATTTCAACACATACTCGCCGGTAACAAGAATTACGTCAATTCGAGTATTGATAGCGTTAGCCGCCGTGTATGGTCTTCCAATTCATCAAATGGATGTGAAGACAGCCTTCTTAAATGGAGAATTGGAGGAAGAGATCTACATGGATCAACCCGAAGGGTTTGTAGTTCCAGGAAAAGAAAAGAAGGTATGTAGACTGGTTAAGTCACTTTATGGACTAAAACAAGCGCCCAAACAATGGCATGCGAAATTTGACCAAACAATGTTGGCAAATGGATTTAAAATAAATGAGTGTGATAAATGTGTTTACATAAAGAACACTCAAAATCACGTTGTCATTGTTTGCTTGTATGTTGATGATATGTTGATAATGAGTAAAGACATTTCTGACATAAATGCTACTAAGCGTATGCTTGCTAGCAAATTTGATATTAAAGACTTAGGAGTTGCAGATCTGATTTTAGGAATTAAAATTCACAGAACTCCTCAAGGTCTAGCTTTGTCTCAGACTCACTATATCAACATGGTATTGGAGAAATTCAAGTATCTGGACTTCAAAGTCGCAAAGACTCCAATTGATGTAAATCTTGCTCTTACAAAGAACAAGGGTCAAAGCAAGTCCCAAGTGGACTATGCTCGAGTGTTAGGAAGTTTGATGTACATAATGAATTGTACAAGACCTGATATAGCTTGCGCCATAAGTAAACTGAGTCGGTACACGAGTAATCCCGATCAAACTTATTGGATGGCCATGAAGCGAGTGTTGGGTTATTTAAAATACACTCAAGAATATGCATTGCACTACAATAAATATCCTGCGGTGGTTGAAGGATATAGTAATGCAAATTGGATCACCGGATCATCTGAAATAAAATCCACAAGTGGATATGTGTTCACCATTGGTGGAGGAGCAGTGTCTTGGAAATCTTCCAAACAGACGTGTATAGCTCGCTCTACAATGGAATCTGAGTTTATAGATCTGGATAAGGCCGGTGAAGAAGCAGAATGGCTAAGGAATTTTCTAGAAGATATTCCTTTATGGCCAAATCCAGTTGCTCCTATATGTATACATTGTGACAGTCAATCGGCAATAGGATGAGCTGGAAATGTTATGTATAATGGAAAGTCTCGTCACATGCGACGAAGACACAACACCGCTAGATAATTACTCTCTAGTGGAATTATCACAATTGACTATGTTAAGTCAAAAGATAATGTGTCGGATTCGCTAACAAAAGGCCTAACTAGAGAGGCGGTTGATAAATCATCAAAGGGAATGGGTTTAAGGCCTCGGACAAGTCATCACGGTGGTAACTCTACCTAGCAGACTGGAGATCCCAAGAGCTAGGTTCAAAGAGATCAAACAAAGTCGTGACTGACAGTCCAACATTGTCAAACTAAACTCAACCTATTCTCATGATGTAGACAATGTTCAGAAAACAAGGATAGAGCTTAAGATGTGAAGCCTTTAATGATTACCTAAGTTTGGCTGGTATGACCAAATAGTTTTGTCTATTGGACTTAACGTTTAGGAATCACCTATGTGAGTGTAAAGTGTAAGCCGCTTCAAGGAGAATATAACGTAAGGCCAATTCTCTACGCACTCATGAAACCAGGACGTGTTCATGGCTGAAACGAACAAAACAATGAGAACCAAGAACGGTTAAGGGTTAGTTGTGTGACATACATTGTCTAGGTTTACATAAAAGCTCGACGGTTCAAAGATATCAAATCTACCGATTGACCGAGGATACCCGATGTATGTTCACGATGGAAAGTTCAAAGGTATACCTACTTATCCAGATGCAACTGATTCTTATTTGTACATCACACATGTTTTTCTAAAATGAAATAGCCATTCCCCATTCATGTGGGGGATTGTTGGGTTTTAGTGAAAGTTGAATGGAAAATGGTGGAACAAAATGGGAACAAAGGGAGGTGAATAGTCACTTTATAGAAGGGAAAAATAGTTTCTCCCTCATTGGTGGGAGAAAGAAATCATTTGTCCTTTATATTAAGAAGTACTCCTTTGAAGGGATAGTGAGCCAAGAAGAAACCAAGCCTTGCGTCGTCGTCGTCGTCGCTCGCTCGGCTCGGCTTCGGCTTCGGCTTGGCTTTGGATTTGGAAAATGATCGATCGAGAGACTATCTTTTTGGACAATTTTTTTTTTCCAGAAAAAATTTTGTCTGAAATTTTCCTCCAAATGCAATGTTCCAACGAAATGTTTTGCAACGTTTGTGACTGTTCAAGAAACAGTGCATCGTTCTAGAACAATGCAACCATTCCAAAAACATGCAACGTTCCAGAAATGATGAATCAGTTCCAGAACAAATGCGATGTTTCAGAAACAGTGCTTCGAAACAGTGCAACTTTTCGAAGCAGTGCATCCTTTCGAAACAGTGCGTAGTTGGCTATAAATACCTGTGTTTTCCTTCATCAGGTATTCAGAATATTTTTTTCAAGCAAAACGAAATTCTGTAAACTCTCTTCTTCTACAACATAAAACAGTCAGTGTGTGTGACTACTCCTTTCTTGAGTTCGACGAAGTTCTACAATTTTCATTGTCGATATTGTAGAATAGTGTTCTATTTTATCCTGGGAAGAATTAATCCATACCTCGGGCAATAGTGAGGGGATTAGATTCTTTAAGGAGACACAGTATAACTGTGGACTTAGAACAAACAAAACTGTGTGCTTTGTGTGTCAACATTCTGCAGAAATCTAGAAAACAACAGTGTATCCTTTGAAGTGTGATTTTTCAAGGGCTTTTTGTACCAAAGAATTAGAATGACACTCTTTTTATAGGCATTTGAAACATATATACTACTAGTACTTAGTAGGTACAAATACCTATACTACTAGTACTTAGTTGGTATGTAGTTGGTGTTTTGACAAAAATAGGATTGGAACATATGATCCAATCAATAGCAACCTATGTGCAAATTTTAGGTAAATCTAGGACTAAGTTCTTTGGATTTAACTGAATTTAATTTCTTTAAATTCCATGTATACATATACTCCCTCCGTCCTAAGTTATATGATATTTTTTGAATTTCGACAGTCAAACAAGTTTTTTCTTGATTGCGATCTTTTCATGTCCCTTAGATATTTTACATTATATAAATTATTGTGACTTATAGTACTTCTTACTAGTTTCCAAATATGCACATTTCATTTAAAAAATCTGAATTCATAATCAAAATTTGAAAAGTGCTAAATAAAATAAAGAAAGAGGGAGTATTAATCGCACTCTCTATGAACCAAATGAGTTAGATAATGTATTTGCCTCATGCCCAAATGGACCATCCAACTACCCAGGGGGTGTGATATATGATGAATTAATTAGGTAGTCATATACGTGGTGAGGAAAGAGGGATATGGATTATATTCCTCCATTCACTCAATGCATTCCTTACGTAGATTTGAATTTATGCTCATGTCCCACAAATATCAATGTGAGCATTGATAATTTGAAAGAGAAAGAGAGAGTTTTGCTTTTGTTTTATGGCCGAGGTTCGAGTTATTTGATAAGTTCTTTTGCCTGCATGATTGAACATCCTAATGTGTCGACTCAGCTAACTATGAAATGAGAGACACCACCCGAATAATGTAAACTTAACTTTTGAAAAAAGAATAAGGAAAGAAAAGAGTACTCCAATATATTAAATAGGCAAATACCTCAGTTAATTTACTTGGATGTATTATATATAGCTAGAGACTATCATTTATGTTAATATTGGAAAGAACTTGTTTTGTGTTGTTCTTGGATAATTATGTTTGGTGTTTGCTAGATATTACTATGAGTATCCTTTACTTTATTGAGTTTGATTGTTGATACTATTAACCGATAGGGTCTTTACCAAACCAAGTGGACTCTCAACAAATATAAGAAAGGTAAACGGAAACGGTTAGATTTACCTTTGTACTCTCATAAATAAGTTATATTTCTTTTTCATTATATTTTTTGATATATTTTTCCTTGTCATCTAACTTTCGGGCCATAATTACTCCTCTTCAGTTAAATGCAATGTCTCCATACCTAAATGTTTCTATATGTGTCACGCCCCAGATCGGAAGGGGTGGACAAGGGTCCATATGAACACTTACTATGCAAATGACCTGCATTAAGCTGATGAGCCACTATTCATAAGACAATTACAAGAATGGTACATAAGTAGCACTGGCCAAATGGCCGCACTAATAAAGTATACGACTGGAATTATGATTACATACGATAACTTTACATTATCTACAAAGCCTCTAATAGAATTTGTTACTATACAACAACAAATGATTGGGACAAGACCCGACATACCCAAGCTATAACTATAAATGACTTAAAGAGTGTTAGACATCTATTAGCCCCAGATGATTGAAGAGCTCACCAACTGTTCTGCTGAATCGAAACGAGCGCCTAACATAGAAGTCTGCTATCTGGTGTACCTGATCCTGTATATACAAAGATGTGGTACCCCCAAATGTAGGGACGTCAATACATATACAATATGTACTAGTACGTAAAGCAGACTGAATAACACGTAGACGCATAAGGACGCTCAATGAATTGAATAACAACATGAGCAACTATGGACAGTTGAATACTAGAAACTCCTGAAACAATAACTTATGAGCGTACAAGTGACTGAAGCACAATGTAAATTATCCTATGCATTTGCCTTATTAACTCATCATGTAACGTCTTGTGAGTAATTCTTCATTATAAAGTGCCTAGTGATTTGCCTAGGTGATGTCCTATGCCTACTTTTGATTCAAATAATCATATGATTGCCTACCGAAGGTGATCTATGTCAAGTGTAAGGCATATGTTGCTCAAATACCTATTGCTATGATTTTATACATATAACTGTAATCGCGGTCTTATACGGGGTACGCCCCCATGGGCTCAATATGAGGGTCTGCCCGCAAGACATATGTGTCGTATATCGGCTCGAGTCAGGGGAACCAGTACATGACATTCCAACTGAATCCAAATACAAATGATGCTACAAGAGCGGGTACGCCGCAATGTTTGGGCTCACTATAATTGTCTGGTCTCAATCCTGTGCACAGAATTACGCCGAGCATGTGTGCCAAGTAAAACCTAATACCCTCCCTTGATAATGGCAAGATTTTACCATCTAATGCCTTATAGGCCTATACAAGTATATTAGGATAAATACTATTTATCCATTCAAGTAGCGCTTTTGATATACAACTAACTTCTTTAATAGCATCGAGCTATTTAAACGCTAGTTCTTCATATCATCACATGACTATATCGCTATGTGATCCTATATACTAGTGCAACTATACTATGGCCATTTATTCTAATATATAACATATGATATATGTACCAAATGAATTCTAAGAGTTTCTAATGAATACAAATACAATCATGTATAACCCTATAGATACTTGACTCGACAAGAGTAATAGAATTCCGTGACTCCAATAAATAGACGCATGAAGGTTGGAGATAGTAATTTCAAATGGAAAGGCATATGAATACGGTGTCCACATTAGTCATATAGTCATGTGTTAGATGTATAGAAAGTGAAAGGTTTGTTCACACATATCAAGTAGACTGTATCGACTCTTTTAGGAGAAACAAGTGATTGCGGATCATTCCTTAACGACGAAGAAGGGTTTTAGCTTTACATATCTTTGGTTCTTTCCTAGCTAATGGTAGTCCCACAAGTCTCCAATAACTCAATTTGCAAGAGTATCGCCTTTACATCGCTAACCACTAACTTCTACTATTCGATAGGCAACCAATTAACTACAAAAATAATACATATGTTCATCAATAACCCATCAATAGTAATACCTCAAAACTTCCTTTTTATCACAATTTCATCTTTTTCCCCTTTTCAAGAATCCTAATTAACAAGACCCATTTCAAGAACTAGTGCAAAATTCGATTCAAGAGGTTATTACCACCTTATATTATGCCTCAAATACGTATTCCATAATCAGATTCGAGTATGGAGTAAGGAAATTACCTTTTTGAAATTAATCCCCCATTCCTCATGATGCCACTGAAGGAAAAAACATATAATACTACTATTGCTACTCGTTTTTGACATCAAGAGAAGAAATTCAAGCCAAAGTTTCTTAATAATGATTACGAGAGAGTGGAGGAGAAGAAGAATTGTGGAAGGGAATTGAGAGCCAAGTACTTAGTACTGTACGTATTTTCTTAGAAGAAATAAGGGCACAAACTTAATTTCCAAGTACTAATACCCCTGCGCCTCTCCCTCTTCCTAATATTCTTATCCCTTTTTCTTCTTAATAAAATAAATAAACATTGGGTCCTACTAATTCACTCCACTTAATATGGAAGAACCATATAATATACAAGTACTATAATTCTATTTAAGATATATATATGCCACGAAACTCTTTATAGATTAAAAGTTACATTCATTTAAAGTGTTAAAATAAATTTGAAATCTTTTTCCAAGGCGTTACAATATGACGCCTATGTGACACTTTTTTTTCAATTAAACCAAAGGCTTCTTACATAACTGTACTAGTGACAAAAAAGTTTTTCAAGAAAATGACCGCATGTATATATAATGTATGTGTGATGTATCGCACCATATTGTATAAATAGTTATATAATAAATCGATATTATATAAATATAAATATTATATATAATCATATATACATGCTACATAACTATGTATAAGAGTGTCACGACCCAAATGGCCGTGAGTGGCACCCGCCGCACTAACCCTTCAGTGGGAGAACTATCTAACCCAAGCCTTTTACCCATTCATTAAACAAGATTAAGACATTTGAGACTTTAATAAGTCTCGTAACTAAATGTAACAACCTTGTTGTGAATTTTAGCTTTTTTGGTGTTTTGACCATTTTACCCTTTCTTGTAATTATTATATGCCTTATATGAGTTGTGGGGTGGGTTGACACGTTCCTCAAAGCGTTCAGGAGTGATTTGAGTGAGTTTGAGATTTTGAGTAGCCTCAAAAGTGATTAGTTTGACTTTGGTCAACATTTTGTGATCCGAGAATCGGATGGCAATTCTGTCAGTTCTATTAGATTAGAAATGTCAATTTTGGATTATTAGCATGGTTGGTTCGGGTTCCATCCTCTATTTAGAGTTTTGACCTCTTAGATGAGAAACTAGTTAAAATAGCCTAAAGAGGTTCCAGGAGGGTTAACTTGCTGATAATGACCTCTTTTGATAAATTCAATGGTTTCATTGAGTCCGAAACGTCAAAATTAGCCCAATAGCATTATTGGATTATCTTTACCAGCTCTCAATCGAATTTTGAGGGTCTATTTAGAGTCATTTTTAGTTGCATAGTTTCAGCTGTGGAAACTTTTTGGTGCAACCGCTTAGGTGGACCTTTCGTCGCCTTAGCCGTACTACCTAAGTGGACAAGGTACCTTCTTAGCGGAAGCCCAACCTTCCATCATTATCGCCTTACGATGCTTCTTCCGCCTTGGCTATGCCGCCTTAGCAGAAAATGTGCAGCCTTAACGGTAGTCTGGATACTCAGGAGACATTGCTTAGGAGATCATTTTACCGCCTCGGCGACGTCGCTAATATAAATTCAATTTTTCTTCTGTTTTATTCTATTCTTTAATTTTCAAGCTTTGGGGTCTCGGTTTTGATGATTTCAAAGATGATTTTTCATCAAGTTGGACTTGGGTGAGCTTCTAAACATGATTTCCATCCTTATTCATTGATTACTTTATTAATCATCTTCTAAACTTGGATTTTAAACTTGGATTTTTGTGGTTTCACCCGGTAAAGAGAGAAAATGTTTTTTCTTCGATTTCAACCTCGATTTTAATTTATTTTTCAATGGGTTTTTATATTTAGAACCCTTGGAGTATGGGAACAAGATTCTTAAATAAAATTTTGATTTCACCTTTTTTTTCTTCGGGGTCAATTTTCGAACTATTTTTAGACCCAGAATGAAAGTAGCTAATATAAGTATTATTAGACTCCTTTTGACATGTAGATTATGTTTTTGATAGATTTGACTTGTTCTGAGGTTGAATTTAAAGTAAAGGCTCCTTGTTGAAGGGTCTAGGATCGAGATTTGACTTTTCGAGGTAGGTTATGATTAACTTTCTTTAGAAAAGGCTGGGTAGTTAACTATCCACGTAAAATATGCTATGGTTTGGGGATTTTGTCGTGAGATTTATACTTTGAGCTAGTTATTTTATTGTGTTGCCCGTGTGGGGGCCTATGTGAGTATTATTATTGACTTGAGAGGTCATTATTATTGTGATGCACGTGTGGGCTTATGTGAATATTATATTTCACTTGGTCTTGTTTGAGTACTATTTGCCTTCATTATTATTGTGATGCCCGATTGACGGATTGAATTGACAAATATTTGATGTCTTACATGACTATTCATTACTCTGGTGCAATACGATGATTTATATCATGATTTACTAAAATTTAAGGAGATTTAAGCTCATTTAATCCCATTATTAAATTGATTCATTATATAATGTTGTTTTGGTTATCAACATGCATCCTCATATCAATCATTTATTTACATGGAATTGGTACCATAGAGAAACACTGGCTTTGAAAGAAAATCAAACACTTTATAAAATCTTGACAGAGGAATGTACCGGCAAGGTTGATAGAGATATGAGATTCTGAACTTATACGGGTTGTGAACCCCCTATGGTGTCCTATCCTAGAAGCTTTCGCTCGGAATATGTATACGAGGTGATATTAGGACATTACATCTTAACCATTACATTGCATTTTATCACATGCATTTTCTTTTACGTGTTTGCTATCCTGTATTTAGCCTTCATTTATATATATTCGTGTGTAGTCTTATACTGATATTATACTTGTAGAATTGTTAGGAGATACGGCTTGAGCCACCGTTGGAAACTTTTCTGTATGTAGGTGAAAGTGTGCTCATAGTATCGTTTACTTGTTTAGTTTTCTACTTTTCTCAGTCGGCCTATGATACCTACTAAGTACAAGTGGACCGTACTCACTCCTACTTTTTATACTTTTTTGATGCAAATCCTAATTCGTGTGTGACCCGCGGAGCCTGAATTCGTGCTGTGTTCGAGGCTGATTTTGGAGTATGGGTGAACTCCTCGTTCGGGGCTTGATTTTGGACTTTATCTATCCTTATGGTCTTTATTTTACTTTTTAGAGATAGACTTGTGTATCTTCATGCTCTTTATCAGTTGCAGTGCTCTTTACTCATGACATCAAATTTTGGGATTGGAGTTGTATTTTGTTCAGTTCCAGATATTGTTGTTTATTTATATTATGGCCCGACTTTCTTAGGAAGTCTCATATTTGGATTTATTTATTTCTTTTCTACATTCTTACTATTTTCAGGGGTTGGGCTTACCTACCCAGGGTTGGGATGGGGTAGGTGTCATCATGACCTCGTCTTTTGGGTCTTGAAAAATTGGTATCAAAGCATGGTTCAGCGGTCTCATGAGTAAAAGAGCAGGATATCTAATAGAGTCTCGCGGATCGATACATTGATGTCAACATCTATCTTCCGGTGGCTATAAGACATTTTTAGGAAAACTTCTCTAATTTGATTCCTTATCGCGCGTGGTGTTCATGCCCAGTATTCTAAACTTATATTCCATAATTTTTACACAGATGGTGAGGACAAGATCCAGAGTTGTTAAGGATGATGAGTTGGTACCTACTGTTGGAGCCCCAGTCAGAGGGCGAGGCAGGGGTCGCGGCCTGGATAGAGGTAGAGGTCGAGCATGAATAGCGGCTCCGTCAAGGGAATGAGCTAGAGCGGCCTCTGTCAAGCCCGAGATTGAGCATGATGAGGAGGCGTATCAAATAGAAGAGGTGGGACCAGCTCAAGACCCTCAGGGTTTTGTTGTTACTCTGGTATTATAGGATTTATTGATTTATCTTTTGAGTTATTTGGATGGCATTCTCCAAACATGTATTCTACCAGGTACACCAGATGGTTCATAGACTACAAGTGGCGTTTAGCTTGAGGGCTAGTTCCTATTGGTTATTTTTAGACTCATGGGGCACAACCAGCTGCTGTTGTGGCCCCATGTGTTGAGACTTTTCTTAACTAGACTTGTTGTTTCTCCTATAGTTCCTGGTCCTGAGATGTCTGCTGAGGAGGTGAAGATATTCGAGAGATTTATTCGATTAGCCTCTCCTAAGTTCAGTGGTGCTATTGGAAAGAATGCTTATGAGTTTCTGATTGATTGCCAAGAGAGGTTGCATAACCTCGGTTAGCCTGAGTCCCATGGTGTTTCTTACACTACCTGACAGTTGACTGATGTGGCTAGGCAGCGGCGAAGATCTCTTATTAGTTGTAGACCAGTGGGTTCCCCTTAGTTGATATGGACCCAGTTTTCTGAGGCTTTTTTGGATAGGTTTGTGCCCTATAACTTGAGGGACTAGTTGAGAGATGAGTTTGATAATTTGGAGCTGGGCTCCATGACAATTACAGAGTATGCGGCTCATTTTCATACATTGTCTAGACACGCCACTGCTAGTATCTCCACAGAGCCTTAGAGGATTAAGAAGTTTATTAAGGGTTTGAATTGTTATTATCAGTTGGCGACAACTCAGCTAGTGGTCTTAGGTGGTTTTTTCATGCTAAGGTAATTGAGACTATTCACCAGGGCACTTATAGTGGTGGTGCCGAGAGAATACGACAACATGGCAATTTTAGTGGTCATCTATCTCGAGATAGGGATTTATTCGATAGAGGTTCTCATGGTTACCATAGAAGACCAGTTCAGGTAGATTTACAAAGTTTAGATGGTCGATTTGCGGGTTCTAAGGCTTTGGGTAGTCAAATATTGGGTCATGCAGTCCAAGGGTCTTATTTTGGTTCGTTGGGTTATGAAGGGCATTCTGGTTCTTCAGGGCCCTCTCAGTGTGTTTTTATTAGTAGAGGATGTTTTTTATGTGATGAGTTTGGTCATTTAGCGAGGGATTATCCCTGGCGTGTTTTGAGTTCTCCCTAGTCGAGTTCTTAGCTTCAGGTTTGTCAGCCTCTAGTGTCTGTAATTAGGGTGGTACACAGGGAAGTAGGGGTGGATCTAGAGATACCAGAGGTGGAGCTGAGGCAGCTCATAGAAGTGGATGAGAGGTTGCTCAGTCTGGTAGTGGGCGTGGTCAGTGTTATGCTTTTCCAGGGAGACCTGAGGCAGAGGCCTCTGATGCTGTGATTACAAGTATCATCCTAGTTTTCTATCGTCCTGCTTCCATGTTATGTGACCCTGGGTCCACATTCTCTTATGTGTTTGCATATTTTGCTACTAGTATTGATGATATGTGTGAGTCCCTTGCTATGCCTATTTGTGTTTCTACTCCCATAGGCGATTCTTTAGTGGTGGATCGGATGTACTGATCATGTGTGGTGACCTTTTCAGGGCATGAGACTTAGGTGGAATTGATTATCCTTGATATGGTTGATTTTGATATCATATTGGGTATGAATTGGTTGGCTCCTTATCACGCGGTATTGGATTGTTTGGCAAGACCGTGACTTTTTCTACTCTGGGTGTATTGAGATTTGAGTGGAAGGGCACTCCTAGTTCGTGTCCTAAAGGGGTTATATCTTTCCATCTTTCTCGTCGAATGGTAAAGAAGGGTGTCATTCTTATTTGGCCTTTGTTTATGATACTAGTGTTGTTTCACCGCCTTCCTTGGCTTCTGTTAGAGTTGTTAGAGAATTCATGGACGTGTTTCCTATAAACTTACCTGGTGTTCCTCCAGATAGGGATGTGGTTTTTGTTATTGATGTAGAGCCGAACACTAAGCCCAATCCTCTTCCTCCTTATAGGATGGCCCCAGCAGAGTTGAAGGAATTGAAAGAGCAATTATTGGACTTGTTGAGTAAGGGTTTCATTTGACCAAGTATGTCTTCTTAGGGTGCTCCTGTCTTATTTGTGAAGAAGAAAGATGGATCCATGCGTATGTGTATTAATTATCGACAATTGAACATGGTGACTGTCAAGAACAAATATCCTCTTCCTCGTATTGATGAATTATTTGATCAGCTCCAGGCTGTCTCAGTGTTCTCTAAGATCGACTTAAGATCTGGTTACCATCAGTTGAAGGTTAGAGATTCAGATATTTTGAAGATAGCCTTTTGAACGTGGTATGACCATTGTAAGTTCTTGGTTATGTCTTTTGGGATGACTAATGCCCCGATTTTAATTATAGAGTTAATAAACAAGGTATTTCGGCCTTATATTGATTCTTTTGTGATTGTGTTCATCAATGTAAGGACAAGGTCGAGCATGTGCAACATTTGAGGTCGAGCATGTGCGACATTTGAGGGTTGTACTTCAGAGATTGAGGGATGGAAAGTTGTATGCCAAGTTCTCCAAGTGTAAGTTTTGGTTGAGTTAAGTCTCTTTCTTGGGTCATGTAGTAACCAATGATGGTGTAATGCACTACAAGAAAACTGCTTATTAGAGACCAACATTTTGGGACGAGGCTAAAATCTTGTGCCTAAAAATGTACGTACATATAAGGACCAAATTTTTTCTCGTCCCTAATAATTATAGAGTTAGCGATGGACGTAAATCCGGTTGCTATAAAAAATAGTCTCTCGTCCTAGAAAGTAGAATTTTTGGAAGTACCAGGTACCAATGCAACATCTATTAATTACATCCCCATTCCCTCTTTCGTTTTTGACCTAAAGTGAAACCCCATCTTCTCCATCCTGTAAAATCCTTAATAAGTGACTCTTTCAAATTTCTCTGTCAAGGGCTGCAGTCTCACATTATAGCTATCTGAAGAGAAATGGACTCAAATGATCCAAATGCACTCCAAGAACTCCTTCCATGAACTGACAACCATTCCCATTGCGTCCTCAAAAAGGTACACTCACGTGCTATTGCTATTATACAACTAATTAGTTTCCTTATTCAGCATTTGGTTGAATCGGATTACAGATCTATGATACATCCATTTGCAATTTCTTCTTATTTGTTGTATTCGGTAGACCAATCTACGGCGGATCGCCTCAAGACTGTATCCTCTGTCTGATGGTTCGTCTTGTCTACCTACTGTTTGTTACTGTTTCCCAAAGAACTTTGTTTTTTTTCTTTAAATTGGGATATTTTGTAGACACTTGGTATATAGTTTTGTGACACTTCAGAATTCTGGATTTTTGTTTTTATTATTAATGGTTTAGCCGTTTGCATTCATGACCAAACTGCTATTTTGAGGAACAAACTTGTTGTTTTCCGATTTTTGGTTTTGCCTCAAATCAGGTTGCTGAATTTAGTGGTTACCATTCATGTTAGGAAAAAATTAAAAGATCATTGAAAGAGGAAAACAAAAAGCTTAGGCATGTAGAAACAATTTTTTTTCAAAAGAGCAAACTTTTGGGAGATGTATGCACTGATTAGGATACAATAAGTCTATTACTATTAGGTATCAGAAAGTGAATTATGGAGGTGGAACAACCATCATCATCATCATCATATCATACTTTCTACAAAAAAGGGACAAATGTAACCCCGAACTATGATAAATGATACGTATATACCCTCCGTCATACTTTGGATACACATATGCTCCTACCGTTAATGAAATGGTACATATATGCTCGACGGAGATGGAGCTATGTGGTGTTGACCGGTGGTGGGTAGTGTTTTTCCGACAGAATTTTGCTGTAAATTGGTGTTGTTTTTGGGTGTTATGGGTTAATTTTTATTTTTTTTTTGAAATTGGTAGTAGTGGGTGTTACTGTATTGTGTGTGTATATTATTATAGGGGTAAAAAAATGCGTATGTTAGATAGGCATCTCTTGGGTTTTAATTGGGACCGAGTCGGGTAGTGGGTTTATTGGGTCGCGTAGTTTATTTGGGTTAATTATTTGGGATAAAAAAATTTAAAAGAAAAAGGGACAAATATACCCCTGAACTATAATAAATGGTACATATATACCTTCCGTCATACTTTGGGTACACATATGCCCCTACCGTTAGTATGAGGGGCATATACATACCATTTCATTAACGGTAGGGGCATATGTTTTCCCAAAGTATGACGGAGGGTATATACATACCATTTATCATAGTTTTGGGGTATATTTGTCCCTTTTATGTACTTTCTATTCTATAAGTTGGAAGCCTCCTAGTTAAAGTTGGATTACAAAAATAACCTTATAAAGTTAAACGACATTATTGTCTTCCCATTTAACACATTTTAGTAGATAAAAATATGAATACACAATACAATAAACACTGTAATGAACAATGCATCATCATAATAATAACAATATATTAGAAGCCATCTCCTTTGAATGTGTAAATTAGAAATGAAGTGGTGATATTTAATTTGGGATCCTATTAAATGTTAATCACGACTAAAGTAAATGTATGTTAGGTGAACTTTTGGTGATTGAATTGATCCATTAAAAAAATTATCTGTTACTATCCTTAAACTTAAGATCACCGCAGTATATTGAAACTTGTCTCTTTTCTTATCTTATTCCTCTTGTTATTAGCCTTTAGCATAATTGGAACTTCAGCAAAACACATGAGTTGTACTTTGAATCATTTACCTGCAATGACTTTGAAAAATGGTTCAGTACATAGAAATTTAAGAGGATTTTTGGTTTTATTATTTTCACTAACTATTGCTATGTTTTGTTGGTTTAAAGATTTTAACTTCGGTGAAATTTTTTCCGGTAAGGTCTGTATTAGGTGGTATGGCTGATTGGTGTTAATTTAGGTCCAAAAGGGAGGAATGTAGCGGTTGCAAATAAGTATGGTCCTCCCCTTGTTTAGTTACTACCACACACTTGACTTGTCTTTTTTATTGGAACTTGTTATACCCTTATAAAAACTGAACCCTACAATAAAAAGATGACTAATCTTGTCATACAATTAATTGAATCACTTTTGCTCTTAAGTTTGTCGTCATCCTGGTACTCTTGTTATGGCTTAGATAACAAGAGTTGTTAAAGAACTAAAAGAGGATTTTTTTTTCTATATTTGATGTCAGCTATAAATTGAATAAAAATAATTGTTAGATATTAGCAAACAATTATGTCATTTGAACATAGACATATATGGAGAATGGTTGGTGGTTTCAGATTCATCCTTTCAAATTGTGTAATACCATTTGTCTTGTGCTCTTATTTATGTAAGTTTATCAGTATCTAGCTCTCAACTTCATGTGGCACATAACAAATTCAAATACTCATAGTACTCTAGCTACGATATATTAAGATTCTTGTACAATGACACATAACAACTTCAAATACTCACAGTACACTAAATACAGAGCAGGCAAAAGCTTTGAACAATTATAAACAGTTCACAGTGACATAACACCAAAATCCAATGATTTGATTACTTTGTATTGCCACATTGCAGTTCCAGCATCAAACCTGAGTTCCCATGTTGGTCCATAGTGTAAATCTTGCTTCAATTTGAGCACTTTAAGGCTTCCCATTCAGTTGGACAGTTGGTACATCAACATACTCTCCGTGCTCTACTGTCTGTAAGGAACTCAATTGAAATTTGATTTATAGAGGTAAGCAAGTCCAATAATTTTACACCTACTTATTAGGAGCTTTTATCCATATCCCATAAGCCCAGAGATAAACTTGCATGATTCTTGGCTAGGTGTCTACTAAGCTAAAGAGCATGTGGATTTCAGGTGTTCTTGTCTTATTAATGTCAAGATTCTTAAGTATCCCACTGTAGTTCTAAGTTTAGATAGTTTTCTTGTATTATCAATCATGCCATTTTATCATTATGTCTCATTCAGATCAATGCTAAAGGCATCATGATGCAAATGGTGGGTGCGGGTTGGTTAAAGTCTGGCAAATGAGAAAATGATCTTGGTAGTCAGCTTGAGGGCATTGTTCAGATTTTTTCTTTTGAAAATATAGTCATCATATTATTTAATGTCAATGAGTCTACTGCTCATTATCTTTTCTTTACAGAAATATGCAGCATAGGGTGGTCCAGAATTTTTCTTCATTGTGAACATGCATGTATGCAATGTCTTGTTTTCTTCATACACTTCGATTTCTTGTAAAGATGCTTCCAAATGCTTCATTTGGCTGGTTTTCCACTTGTATGTAGGTCCCAAGTTTAACGATATACATTCTTGCTCTCTACTATATGATGGATACCCTTTCGAGGATCCACCTTTGCTGGAGAGTTTTGTCAAAGGAGATGATGCTTATACAAACTCAAGGTTCAAGCTATACCGTACATATCTAAGGTTTGGTTTAACATATTTTTCGGTAAGTTAGTCAATTTAGCAGAAGGTCATGGCACATCAACATTCATGTAGCATATGTTTTAGTCCATATCATTACACTTATTCTCTGTTTCTTCTCAGCTATTAAGCATAAATTAGGTTGTGTGTTCATGTTTTTGCAGAAGTAGAATATCTTTTTTGGGTTTCTTTAGGAGATAAAGTTTTCATGAAAATTTTAAAAGGTAAACAAATACTATGTTACCCACTACTTAGTCCTAGTTCTTGAAAATGATAGGCAACTTTGAAAGAAACAAAACCTATTTAAATTGGTTCTTATATAGCATGACTCTTTAAGCAACCAAATTTAGTACCCCTTCTATTCCACTAAAAAAAGCCTTTCAATTTCAAGGGATCAAATTGATTAATCTTTTTTCAGTTAATGAAACAATTTCTTGAAATAATGGTAATGAATATTAACAATGGTAAATGTTTCAATTTTAAGGGACTATGGTTTGAATGACGTTGAAGTGTTCAAGCCAATTTAGTTGTGGTACCAACATTCTAAAGTAGATGGCCAAATAACTAAGAACCTAAATGTAGTGTGCAATCTGTTATTTTTTATCGACACTTTAATATATTGTGTGATTTGGTTCTGCGCATAACTTTAATTTTCTAAACAAATTTTATTTTGTACATACTACAGGATTTGGAGACTTTTGTTTACAAGTCAAGATGCAAGTTTGATTACTTTGAACAAGTTGGTTCTCAGTTAATTTGCTAGGATTATTTGGCAAAACATTTTACTATGTACTTAGAGATGTAAGTTTTTTTTTAGCTGAAGAGTTGTGTAAACAGTGTTGTGCCTACATATTTTTGTAAGCCGTACTTCTTATGGGGTATTAATCCATATTTTTAGTTAATAATATCGATAAATTTTATTTGTATACATTTGATTATCTATATTTGAAGTTGTATATTAGAAAACACATGACAATTGACAGGAGAAGTGTATGTATTATGTAGTTGCTGCTTTCTTTGTCCTAAATCATTTTTAATGCCAATTGTAAATAAATCAATTTTGATACCACATTGTAAAAATTCACCTTTAGGGACCAGCATTGAGTTGGTCCTTAACTATTTAAGGACTAGATTTTTGGCATTAAAAAGACTTTTAAGGTCTAGTTAAGCTTGTTGTACTATATGTTTAAGGACCAGAAACATGGTCCCTAAAGGATTTTAGGGTCTGGAATTTTACCGGTCTCAAAAAGGCATTAACGACCAGCACCTTTATCTCGTCCCTATTGACCTTTAGCGAAGGAGGCTATAAGGACGGGTGGCGACCAGATTATTCCCGTCGCTATTGACCTTTAGGGATAGGAATCAGATTTTTAGGGACCTTTTTTCTCGTTACTAATAACCTTTTTTCTTGTAGTGATGGTCGATCCGTCCAAGGTAGCGGCGATTTATGATTGAGCTAGACCTACTTCTCTTATCGAGGTTTAGAGCTTTATTAGCTTAGCAGGCTATTAACGCCGGTTTATGTAGGGTTTCTCTTCTATCACTGCTCCTTTTACCAGGTTGACACATAAGAAGATTGTTTTTCAATGGTTGGATGCTTGTGAGGAGAGATTTTAAAAGCTCAAGGAGTTGTTAACTTTGGCTCCTATCTTGACTTTGGTGGAGGAAGGCCTGGGTTTTATCGTGTTTTGTGATGCTTTTAGGGTTGGCTTGGTGGTGTTTTGATGTAGAAGGGTAAGGTGATTATTTATGTTTCTAGACAATTGAAGCCTCATGAGAAAAACTACCCTACTCATGATTTGAAGTTAGCCGCGGTTGTGTTTGTGTTGAAATTATGGCGACACTAATTGTATGGAGTTCATTGTGAGATTTTCTCCAATCATCATAGCCTTCAGTACTTCTTCACTCAGCGAGACCTTAGTATGAGACAACATTGATGGTTAGAGTTTCTTAAGGATTATGATCTCACTATACTTTATCATTCGGGCAAGGCTAATATGGTAGCAGATACTTTGAGTCAGAAGGCGACGAGTATGGGGATTTTGTCCCACCTATTGGTAGGGGAGCGACCTTTAGCCTTAGATATTTAGTCTTTGGCTAATTGGTCAGTTTGACTTGATATTTCGACAGCTGGATGTGTTTTGGCATATGTTGAGGCTAGGTCCTCATTGATTGAGTAGATTCAAGCTCGTCAGGTTGATGATGAGAAGTTGAGGGCGATTCATGATAAAATGTTGAGTGGTGAGGGAAAGACTGCATTTCTTGATACCTATGGTGTTTTGAGGATTGGTGGCCATGTTTGTTTGCCGAGAGTTGGTGGTTGGATTTTATTGATCTTGGAGGAGGCTTATTGTTTGAAGTATTCTATTCATCCAAGAGCGGCTAAGATGTATCATGATTTGAAGCAACATTATTAGTGGTGTGGTATAAAGAATGACATTGCTGAGTTTGTGGCTAAGTGTTTGAATTGTCAGCAAGTGAATTATGAGCATCAACGACCGATTGGTACTATGCAGAGGATGCCTATTCCAGGGTGGAAGTGGGAGCAGATCACTATGGATTTTGTGTTTGGCTACCCCCGACTTTAGGGAAGTTTGATTCTATTTGGTTGATTGTGGATAGGTTGACTAAATCATCGCACTTCATACCTGTGAAGGTGAACTATAATGCGAAGAAGTTGGCCAAGATCTACATTCGGGAGATTGTTCAGTTGCATAGTTTGCCCATCTCCATTATTTCTGATTGAGGAACTCAATTTACCTTAAATTTTTAGAGTTCTATGCAGAGTGTATTGGGTACTCAGCTTTATATAAGCACAAATTTTCACCCTCATACGGATGGCCAGTCAGAGCGGACCATTCAGGTGTTAGAAGACATGCTTCGAGCGTATGTTATGGATTTTGGTAGTCATTGGGACCAATTTTTGCCCTCAGCAGAGTTCGCCTACAAAAACAGTTACCATTCCAACATTCAGATATAGTGCCTTTTCAGACTTCGTATGGGCGGAGGTATAGATCCCCCGTGGGATGGTTTGATTCATTTGAGGTTATGCCTTGGGGCACTGATTTGTTGAGAGACTTGATAGATCGAGTGAGGTTAATTTAGCAGAGACTTGTGGCTTCCCAGAGTAGGTAGAAAAGTTATGCCGACTATTGGGTCCGTGATATTGCATTCATGCTTAGAGAGCGGGTTTTGGGAGTTTTAGCTCAGAACCTGTATACGAGGTGATATTAAGACATTACATCTTAGCCATTACATTGCATTTCATCACATGCATTTTCTTTTACGTGTTTGATATCGTGTATTTCACCTTCTTTTATTTATATTCGTGTATAGTTTTATATTGATATTATACTTGTAGAATTGTTAGGTGATACGGCTTGAGCCACCATTGGGAAATTTTCTGTATGCAGGTGAAAGCTTGCTCATAGTATCTTTTACTTATTTAGTTTTCCACTGTGCTCAGTCGGCCTATGATACCTACTAAGAACAAGTGGACCGTACTCACTCCTAGTTTCTGTACCCTTTTGGTATAGATCCTAGTTCGAGTGTGACCTGCGAACTGTAGGTTCGTGCTGTGTTAGAGGCTGATTTCGAAGTACGGGTGAGCTCCTCATTCGGGGCTTGATTTTGGACTTCATCTATCCTTATGGTCTTTATTTTACTTTTCATAGACAGACTTGTGTATCTTCGTAGTCTTTATCAGTTACAGTGCTTTTTATTCATGACGTTAAATTTTGGGATTGGAGTTGTATTTTGTTCAGTTCCAGATATTGTTGTTTATTTATATTATGGCCTGACTTTCTTAGGAATTCTCGTATTTGGATTTATTTATTTCTTTTCTGCGTTCTTACTATTTTCAGGAGTTGGGCTTACCTACCCAGGGTTGGGATGGGGTAGGTGCCATCATGACCTCGACTTTTGGGTCGTGACAAATTGGTATCAAAGCCTGGTTCACCGATCTCATGAGTAAAAGAGTAGAATATCTAATAGAGTTTCGCGGATCGATACATTGATGTTCGCATCTATCTTCCGGTGGCTATAGGACATTTTTAGGAAAACTTCTCTAATTTGATTCCTTGTCGTGCGTGGTGTTCATGCCCACAGTCAAGCAAGTCTTTACTATAATTAAACTATAACCTACCCGATTCCTTTCTCGTAACCACTATATAGCCACAAACTTGCCCTTCCTCTCAATCTCAGCCCATTCTTGATCTATAAACAACAGTTACAGAATTCTTTAACATAATATTTCACCCTTCCTAAACATTAGAAACTCACATTGATAGAATTAACCCAAGAATTTGCCCTAGTTCATTATCTTAGGGATTTCTACACTTTAAACTCTTGAATTCTTCATGTTTTAACATTACAATAAAAAATTCTACCATAGAAAGTGTTTTTTAACACCCTAGGCTCAATAACAATTGATAATAAACTAAATTCCCATCAATTCCAACCAGTTCATAATTTACGGCTAATCTCCAAATTTTAATGATTATGATTCTCACAATTTCTACGAATTTAAAGGTGTAATTCAAGTTTGGAGAGTAAAAAAACTTTACCTCAAAGATGAAAAAGCCCAAAAGCTGAAGAAAATTGCCCCCTGCTAAGCCCTTGAATGTTTTTAGAAAAGTGGAAATGAAAAACAGGCTTCTAATTTTTGAAAATTGATATGCTGCATTGTGGATGCTGCAGCGGCACTATTGCAACGGAGAATCTACGCGCTGCTGTGGCTCCTAGGCCAATTGGGGCTACCACTACAGCGACACTCCTACCACTGCAACAATACTTCTTTCGCTGCAGCAAGCCCAAACCAGTAACTCGAAACTTGATTCCAGTTCTGTCAATTTCAAAATACACATCTTGAAATTCGACATTTCGAACTGACCCTTTCATGGTAATCGCTATATTCGGAGTTCTACTAACCCGTTCTACGTATTGGAAGTTACTACAACTTTCTAAACTTGTTCTCTAACAAAAAATCAAATCAAAACCACCAACCAACACTCTAATAACTACCAAATTTACCTAGACCACCACACACTCAAAATACACCTAAGAGTAGGCCAGTCCTGAATTTTTAAATTTTGATCTAAGGGGAAACTAGGCAAGGGTTTTACTCTCTATTTCAGCATAACAACTATTTGGTTCATTACATTAGATAACAATTGACCCATCGTTCATCCCTAAATGACAAATAGCTAAAAAGATGCAATAAATGAGCAAAGAAATACTTGAGTCAATGAACAAGTGTGTATAGCACTTGTGCATATTTGCCTGCATCTCCCATGTGGATTCCTCCTCTGAACTATTTCTCCACCAAACCTTCACAGACGAAAAGACTTTAGTTCTCATCTTTCTTACATCCCTATCCAAGATACTATTTGGATTCTTGTCATAAGAGAGCTCCTTATTAAACAATTCTGAATCCCTATGAATGGTGTAGTCTCCATCTCTGTGGTACTTCTTGAGCATTGACACATGAAGCACAAGATGAATACCTGACAAGCTAGGAGGCAAATCTAGCCTATACACCATTGAACCTACTCCATTCAAAACTCAAAGGGCTCGATATACATTAAACTCAATTTTTCTTTCTTTCCGAATGACATTACACCCTTAATGGGTGACACTTTTAGCAAAACTTTCTCACCCTTCTCAAATTGCACATCTCTTACCTTATTGTCTGCATATTCTTTCTATCAATTCTGAGCTACTACCAACTTCTCCTGGATGAATCTCACTTTCTCCATCAACCTCTTTAGCATATTAGCTCACTAAGGTCTCACCTAAAAAGCATCAAATCATCCACTCAACGACCTACATCTTCTTCTATACAAGGCTTCAAAAAGAGCCATGTCAATGCTGGAGTGGTAGCTATTGTTATAAGCAAATTCACACAAAGGTAGATATTGGTCACACTGACCACCAAATTCCATCACCCAAGCTCAAAGCATATCTTGAAGTACCTGGATTATCTGTTCTAACTGCCCATCGGTCTATGGATAAAAAGTTGTACGTAGGTCCAACCTAGTACCTAATTCTGACTGAAACTTCTCCCAAAAGTTAGAGGTAAACTGAGTACCTCTATCCGACACTATGAAAACAGGTACCCTATAAAGTCTCACAATTTTCTTCACTTAAATCTTGGCCAACTTAGATGCATTATAGTCCATCCTCACTGGAATAAAGTGTGCAAACTTGGTCAAATAATCGACGATCACCCATATGGAGTCACACTTTCTTAAGGTCTTAGAAAGACCAACAAAAAAATCCATAGTTATTTTTTCCCACTTCCATTCTGAAAAGAGTATCCTCTGAAAAGTCCCACCAGGTTTCTAATGCTCATACTTGACCTGTTGACAATTGGTCACAAAATCCATAATGTCTCGCTTCATTCTGCGCCACCAATAATGCTGCCTCAAGTCTCTATACATTTTGGTTACACCTGGATGTATAGAGCACTTCGAATTGTGGGCCTCTACAAGGATAGTAGGAATCAAGTTGCCTACACGAGGCACACATACGTGCCCCTAAATCCTTAACACTCCCTCTTCATCAAGAATGATCTTCTTGGCCTCACCCTGTAACATTTTTTCTCTAAGATTGTTCAACTTCTTGTCTTCAAACTACCTACTTTTAATCTTCTCAAAGAAAGTAGACTTAGCCTCAACATGAGCTAACACTCCTCCTTTGATGGTCACCTGCAATCTCATGAAACCATTAGTCAGAGTTTGTACTTCTCTAGCCAATGGCCTCCTCGACACCTCCAATCATGCCAAACTTCCCATGCTTGCCTACTTTCAGCTCATTGCATCTACCACAATATTGGCTTTTGCATGGATGATACAAAATTGAGATGTCATAATTTTTGATGAACTCCATCCACCTTCTTTGCCTCAAATTTAGATCTCGTAGAGTAAACACATGTTGTAAGCTATGGTGGTCTGTGAACACCTCACACTTCACCCCATAGAAGTAGTCTCCAAATTTTCAAAACAAAGACTACTGCTGCTAATTCCAAATTATGGGTGGGATAGTTCTTCTCATATGGCTTCAGGTGTCTCGAAGCATAAGCAATTACATTGTGACCTTGTATAAAACAACACCTCAACCAGACCGTGAAGCATCACAATACACAATATAATCCTTACCTTCAATAGGTAAGGTAAGAATAAGAGTTGAAGTTAGAAAGGTCTTGAGATTTTGAAAGCTCTCCTCACACTTATCATCCCACATAAAAGGTATCTTTTTCTGAGTCAGGCAAGTCATATGTGAAGCAATGATGGCGAAGCCTTTCACAAACCAAAGATAAGGACAACCCCATAAAACTATAAACTTCTGTTACATTGGTAGATCTAGCCCAATTCTTAACAACTTCCACCTTCTGTGGGTCTACCATAACCCCTTCCTTAGATACCATATGCCCCAAAATAATATCAAACCCCTCTATATCTAAGATCACTAAGTCATCCACCCCAAAAATATCACAGGACACGTCCGATAGATCAAAACATATAAAAAAAACCCACTGGTGTAGACACATACATAGGCGAATCAAGAAATTCACATTTTAAGTCCTAAACCAAGGCAAATTTCATAGACACATAAGAGAAAGTAGATGCGGTATCAAATAACAGAGAAACCATATAATCACAAACAAGAATAGTACTGTGATCACAACATCAGAAGCTTCAACTTCAGGATGGGAAGGAATAACATAAACATGAGACTTATCACCACTCTGTGCTGACACCCAATTTTTGCCCTTCCCAATCCGAATTAATTTTGATATTCTTCAATATCAAACCTACCAAGCCCAAATACCCCTGACCTGGCCCACTATCCCTAATACACCACACGCTTCTTATTCAGCATAACAAACAACATAAACAAACGACAACAATAGCTTCAACCAAACACCACCACTAACACTCCAAATGACTACGCCCTTAGGAGTTTCCCTTATCTTCCATACCACAAAAACGTGCCTGGTACGAGCTCACAAAGGAATCGAAGCATCCAAGACTATTCACAGTATTATCCCTTTGAATTTTCATTTTTATTTTCTATTTTCTGCCAAAACTCGTACGAATTCATACTCTCCTAGCCACCTGGATCCTTAGCCTTTAAGGGATTTAGAAAATTCACAAGTCCCACATCGGTGATATTTCCCCAAATCACCCAAATTCACTCCTATAAATACCCCCTCATTTTTCACTATTCACCAACGGATAGAGAGAGATTTTGGAGGTTGAGAACAGTGTTCTCGCAAAGGAATTTTCATTCCTGAAATCTGAGTCGCTCTTTTCGTTCAAAACGGGTTTTCACATCCTGAATCTCTCTGTTTCCTCACATAAAATGGATTGCTTTCTTAAAAATCGAGCTTTCTTTACACTTTGATTTGGTCGTCTTGGAAAATATGTATTTAGGTTGCTTCCCTTCAAAGCTTGATTTATTCGACGTCAATTGATTAATGATGGAGTTTTTCTTAAATATTTTTTCTAGCAAAATCTGTAGCTATCCATAATGACTCATATTAGTTAATTTAGTGATGAACATGGGATCTTGTGTATTGTTCATGCAATTTCTTTAAACCTATGTTTGAAGTGTTAATTCTTGTGTATTATTTCTTATGAATCTAAGGGTCTTGGCATGCCAATTTTTATTATTAAAACCACCTAACTCGTCCTTTTGTTGCTGGTTTTCTTGTCCTTAAATTGGTATATCATAAGCATAACTATGGTTTATCTTTCAAAGAGATGTTTGTTAAGGGGCGATCCACTTTGTTGTGTGTATTTGCTGAGGTAATACTAGTGTGTCCCTCCGGTAGTTATAATTGTTCAGATTTTGAGTATGTTTTAACTTCAATGATTAGTCACACTTTAGAACAATCCATGTATAAACCTCTATGAAGCCATGGGCTGGGAATCAATAGGTTGAGCAGGGGTCATTTTCTTGGCAAAATCACCTGTTTATTTTGAAGTTTTGTTAGTTCTCAATACTTGATCGGATGCATAATAAATTTCGAATTGTTTCAAATTATATGTATTTGGTTTTCTCTTCTTCTGGCGATATGCCTTAATAAGTGTTTTTCTATAATTATCGGATATTCACTAATTCTTTATTATATTTGCTTTTTCATATGAATTGGGCAAGTCCCGAAGTGACTCCAATCACTTCCTCACATCACCTCGTTGAGTCGAAATCCAGCATCCTCCTTGAGTCAATTACAATTTGGAAAGGAAAGCTAGCATTGTGCACCAAAAGGGCCAATAAGTAGCAGCAAGAACAAAAACAGGGCTATTTTGAGCCCCAAAGCCCATGAAATGGAAACAGTAGTGGAAAAAATGGAAAGGGGCTAAAAGGCTCAAGTCCAATATCTTTATTTGTATTTTATCATGCCTATTTGCTACTAACTCTTAACTCCATTTAATTAATCTAGTTGATATCCCCTAAAGGAATTGTTATATTTCTTGAGCGACGTGGCTTACGGTTTGACGTGTTTAACTTAGTTAATTATTTCTTAATGGGTTTTCTTGCATCTTAAGCAATTCTCACATAAAATATGTCTCTCTAAAGTTTACATAAAATGGGGATTTGCTCACTGTCTTCCTCCAGTTCTTTATTTTTGAAACTTTTTTCATGATCAACACTTATCAACTTAGTTAGAAATAAATCTTTCCTTCACTATTACTTTTCTTGAAAAGACAAATAATGTTTAAAAAGTTCTCTTAATTGAACGTGATTTTTCTTTCAAGAATGTTTGATAATCAGAACCCATTTTCATCTAATTAGTCAAAAGAGTTAGTTTTCAAACAAATCGGATAACCGTAAGTTAGTGGATACTCTTGGTGCCTTAACAACCTTCCAAGAGTATTAATAGAAACCACTTACCCGAATTTCTTAATTTTTAAAGATTTTTTCTATTTTAAGTCTTTAAAGATTTTTTAAAAGGTTTTCTTGATTTTCCTAAATAAATTAAGTGGCGACTCTGTTTTTTGATCGAATTTGGAAATTTCTTTAAGTTTTCAAGTTTAACAAAGTCAAACCTTTTTTTTGTAAAATAGAAATTGCCACTCTGCTGGGGATTCAACTAGGTTCTAACCACATGTTTTGAAACTAACCTCTATTTGACTAACTATTTGGGTTTGTAATATTTATTTACTTATTTACTTGTTTACTTTTTGCAAATTATAAATGTTGCATTCATGGCATATCGATTCCTCTAAATGGTAAAAAATAGATTGCATTAGGGAGGACCAATGATTATGCATTTTTTTTGGTAGTTTCCTTCACTAAAAACCAAATTTCTCGAGATGATAAAAAAATTAGCCAGGTCGTCCGACACTTGTTATCGTCTCAGCCTGTGGTTGTCCACCCGGGTTCCCAATCTCACTTCAAATCCCACTCGAGCACAACTAGGATAGAGCTAAACCAAATTAGTTGTACTAGGCATGCTGAACTAAGTGAGTTGATACCCAAGGCGTATCGGGCCCATTAGTGAGACCACCTTGTGTCGAAAAAGGCCCCCGGTTCGAAAAAACAATCATACTGTTATGTGTTAAATTGAAGGATATGATGTCAATTTGTACAGACCATTGTTCCTCGGGGTTGAGAAATTTTTAGATAGTCTCTTGGTTTGAAGATCTTCATTTGAAAGGCATTCAGAGTTCCAAGAAGTCCGAGATTGAAGAACTTTCCATGGTTGCCTAGTTTAGGATCATACCCCTACGTGGGACTGATATTTATTTGTACATTCCGTTCCCTCATTTTGTATCCCCATTTGATTTATTCATAAATTTGTATAAATATGTTTTTGGGGAAATGGAACATTTCACAAATGACATACGCATCCTTTAATCGTTAGGCCTACCTTTGGCTCAAAAGGTCACATGTATGCTAGGAGGCGTTATATGTTATTCATATTCTATGTTTGACTTCATTCATGCTTGTGTGATTGCATGTTTAATGCACATGTTTTACTTTAAAGGCGACTTATCTGAAGTTCTAGAACATCATTGGTCAAATAAACTCAAAATGAGAGTCTTCCTAAAACACTTTTCAAAAGTTCATCCTCAAATTTGTTCAAAGATTATTGATTTCTACTTCAGGACATTTCAGAATGAGGGTCATCGTCCAATTCACGATTGACCATGTCAATATTTTCATATCATTGTCAGTGGACCAATTTTTCAACCGATTGATTTTAGGACTCCATCATTTTCGGAGGACTTTTCACCCCATAAAAAAAAAGGACAACTTTCAAGTGTTCGATCATGATTAGTTGATGTCCATCATTTTCATATGATTTTTCAATTAATACAAATTAAAAAGTCAGTTTGTGTTAAACCTTCGAGTCTTCATGCCTTTCTTCGATCCCATGGGCCATTTTACTTCTTATAACAAAAGTCCCAAAACCCGTCAAATGGTCAAAGTCGTCATCTTTTTGAGGTGCCTCGTTCTTCGAATTTTAGATAAGTCTACTGTTTAAAGTAAAACAAGTGTTGTCTACTTTATACATTATCTTTGGTTAATTATTTTGATCAACAAAACTAATATTTTTGCCTTTTGAGTTATTCTTCTTTCTTAGAGAGGCTGATTTGTATTGGTAACCAAGATCGAGGCGAAGCAGTTTCAAAGACTCATTGCAACATAGAAGTTGGTTTGATCAACACTATCACTTCATATGATTCGATCTCTAATGCGTATGTCGCAATCGAGTCTACCACTTCATCAAAATCAGAACCATACTTAGAAATCATCACTCGTCTTGAAAAGCAAGTGGTTGATCTAAGGTCAATGATAATGCAAAACAATGCATCTTCTCAGATTTTACCAAGCACAAAAATAGTTCTTGATCATTTCACTACTCCTTCACAAATTCAAGATACTTCGCTCATTTATGCTTCCCTTATGAAAGCATTTGCTTTCCCAAATTGTCAGAATATACAAATGACATAACATATTCCACTTGTGCATACTTATATTGCTACACGAATTCAATAGTTGGGTTGTTTAGATACTGATCCTTATGGTAAGACTGAAAGAGATGTCAAGACTACTAATGATGAGGCAGCAGAAAAGAAATTCAAAGAATCAAAACATAAGGTGAAAGGTTATCATGGGTTCAATAGCAATCAGAATGTGAAGTATAAAGAGCGATGTGAGTTTTCCAAATCAGAGTTGCCACCAGGATACAAGATTTCAGAGTTTGAAAAGTTTGATGGATCAGGGAACCCTTACTCTTATTTGAAAGCTTACTGTGGAAAATTGATTAGTGTAGGGGAGAACGAAAGGATAAGAATTAACTTGTTCAGTCAAAGCTTGAGTGGCAAAGCTTTATAGTGACATTCTAAGCAAGATACGACCAAGTAGCGTGCCTGGGATGATTTGACAAAGTCTTTTATGGACCATTATAGATTCCACGCTGAGATCTCACATGACATAATCTCAATTAGAAAGCTTAAGTAAAATGCCTTTGAACTCTTCAGAGAATATGCTATACGGTGGAGGAAAGAAGCATATAAGGTGCACCCACTCATGGATGAACAAGAGATGATAATTCACTTCTTTCAAGCACAAGACTCAGACTACTATGAACGATTGGTTGTAATGGGCGTAGAAACTTTCAATGAAGTATCAAGGTGGGCGAAAGAATCGAATATGGCTTCAAGCCTAGAAAAATAATGGCTTCAAGCCTAGAAAAATAACAAGTCTGGCAACATTATAATCCAATAAAAAGGCCTTTCAAGCTGGCATTCTCGAGAATAAAAAAGGAAAAACAAAAGAGATAATAGGTTTAATGACATAAAGAGGTACCTCATACCATCAAAAATCATCATAGTACCGACCCAGTGTTTAGTATGGATAATATTCTCTATGCCTCACTTCGCCACTATGTCAATCTTAATCTCCTAAAATGCTATGCCCTCTTTATGGCCCATATCCAGTATATCATTCTCTGGATTCACCACAAAATCTTTAAAATAGTGCGCTTCGCCCCAGTTTTAGAAGAAAGCCTCCCAAAGTCTTCACGTCACTAGTAGAACCATTAGCTCAACTTTATGAAAAACTTAAAGTAGCAGGGATCCTAAATCCAGTAAAAGCAAAGTCTATGAATACTTCATCCAAGTGGTATGATCCGAACAAACGATGTGCCTACCACTCATGAGTAGTTGGGCATGATACCAAGAAGTGTGTCACCCTCAGGAACAAAGTGCAAGATCTAATCGACAACAAGGTTATACCTCTCGTGGCAACTCCACCAAGTTTGAATAGCAACCCACAGCCCGACCACGGAAGTAGGCCTTCAGTATAACTGGTTGGGAAGAAGAATGATGCTTTCTTGAAGTCACACTTTTTACGTCTTTCAATCTTATGATTATTACTTTCTTTCCTTGTAATTGCACTTTATTTCATTCTTTCCATGTAATCGCATTTCGTAGTTTTCATTTCTTTGTAGTCGCACATTATGATTTTATTTCCTTGTAATTGCAATTTTACTTAACCTTAACTACGTTTGAATTTGGAAACTGGGGTAGAATTTTTAGAAGATCTCAAAATTCCACAACAAATTACATTTGGTACCAGGTTGAATACAAGATCCTGTTGAATATTGGATAGAGGAGGAGCTTCTAAGAAGATCTCAAAGTTCCATACAAAGCAACATCACAAGATGCAATGGTGTTCAAGGGTTCCTTAGTGTTCCAAACTGGGGCTGAATTTTTGAGGAAGACCCTAAAAAATTTCCACCAAGGTTACGCTTCAAGGCTAGAACAGTTTGCAAGCCAAGCACTGGAAGGAGCACCAGGACAACAAAGCAAAGCCAACACATTCAGCCTCTCAAACTAAGATCTTTCTTTGAATGCAGGGTTCAATGAAAGCCGATCTTTTTCTTTATAGGGGAATTATGCAGATGAAGAGAGATAAAATCTCAAAGTTCGTAGAAGTAAAAACCCCTTTCCCTAGACTAAAAAGTTTTCTTTGGATGTCGGGGAAGCAATATCACCTGCGGAACTCGTGGGAGAGTCACAAGAATTTCTAATTTGACGAATCTCTTGGCTGAAAGCCTAACTCTAATCCTTTTTAATCTTATGATCTCAGAATGATTCCAGTAATATTCCTTTTAACTTTTCAAAATACAAATCTCTGGACTTAAGGAGAAACGACATTGGTCGTTGAATTATACGAGGCACCAATATCCTACTGGGAAAACAAATCAGGGCAGTCTTTGACTATACTCTTCCATGCTGTTATTTTATGACTTTCCTACTTTCACCCAATTTTTATCTCTTTACAGGAGGGCCGTCCTCGACAATGGCTGGGGATGGTCACCAGAATATACATTTTCTACAAATGTTCAAGAAACCCCATATTCTCCTAAAAATATTCTGAGAGAAAACACTAACTACAGGTTGTTTTTGTAAGCAATCTTGAAACCACACTTCCACAAAGCAACAACAAGTGTCCTCATAGATAATGAAGAGACCACTTAATACCATCCCTCAGAAGTGAGTGATGATCATGAGAACAAATGATCCCCACAAGACAACTGGGAGACTGCAAGAATCCTTGCAAATGATCGATAGACGCCTTCCAGTGGAAAACATCAAGATTAGGAGGCACCATTCTGAGTTTGTCTATACCTTTGCATTACTTTTGTGCATATATTTTATCATATCTGCATGAACTATGCACACCTGATTCTCATCCTTTGGAGCGAGATATGTAGGCAACCCTCCTCGGGTTCGGTACCATTTGTTCAAAAAAAATTATTATTCAAAATTTTTAGGATCATGTCTTTGACTTGGTTGGTGCCAACATAGTTAGAAACAAACATGTTGAAAAATAAAAATAATTGATTTGAAAGGACTGACTTCGTAGTGAACCATAGACTCTTTTGATATCTCTCATCGTACTTTTGTGACACTCAAAAATATTCCTGGCATGCATCCAAGATACGAATGAAACCAACCTTGGTGCTTCATATGCATTTTGTGTCGAGTTTTTAGATTTAATTCAATTGAATATTTGTTGAGGCGAAATCCTGGGTATGTTTGGTTTGGGAAAGGATCGTAGGCCTTCTTTGACCCGATTATGCCTTTCAATGCCTACCAAATGACATTAATCCTTAGTATGTCCCACTTTGAGCCTAAGCCTATTTCTTTGGACAACCTTGTCTTAGCCCAGACCCTTCTGAGTGCTTATATGCACTACCCCTCTCTTGGACTGACCTCTTTGAGCGTGCATGAAATGTACAAATTAGAGACAAAGTTCAAGTTTGAATCTGCCAAAGGCAAAAGATGCAAAGTCCCTGAAGTCAAGAATGCAAAAACAACTTCAAAAGAAAAGAAAAAAGAGTCAAAAGTTCCCACAAAACATGGAGAAGTCGCAATGAAAAACAAAGAAAGAAAATACTCCACCAAAAAAGGAGAAACTTCAAAAGAAAAGGAAAAAAAAATCTCCTCAAAATGAAAAGAGAAAAGGGTTTAAGTAAGAGAAATTCAAAAGAAGTACGAAGAAAATACAAAAGAAAGGGACAAAAAATAAGATCAAGCACCAAAGGTGTACAAATGTCAAAAACACCAAAATCAAAACATTCAAGGAGAGATTAAGTCACTCATATCCCAAATGAATATCCTACCCGTCCCTAAGCCTACATTACAAATTGATAACAAGCCCTACATGATCTCATTCCAAGCGTTCTCACATTAATGGAGACTTACATGAAGGCTAGCATATGGCATCTGAATTGCATGCTTTGAACATCCTTCTGAGTGTGAGAGCACTTTGCAAAAGTCCTCAAATCAAATACTTCAAATGAGTATGGAATAGGACATTCTTTGTGGTGAGGGCGCTTGAAGCATGGGGTAGGCATAGTTCAAAACCTTTATTTGAAGCAAGGCAACAAATCATGTTGATACTTAGGTATGTTTGAGGTACCACTCAAAGCTATTACAATTACCTCGAAGCAATCTCAGTTAAATAGAAGTAAATGAGAAGGATTTCCATGCAACTACTAACAGTTGGTACTGATTGTGGTCGAGATTTGATTCTCTTCCCTTAATTTTTGAAAATGGGCAGACGTCCACCTTTGATATCTTTCAAAGTAACTTAGTATTCACAAACAAAGTTACATTTCTCTTAAAATGGGCTAGCCTCCCTAAAAATGTGCATAATAAACTAATCTTTGAGGATAAGATGCCTATATTTGGGTCGTCCTCCCTAAAAACGTGACTAGTAAATAAATCTTGTTACTCTTATTTTGGATTCATGTTTATATTGCATTTGCTACTAATAGTTTCACTTTAGTTTTTTTTACACCAGAAATTTGAAACTATGGCTGACCTGATTCCTAGCTCAATAGGATACGTATGGCTCGGTCATGTTCCCTATAAGATTTCTATTTCTCTTTGTCACAGGAACTGGGGCAAAATTTTTGAAGAGATCTCAAAAATTCACAAAAAAATGCTTTTATCTAGCAAGCCAAGTTTGGAGATCACGATAAAATATTTTAACTAGAGTGCTAAGTTTGAGAAAACCTCAAAATTACACAAGATGTCAATACTTTCCCCATCAACAACATGGGACTTGCCTTGAAGCAGGTAACTGGGATAGCATTTTTTAGGAAGACCTCAAAAATTCCACCAAACATTGTCCTTTCGATGGACCAACACATGTACAACGATCCCCCCAAAGGGACGATATTCATTCTTTGACAGATTTTTCTAAAGTTCTGTCTTTAGTTTTGACTAAAGTCGCTAGCTAAAGCAATAATGTGTCTACTAACTATGTGTTCCAAGTGTAGGTACACACAGGTCATTGCATTCATATCGCCGAGAGGGCCATTGCATATCATCCCCGAGAGGGCAATTGCATATCATCGCCGTGAGGGCCATTGCATTTATATCACCGAGAGGGCCATTGCATTCATATCATTGAGAGGGACATTGCATTCACATAGATGAAAGGTCCATGATATCTTCATTACGTCAAGGCTGACATCAAAAAGATATATCCATAAGTCGAGCCAAAATCAGAGGAGGTTGATGCACAACCGGTGAAAGGGCCATGATATCTTCATTACGTCATTGATGACGTCAAAAAGAGATATTCATAAGTCGCATCAAAATCAGAGGAGGCTGATGCACAACCACCGAAAGGACCATGATATCTCTATTATTTCAAGGCTGACGTCAAAAAGAGATATCCATAAGTCGAGTTAAATCAAAATAGGATGATGTACAACCACCGAAAAGGACATGATATCTCTATTACGTCAAGGCTGACGTCAAAAATATATATCCATAAGTCACACCAAAATCAGAGAAGGCTGATGTGCAACCACCGAAAAGGCCATGATATCTCCATGACGTCAAAGCTAATGTCAAAAAGAGATATCCATAAGTCGCGTCAAAATCAGAGGAGGCTAGTGTACATCCGCCAAGAGGGCCATTTCATATTTATACATTTCATATTATTGCCGAGAGAGCCATTGTATATTCATATCAATGCTGAGAGGGCCATTGTATATGCATATTCATACATATTCATATCATCGCCGAGAGGGCCATACCGAGAGGGCCATTGCATATTTATATTCACACATATTCATATCATTGCAGATAAAGGCCATTCCATATTCATATTCATACATTTCATATCATTGTTGAGAGGGCCATTGCATATCCTTTTGCATATTCAATACATATCCATTACATATTCAAAATCATATCCATATTCATTACATGTTCATTGCATATTCATAATCATATCCATATTCATTGCATATTCATAATCATATCCATATTCATTACATATTCATCGCATATCCATTGGATATCTTTGCCAAGAAGGCCATCTGGTTGTCCACCCGTTACAGTTGGACAGGCCTAAGGATGTCTATAAGCCCTTTTATCCAAAGTCAGATGATATGCAAGACTTACCCTATGCTATATGATCAAACAGTTGCAGGGACCGTTCTATTCAGAATGTCGTCGGTGTCCAAGAGGGCCACCCCATTTTGAAAATGTTCAATTGCCCTATCATATTCAAAGAATTCTTGTTTCCACATCACTATGGATAGCCGAGATGGTTACCATATCAAACAGAAGATTATACGATTATAGGGATCATTCTACTCAAAATTTCATTGGTGTCCAAGAGGGCCACCCTATTTTAAAATATTTTCAAATGCCAATAGGGCCATCATATCCAACAACCAAAAGGGTTGTTGCTGCGAAAAGTTGTTATCTTCCAAAATAGGTACAAAAGAGGATGACATCACTTATTACAAATCAACCCACATGGAGGTATGGTGAAAGAACTATTTACCTTTAGTGAGTGACGTTTTCTATTGACATTCTTATTTCAGATTTTATCGAGAACATTAGAGAGGATGAAATTCAGAACACAAAACCATATGTTTATCCCAAGAAAGACGTCTAAGAGGATGAAGAAAATAAACAAATTTATCAAAGAAAGTGTCATACATATAGTATGATAAAGGCTGGGCCGAGAAGGACGTAGCACAACGTGGAGTTGAGGTGAAGACACTATCTCTCAATGTGAATTAATTTTACTACTAACAATCTTGTTTCAATATATTTTTGAGAGCATCTGAGAAAGATTAAAATCTGAAACCAAAACCACAGGTGTGGATGACTCCAAAAAGGACACAACACAACATGGAACTTTTTCTTAGCAGTAAATCGGGACCTAGTTCGGAGAGAAATATCAAACCCTTTGAGCGTGAGCTAAATGAAGATTGCCACCACCATTAAACTATCAAATCACACCCCTACCAGAAGGCATGTGGGTATTTCAGGATATTTTGGTTTCAGTTTCACTTTTAGGGTATTTCTAAACTCACACTGAAGGTAACTTTCTCTTTCCTTCATATTTGAGTGACAATACACCTCGAACTTTGGAGACTATGTCCAGGTAAAATCTTTCCTAAGGATATGAAGCCCCCAGATTTTTTAATTGAGATAATTACAAGTCTTTTCTCCCTTGCTCAACTGTTCGTCACTCATCCTAAGCCAAAAGTTGTCTTGGCATAAAAAGACTACCTTTTCTACTAACCAAGTTGAACTTTAAGCAGTCTGATTCTCTAAATATTGGGATCTGTAGGCTGGGCTCTTTGTTGAAAACTTAACTGTATTCCAATCCTCTTATTCCCCAGTTTTTCGGTTTTCTTAAAATTCAAAATTGGGATAGCTTGTGAATTCTTTGGAAATCATGCTTAAAGTCAAGCATTATGAACTACAAGTGGCCTAAATTCTTATGCAACCTGAGATATGTAAGAAAATCGATATCAGGGTCCGACCCTAATTCCTTGAAATTCATGCGAAAACCAACCGTTTCCAAGAGATAAGTTTGCGGTCAGACAAAATTGGAATTGTCAATTCCCTTTGCCCAGGGTTTCTTGCATCCACCATATCCAAAGGGAGGAGCAGTTGTTGACACCCAATTTTTTCCCTCCCCGATCCGAATTAATTTTGAGCTTCTTTAATTTCAAATAATTTTGAAAGTCAATTTCAGGATAATTTTGTCAATTCTCAAGTAAATTATATATTTTTGTATTATAATGGTTTTTATTTGAAAAATTATTTTTTGAGAAGCAATTCTATTGAAAATGACATTCAATTTGGTTTTGCTTAAAACCGACTAAACTGGGATCTTGGTTGATTTTATTTTCAAAGTTGTTGTCAAAATTAATAAATGTTTTAATTTTTGTTAAAATTAAGAAGCTTGATAAATTAGTTGGGATTTAATTTATCTCAATTTTATTTAATAATTGGCCATTGGTCTAAATTGATTTGGACCAAGACAAACCCAATTAGCCATTTTAATTTTCTAAACCTACCAAGGCCAAATACCCCTGAACCGACCCACTATCCCTAATACACTACACTCTCCTTCTTCAGCATAACCAAGAACATCAACAATCGTTAGCAACAACTTTAACCAAACAACACCACCACTAATACTCCAAATGATGACGCCCTTATGCATTTCCCTTCTCTTCTGTACCCCAAAAAATGTGCCTGGTGTTGTTTCTGGGTACAACTATCTGTATTTAAACAACAAGAACTTCAACTTTAAGTTCAAGAATAGCCAAGAAGTTCAACAACAATGAACTATCAAAATGACATTTCTACTATTTTCTGGAAAAATATCAAAAACCATAAGAAAGGAGATGAAACAGAAATGTAGAATCAAGTCCACCGAATTCACGGTGTGTCCTTAAGGAATTTATTCCCCTCAAGTACCCGAGGTTATGGAATCTTTCCTCCCAGTATAAAATGATTCACTTCAGTAGAATAGTGGTACCTCAAATTCTACCGAACTTCGAACGCACTCAATGATTTGATGATCACACTTGAGTTTTTCAAGAAGAAGAAAATGTTTTTCTTTCACAAATTTCATACCAAATCCTAAGGAATAAGTCAAGTATTTATAGCCAAAAGGTGGTGCTTCAGAAGAGAAGCAAAGGTTGATGAAAAGAGATAACTTTCTGAAATGTCACTTGACCTGTGGACCCCACCTGCGTCCGCAGATGGCGATATACGGCCGCAGATGGCGACATGCGGCCGCAGGTCATCGTTTGACCATTTCCAGAATCTTTCCTGCCTTCTGCGAAGCTCACTGCATCCACATGTGAAAAGGATGACCTGCGCGCGTAGGTCGTCCTTTTCACATAAAATAATGTGTCGCTTCCTCGAAGGGTCGCGTCCCTTCGAGGTGCGTTGTGACTTGTGTCCGCACATGTCATGTGCGTCTGTAAATGGAGAATAATCATTTCTTATCGGATTTTTGGATTAACATATCACTATATTTCAAGTTTTCAAATGAATTTTGTCCAAAAAGATAATCTCTCGATCGATCATTTGCCAAATCCAAATCCAAATCCAAATTCGAAGCCAAAGCTGAGCCGAGCCGAGCGATGACGACGATGATACGAGGCTTGTCTTGTTCTTGCCTCACTATCCACATGAAGGGGAATGTTCCAATATAAACACTAAGAAGTTTCTTTCTCCCACCAATGTGGGAGAACTTTACTTTCTTAAAGTGAACTACACATTTCACTTTCCCTCTAATTTTTCTTCCCTCTATTTTCCATTCACAATACAATTAGAACCCAACAATCCCCCACATGAATGGGGAATGGCTATTTCATCAAAGAATTTATGGACAAGTGTGTGATCAACAAGCAAATACTAATTGCATCTGGATAAGTAGGTTTACCTTTGAACTTTCCGTAGTGAACTTGCATCGGATGAACTCGGTCAATCGGTAGATGTGATATCTTTGCACCGTCGAACTTTAATGTACACCTAGACAACACAAGTCACACAACAAGCCTTTTACCATTTATGGTTCTCACGATTTTGTTTATTTCAACCATGAACCCAACCTGGTTTTATGAGAGCGTAGATAGTAGACCTTTACTATCATTCTCCTTGAAGCGGCTTCCACTTCACCCTCACATAGGTGATTCCTAAATATTTCAATCCCAAAGATCAAACTATTTGGTCAAATCTGGCAAACTTAGAAACTATTAAAAGACTTCCATCCATAAGTCTCATCCTTATTTCCTGAACATTGTCTTCATCATGAGAATGGATTGAGTTAATTGAAAATGTTGAACCGTCAATCACAACTTAGTTTAATCTCCTTGAACCTAGCTCTTGGGATCTCCAGTCTGCTAGGTAGAGTTACCGCTATGATGACTTGTCCTAGGCCTTAAACCCATTTCCTTCGATGATTTCTCAACTCCATCTCTAGATAGGCCTTTTTTAAGTGGATCCAACATATTATCCTTTGACTTTACATAGTCAATCGTGATAATTTCACTAGAGAGAAGTTCTCTAATGGTATTATGTCTCTATCTTATATGACGAGATTTATCGTTGTACATCATGCTCCCTGCCCTACCTATCGCAGCTTAGCTATCACAATGTATGCATACTGGAGCCAAAGGTTTGGGCCAATAAGGAATTTCTTCCAAGAAATTCCGAAGCCATTAAGCTTCTTCACCGGATTTATCTAACGCGATAAATTCAGATTCCATTGCAGAGCGAGCAATACAAGTCTGTTTGGATAATTTCCAAAAGACTGTTCCTCCACCTAAAGTAAACACATATCCACTCATGGATTTTACTTCATTTGATTCGGTGATCCAATTTGCATTACTATATCCTTCAATTACCGCAGGATATTTGTTATAATGCAAAGCAAAGTCTTGAGTATGCTTTAGATACCCCAAAACTCTTTTCATTGTCATCCAATAAGTTTGATTGGGATTACTCATGTACCGACTTAGTTTACTAATAGCGCATGCTATATCCGATCGTATACAATTCATGATATACATCAAACTTCCCAACACTCTTGCATAATCCAATTGTGACTCACTTTCACCTTCATTCTTTTGAAGTGCAAAGCTTATGTCTAATGGAGTCTTGACAATATTGAAATCCAAATACTTAAACTTGTCAAGTACCTTTTCAATATAATGAGACTGTGAGAATGCCAACCCTTGTGGAGTTCTATGAATTCTTATCCCTAATACCACATCCGCAACTCCAAGGTCTTTCATATCAAACTTGCTCTCAAGAATTCGTTTTGTAGCATTTATGTCAGAAATGTCTCTACTGATGATCAACATATCATCCACATATAAACAAACAATGACTTTGTGATTTGGAGTGTCTTTAATGTAAACACATTTATCACATTCATTTAATTTGAATCCGTTTACCAACATGGTTTGGTCAAACTTTTCATTCCACTATTTGGGTGCTTGTTTTAGTCCATAAGAGACTTAACAAATTTGCACACTTTCCTTTCTTTACCAGGAATGACAAAACCCTTAGATTGTTACATGTAAATTTCTTCCTCCAATTCTCCATTTAAGAATGTTGTTTTCACATCCATTTGATGGATTTCAAGACCATATACCGCAGCTAATGCAACTAATATCCGAATGGATGTTATCCTTGTTATTGGAAAGTATTTGTCAAAATAATCAAGGCCTTCTTTTTGTCTAAAGCCTTTCACTGCAAGTCTTACCTTTTATTTGTCAATAGTACCATCAGCTTTCATTTTCCTTTTGAAGATCCATTTAGAACCTAAAGGTTTATTTCCTGGAGGAAGATCAACCAACTCCCAAATATGGTTGCTCAAGATTGAATCAATCTCACTATTGACAGTCTCTTTCCAAATGGATGAGTCCGCAGACGACATCGCTTCTTTAAAAGTTAGAGGTTCATTTTCAAGAAGAAATGTTACAAAATCTGATCCAAAGAAAGTCGACGTTCTTTGTCGCTTACTATGACTTGGATTTTCTTCATTATGTACATTCTCCCTTGGTTCATCCCTAGTTCATTTAGACCCTTCACTCGATAGTTCATTTCGAGAGTTATACGGATAAATGTGTTCAAAGAACTCAGCATTATCTGATTCAATTACCGTATTATCTTGGATAACCGGATGTTTGGATTTATGAATCAAAAATCGTCATACTTTACTATTTGTAGCATATCTGATAAAAACACAGTCCACAGTCTTTGGTCCTATTTTCAACCTTTTAGGTATAGGAACTTGGACTTTGGCTAGAAACCCCCACACTTTGAAATATTTCAAGTTGGGTTTCCTTTCTTTCCATTTCTTATATGGAATAGATTGTGTATTTCCATGGGGCACTCTATTAAGTATTCGATTAGCTGTAAGGATAGCTTCCCCCCACAAGTTTTGTGGTAAACCTTAACTTATTAGTAAGGCATTCATCATTTCCTTCAATATTCAGTTTTTTCTTTCCGTAATCCCATTTGATTGAGGTGAATACGGGGCCATAGTTTGATGGACAATTCCATTTTCCAAACATATCTCCGCAAAAGGAGATTCATATTCTCCACCCCTATCACTTCTTATCATTTTTATCTTTTTATCCAACTGATTTTCAACTTCAGTTTTATATTGCCTAAATGCATCTATTGCCTCATCCTTACTATTCAGTAAATAGATATAACAAAATCTAGTGCAATCATCGATAAAAATTATGAATTACTTTTTCCCATCACGAGATGGTGTCGACTTCATATCACAAATGTCTGTGTGAATTAAGTCTAAGGGATTGGAATTCCTTTCAACAGACTTATACGGATGCTTAGCATACTTAGATTCAACACATGTTTGACACTTTGATTTATTGCACTCAAAGTTAGGCAAAACTTCCAAGTTAATCAGTTTTCGCAAGGTTTAATAATTGACATGTCCTAAACGTTCATGCCATAAATCATTTGACTCAAGTAAGTAAGAAGAACCAGAACTTTTATTCATATCAATATTCATTACATTGATCTTAAAAAGGCCCTCGGTGAGGTAACCTTTGCCTACATACACTTCATTCTTACTAATTACAACTTTTTCGGAAACAAATACACATTTGAAACCATTCTTAGTCATAAGTTAAGTAGAAACCAAGTTCTTTTGCAACTCCAAAACATGAAGGACATTGTTTAGTGTCACCACCTTGCCTGATGTCATCTTCAAGCAAACCTTGCCCGTTCTTTCAACCTTTGCCGTAGCGGAGTTGGCCATAAATATCTTCTCATTATCTTGAGCCGGAGCAAATAATGCAAATAGTTCTTTGTTGGCACACACATAGCGGGTGGCACCTGAATCAATCCACCACTCTCTAGGATTTCCAATAAGATTGCATTCCGAGAGCATAGCACACAGATTGTTCATTTCTTGTTTAGATTCAGCCATGTTTGGTTGGTCCTTTTTCTTGCCCTTTTTCGGAACCCCGACAATCAGTAGACTTGTGGCCAGCTTTGCCACAATTAAAGAAATTTCCTTTGAATTTCTTCTTAGGAGGATTTCCTTGTTGTGCTTGTGCTTTCTTTCTCTTATTTGATTTGTTGGGATCATCTTCCACAATATTTGCTCCATTTATTGCAGAGTTCCCACGAGACCTCTTCTCAGCTGCCTTATTGTCTTTTTTAATCCTCAACCTCACAATGAGGTTTTCAACTGACATCTCCTTACGCTTATTCTTTAAGTAGTTTTTAAAGTCCTCCCACAAAGGTGGTAACTTCTCGATTATCGCAGCTACTTGAAAAGCATCATTCACAATCAAACCTACAATGAAGGTTAAGTGAACATTAATAACATTCTTAAAATATTTGACAAAGGTATTATCTAAAATTATACCTTCTACAAGGAGGTTGTGAATAATGACTTGCAACTCTTGGACTTGGGTAACTACAACTTTGCTGTCTACCATCTTAAAGTCCAAAAATTTGGCAACAATGAATTTCTTAATTCCGACGTCCTCTATTTTGTACTTCTTTTCTAAAGCATCCCAGAGGTCCTTTGAGGTCTTCATCATGCTATACATATTGTATAGGTTGTCTTGTAGGCCACTCAATATGTAATTCTTACATAAAAAATCCGAGTGCTTCCAAGCTTCAGTTACTACAAAGCGATCATTTTTCGGAGTATCTTTCGGCAATTTAGGAATGCTTTATGTGAACTTTTGCAGACTCAAAGTAGTCAAATAAAAGAACATCTTCTGCTGCCAACGTTTGAAATCCACACCAGAAAATTTTTCTGGTTTTTCTGTCGGTGCCATGTCATGAGCAGTATTCGTACGACTTGAAGTAGCAATGTTTGTTGCAGCAACATTCGTCGTTCTATCATTGACTTGAATTTCATTAGTCATTTTGCTATCATAAAAAAACATTTATTATTACAAATACTAACAATAAAGTTTAAAACTTTAAACAACTTGTTTCTAGTTTAACAACGAAGTTTTTATATTCTTCAAATCATCAATCGAATGATCTTTGATTTGTGATGAAGTTTTTATATCTTCAAATCACTATCAAGTTCATACAGAGTAGAAAACCAAATGGTTTTAATCTCCAGAAACCAAAAAATACAGATTAATAAATTCCTTAAGATTGTTGTTTTCGGGTACAACTATCTGTATTTAAACAACAAGAACTTCAACTTTAAGTTGAAGATCAAGTTCAAGAACAACCAAGAAGTTCAACAACTTCAAACACAAGTTCAACAACAATGAACTATCCAAATGAAGTTTCTACTATTTTCTGGAAAAATAGCAAAAACCATAAGAAAGGAGATGAAACAGAAATGTAGAATCAAGTCCACCGAATTCATGGTGTGTCCTTAAGGAATTTATTCCCCTCAAGTACCCGAGGTTATGGAATCTTTCCTTCCATGATAAAATGATTCACTTCAGTAGAATAGTGGTACCTCAAATTCTACCGAACTTCGAATGCAATCAATGAATTGATGATCACACTTGAGTTTTTCAAGAAGAAGAAAATGTTTTTCTTTCACAAATTTCGTACCAATACCTGAGCAATAAGTCAAGTATTTATAGCCAAACGGTGGTGCTTCAGAAGAGAAGCAAAGGTTGATGAAAAGAGACAACTTATGGGAACGTCACTTGACCTGCGAGCCCCACCTGCGCCCACAGGTGGCGACATGCGGCCGTAGGTCATGGTTTAACGATTTCCAGAATCTGTCCCGCCTTTTGCGAAGCTAACCTGGGTCCATAGGTGATGACCTGCGCACGTAGGTCGTCCTTTTCACATGAAACAGTGTGTCGCTGCCTCGAAGGGTCGCGTCCCTTCGAGGTGCATTGTGACATGCATCCGCACATGCCATGTGCGTCCACAAATGGAGAAGAATCATTTCTTATCGGATTTTTGGATTAACATATCACTATATTTCAAGTTTTCAAATGAATTTTGTCCAAAAAGATAATCTCTCAATCATTTGCCAAATCTAAATCCAAATCCAAATTCAAAGCCGAAGCCAAGCCAAGCTACGATGATGACGGCGCGAGGCTTGTCTTGTTCTTGCCTCACTATCTACATGAAGGGGAGTGTTCCAATATAAACACTAAGAAGTTTCTTTCTCCCACCAATGTGGGAGAACTTTACTTTCTTAAAGTGAACTACGCATTTCACTTTCCCTCCAATTTTTCTTCCCTCCATTTTCCATTCACAATACACTTAAAACCCAACACCTGGTACGAGATCACAAGGGAATCTAAGCTTCCCAGAATATTCCCGTTATTATCCCTTTGAATTTTCATTTTTTCTTTTCCATTTTCTGCCAAAACTCGTACAAATTCATACTCTCCTAGCCACCTGGATCCTTAGCCGTTAATGGATTTAGGAAATTCACAAGTCCCACATCGGTGATATTTCCCCAAATCACCCAAATTCACTCCTATAAATACCCCCTCATTTTTCACTATTCACCAACGGATAGAGAGAGATTTTGGGGGTTGAGAACAGTGTTCTCGCAAAGGAATTTTCATTCCCGAAATCTGAGTCGCTCTTTTCGTTCAAAACGGGTTTTCACATCCCAAAAGATTGGTTTTCAAGAGCAAAAACCCCATTGTAAGGGATTTTGCTACCAATAAAAGTTTTCATAGCTAGAAAGGTCCCATAAGACACCCTGAGCTCGGATTTCTGGCAAGAAACTCAAAATACATCAACGGTGATAAAGGCAATTCCGACGAAGCTCGTGATCTCGGTATTGCTGCCCAAAAATAGGTAATTCCCCAGTTCCTTCTCTCCTTTTCTGTAGCTAGATAATTAGTTCCTTTTAGTATTGAGTTCAAATGTTTGCTTTTGTGTTCATGACTTGGTTGACGTGTACTGGTCTTTTGCTGCAGTATGTACAATGAATAAATGATTATAGTCATTGTTCAGATTTTGGTGTCTTGGCAGAAGGCTTATTTTACCAATATTAGTATTTAGTGCATTTTGATTCTTGTTTTAATCTTCTATCAATTTTCACCTTATATGACAAATTCTTGCTCGATTTGTGTGCTTTGCTTTAGTTTGTTTCACTGAGATTTGGAGGTATGTTCCATTATTCTTAAAGTGAAAATTATGATTTAAAGCAAGGTATTAAATTTTCTGTTTGACGTAATTTGTTTCCTATTCAAGCTTTCACTGAATGTTGGATTAGTAGAGTCATTCAAAATTTAATGGGTTAGCTTCAATAAAGTGTTTGAAATTTGACATCTTTACAGAAATCTATTTGGTTATGACGTTGTTATCGACTTAATTGTGTATTTAAAACTCCTTTTTCTTCCAGAGACCTTCTAATCTCTTTTGGTGTTCAAATTTTAGATATCCTTCTCTTGACATTATTAAAAGCTGTAGCTTCTCACAAGATTGGTCATATTTGTCTAGCTAATTGTTGAACTTGTTTAAATAATAAGCTCCTGAATCTCTCTGTTTCCTCACATAAAATGGACTGCTTTCTTAAAAATTGAGCTTTCTTTACACTATTATTTGGTCGTCTTGGAAAATATGTATTTAGGTTTCTTCCCTTCAAAGCTTGATTTATTTGACATCAATTGATTAATGATGGAGTTTTGCTTAAATATATTTTCTACCATAATCTGTAGCTGTCCATAATGACTCACATTAGTTAAATTGAGTGATGAACAAGGGATCTTGTGTATTGTTCATGTGATTTCTTTTCTCCTCTGTTTGAAGTGTTAATTTTTGTGTATTATTTCATATGAATCTAAGGGTCTTGAAATGTCAATTTTCTCTATTAAAACCACCTAATTCGTCCTTTTTGTTGCTGGTTTTCTTGTCCTTAAATTGGTCTATCATAAGCATAACAATGGTTTATCTTGCTAAGAGATGTTTGTTAAGGGGCGATCCACTTTGTTGTGTGTATTTGTCGAGGTAATACTAGTGTGTCCCTCCGGTAGTTATAATTGTCCAGATTTTGAGTATGTTTTAACTTCAATGATCAATCACACTTTAGAACAATCCATGTATAAACCTACATGAAGCCACAGGCTAGGAATCAATTGGTTCAGCAGGGGTCATTTTCTTGGCAAAATCACCTGTTTATTTTGAAGTTTTGTCATTCTCAATACTTGATAGGATGCATAGTAAATTTTGAATTGTTTCGAATTGTATGTGTTTGGTTCTCTCTTCTTGTGGCGATATGCCTTAATAAGTGTTTTTCTATAATTATCAGATATTCACAAATTCTTTATTATCCTTGCTTTTTCATGTGAATTGGGCGAGTCCCGAAGTGACTCCAATCACTTCCTCACATCACCTCATTGAGTCGAAATCCAACATCCTCCTTGAGGCAATCACAATCTGGAAAGGGAAGCTAGCATTGTGCACCAAAAGGGCCAATAAGTAGCAGCAAGAACAAAAACAGGGCTATTTTGAGCCCCAAAGCCCATGAAATGGAAACAGTAGTGGAAAAAATTGAAAGGGGCTAAAAGGCTCAAGTCCAATACCTTTATTTGTATTTTATCATGCCTATTTGCTACTAACTCTTAAGTCCTTTTAATTAATCTAGTTGATATCCCCTAAAGTAATTGCTATATTTCTTGAGCGATGAGGCTTACGGTTTGACGTGATTTACTTAGTTAATTACTTCTTAATGGGTCTTCTTGCATCTTAAGCAATTCTCACTTAAAATATGTCTCTCTAAAGGTTACATAAAATGGGGATTTGCTCACTGTCTTCCTCCAGTTCTTAATTTTTGAAACTTTTTTCATGATCAACAATTATCAAATTAGTTAGAAATAAATCTTTCAACAATTATCAAATTAGTTAGAAATAAATCTTTCAACAATTATTACTTTTTTTGAAAAGACAAATCATGTTTAAAAAGTTCTCTTAATTGAACGTGGATTTTCTTTCAAGAATGTTTGATAATCAGAACCCATTTTCATCTGATTAGTCAAAAGAGTTAGTTTTCAAAGAGATCGGATAACCGCAAGTTAGTGGATACTCTTGGTGCCTTAACAACCTTCCAAGAATATTAATAGAAACCACTTACCCGAATTTCTTAATTTTTAAAGATTTTTTCTATTTTAAGTCTTTAAAGATTTTTTAAAAGGTTTTCTTGATTTTCCTAAATAAATAAAGTGGCGACTCTATTTTTTGATCGAATTTGGATTTTTTTTTAAGTTTTCAAATTTAATAAAGTCAAACCATTTTCCCACAAAATACACTGACCACCACCTCTACCCGCTTGTGTGCCACCTCGACCAACCTGTCCTCCACCACTGTTGGCTTGGTGGCCACCTGATGACTTATGCGAGGCCACCACCACAACAAGGATCTAATTCAGTACCTGGTCCTTGTATGAGGAAAATGAAGAACAACAAGAACAGAAAAAATAATCAGCAGTAAAGTAAAGACAAGGGATGTTTATGTGGAAACCTCCTTGCTCAAGGGAGAAAAATCATGATCTACCCCAGTAGGATTTAACCAACAACCTTCACTAAAATCTGAGCATCCTTCGCAACCAAGGAATTAACCTCCTAATTCCTATCACTTTGCAATAACTCTATTGCAACACACCCTCATAATAACTCTATTGTGAGACTTCATTAGCTACCTCCATCTACAAAAACAACTCAGATTGAACAAAAAAAGCTAAACAAAATACTAATTGTAATCTCTAGAATGAGATGTGAGTTTACAATTGTAAGACCAAAAACAAAAACTTCAATCAACATAGAAACAAAACATATATCACTATGAACAAAGTGTTTCTAAATTGTTGAGTCTTGCAATATCAACTGAGGTGAGGCCTTTATTTGAGAGAATATTTTTCAGATTTGTGCAAAAGCTTGAGCTTCTCTCCTTAAGGATGACAAATATATATATAATGAGCATTGGGATAGAAGCTTCCTCATTGGTGGATGCTGAAGAAGGACCACTGAGAATTCATCCCACTAATGTACTAACACTATCTAGAGAGTACTGGACAGTTGGCATATAAGATAAATGTATACAACTACAAAACTACACACTGGGACACCAGTTGACATAACTGATCCTTCTACTAGGTTAGACAATCACCAAAGCATAAATCATGAAAGACAGCCATGGACCAATATTAGGTTCCAACCTTGTTTTTATTATGCTTATGTTCTTATTATGCTCATGTTTTGATGATTGACAAAATTAATCACTAGAACCTGGCCCATGCTCGTCCTTTGTGATTTGTTTTCAGCGATTGCCTAACCTAGTCGACTGACCAGTTGCATGAACTGGTGTCCCAGTATGCAGTTTTATTGTTGCACACTTTTGTCTTATGTGTCAGCTGTCCAGTACTCTCTGGACAGTGTCAGCACATTAGTGGGATAAATTCTCTGTGGTCCTTGGCAGCATCCACCAACGAGGAAGCTTCTCTCCCAATGCTCATCATATATATACATCATTATATAGAGATAAACCTAGTTTTTGCACATTCTCAATAAGGGCATTCTTCTTGCAAAAGTTGTTGGTTTTCACCATTGAAGGCAATGTTTCAACAACCTAGAAACTAGCTTGTTCATAGTGAAAAATGTATTAATTTATAGGTTGATTAAATCTTTGTATCTTGTGCTTAAAATTGTAAACCCACTCCTTATTTTGAGGTTTTGTGTGGGTAGTTACTTTTCTATTTTATTTTCAATCTGGTGATTAGCTAGAGTTAGCTATTGGTGTCTTTGCAGTAGAGTTATTGTAAAGCGATGTTAGAGTAAAATTACTACAAAGGGGTTAGGGATTAAGAGGTTAATTCCTAGACTACATTAAGCTAGAGTTGGCTAATGGAGTTTTCACAATAGAGTTATTATGAAGAGGTAATGCAGTAGAGTTACTCCAAAAGAGGGTTTAGAGATTAAGAGTTTAATTCCTAGATTGCATAAGGGTGTAATCAAAATTGTTTCTTGGTGATTAGTGAAGTTGTTGGTGAAATCCTACTGGGGTAGGTCATAGTTTTACTCCCTTGAGAAAGAAGGTTTCCACGTAAACATCCTTTGTCATTTACTTTATTGCTATTTACTTTGTATTCTTGTTGTTCTTCATTTTCCTCATACATGGACCAGCTATCCAATCGGTCTTTGTTGCTGTGATGGACTCGTATAAACTATCAACTAGGTTTCAGTGATGAAGTTTGTCAATCATCAAAACATGAGCATAATAAGAACAAGGCTAGAACCTAACATTTTCCCTCTTTTTGATGATGACAAACATAGATCCTTTTGCAGCACATGCAACTATTTTATCTTTGCAATAAGTTCCTCCCTTTCACCATCACCAGTTCCCCTTTTCACCTTTCACCAATCCACAATCACTAGTCCCCCTTTCACCCTTCACTAATTCACAATCACCAGTTCCCTCTTAATCTTGATCACAAAACCAATTAGGCACTATGCTTCAAAAGAAATTACAACATGGATAAGAATATGAACATATTCATATTCAAGCAAGCATTTAGAATCATTAGACAAGTTAGTGTTCAAGTTCTACAAAAAGAAATTAATTATGCACTGGTGTCAAAACAAGATTTAAGGACATGAGGGATCAAATAGGATGGGAAGAAGAGAAACAACTATAAAAAAGGTGATTGAAATGTTTCATAGCAGTGTGCTTATCATCAACCAGTGCTCCATTCTTGAATTTTAACCGAGTATTCTCATCTTTGAGATTCGTATTCTCTTTCTTTAGCTGAGTAATCTCAGTCTTAGCTTGATTTAAGACACCTGGTGTAAGATCGATTTCTTCTATGACTTCAGTCAGTTGAAATTTCAGTGCTTCAATCTCAGCTTCCTTTTCAGCAATCATATTTGGTAGTTCTTTTATATTCAGATTCTGCACCTCTTAAGCAGCAATAAGATTTGACACTGCAGACTTAGGACTAACTCCTATTTTCTTTATAGCACACTCACACTCTGCAAGGGTAGTGGGTGTGAATATTTTCCTCCAACAGTATGGGAACCAGATCTTGGTTTTATCCCAAAGTGATCAAAAGCTTTTGTGAAGAAAAATTCATAGCCCAGACCTTGATTGACTTCCTTTAGCTTACAGATCTTAATGATATGCTCAATCATGATTTTAGGCAGACTGATTGGAGTGCATGAGTTAAGAGCTTTTATTAGATAAAGATCTGGTATAGATCCACATGATCGACTTTCAGCTCTTGCAAGTAGCACCTTCCTAACCAGTTCAAAAAGTAGTTGAAATTCAGGCTTCATTTCCTTTTTGAGTAATCTAAATATCCCCAACAGTTGCTTTGATTTGGAAATATTTTCAAAGAACGTTTCTGAGGCATATTTGTCCTTTATAGTTTTCAGCCCCAAAGTAGGCAGACCAAAAATCTCTCCAAGCGAGGTTGTTGGAGTAAACTTGATTCCACTTACAGTGGCATCAAGTGACAATTCTTTTTTTGTGAACATCAAATCATTATAGAAATCTCTAACCTCATTTACATATGCGATACCTATGGTGTCAAAAAAATTCAGTCATGCTTGAGCATCAACAAGAGTAATAAGGGAACTTATTTCGAACCTGGTAGCAATAGTAGGATTGAATACTCCTCCAAAGAAAATTGTCTGATTATGAATGTCATGATCTCTTGACTCAAACTCAGACTCTAACTCTGGGATAGCTGCATCTCTTCTTTTCTTTCCTTTTGACATATCCTCTATTTGATTCATCTTGGAAGACTGGGATAACTTTGTCTTTAGGGGATTGATCTTCTCTTGCATTGAAATATGTCCCAAACATCTACTATCGACTTGAAATCCGTTGTTTATCTTTCCTTAAAGCCTAATAGGTACATGCATAAAGTGAGCAGACAACACAGAAGGTCCATCCCTTCTTTTGTCAGAGATAGCTTCAAAAAACTCCGTTAACAGCAATGCATCACTATTTGGGATCTCGTAGCACTCGTAAGCTCGTACATGGACCTTCTCTTTACTTTTTTGACAAATGTTGTCCCTTTTTGGACTTGTTCGCTTAATGAGTTCCTTAGAATCACTTACTTTACAAAAGGCAATATTACCCTTATCAGATTTCATGGCAATCTTTGTGATGTCTCTAATAAGCAGACTTCTTACCAAATCATCCTTTCCTAATTTATGATGACATGAAATTTTAGAGTCATTCTCCATTTTTACCATTTTGATACCACCTTTCGATGAGTCAAGCTTCATTTCAGATACTGGAGCAAGGTTGAAGTCATGAGCACACACTAATGAAGAAGAGGATGTTTCAGATCTAGCTGAGCATTTGAGGGAGTGAGACAAAACGGAACTAGTTTCAACAAGAGAAGCATTGTGAAAGAATTTGTAGCTAACTTTGGTAGGACTATGGGGATGAAATTTCTATCCATGGAGATAAAAGATAAGACCCTTTTTTGGGATGTATCAAGAAAAAGGTTTTAGGAGCAAGGTTTAAGTCATCAGGTCTGTTTTGAGGGAAGGTACAAAAAGGATTAATGAGAGAGTATAGGTACAGGGAAGGAACAAAAAGATGGATGGAATTTGGGAATTTGTCTGTTAGGAAAAGGTTTGCCATGTCCTTTACTTTTGAAGAGAATTAAGGATGAGCATATAGAGGGCTGAAATGACAGGGTACTGAAAATGTTATGACACAAATGCACAGTTAATAGTCATTATGTAGACACAAGAACACTAACCTATGTAGAAGACCAGGTCTCTGCATTTTGAATGATCTAATTAATTCGTGTTCCATCCTTATTCAAGTGTGACTCGTTCATGAATGCATACCTGTAAAAATTATAAGATTGAGTTAGATATCCCTTCATCTTATTTCAATTATTGAGAAGAGTTAGAAGGTAGAAAATACTTTTGTTTGATAGGAATTCATGAATATCCCCTTCAAATCGAATATTATTCAGTTCAATGAGCTATCTTTGAAGGATTTCAGCCTTACACTCAAACTCTGTTGTTGTCATCTTCTCATAGTTAGAACATGAGCTACTAAGGACCTTGAGTAGTCTTCAGAAGTCACAAGCATGTGCCTCTTTCCTCTATGAACTTTTCATTAGACACTTCACACACACGCACCAGGTCCTTAATACCAGCGAGTTTTATCATAAAGAAGCCAATGATTTTCAATTTCCTGGACCGCATCCCTTCTTTAATGATCAACACATTTATACTTTTTATAAACATATCAAAATAATTTGCAAAGAAATTATCTTACCATAGTATATATCACCTTTTTTTTATTTCTGAAGACACATAGTCTTCACGACTATCGTGAGTGAGAGAAGATTTACAGATTAGCTAATTTCATCCTTAGAGCAACCACTAAAAATGTACTTCCTTTGTCCCATTTGTCTTCTTTCTCTCACCCCGACCTCCCTATCAAATAACTTCTTGATTTTGGGAACCCAAATGAGCTTGGGTCCCTTGGTGTTGAAAAACTGATAAATGAGACTTCTTCTAGTCCAGGCTGGTAATGTGAGATTCTTTTCTAAGTAACCTGGTCCCCTTGAGCTTCTGATGGATTCAACATACTCTTGATTCCTCTTGCAATCATTGACAAAGGACCGACACTGATGCTTGTAATGATCATTATGACCACAATAAGTGTATAGCCAATTGTCAGGTATAGATACATACTTACTACGAGGATTGTAAGGATTCTTGATTCTTTTTATTTTCTAGTGAGGCTTCAAGATCAAGACTTATTGTACTAACCTTAGTCTCAAGATCAACCTGAACCTTGTTGGCTTCCTCTTTTCTTTGCAAATAATCTTTAGAAAAACTTGATATCCTGATATTCAATTTATCATTTTCACACTTAGCATTTCTTAAGGCTTCTTCTAAATCATGCATTCTTAAGGATAAAGAGGTTTCTTTAATCTAATAATCACTTGAGGCATCAACCAGGAATCCTTATCATTTACCATATCATGCTATGCATTTATTAATATTTTGGTCAAGGTCCTCAGTTCCTTAGGAGAATAAGTTTTCAAATTTCGCCAAACATCAGGAAAACTTACTTCTTCTTCTTCCTTATCGGAGTTGGCCATAAGAGCAAGCAATGAATCAAAACTTGTGGGTTCATCTTCAATAGCAACCATGGAAGTATCCTGCTCATTATTATCAGGTTCAGATACACTTTAGGTGTCTCCCTATGCAGCTACAACTTGTTTAATCATTTTATCAACAACTTCTCTTCTTCTGAACCTGTCAGGGACCTGGTCCCTTCCTTGAGTTCTCTCTGAATTGCTTTTTGTGTAATCCTTGTAGTCCTATTTTTGGAGAGCACATTTCTTGATAAAGTGACCTATTTTCCTATAATTGAAACAACAATCATTTTCTCTGAATCCCCTACTTGAGTTTCCTCTATTTTGAAAACCTCCACTTCTCACCTTTTTTTGAAATCTTCCTGTGAGATAAGCCATGTTTTGTTCCTCTTTACTTGAATCATCTTCGCTAGTCTTTAGAACCATACTCCTTTCCTTCTTGGGATCATTTCTCTTAGAATCTTGTTGCCTTTTAAGCTCATAAGTTTTCAGATTCCCAATAAGTTCATCTATGGTCATTTTTTGTAAATTTAGCCTCTGAAATAACATTTACTTTACTTTCCCATTAAAAGGGTAATATGCTCAAGATTTTTGTGACCAACTTGTGCATTTGAATATTTTCTCCAAGACATTTTAGCTCATTCAAGATAGAAGTGAATGGAGTATGCATATCTTGAATGGATTCTCCTTCACTCATCTTGAAAAGCTCATACTTAGTTGTAAGCATGTCAATCTTTGATTGCTTTACTTGGGTTGTTCCCTCGCGATCATTCGGCAAAGATTCCCATATTTCCTTAGTCAGGTCCTATCCTACAGACAAGGATTTTCTTGGCTTTGTAATTCTTCTTAATCCTCTATCGATCAACTTTAGTATAATCCTTTCTACTTTTAGGGAAAGGTTGAGAGGTATATCCTTTTTTAGCTGCTTCCACTGGGACATAGGGATCATCACAGATAACATCCCACAACTTACTATCCTTTGCCATGATAAAATCATGCTTTCTAAGTCTTCCACCAACTGTAGAATTGCCCATTGAACCTTGGGGGTCGAGTATTTGTCTGTCCTTCCTCGAGACTGAGTGAAGCTGCCATCTTAAACAAGATCCTATCCTTAGTGGGTGTTAACCTTATAGTAAGAACTCTGATACCAATTGATGACTTATGCGAGTCCACCACAACAATAAAGACCTAATTCAATGCCCGATCCTTGTATGAGAAAATCGAAGAACAACAAGAACAGAAAAAATAATCAGCAGTAAATTAAAGGCAAGGGATGTTTACGTGGAAACCTCCTTACTAAAGGGAGAAAAACGATGATCTACTCCATTAGGTTTCACCAACAACCTTCACTAAACTCTGAGCAACTTTCGATAACAACCTAGGAATTAACCTCCTAATTTCTATCACTTTGCAATAATTCTATTGCAACACACCCTTATAATAACTCTACTGTGAGACTTTATTAGCTACCTCCAACTACAAAAACAACTCAAATTTGAACAGACGAAGCTAAGAAATATACTCACTAGAATCTCTAAAATGTGATGTGAGTTTACAATTGTAAGAACAAAAACAAAAACATCAATCAACCTAGAAATAAAACATATATCACTATGATCAAAGTATTTCTAAATTGTTGAGTCTTACAATATCAGCTAAGGTGAGGCTTTTACTTGAGAGAATACTTTTTGGATTTATGCAAAAGCTTGAACTTCTCTCCTTAAGGATGATGAATATATATATGATGAGCATTGGGAGAGAAGCTTCCTCATTAGTGGATGCTAAAGAAGGACCACTAAGAATTTATCCCACTAATGTGCTGACACTGTCCAGAGAGTACTGGACAGTTGGCACATAAGACAAATGCGCACAACTATAAAATTGCACACTAAGACACCAATTGACTTAACTGATCCTTCCATTAGGTTAGGCAATCACCAAATCATAAAACACGAAAGATGGGCATTGACAAGGTTTCAGTGATGAAGTTTGTCAATCATCAAAATTTGAGCATAATAAGAAAAAGGGTGGAATCCAACACCATCCCTCCCTTAATTGTGACCACCATGACTACCATATGGATGACCCCTACCATATCCTCCACCACCATGACATGCTGGAACTAAAGCACTAGAAGAAGGCTGTTGAGTCAAGTATCCAATAGATAAGTAGTTAGGACAATACTTCCAAATGTGACCTAATCCCCCACACTCATGGCACCTGATGTTAAAGGCAGGTTGCTGAACTGACAATGTATAACTATCTATCTAAGAGGCTTGATAACTGACAATTGATGAGCCTCCTATAGACACAGACATAGCTGAATAGAATGGTTGAGAAGAGTAACCCTATGAACCACGACCCCTCTATTAAGTACCACTGAATTGACCTATTTTAGGGCCTTCTTTTCCTCTTCCTTCACCTTTTCTTGTTTTAATCCCTTCCACCTTATTTGTAAGCTCAACCACTTCCTGAAAAGTCTTTCCAGACGTAGCCACTAATAACGCAGGAACCTGAAGGCCTGAGTTCAAAACTTTTACAAAATACCTTATTATCTCCTCCTCTAAACTAATCAACTAAAATGCATAGCGAGATAAGGCATGAAACTTGGTCTCATAGGCTGCCACAGACAAATCACCCTGTTCAAGTTTCAGGAACTTATCCTTCTTCTGATCCCAATAGGTATAAGGAACATATTTCTCAAGGAACACATTCCAAAACTAGGACAAAGTATGTGGAGGTAAACTAACCCTACACTCTACAAAAGACCTCCACTATTTCTTGGCCTCTGCCTCTAACTAAAATTTTACAAACTCCTCACCATACCTCTCCACAATGCCTATCTTTTGCAGGCACCCAAGACTGTCAATCAAGACTTAAATATTCCTCTAACTCTGTACCCTAAAACACTAGAGGTTTTATATTTATGAACTTATAGAACAGTCGATGGTTATCACAGTCATCATCGATCCTAATACCTGTACGGGAAACACTCTTGTCTCAGAGGCCTCATCCATTTGGGTTGCTACAACAGCTGCATGCTACAAGGCTGGGGATGGAAATTCACGCACTGCTGGAGTAGTACTTGTGCCAGCCAAACTACTCAGAAACCCCAACACTTGCTAAATAAATTCTGTGGACATAGGCATCGAGCTGTACCATTCTGAACTAGCACCACATTCTCTGAAACTACCACTTCTTTCTTCTCAACCATCACCTCCTTATTCTGGACAAAATATAGAGTATCATGCTACGCAATTCGGGGATGGTGATCTCTGCCTAGCCATTCCTCCAGCTTATCGATCTCTACCCTTGACTGGTGCTTCCCCTCCTATTTTCCTTCTAGCCCTGCCCCTAACTCGAGGCCTACCCCGAACAGCGGCCTCAGTGACTGGTGCTAATACTGCTGTTGCTCTGGTAAAATGAGTGTTAACCATCTAAAAAATAAGAGTGAAGGAGGTTATATACCAATTGGAATCAAGTACTAGCACAAAAGGAAGAGAAGTTAAAATTATTTCCTAAAGCCCCGTAGCCTCTTGAAGAAAAGTACAAGCGACTCCATACCGCTCCATAAGACTCTACCAGATCTGTTCTTGTATGACGAGAACAACAAGCCAAGTACTATGATACCATGTCTGTCACGATTCAATTGGTCATGAGTGGCACCCACCCTAACTTTACGGCTGGAGAACCACCTAACCCAACCCTCAACCAACTAAAATCAGCTATTCACAGGTCACTTTCCTTAAATACTTACTATTAACTCACTAAACACAATATTAAATCAATGAATTAGATACTAACTTAATTGATATCCATGAACAAAATAGAGTGCAAAAGTATCTCTAATTATTACAACCCCCGAGACCTGAAAGTCACCGTACATGAACATCTAAAACATTATCAAAAACCAAGTATAAACAATATCCAGAATGCTAAGTAAAAGGAATGTATTAATCTCGAAACAAAGGACATAACCAATTTAAGAATGATCCAATGGCTACCCGAACATAGTCACTACTGGAAATTAGACTTATAGCGACACTTATGTAGCAACGGTTATACAACTGTCACTATAGATTGTCTAATGTTATAGTTTTAACCATCGCAATACATTATTGTATCTAATAAAACAGTTTTTAAAATAAACCATTGCATAATCTCTAAAACCATCACCTTAGAGATATCTATTGTAATGGATGTTTGAACCGTAGTGTCACGCCACGAGTTCCAACGAGGCGGAATGGCACCCAGAGCCGATGAGGCCCGAGAGAACCAATCTTTACTCATGTCCATTCATATGCATGCCATAATAAACATCAATACCACGTAAGGACATAAAATGCTAATAGCGAAAATCATGGAACATGTGATACATACATACGTGAAACTTGGCCGTTAGGGCCATCAAGTCAAAATGGGCGTACATCTCTTGCATTCATATACCCACATATGTCTACAAAAGCCTCTAACAGATGCATAAAACCAACTAAAAATCGGGACAAGTCCCCGCTTTAAACAACCTTTACAACATCAAAACAAATGTACAACTGTGACTCGAAAAGCCCCGAACCAACTGGAGCTCACCAAAAATTTGCAAATGATCCACAGTCTACAGAGGGGGTCTACTAGCACCTGCGCCTGAAGCAATTAAAGTAAGTCCCCCAAGAGGGGTCAGTACGAAGAATGTACTGAGTATGCAAGGCCATAAGAACTGTATCATACATAATAACAATAATGGAGTCAATATAAGAGAAATAGTGAATGTGAATAAACTCTCTTTCTGTATGTGAGAACCATGTATATTACGTTCTTTACTTCTCTTGTCTTCACATATGTTCATCTTTATTGTTCTACCCATGCTAGGCTGTTCTGTCGCCCCTGGGATGAGATTAACCCATGCTAGGTACTTTGACCCCTGGGATGTTATATTAACCCATGCTAGGTTTTCGTGTCACCCCTGGGATGTTATTAACCCATGCTAGGTACTGTGACCCCTGGGATGTTATAGTAACCCATGCTAGGCTTTTGTGTTGCCCCTGGGATGTATTGTGATAACCCATACTAGGCTTTTATATCGCCCCTAGGATGTATCAGGATTGACCCATGCTAGGCTTTTCTGTCGCCCCTGGGATACCACCCATTTTATTGGGATCGACCCATGCTAGGTATTTTAACCCTTGGGATACCACCCATGAATACTCATCAATTATATCTCTTATTATTCTTACTTCTGTTCTAAGAGTGACACATTGAGGATCATGACATTATCTGAAGCACACATATATATATTACTTCACTCCTTTACTTCATGAGATTGATACCTTTACTTGTGAGGGATAAATATATTAGCTCGTACATTACCTCCTTCATTACTCTTATGAGATTGGTACTTTTACTTGTGAGAGATTGGTACAAAGATAATCATAATATTATTGGACTTTGGAACATGACATGATTGGAAAAGCTATTCAAGAAAAAATAGATTCTCTTTACATCTTACTCTCTTTGAGATAGTTCTTTTTAGTAGTTACCACATTATGGGAGCATTTGGAACTTCAGTCAATGAATAAGAGATAAGTGAATCATAATTCATCTAAGAATAGGACACATATGAGTAACAATATATATCAACCTGAACTGGGATACTTTAGAACACTTCGGACATGAGTAAGTACCATAACAAGGTGAATACTATATGCTGCAGAAGGGTACGAAAAGAGTAACCTTACATACCTTATCTTCCCAATATGAATACAAAATCCTATACGTGAATACAATAGTCCAGCTCCTTACTTACGTCTTACTCTACAACACAAGTACATAACGGAACCAACATTAACCATAGGCTACTTTCCAAGTGCATAAGATGACCATGAGTTACATGAACATCACTTCACCCTTTACAAGACCATTCATGGCATTATAATACCAAAAATATGATAACATTCCATACATTGACCAATACATCATAAACCAATAGCATGTCACACCTAGTCATACTTTCCACTTCTCCATCAACACAACATCACAATTACTCCATCAAGTCACCTCAATACGTCTTATAACAACATATAGGCCAAAATCCCATAATTTACACTTATATAAAAATAACAAGTTTAGTAACATCATCACACCATACATGTTGTTATTTCATCCATACCATGAACTTTCATCAAAACCACAAGTCACTTTTCAAGTTTAATTCACAAAAATGACACATCTTTTACAAAAACACAAAAGTGCACCACTTACACTTTTAGACATAACCATCATGATCTACATGCTCTCCCATGCATATAATATATTAATCCATAAGCGTAATCACTTACCCAAACTTGCAAATGATTGATCTTGTCCAAAAGATGGCTTAGGGTTTGAGAACTTGAAGAAATATCTTGTGGAAATGTTGTGAAAATGTCTAGAATGGCATGTGCCCCTTTTGAGATTAAAAATCTGATTTTCTTTCCCTTTTATAGCCCCTTTGGTTATCCTTATCCACTCTTTGGCATTAAATGCCATATTGTCTTGGTGAAAGTGGAAGAATAGGTCATTTGACCCTTTGGGCCTTTCATTTTGGCTCATTTTGGGTCTCAAATTAGGCCTAATAGCCCATGTCATCTTAACCCACCAAATGTAATGTATAATCCACCATAAATCTCATGTTCAAATTATTCTATAAATGTCTCGATAACATTCACTTATGAGATTCCCATTCGTAGCCTCAATCGCAAAAATAGAAATTCTAGTCGCTCATGGCTTATGTGAACATAATTTGTTAAAATACTTGTGACAAAGAATTAACCCCAACTCAGGTGCTAAACACACTTAAGAATAGTCCTACTATGATGGAGTAATGATACCATGACTCAAAGGTCTTATATACATCATAATAGTTGAAGAAAATTTTTGGCGAAAACCACCTCGGCAAGCCGCTTGCCGCGCCCCTTTGTTGCCTGGGTCAGAAAAATTCTGGCCAGAAGCAGCCTGGCACGCCACCTGCAGCGCCCCACCTTAAAAATTCATTTTTGACTTTTCTTTGCGGAATTGGTTGGATCTTTCAAGTCCAAATCTTTTGCTTGCCTCTTAGGTTTAATATCCTTTTCTTGGAAGTCCTTCAAACCTCACTTTTCACTTCACATATGTTCTACAAAGTCACAAACACCACCTACTTCAAAGGTCTAATCACATTTACTAGCACAATATCAAATGTTCCATCAATAACAATGCAAAATACATACTTATTGCTCTCAAACCTAGAGTAAACATGGTTCAAGGTTGTCAAGTAGGGCCGGGAAGGTACGGGGTGTTACGCATAGCTATAGGGTATCTGTAGCAATGGTTATTTATGGTCCCAAAAATAATTTTTCCCTCCACTAATTTTGTGAACCAGCGAAAGTTTTCATTATTTAATTAAAAAAATCTGAAATGCTTTTAATATGTCAAAAATAGACCCCTGCCTCATTATTTCATTATATGTACACTTTCTAAAGTGATTCTCTATTTCTCTCTAAAATGCTCTATTTCTCTCTAAAATTTCTAATCTCAGATTCTAGAGAAGTCCATCGTCTAAGCTTAGATTCTAAGCTCCATTGATTTCTAAGCTCAGATTCTAAGCTCCACTGATTTCTGAGCTTCGATTCTAAGCTCCACTGTGAAAGTGTTTTCTCCGGTACGATGGAAGGTTTTTTTCGGCCAACTGAAATTCTCTGTGGCGGCAAAAGTAGAATTCTCAGGTGAAAGTGTTTTCTTTGCATGTAAGAATCCATTTCTCTATCTTTAATTTTTATGCATGTACAATTTTTCAAAATCAGATGGGTTTTTTGAAAAATCTTAAAGAATACACATTTTAGTTTCTATGAAATTTCTGTTACTTGTTCTAATTTTTGTGGTTCAAACTAAACTTCACTGAAAAAGATAATTTTTTAAACATTTTTGGCTTCTTTTATTTTGAGGAATTTGGTAAGGTTTTAGGGGGATACGGTAATTTGATATGTTTTTGTTACATTTTAGTTATTATTATTATTATTATTATTGTCTCAAATTTGGTGAAGATTTGAGAACTCTTTCACATACAAAAATGTTTCCCTTTTGCATGTATGACTAAAATTTTATTTTCTTTTCATTAGCCAAGAGGGACACTGCAAACATATGTGCTTGCTAATATATGGTAAAGCTTGTATAGCTTAATGTTCTAGATGTCAATTTTTATCAATTTTCATAAATTGTTGAAAGCGGAAATCAACTGATAGTTAAGTCTTTTGATAGTGGAATGATTCATTGGCTATCTAAGTCACTTAAATAAGAGAATTCCTATCTGTTTGTCGATGTGAATAAATGGAATGGGTATTTGTTTTTCTGTTAGTCAAGTAATTTGCACTGCCATTTGATGCCCCAAAAAAGAGCACATGTTAACAGAGCTAAGTTGACTCAAGAATTAGATATTTTAGACATGGTAGTGGAATACATTGAGCTTCATTTATGTGAAGTATGTCTATGATGTAAATGTCACTGTCAATCTAAGCTCCTGCTGATCTTACATCTATTTTTCCTGGTTTAAGTATGCCATGAAATCAATACATGTTGTTGGGATGTCAATTGCTGCCGCACATTTTATATATGGTTATCTAAGGGTGTAAATTAGCTTGTGAATATAAATTGTGGAGACAAAGTCGTGCGGGTGATTTAGTTAAGAATTCTTCTTCTTTAAATGTTTATGAGTTGATCTTCTTGTTGAATAAATATGAATTAGAGTGTAGTGTCTCGTTCTTTCTTAGAAGTTCTAGACTTGCAACTAGTGATGATAATAGGATGTATAACATTTGTTTAATAAGAATCAGACTCTTAGTGTGCTCGAAATGCTAACAATTCTTTGGACAGCTAGATATCGAAACCATGTGATAGCATAACACAAATCTATAATCATCTGAGTGTGTCTAGATGAACATTGTTTCCTTTTCCATTCTCCTTCTACACTTCCCCTTTTCTTTATCAAGAAAAACAAATATTCTTAGCATTGGATACGTATGACTAATTTTGTTGTGCTAAAGTTAAAGCTATTCATTAGGGCTAAGAAGACATGCTGATATAGCTAACTGTTTTCTATGATTTCAGCTTATGACCGAGTAGTTCAAGGGCTGACGAGAAGCTCAAGCTGACAGAATCTATTCTAGAAAGCAAGGTGCTAACTCAAACTCTTTTCTGAAAAATTTCTTTTATTTAGTTAATGTGTTGTTTCAACTGGGAATGATGTTTTTCCTTTCTTTATCGTTGTATGAAGACAAGCGTGTATGATCATATTTATATACTAAGGTTGGCTTTCAATTTTAGAGTCAAATTTTGATTTTAGTTGGTTTTGTACTAAGGCATTGAGAATTTTGATTTGTGTTTCAATTTTGGTTATTGGCATTGTTCTGATAGACAGATTTATATTTGTGTACCTTGATTTTTTAAGTTATTGGGTTATTGCACATTTCATATTTGGTTATTGGGATGTCAATTGCTATTGCACATTTCATATTTGGTTATCAAAGGGTGTAAATTAGCTTGTGAATATAAATTGTGGAGACAATGCTGTGAGTGTGATTTAGTTAAGAATTCATTTTCTTCAAATGTTTATGGGTTGATATTTTTGTTGAATAAATATGAATTAGAGTGTAGTTTCTCTTTCTTTCTTAGAAGTTCTAGACCTGCAACTAGTGATAATAATAAGATGGATAACATTGAATCGGACACATAGTGTGCTTGAAATGCTAATAGTTCTTAGGCCTATTAGATATCGAAACCATGTGGTAGCATAACACAAATCTGTAATCATTTGAGTGTCTAGATGAATGCTATTTCTGTTTCCATTCTCCTTCTATTCTTCCCCTTTTATTTATCAAGAAACATAAATGTTCTTACCATTTTTTTGAGAAGGTAACATTTTGTATTAAGAACCAGTACTTAGGTAGTACTGAAAAACCCCTTTACTAGAGAATAAATAATACCTAAGTAATAAACAGCAAACCTAACAGGGTTCTAAGACTTCTAATATTGATTCAACATCTATAGGGGAGCTCTTTGTACACCAAAAATACAATAACAAGATATAATCTATTTTAATCTTTTGTAAGGATCTACTTTTGTCTTCAAAACTTCCAGAGTTTCTTTCTTTCCAAATGGTCCACCAAATGTAAGCTGGAATGGTCCTCCAATAGCTTCTGTTCTTAGCTCCTTTCCCAACTTCCCAATCATTTAAGTTTCTTCTAAGAGATAGATCCCATTAAAAAGGGTTGTTTACATCCTTGGTGACCCAGGTATTCAATTCTCTATTCTTCATTTTGATCACTTTGCTCCACAGAGATTGGGGGTCATGAGCATATATCCACAAAATTATTGCATATATGTTATCAAGAAACAAAAACGTTCTTAGCATTGGATACGTATGGCTAATTATTGTGCTAAAGATAAATTTATTCATTAGTGCTAAGAAGACATACTGATATAGTTAAATGTTTTCTATGATTCCAGGTTACGACCGAGTGGTTCAAGGGTTAACGAGAAGCTCAAGCTGACAAAATCTCTTTTAGAAAGCAAGGTGCTAACTCAAACTGGAAGGGAATGGGCAGATTAACTAGTTGAAATGCTCCACAGTATCTGATAGTATGATATCAAAAGAGTAAATATGAAACAAAACTTTGTACAATTAAAATACTTTATACTTTCCTTTCTATGTGCAAAGCTTGATCCCTTAAGACTTTCTTGTCTAGTATTCATGAGTCATTACTAGAATCAGCAGAAGAACTGCTCTTGGATTTGGTCATAGCAGTTGGAAAATGAATCTGGATAACTAATAAGTGGCAGCTATTTGGTAATATATTTTAAATGTTTCTTATGTAGTTGTATAGATTCTTCTGCATATAAGAAAGTATCTTGGCCTAGCAACTCATAAATGAATCTGGACTCATATCTAAGAGTGGAAACTTGAAAGATTAATGCCCTAAGTTAGAATAAGAGTAAAATAGAACATGGTACTATCGTTACAGTCTAAACGTCGAATGAGGAAATATGTACTTTGTTACTAAATTTTATGGCTAAGAATCTTCTGCAGGTAACTGTGATTTATTGGTGATGCAGCCAGGCTAACCATGGGCTTCACAGATCACTACTATAATACAAGTGTAGTGTGATCTACACTCTTTTTTAGTTAGGGTGTTATATACAATCAACACATAAATTATTAGTTGGGAAATAGTTGAAGTGGAATCATTTGAAGCTCCTGATTGATAGTAGTCTGTTGTTTATTCTTTACAAGTTCCATCATTCGATCTTGTTCTTCACTCACTGTTTTTATTTCTTTTTCAGTAGCATCCAGAAGTTTTTTCATCTCTTTTCCAAAGTTTGAAATCTGATTCTTAGCCTTTTATGCTTTTAGTTAATGTTTATTGATCATTTATTTACGGAAAATGTCTAAAACAAATTCTGAGAATTGAAAGAAGCTGATGAATCCACAACTAGTAAAATTGTACGAATGTTACCTGTTTTTTAGTTTTATTGGCATCAATTATTTATTCTTAGTTTTTATTTACTTGGATGTCCTTTTTGTATACGCTTTATTAGGTTGAAATGAAGAAAATTGAATCACATTATTTGGGTGTGGATGGTCAGTCTGTTGATGCATTTTCAGTGGTCATGGGTCCTGAACATCTGGGTCTTCTGAGACTATATGGTTCGGGGGTGACAAAGACTTCTTTAAAAAAAAAAAGTTGACAATTCTGAACCAACTTTAAATGCCACAAACAATGTAGTACAACAACTGCAAGAAAGAATACAAAACATGGAGAAACAAAAGAAAATGATGCGACAAGAAGTTATGGTAGATTTAATTGCACAACTTCAGCAAGCAGGATTAATTGATCCTAACATACAAGTAGCATTGTCCATTCCTTCACAAAAAGAATCTACTTCTGCACAATCGGCTACAGGGAGAAACAAAGGTTAGTGTTGCTACTTATCCGATAACTATTTTTCTCGCTCTACCTCTTAGTCTTCCTCCTCCTTTTCTTCTTCTTCATCTTCTTCTTCCTCGCCTCCTATTATGAGTATTTTTCTCGTGTCTCTATTGTAACTATTTTTTTCTATGCTTATCAGTTGCAAGTGGCAATAAGCATCAAATTATTGATTATTGGACTGCTATAGCATTTTGTTATCTGTTGGACTGTTGTATTTGAGAAATTTTGTTTGGTTAACTGGAAATAGTCTGTTGGTACGTTTGTTTCCTCTTGGTTAACTAGAAGTGTTCAGTTGGTGTGTTTGGTTAACTGTTGTAGCATTTTACTGTGGGGACTTGTGGTCAACAAATTCAGCACCAATAGCATCACAACCAAGAGGGGGTTGGGAGTAATCAAGTCAATACCCCATATGTGAGCTATTTTCTATTGGAACTTTGTATTTTCTTACTTTTTATAGCAATGTATGTTGTGGGATTTCCATTTATAGCTTTAATGAGGTTGTTAAATAATAATTCTTGACTAGTTTAGTGGTCAAAGTTGTTTTCTTTAGTTCTTGACATTTGGGCGATTGATTTGTTTACTTGTATGTGCAATGATTTCATTTACCAAAGAAGTTGGATTGGGATGGTGAAGTTGTTTTGAGCTCAAGGGTGCTCTTGAATTCTATGGAGAAATTTGGGTATTATCAATAAGCTGGGGAATTATACATTGGGAAGGTTATTGGTTCTATTTTTTTTTTGGTAACTAAATTTCCATTAATCACCAAGTAAAACGTAATAAAACTATAGTAGACTATAACACAGTCTATTATTTTCTAAAAGTTTCCAACATTACATTGCCTCAGAAGGGAAAATTTAAAAACCAAGCTGCTAACCAACTCCTGTAGTCTAGGTGGTGCTCTAACACAACAGATGTATACAATTTTTTTAACTAATTGCTCCTCAATTTTACTCTTTGTTTCAAAGACTTGTTGGTTACGTTCCATACAAATACAATGAATTTTGTACAGATCATCTTAAGTACTTGAGCTCTCTGTGTTTTCCCCTTGGTGTTCTTCATGATCCACGATAAGTGTTATTCCTATGTTGTAGTCAGTGGCTCTGTTAATTGCATCCACCTGAGAAGTCTAGACCAAATGCCTGTTAAAACTGTGCATTCTCCAAAGAGATGAGCATGAGTTACATCAAAGTGTTTACACATGCTACACTTAGGCTCAACCTCGATACCCCATTTCAGTTTTTGATCTATAGTGAAGATTCTGCCTTGTACATGCAGCCATATAGTGAAAATAGCTTTAGGTCGTGCATAGTTGTGGAGCATCAGCCCCTTCCAACTTACTTTTGCTCTGTCTCCGAGCAAGTGATAGTATATTTGTCTAGTGATGCTCTTGGTACCTTTGATACTACTATGAATTGCCTGTAAAATTCTCCTATGTTATTGGTTCTGTTATTAATTATATAATTCTATATCCAATGAAGTTATATAATTCTATATCCAATGAAGTAAGGAAAACATATCTGCAATTGTTGCTGGGATGCCCATGTTTACCAAAATTGAAGGATTTTACATGTGTTGAGATCCTCCCATTATATCTGCTACCTTTCTAAATATTATGATTAATTCAACTATGGATAATTGCTTCTAAATGTTGTGAAGTTCAATAGAAGTATTTGCATCATCTGTCTCATTTTTGAATGCTTTGTGTAATATAGCTATAGATAGTTTTGTTTTTACATAGGACCTGCTATTATCAAACTATCTTAACAGCAAGCTTATTTTCTGAAATGCTACTATGTTGGTATCTAAGGTAGCTGGTTCACCACCATTCTCTAATAATGTTCCTAGAATTTGCTTGTGCATGCTGCATCTGTGAATCAAGTATACTAATTTGTCCATTTCATTTCTAATTGTTGTTACTTGTAGGTCCGTATACCTTTTGCTGTTGTTGGTGCTGATTTTGTTGTTATTGGTGGTGCTGATTTTGTTGCTGTTGTTGGTTGTCTTTTCTTCCTTTTTTTCTGAGTTTTCCACTAATCATGTCCTGGGAAGTATGAATTGCATTGGTTATTACCTTTTATCCAGTGTTTGGTTGGTTCTTGAATTGTTTGTTGTGATTTAAAGTTTTTTATGGCTGGCAATTGTGGTTATTTATATAGGAATCACAAGTTCTTATTAATTACTTTCTATTATCATTGTAGGTGATGACATTGAAGATGGGAATGAAAGTGATGAACTAGACCTGACCTAGGCCAGATCAATCAGATTGGTTTCATGCTACGTCATGTTGAAAATTTTGACTAAGTTTCAAATGTCTTTTAGTGTTGAACATTGAAAGATATATGTGTTGCACTTTTTGAAGGTCCAAAAATATTTGGTTCTTGGTTGTAATGAATAGTTTTTACTCTGTCCAAAAATATTTGGTTCTTGTCCCAAAAACTTATGTATTTTATGTTATATGCTTAGTTTATAAAATCATTGCAATAGCTAGCCTAATTTTGTGTTATTGAAGTAGCCTAATAAATATAACTGTTGTAGTAGCCTATAAATAACTATTGCTATAACCTAATAGAGATTGTTGCAGTAGTTTTATAAACAGTAGCGATAGTCACTAGAGAGTAACGGTCGCAACCGTTGCATTAGACAAACATAACTGTCCCAACATATTAATTGTATAGATATAAACGTCGCAATAGCATATTGACTACCGTTGCATAAAGTTCTATTGATACGGTTCGTAGCCGTTGCATAAAGTTTTATTGGGACGGTTTATAGTCGTTGCATAAAGATCTATTAGGATGGTTCGTAGCCGTTGCATAAAGTTCTATTGGGATGGTTTGTAGCCGTTGCATAAAGATCTATTGGGACGGTTCATAGCCGTTGCATAAATATATATTGGGACATTTGTAGCCGTCCTAATAGATCATCAACCGTCATAAATATTTTGAAACATAAACCGTCCCAACAGGCCACTTATGGTGACAGTTTTTTGAACCATTGGAAATAACCGTCACGATTGATCTATTGGAACGGGATCAGTTGTATCGAGTGGGTTAACCATTGTCATAGCTATATAGAGACGGTTTTGATATATATGGGGACGGTAATTGAACCGTTGCTATATGCCTTATTTCTAGTAGTGGAGTGCTCACCCTTGAATCGATGTCTGAATAACGGACTAGAGTCGAGGACTCGTCTCAAATGCTGGAACACGATCTACACTTAACAAAAAGAAGAGTACATGTAGTATCAATACAACAACTAAGTACTGGTAGGCATCATCGATCGACTTAACTCAACATCATAAGAATAGGCAAGTTAAATGCAAGTAACAATAATAAAAACACAACTCACAATTAATTGACAACCAAACACAGTCTTCACACTTCATCTCATCAGGAATACAAGTACACAAGTACATCAATTACACTTAGGAAGATTCTTTAACAATGTTCATGACAACATATATATATATATATTCAAATGAAATGATGATTGTATGCATGCCAGATGTACACACAAACTAGATTCAGCAGGGACTCTCAGTTATGACCTTCATGTAACAAGCTCAGTCCATTTACTAGTACTAGTGTGGTACTTGATCCAATAATAGTGTTGGTGTGACACTCGATCCATATAACAGTATCGGCGTGACACACAATCCATATATCATCTCAAAACCATATGTTCAATGCATAATACAGTCAATAATCACAATTAATGCCCGAAAGCAAATCACAAACACCCAACTCACATATAAGCATAGACTCAAGTAAGTATTTACTATAATTAAACCATAACCTACCTCAATTCTTTGCTCGTAACAACTATATAGCCACAAACTTGCCCTTTCTTTCAATCTTAGCCCATTCTTGATCTATAAACAACAATTACATAATTCTTAAAATAGTATTTCACCCTTCCTAAATATTAGGAATTCACATTTATCGAATTAACCCAAGAATTTTCCCTATTTCATCATCTTAGGGTTTTCTACCCTTTAAACTCTTGAATTCTTCATATTTTAATATTACAATCAAGAATTCTACCATAGGAAGTGTTTTCTAACACTCTAGAATCAACAATAACTGATAATAAACTAAATTCCCACCAATTCATAATTTAGAGCTAATCTTTAAATTCTTCATGATTATGATAATCACAATTTGTACGAATCTAAAGGAGTAATTCAAATTTGGAGTGTAAAGAAAGCTTAACTCAAAGATGAAAAACTCCAAAAGCGGAAGAAAATTGCCCTTTCTAAGCCCTTGAATGTTTTTTAAAAAGTGGGAATGAAAAATAGGTTTCTAATTTTTAAAAACTGATATACTGCATATTGGATGATGCAGTGGTATTGTTGTCACTACAGAGACACCATCGTAGTGGAGGATCTGCCGCTGCAGCGACTCCTAGGAAATTGGGGCTACCACTATAGTGATATTCCTGCCGCTGCAATGGTACTTTTGTCACTGTAGCGAGCCCAAACCAGTAACTCAAAACTTGGTCCCATTTCTGGCCATTTCATAACACACTTCTCAAAATTCGACATTACTAACTGTCCCTTTCACGATAATTGCTATAACCAGAGTTCTACTAACCCGTTCTACGCATCAGAAGTTGCTACGACTTCCTAAACTTGTCCTCTAGCACCAAATCAAATCAAAACCACCAACGAATGCTCTAATAACTACCATATTTCCCTTGACCATCACACACTCAAAATACGCCTAAGACTAGGCCAACCCTGAATTTTCAAATTCTGGTCTAAGGGGAATCTAGGCTATGGTTTTACTCTATATTTCAGAATAACAATGATTTGGGTCATTAGAATAAACTACTAAAAATTATCATAAATAACCATGAATTCTACAATCTCAAAAATCACATCACAACATGGTTCTACGTCCACCTCAATATCACATTTGTATTACTTTTACTTTAATTATTATCATGATATATCATACTAACTCATACCTCAAAACTAATATATATACACATGCTAAAGGGTCTTATTTCTGCCTAACTAGTCATGACCTACAGGGGACTAGGTTCATGTAGCATACCATCGTTGTACTCGATCCACAATAATAACAATAATATAGTACAAATGTGGTACTCGATCCATTAACTACTATCGTACTAGCATGGTACCCAATCCATACTAATTATACCAATTTATATTTCCACTTTTACTATCTCTCAGGATAATATCATAAGGGCACCCAATTTTACAAAAATAATTTCTTGAATTCAACAGTTCAACAATCAACAACTTATTCATTCAAGCATTAACAAACCAACAATCATCAACCACAAGAATGTACGAAGATCAATCAACATGTCATTTAATTGAGAAATATACATGGGACAAAATTAAATCTAACTCCATTTAAATCATAACCTACCTCAATAGAAGAACCCAAAATCCAAGCTAATTCGCAAGAGTTTTACCTTCCTCAATGCCTCAGATCATTCACGGTCTAAAATAAATAAATGCAAGAGTAATTAGTCATTTACTCTTCAATTTTAAACCTTGTGGATTCACCCCACTAGTTTTACCAATATTTATAGACTATAACTTTAGCTAACGATTTTTCAACCATCAAATTGCCCATTATTACCATAATTTACGTTTAAGAGCAATAATTCTATGGTAGGAAGAGTTATCTTACACCCTAGAAGCAATTCTAGATTATTTTACTTCTGATCTAGGCTTTTCCCACAATTTTGTGAACCTAGGATTTTTAACCCACAATTCCATCCTAACAATTTCCCTAGTGATTGTAGTCTAATGAAAAATTACAATGTAAAAAGGTGGATAGAATTACGTAACTGAACAAGTAAATCACCTTAGCCCTGGAAAAAATCATCGCCTAGTAGTAGTTTGAACTAAAACATTTGAGTCTATGAAATAAAACTCGAAGAAAACTAAATTAAGTGATTTAATTAGCATGTCATCTACTACTGTGGCCAGTTTCTCTCTACAACGGCTCTGTTGTGGCTGAAATGGGCTAGGTACGGCAACCCTCTACTACATCACCACTACCGCTACTGTGGAATAACGACTACTATGGCGGTCTCACTGCAATGGGAATCCTACCACTGCAGTACGCCTTAAACAATAACTCAGGGAAAACAAAGTCTACCCCCATTTCACAACACAATCATCAATGTAGGATATCACAAAGTTATCCCAGTGCGGAAGTCTCTATAACCGAAGTTCTAAAAATCCATTTACCATCCCGAAACTTCCTACAAGAAACTATGCCATTTGACCATCTCCTAACAAACACAATACCACCAAACACTACACCATGAATCATAATTCACCACTAAAGCACACAACACTATATTTTCATCATAAACCATCCTACTTTGAGATTTTATCAACTCTCTTAGTAGGGGAATTTTTAGTAGGGTACTTCCACCCTAAACAATGCTATAACGATGATATGGGTTGTTATATCAGATATCAATTAAACAATAGTTCATTCTCGAACGGGCTAAAGGAAAACAAGGGAAAAGAGTCACCTAAGTTGGTAAAAAGTTGGGGATACTTGCTATGAATGTCTATTTTGGTCTCCCAAGTGGCCTTTTCAACAGGAAGGTTCTTCCACTGGACCTTCACAAATGCAATCTTCTTTGATCTCAACTTACAGACCTTTCTATTTATGATAGCCACATGTTCCTCTTCATAAGAGAATTTTTCATCCTTCAGGATTGAATCCCAACGAATGATATAATTCCCATCACCATCGTACATTTTCAGCATAAACTCATGAAATATGGGATAAACTACTGACAAACGTAGATGCAAAGCAAATCTATAGGCCACTGGCCCTACACACTTTAGAATCTCAAAAGGACCTTTGACTGAGCTTACCTCGCTTAACAAATCTCATAACACCCTTCATGGGTGAAACCTTGAGCAAAACTTGCTCACCTTCCATAAAGTGCATATCTCTTACCTTTCGGTCTGCATATTCCTTCTGTCTACTTTGAGAATCTATGAGCTTCTCTTGGATAAGCTTTACCTTTTGCAATAATTCCTTTAAAAGGTCAGTACCCCACAGTCTCATTTCAAAAGTATCAAACCAGCCAATGGGAGATCTACACCTCATTTCATATAATACCTCAAATGGAGCCATATCAATGCTCGAGTAGTAGCTATTATTATATACAAACTCCACCAATGGAAAAAATTGGTCCTAATGACCTCAAAAGTTCATTATGCACACACTGAGCATATCCTCTAACACTTGAATCGTCCGCTCAAACTGCCTATCGGTCTAAGGGTGAAATGATGTACTAAGGTCCAACCTAGTACCCAACTCCTCATGCAATTTACTCCAGAAATTAGAGGTAAACTGAGGACCTCGATCCAAGACTATAGAGATAGGAACTCCATGCAACCGTAAAACTTCATGGATACAAATCTTAGCTAACTTCTCTGCATTATAAGTTATCTAAACTAGGATGAAATGTGAAGACTTAGTCAGCCTATCAATGATGACCCATATCGAATAAAATTTTCCCAAGGTCTTTAGAAGACCAGCCACAAAATCCATCGCTATCCTTTCGTACTTCTATTCAAGAATGGTCTTCCTTTAAAGTATCCTACCAGGCTTCTGGTGCACATACTTTACTGGCTGGTAATTCTGACACCGGGTGATAAAATTGACTATGTCACATTTCATTATGCCCCACTAATAGTGTTGTCTCAAGCCACGATACATTTTAGTTGCACCAACATTTATAGAATATTTCAAACTATGAGCTTCTGCAAGGATGACAGAGATTAAGTCATCAATACAAGGCACACATACTAGTCCCTTAATTCTCAAGACACCCTCATCATCGATCATAGACTGGTTAGACTCACCTTGCAAGACTTTACCATAAATTTTGCTCAACTTAGCATTCTCAAACTGTCTAGCCTTATCTGATCAAGAATTGAAGACCTTGCCTCTATAAAAGCTAGCAATCCACCTCTCTCAGGTACTTTAAGTTGCATAAAATTGTTAGCTAGAGTGTGAATCTCTCTAGCCAATAGATGCATAGTAGCCTTCAAATAAGCCGAACTACCTATGTTCTCAGTCTTTTACTCAAAGCATTGTCCACTATATTAGCCTTAACCAGATGGTATAAAATAGTAACATCACAATACTTAAGTAGATCCATTCATCTACGCGACCTCAAATTTAGATCTCTTTTTGTGAAAATATGTTGTTAACTATGGTGGTTAGTGACCACCTATAATGAGCCCCATACAAATAGTGTCTTTATATTTTAAGAGCAAATACTGCCGCAGCTAATTTCAAATTATGCATAGGATAGTTCCTTTCATGCACCTTAAATTACCTAGAAGCATAGGCAATGACATTCTTTTCCAGCATCAAAATAATACCTAAACTATAACGTGAGACATCACTGTAAATAATAAAATCCTTACCATCCACTGGCAAAGTAAGAATGCGAGCGGTAGTTAACAATGTCTTGAGCTTTTGGAAGATCTCCTTACACTTATCAGACTAATGAAATGGTGCCTCCTTTTGAGTTAAATAGATCCGATGAGAAGAAATAGAGGAAAGCCCCTTTACAAATCAGCGATAATATCTAGCAAACCCCACAAAATTGTGAACCTTAGTCACTAAAGTGGGCCTAGCCTAACTCCTGATTGCTCAATCTTTTGTGGGTCCACCATAACTCCCTCTTTCAAAACCACATGTCCCTAGAAGGACACAGAAGCCAACCAAAACTCACACTTAGAGAATTTTGCATATAATTATTTCTCCTTTAACAACCCCAACATAATCCTTAGGTCATTCTCATGTTCTTCTTTACTCTTAGAATAAACTAATATGTCATCAATAAAGCTAATCATAAATGAATCCAAATAGGTCTTAAATACACTATTCATCAAACCCATGAAAGTAGTTGGGGCATTAGTAAGCCTGAAAGACATCACTAAGAACTCATAGTGCCCATACTTGGTCAAAAATATGGTTTTAGAAATGTCATCGCCCCGAATCTTCAACTGATGATATCCATATCTTAAATCAATCTTAAAAAAGATGGATGCACCCTACAGCTGGTAAAAAAAATCATCTATGCGGGGAAGAGAATACTTATTATGGATTGTAACCTTACTCAACTGGTGGTAGTCTATACACATATGCAAACTATCATCCTTCTTCTTCACAAATAACACAAGAGCACCCCATGAAGAGGCACTCCGACAGATAAACCCTTTACCAAGCAATTCTTATAACTGAGCCTTCAACTCTCTTAACTCAGTTAATGCCATCTTATAAGGGGGAATATATATAGGATGATCATCGAGCTATAAATTAATGCAAAAATCAATGTCACGATCTGGTGGCATGCTAGGCAAATCCATAAGAAACACTTCTAAGAACTCGCATACTACAGTAGCTGATTCAATAGGCGGGACCACTGCACTAGTGGCCTGAAGATGTGTTAAAAATGCCGAACCCTCCCCCCCCCCTTATATTCGTTTCTTAGAATAGATGAAAGATATAAGCTTTATAGGAGCAGGAATAATCACCCTCCCACTCGCGTCTAGCCATCTCCGACATAGCCACATTAACTATTTTAACATGATAGTCTAGAATAGCATAATAAGGAGATAACCAACTTATATCCAAAATCACTAAATTTGGTCATATTCTATACCCCATAAAAGTAACAGGACCAGAATGATAAACTCTATCAACAACCACAGACTCACAAATAGGAGAGGACACATGAATAAGAACATCAAGTAAATCACACACTATGTCCAACCCCTCAACAAAATAAGCAAACATAAGAGAAAGTAGAACTAAGATCAAATAAAATCATAGCCATCTATTCACAGACAAGAGTAGTAGACAGTCTAGAATAGCATGATAAAGAGACAACCAACTTATATCCAAAATCACTAAATCTGCTCACATTCTATACCCCATAAAAGTAATAGGACTAGAATGATAAACTCTATCAACAACCATAGAATCACAAATAGGAGAGGACACATGAATAAGAACATCAAGTAAATCACACACTATGTCTAACCCCTAAACAAAATAAGCAGACATAAGAGAAAGTAAAACTAAGATCAAATAAAATCATAGACATCTATTCACAGACAAGAATAGTACATATGATCATTATATTTGATGCCTCTACCTTGGGTTTGCTTGAAAAACATAGAAATGGGATTGATTACCCGCCTGTATATGCCCCTGACTAGCTAAAAATCACTTATGTTGGTATGTCCAGTACATTGTTAGGTTGATTACCTCCTCTACCTGTCATATGGCCACTATTTCCATTATAATGATGACCTTTATCATGAACACTACCTCTCTTACCTGTTGGTGATCAAGCTCGAGAAGCCTAGTGCTGGCCTAACTAGCCCGCCTATCGATATATGGGAAAATTCCTCTGAATATGACCAACCTTGCTACACTCATAGAAATTTTGGTCCAATATGGGTCACTGAGATGAAGCAGAAAAAGTAAGATACCCACCATAATCTATAGAAGGCTGACTGGCCCCTGATAGACCCCCAGCTGACACTTACATAGATGACTGAATAGGGCATGCAGAATTCCATTGAGAAATATGACCCCTAGAGAACGAACCACTATAGTTGCCTCCCTTTTTTAGCCTTTTTCACTAACATCTTTGCATACCCTTCCTGCTTTACTACTTCTACACTCGTAACAAATTCAACCACCTCCTGAAAAAACCTATCAAAAGATACCATTTGAAGAGCTAAATTTGATGGTCTGTGTTCAACCCCTTAAAAAACTGATAGATACCTTCCTCCTCAGTATGCAAAAATTGTAAAGAATATTGAAAGAGTGAATGAAAATGATCCTCATAAGCTATAACTAAAGAATTTACTTGCTATATGCTGGTGAACTCATCCCGTCTCTTGTCCCTCAAAGTATAGGGAACATACTTCTCTAAAAATATAAAATAGAATTGGGTCCATATAAGTGGAGGCAACCCAGCTTCCCTACACCCTACGTAGTCCCTCCACCATAATTTAGAATCACCTTGTAGCTGAAAAGTGACAAACTCAATTCCACATCGCTCAATTACTACCATCTTAAGAAGTCTTACATGATAGTAAATGATGAACTCATACTCATCCTTAGACTTAGAACCATGGAAGACTGGATGCTTCATTTTGACAAACTTACAAAACAATCTTGCTTATGTCAGCTTGACAATCTTTCTTAGAATAGAATTGGGTCCATGTAAATGGAGGCAACCCAGCTTCCCTACACTCTACATAGGCCCTCCACCATAATTTAGAATCACCTTGTAGCTGAAAAGTGAAAAACTCAACTTCATACTGCTCAACTACTACCATCTTAAGAAGTCTCACGTGATAGTAAATTATGAACTCGTACTCATCCTTAGACTTAGAACCATGAAAGACTGGATGCTTCATTTTTACAAACTTACAAAACAAATCTTGCTTATCTCCGATCATCATCGACCCTGGCACCTGTCTCCAAAGCCTCATCTATCCGGGGAGACATAGTAGCAACATGCTACAATCCCAAATATTGTCCTATAGGAACTGCTGGTGCATCCTCAATCCCTGCTAATCCAATAAAAAAACTCAACACCTCCTAAATCACATTGTCCAAAACTAGAGGCAGAGACACATCTCCCTAGACTGGTACTGCCACCACAACTGCGACTGCCCCAACAATATCCTTTAATGAGGGAGGGAATTTCAATTTCTCCCTAGCGGGCCCAAAAGCCTGAGCTCTGCTGCTGCCGAGTGCTACTCTGTATTTTGCCTCTTCCTCTTCCTCTCACTTGAACTCTACCACGAACTGTCGCCCTATCGACCTATTTGGGTGCCTCTACCCTTGCTTCTATTGCACGTATTCTTATCATCTACGAGATAAAAAGTGAAAGAGGTCAGATACCAATTTGGATTGCCATATACCAATTGGAATCAAGTAATATCATGAAAGAAGGAATTAATTAATTTTACTAATGCCCTGCCCTGTAGCCTCTCAAAAAAAGGTACAAATGTCTTTGTACCATTCCTCAAGACTCTACTAGACATGTCGACGAGATCAACGAATCTAGGGCTCGAATACAAATTTTGTCATAACCAAAATGGCTGTGAGTGGCAGCCACTCTAACCCTTCAGTGGGAGAACCATCTAACCCAAGCCTTTAACCCATTCATTAAACAAGATTCAGACAACTGAAATTAAATAAGTCTCAAAACTAAATTAACTAATTAAATGCAAAAATCTTACCACTAACATCTCCAAAACCTGAAAGTCACCATACAAGGACGCTAATCCAAAACAAATGTCTAAGAAAATCCAATTATCTCAATTGTATAATAACAAAACATTTTCTGGAAGAGAGATAAGTGCATCCAAGAAGATCAGTGGCAGCATGGATATGGAAAGCTCTCTCTTGGATCGAATCAATTGGTATTGCTAGAAATGAGGTTGTGTCTATGTCTCTAGGATATTGTTTGCACTCAATAAAAGAAGAGTACATGATAGTATCAGTAAAAACTACTATGTACCGGTAGGCATCATAGACGGACTTAAATTAGTAACAAGTATAAATTATAAATCAACTAACAAGTGGACAGGAGCATCAACACACAACAAGGAGTTTACTCAAATAAAAATTATTTTAAATCAGGCTAAAGCAATGTCAGCAAAACACGTCATATAAGCCACCAACAATTATCTTAAATTATCACAAATTCCACAAACTCAGAAATAACAACAAAACATGGATCTATGTCCATCTCAAACTCACATTTGTATTTCTTTTACTTTCATCATTATCACGATATATCATACTAACTCACACCTCAATACTAATTTGTATGCATATGCTAAAGGGTTTTATTTCTGCCTAACTAGTTGTGACCTGCTGGGGATGCACAGGGTCCATGTACCATACTGGTGTGGTACTCAATCCATAATAATAACAAGAATACCGTACCAATTTGGTACCCGATCCATCAACTACTACCGTACCGGCATGGTTCCCTATCCGTAATAATTATATCAATTTATATTTCCATTTTTACAATATCTCAGAATAATATCACAAGTGCACCCAATTTGATAAGTACATTTCACAATCATATATTTAATTCAACAGTTGAACAATCAACAAATTATTCATTCAAGCATTAACAAACCAACAATCATCAAATACAAGTATGTCCAAAGACCAATCAACATGCCATTTAATTGAGAAATACACAAGGGACTAAATTAGGTCTAACTCCATTTAAACCATAACCTACCTCAACCAAAGAACCAAGATAATTTGTAAGAGTTTTCCCCTTTCTCAATGCCTCGAATCATTCAGAGTCTAAAATAAACAAATGTAGGATTAATTAATTATTTTTTCTTTAATTTTAATCCTTGGGGATACACCCCACTAGTTTAACCCTCATTCAAAGCCTATAACTTTAGACAAGGATTTTTCAACCATCAAATTTCCCCTAATTCCCATAATTTACGTTGAAGAGAAATAATTCAATGCTAGGAAGTGTTATCTACCCTAGAAGCAATTCTAGATGAGTTTACATCTAATTTAAGCTATTCCCCATAATTTCATGAACTTAGGTATTTAACCCATAATTCCATCCTAATAATTTCCCTAGTGATTCTAGGGTAATGGAAGATTACAATGTAAGAAGATGGATGGAATTACTTACCTCAACAAGAAAATCACCCTAGCCTTAAAAAAAAGTCTCCTCCTAGCAGTTTGGAATGAAACTTTTGAGTTTATGAACTAAAACTCAGAGAAAACTGACTTAAATGATTTAATTTGTGTGTCGTCCACTACACTGACCACTTTCTTGCTACACCAAATCCACTATGGTGGAAATAGGCTCGGTATGGCGGCCCTCAACTACATTACCACTACCACTACTGCAGAACAAAAACGGCTACAATGGTCTTACTACAGTGAGAATCCTACCGCTACATCTTGTCTTAAATAGTAACTCAGGGAAAAGTGAATCTTCCCCCCATTTAACAACATAATCATTGACTTAGGACAACACTAAGTTATCCCAACATGACAACCTCTATGACCGGAGTTCTACAAATCTATTTACCATCCCAAAACTTTTCACCGGAAGGAAACTATGCCATTTGACCATCTCCTAATGAATACAACACCACCAAACACTACACCATTAATCATAACTCACCACTTAAGCACACAACACCAGATTTTTATCAGAAACCACCCTACCTTGAGATTTTATCAAGTCATTTACTAGGAAATTTTAGCAGGGTAATTACACCCTAAACAATACTATACTGACGGAATGGGTCATTGCATATGTATAGACATTCATAAACATTATTTATAAAATATTTATACATTGTAGCGGTTTATCTTCCTCAACAAGCTTATTTTTTTCAATCTCAACCAACTCAAATCTCTTTTAATCAGTCCCAAATTTTAGATATGATCTCTTCTCGGTGTTCCAATATATTATTCACTTGAAAAAATTTATGTTTATGGAAGGTCAAATTTTAAATGTTGATTCTTAGAAGCTCTTTAACAGCGGATTATTCCATTCTCCTCTAAACAATCCAAAATTTTAGGTATGAGATCCTATCAGTGTTTTGAGTCTTTTGATATATTATTTACCCAAAATGATTCACGTTTACGGTTGGTCAAATTTTAAAATTTGAGCTTTGAATCTCTTCAATAGCATATTGTTGCATTTTCCTTTCTCATCCTCTTTCTTTCTTCTTCTTCCATGGCGAACTTCACCTGTAACAAGAAGAAAAGCAGTCTCTTCTTCTTCCATGGTTGAGTTTCACTTGCTACATGAAGAACATTAGTCCACCTTCACTTTCCTGGATATAAAAATAGTAGAATGCATGGCCATTTTGTGTAATAATGTAACAACATATTCTGTTGTTATTAAAACATTCACTAAAAATGCATAGAAATTTAAAATTTTTACCAATTTGAATTTGAGTTCGGGATAACCATTTGTTATTATTTAATCAACATTGAATAAATAGCGTTCGAGCACTTTTTATTCTTTGACTTTTGAGAATGAAAGTCCTTTTCGTATGGATATTGTAATGACCCTCTCATTCATTTTCCAAATTTTCATGCATTTTCTATGTTTTGCATTTTCCTGTAGGTGCTACAGGTCATTTATGACTTGTTAGGATAGGTGGTTCGGTTCTTCGGAAATTTATTTGAGTTTTAAGCCAATTTACCAGATTTGGAGCTTTTAAAGTTAAGAAGTCTCCAGTCAAATTTTTTGAGTAAATGGCCCGGATGAGAAAAGAGACCTTTGGTTTGGGTTTTGAGCCTTCTGGACTCATTTTAGGCTATTGGGTGATTTTAGTTAAAAATGGAAAGAATGGGCTTCGGCCCACATTTCATCCAAACGACATCCTTTGGGAATTTTGTCGATTGTATGGAGTCCAAAATGCCATTTCTAATAAGGTAGCATATTTGATTTTTATTCACGTGGTTCCAAACAAATCTCGAGGACCTATTTGGTAAATTTCTAAACTTAGAAAAGTTGCTGGTGTATAGAACCTAGTACAACCCCATTCTCTTCATTGTGTTCATGATGAGACATTCATCATCGCAAAAGTCTAATTTTCCTGGGCATCACGGTCATTGGAGGGTTGTAGCAAGCTTGATGAAGTCACTGTGGAATCGGGTCAGGTTTGTTCATCACGATTGTGAGGCAATCCATTACAATTGCGATGGCTTAGACTGAATAAGGCTTTCGTTTGCAATAGGGGTCCCGCAATCGCAAAGGACCCCTGGCAGTGTGTGTATAATTTTTTCTCTTCGTCTTAGGCTCTTTATTTTTGAGTTTCTCACCATTGTTGGAGCTTGGACAAAAAATTATGGCTTTCCATTTAAGTTGGCTTGGGGAATTTCCATGTATCTCCCGTGGTTAGTTTTTTGTTAAATTTATCAAATTCTAATTCTTGAGTTTCTTAACTTTCCGGGCTTTTTGAGCCCCGAAATAAACTTTATCTTTGCCTAATTTCTGGATATGAGTTATTACCTTATGGGGAAGGTAATTACAGGTTTAGTTTCTAATTTTATCATTGGTAAGACAAGACCGAACGTCGAAAGAATCAAACCATCCCATGGAGGATCTACACCTCCAACCATATAAAGACTCAAAAGGCGCCATCTGAATGCTGGAATGGTAACTGTTGTTGTAGAAAAACTCCACTAAAGGCAAGAGCTAGTCCCACTGACCACAAAAATCCATAAGGCACGCTCGAAGCATGTCCTCTAATACCTGAATAGTCTGCTCTGACTAGCTGTAATTATCTCAAGCTGGGTCCCTAACTTACCCTGCATATAACTCCAGAAATTCAAGGTAAAATGGGTACCTTTATCAGATAAAATAGAGAATGGCACGCCATGCAATCAAACAATCTCTCAAATGTAAATCTCGACCAACTTTTCCGCATTATAATTCACTTTCACAGGTATGAAATGCGGTGATTTGTTCAACCTATCTACATTCACCTAAATGAAATCAAACTTCCCCAAAGTTAGGGAGACACCAACCACAAATTCTATAGTAATCCATTCCCATTCCACTCGAGAATGGGCATCCGCTACATAGTACAACCCGGTCGCTGATGCTCATACTTAAATTGCTGGCAATTAAGACATTTGGAATTAAACTCCACAATGTCCTTCTTCATCCCACACCACTAATAGTGTTGCTTCAAGTCATGATACATCTTATCTTCTCCTGGATAGATAGAGTACTTTGAACTATGAGCCTCCTCCAAGATCAAACTAATCAAGTCACCAACCATTGGCACTCACACATGACCGCCAATCCTTAAAACACCCTTAGGATCAATCAATTCTACCTTCACCTTGCCACTCAACACTTAAACCCAAATCACTTTCAACTTCCCATCATCAAACTGTCGAGCACAAATCTTCTCCAACAATGAGGAACTAGCCTCAACACAAGCTAAAACATGCTCGGGAACTGAAATATCAAGCTGAATCAACTAGTTGGCCAAAGACTAGATGTTTGAGTCCAAAGGTCGTTCCTGGGTAAAAAGATAAGGCAAACTTCTCATACTCACCGCATTCCAACTCAAGGCATCCGCTACTACATTAGCCTTGCTCGAATGATAAAGAATGGTGAGATTATAGTCTTTAAGAAACTCCAACCATCTACGCTGCCTTATATTAAGATCCCACTAACTGAAGAAGTACTAAACACTATGATGATCATTGAAAATCTTACAATGAACACGATACAAGTAGTGATGCCACAACTTTAATATGATCACAACTGCCGCTAACTCCAAATCATGAGAAGGGTAGTTCTTCTTATGAACCTTCAACTGTCAAGAAGAATAAGCTATCACCTTACCCTTTTGCATCAACACGCCACCTAAGCCAACTCCAGAAGTATCACAAAACATGGTGAAACCCATGCCCTTTTTGGTCAAAGTCAATAAAGGAGTCAAAGGCAACAACCCCTTAAGCTTTTAAAAGATCCTTTCATACCCTTTCGACCACTAAAAGGTAATAAACTTCTGAGTCAACTTAGTCAAAGATGTTACAATGGAAGAAAATCCCTTTACAAAAAAATGATAGTAGCCTGCTAGCCCAATAAAACTCTAAATCTCGATAGGAGAAGTAGGCCTAGTCCAATTACAAACCACCGCTACCTTGGATAGATCGACCAAAATACCATCTTTGGTACCACTTGACCTAAGAAAGACACAAAACCCAACAAAAACTTACACTTGGGAACTTAGCATACAGATGCTCATCTCTTAATCTCTGAAGTAAGGTCTCAAATGCCTCACATGCTCTGCCTCACTCTTGAAGTAAACCACGAAATCATCAATGAACACAATCACAAAAAAATTAAGATAAGGCTAAAATACTCTATTCATCAACCCCATAAACACCGTCGATGTATTGGTCAGCCAAAAAGATATAACCAAGAACTCATAGTGGCCATAACACATCCTGAAAGCCATATTTGGGACATTCGAAGCTTTAATCTTAAACTAATGGTAACCAAATATGAAGTTAATATTAGAGAATACGTTCACACCCTAAAGATGATCAAATAAAACATTGATATGCAGAAGAAGATACTTGTTCTTGATAGTCACCTTGTTCAATGGTCGATAATCCATACACATATGCATGGTGCCATCCTTTTTCACAAACAAGACAGGAGCACCCCAAGGTGAAATGTTTGGCCTAATAAAACCCTTACTCAACAAATCTTACAATTGCTCCTTTAATTTCTTCAGTTCTGTCGAGGCCATTCTATAAGAAAGAATAGAAATGGGCTTAGTTTCTAAGTCTACATCAATAGCAAAATCTATGTCCCTATCTGGAGGAACATTAGGAAAGCCCATAGGAAACACATGCATGAACTCGCTAACAGCTCTCACAGAATGCAAAGAAGGTGGTGAATCAACACTGGTATCGCGCACATGTTCTAAATAAGTAAGACACCCCTTTTCTACCATCTGACAAGCACAAATAAAAGATATGACCCCTTTAGGACATGAACTAGGAGTACCTTTCCACTCTAAACTCGGTGCAACAGGCATAGCTAAGGTAAAGGTCTTGTCGTAATAATCCAAAAATACATGATAATGAGATAACCAGTACATACCCAATATAACATCAAACTCAACCATATCAACTATGATCAAATCTACCCAAATCTCAAACCCCAAAAGAGTAACCACACAAGATTGGTACACCCGATCAACCACTAAAGAATCACCTATGGGGTAGAAACACAAATAGATATAGCAAAGGGCTCACACAGTACATCAATGTAGGAAGCAAAATATGTAGACACATAAGAGAATATACGCCTAGGTTCAAACAACACTGAAGTAGGACAATGGAAAATTGTGACGATTCTTGTTATCACAACATCAAAGGCCTCTGCCTTAGGTATCCCAGGAAAAGCATAACATTATCCAGGCCTACTAACCGATAGAGTGAATGCTCTTCCACTACCATAAGCTCCCTGATCCCTACCCTTAATGCCTCGAGATCCACCTTTACCACCCTATGCACCATCTCTAAATGGAGGCGCTGGTGCCGGGTAAATCTGAAGGTGCACTCTATTATGGAGTACCTATGATACATCTTGGGCAATATCTATAAAAGTGACCAAACACATCACTAACATAACATCCCATGATAGATAAATTACGTCGTGAAGGCCTAGAAAAAGAAAAATGCCTTTTATAACTTAAAGAACCAGAATGAGACCCTCAACCTAACTGACCCAATCTATACTTACTCAAAGCCCTAAAACCTACAAAACCATTATATAAACTCTATAATGCTACCTGAACTAGTCTGATATGGTAACCATGAGAACCTTTGCCTGACGAATTCCTACCTTAGGATGAGTGACGGCTGAAACTGCCCTATAAATGAGACCTCTGCCTATACATTAGTCTCGATCCTCTAGGCATGATTCACAATACTCTAAAAGAAGCCACCTTAAGTCACTAACTGAGTCATCACCAACTGAAGAGAAGTAGATAATCCCTTCATGAACTTTTGGAACATCTTGGCATCTGTAGAGATGCAAGCCATAACATACCTAGACAAAACATGAAAATGGGACTCATAATCAGCAACAGTCATGGAGATCTACTCCAAATAATCAAACTCATCCCTAAGCTTGTCCCTAATGCTAGAGGGTACATAACTCTCAAGGAAAATTTCTAAAAACTAGGTCCAAGTCAAAGGAAAGGAAACCACCGACCTACAATCAATAAAATATCTCCACCGCTATTTAACCATATTGGTCTATTGGAAGGTAGTGTAATCACTAGGATGAGACTTAAGCAAACCGAGGTTATGCAACCTCTCTTAACAACTAATCAAGAACCCATATGCATCCTCACTAATAGAACCACTAAATATGGGAGGTTTGAATCTCATGTATCTCTCAAACCTATTCTTCTTATCACTAGACATCACTGGACCAGGAACCATCGACAGAATAACAAGTCTGATAGGTAGCACTTGTAATAACCCTAATGGCAATTTTTTACTTTTTCTATGTTTTGACCATTTTGTCCTTCTCCATAGTTGATTATTATCATTTATAATTTATGGGTATTGTTGACATGTTTCTCAAAGCATTTGAGAGTGACTTATGTGATTTTGTGGTCTTGAGTGGACTTTATAGTGAGATAGTTGACTTTGGTCAATATATTGTGATCCATGCATTAGATGAGAGTTTCATAAATTCTATTAGATCTAGATGTCCATTTTGTGTTAGAAGTGAGGTTGATTTGGGTTCTAAGACTTTATTTTGTGTCTGGAGTATTTAGATGAGAAACTAGTTATTTTATCCTAAAGGGGTTCCTAAGGGGTAACTTGTTAATAATGACATTTTTTGGAAATTTTTTAATGGTTTTGTTGAGTCCGTAATATTGAGATTATCCAAGTAGCATTATCAGATTATTTTTGTGGGGTCCCAAACTAATCTTGAGGGTTCAATCGTTATATTTTTCTAATCTAAAACACTACTTATGCAGTTTCTGGAGCAGGCATCAAGCCCTTCATCAACATTGTGTGGCCATGTGTTGTGATCATGTGGCTTGATCAAAATGACCCTTGTGATCATAATGTACTATTTAGTGAATAGTCTAAAATCTCTATGCGATTTTACTCCATATTTGAACTTTGGAAGCTCGAGATAGGCGATTTCAAAGAGGTTTTTTCATAAAATTGGCTTGGATAAGCTTCTAAACCTAATTTTATCATTATTAATTGATTAGATTTCAAAAAAACCTTCAAAACTTAGATTTTAAACTTGAGATTTTGGGATTTACCAGGTTAAGTGAAAAATGAGTTTTTCTTTTATTTCAAGCTCAATTTCAACTTATTTTTTGAAGGGTTTTTAGATTTATAACCCTTAAAGTATGCGTAACTTGATTCTTTATTAAAAATTTAATTTTATCCTTTTTATTTTGGGATCAATTTTCAAAGTGTTTTTGGACCCAAAATGAAAATGTGCTAATATGGGTATCAATAGACTTCTATTAATGTTTAGATTATATTTTTGATAGATTTGATTCATTCTAAGACTGCACAAAAAGGAAAAGCTCCTTATTGAAGGGTCTGAGCTCGAGTTTTTGGATTTTGAGGTAGGTTATGGCTTAATTCATTTAGACCAGGCTGGGTAGTTAACTATTCATGTAAAGCATATTATGAGTTGGGGAAAATTATGTTTATTATCCTTTTATAGTTGATTATTATTATCTTGATTTCCATATGGGGGATGGTATTGGTCTCGTTTGAATACTATAATTGATTATTAGTATCATGTTACCCGTGTGGGGTCTGGCTGGAATTGGTCTTATTCTAGTATGATTAGTGTTTTGAGAGATTATTATATGTGTGATGCTTGTATGGGGGCCTGGATTGATATTCTCCATATAGTTTCTTCTTTAGCTATTATTTTACCCTTGAAGGAATTTGCATGGCTTTCTAGCATATCTTGACTTGTATCATTATTACTGAATAATTGACATTGACGCATCATTTGCACTTTGTTGAGATAATCGTGATATATCTCTCTCTTTCCATGATCATGCATGCATATGTATTATCTGGCTGTTCATGAATATGGAACTATCATTGATCTTGATTTCTTTACAAAAGAAATGTAATACTTTATAAAATACCTTAGTCGTGAAAAGTTCCAGCAAGGTAGATTGATGAGATTATGATTAGTATACTAGTTATGAACCCCCCATGATTCCTCTCTTGGAAGCTTAGTCTCAGAGGGTATATACAAGGTGAGCATTGAGTTTTGCATTACATACCACATCATTGAAATTGCACTACATTTCATTTCTTTTATGTGTATGATTCCGTGATTTTGGACTTTCCTTATATATGGTGTTGATATCATATTATGGTGTAGATATTGTATTATTGAACTGTTATGAGCATGTATGGCTTGAGCTGCCATTGGAACTTTTCTATATGTAGGTGGAAGTATTGCTCATAGTTTCCTTTATATGCTTAGTTTTCTACTTTACTTGGTCGGCCTATGATGCCGACTAAGTACAAGTGGACCGTATTCACTCCTACTTTTCTATACCCTTTTGGTGCAGATCCTAGTTCTAGTACTTCCTAAGGAATGTGATCTCATATAGCTGTTGGGATTTCAAAGTCAGGGTGAGCTCACCCCCAGAGCATGTTTTCCTGCCTTCATCTAGTTCTTGTGTCTTTACTTTACTTTAGAGACAAATACTATATATTCATACCTTATGTTATGTGTTAGTGTTTCTCTATCGATGACACTAGATCTTTGGGGTTTTGGAGTTATATTATTATTCGAATATTTGCCTTGTCATTATATCTACTTGACTTTATTCTAAAGTCTCATATTTTCCTTATTATATTACTTCTTTTATTATTTATTTGCTTTTTTAGTGTGGGCTTACCTACCAAGGCTGGGTCAGGGTATGTGCCATCATGACCTCACTTTTTGAGTCGTGAAAAATTAGTATCAGAAAGCTAGGTTCACCAGTCTCATGAGTAAAAGAGTAAAATGTCTAATAGTGTCCCGCGAATTGGTACAATGATGTTTGTATATATTTTCAGGAGGCTATAGGATATTTTTAGGAAAAATCCTCTATTTTTGATTTCTTATCGTGTGTGTTGTTCATACCTGGTGGTCTAAACTTGTATCTCACACTTTTTGCATAGATGCTGAGAACTTGATCAAGAGCAGTTGATTATGCTGAGCTAGCACCCAGTGTAGGAGACCTAGTCAATGGATGAGGCAGGTCACAACCAAGATCGTGGAAGAGGTAGGGCATGGGAAACATCTCCAGCTAGATGATGTGCTAAAGTAGCCTCTCCCGAGCTAGTGATTGATCATGTTGAGGTGGCCTATCAGCCAAGGAGTATAGGACCAGGCCAAGCCCCTCAAGGTTTTACTGCTACTCCAGTACTGCAGGATATGTTTATTTATATTTTGAGCTTCTTAGATGGTACTCCTTAAGAAGGTACACTATCGAGTACACCAGATGGTTTGCAAACTACAAGGGGTGTTCAATTACTAAAGCAAGTTCATATTCCTACTTTTCAGATTTTTGAGTCATAGGCAGTCACTGTTGTGGCCCTACTTACTGAGGTATTACTTGCCAGACTTGTTGTTTTTCATGTGATTCCTGGTCTAGTGATATTTGCTGATAAGTAGAAGATGTCTAAGAGGTTCATGAGATTGGAACCTCCCAAGTATAGTAGTTTAATTGATTAAGATGCATATTAGTTCTTGATTAGTTTCCAAGAGAGGTTGTATAAGCTCGGATTACTTGAGTCTTATAGTGTTGATTACACTACCTTCTAGTTAAATGATGTTACTAAGCAGTGGTGGATATCATTTGTTGGTTGTAGGCAAGTGGGTTCCCCTCCCTTGACTTGGACCCAGTCAGAGATATTCCTTGAGAGATATGTGCCCTTTAGCTTTAGGGACAAGATGAGGGATGAGTTTGATGATTTGGAGAAGGGCTTCATGATTGTTACTGAGTATAAGGCCCATTTGCATTCTTTGTCTAAGTATGTTATGGATAGTATCTCCACCGAGGTCGAGAGGATCAGAACGTTCATAAAGGGATTGTCTACTTCTCTTTAGTTAGAGACAACTCAGTTAATAACTTCAGGTGGCTTCTTTCAGAGCATTATGGATCATACTAAGAGGATCAAGACTATTCACTAGGCTGCTCAAGGTGGTGGTGGTAAGTGGTCACCCTGATAGGCCAGTTTAAGTGGTCACTCATCCTAAGGTAAGGATTCTTCTGGTAGAGGTTCTCCTGGTTACCGTAGTAGATCAGTTTAGGTAGTGTTATAGAGTTTGGATAGTAGGTTTATGGGTTTTGAGGCTTCAAGTGGTCAAAGATGGGGTCAGGTAGGTCGTGGGTCTTATTCTTGTTCTTCAAGTTATGTAGGATGTTTTGTTTTTTCTAGGCCTTCACAGCTTGATTCGTATAGTAGAGGATGCTATGTTTGTGATAAGTTTGGTCAGTTTGCTAGAGATTTCCCTAGACGTGTTACAGGTTCTCCATCATAGAGTAGTTAACTTCATATTTATCCGGCATTGATACCTCTAGCTAAAGGGAGTGCACAAGAAGGTAGAGGTAGAGCTTGGGGCACCAGGGGTAGGACTCAAAGAGCTTGTGGTGGTGACCGAAGAGGCACTCAGTCAAGTAGAGGGCGTGGATAATGTTATGCTTTTACTATGAGATATGAAGTAGAGGCCTCTAATGCTATGATGACAGGTATTGTCCCAATTTCCCATTATCCTACTTCAGTATTATTTGACCTTGGGTCTATATTATCTTATGTATCTATATATTTTACTACTGGTATTGATGTTATATGTTAGCCCCTTTCTATTCCTATTCGTGTTTATAACCCTATAGGCAATTCTTTAGTGATGGATCGAGTTTACCGATCATGTGTGGTGACTTTTTTGAGGCGTGAGACTTGGGTAGACTTGATTATACTTAGTATGGTCAATTTTGATGTTATATTGGGTATGGATTGGTTATCTCCTGATCAAGTGATTTTAGATTGTTATACCAAGACTGTTACCTTAGCTATGCCTGATGCATCGAGGCTAAAGTGGAAGGGTACTCCTAGTTCATGTCCTAAAGGGGTTTTATCTTTTCTCCTTGTTTGGTGCACCGATAGAAAAGAGGTATCTTTCTTATTTAGCATATATGCACGCTACCAGTGTTGATTCACCGCCTCTTTTGGATTTCGTGAGTGATGTAAGGGAGTTCATAGATGTATTTCCTATGGGCTTGCCTGGTGTTCCTCTGGGTAGTGATATCGATTTTTCTATTAATGTTTAGTCGGGTACTAAGCCTATATATGCCCCTTTTTATAAAATGGCCCTCATAAAATTAAAGGAATTGAATGAGCAATTAGAAGACTTGTTGAGTGAGGGTTTTATTAGACCAAGTGTGCCACCTTGGTGTGCTCCTTTCTTGTTTTTGAAAACAAAGGACGTCACTATGGCATGTGTATTGATTAGCAACAATTGAACAAGGTGACTATCAAGAACAAGTATCCTTTTCCACATATCAAATATTTGCTTGATTAGCTTCAAGGTACCAAGGTGTTCTCTAATATCGACATGAGATCTGGTTACCATCAATTAAAATAAGAGCTTTTGATGTTTTGAAGACAACTTTTTGGATGAGGTATGGCCATTATGAGTTCTTTGTTATGTCTTTTGGGCTGACCAACTCCCTGACAACATTTATAAAGTTGATAAACAGGGTGTCTTGGCCTCATCTTGACTCCTTTGTGATTGTATTTATCAATGATATCTTGGTTTATTATAAGTGTTAGGCTGAGTACGTGAGGCATTTGAGAGTTGTACTTCAAAGATTGAGGGATGAGAAGTTGTATGTTAAGTTCTTCATGTACAATTTTTGCTAGATTCCATTTGTTTCTTGGGTCACGCGGTGACCAAGGATGGTATTATGTTTGATCCAACCAAGGTAGTAGTAGTTCATGATTGGGCTAGGCCTACCTCTCCTTCTAAGATTCAAAGTTTTATTAGGTTAGCAAGCTATTATCTTTGATTTGTAGAGGGTTTTTCTTCCATTCCGGCCTCTTGACCAAGTTCACTCAGAAGAAGATTGTTTTCAAGTGGTCAGATGAGTGTGAGAGGAACTTTAAAAATCTCAAGGAGTTGTTGTCTTTTGCTCTTATCTTGACTTTACTTGAGGAGGGCATGAGATTCACCGTGTTTTATGATGCTTCTGGAGTCGGCTTGGGTGGCGTGTTGATGCAAGAGGATAAAGTGATTGCTTATACTTCTCGATAGTTGATGCTCCATGAGAAGAACTACCCTACTCGTGACTAGGAGTTAGTAGCAGTTGTGTTAATGTTGAGGTTATGGCATCACTACTTGTATGGTGTTCATTATGAGAACTTTTATCGATCACCATAGCTTTCAGTACTTCTTTAGCCAGCGAGATCTTACTATAAGGCAGTGTAGAAGGTTAGAGCTACTTAAGGACTATGATCTCACTATTTTTCATCATCCAGGCAAGACTAATGTGGTAGCGTATTCCATGAGTCAGAAGGAAATGAGTATGGGGAGTTTGGCTCATCTTTTAATCGGGGAGCGACTTTTGGCTTCAGATGTTTAGTCTTTTGCCAACCAGTTCGTTCAACATGATATTTTGGTTCCCGAATTTGTTTTAGCTTATATCTAGGCTAGATCCTATTTAATGGAACGGTTTTACGCTCAACAATTTGATAATGAGAATTGAGAGTGATTCGGGATAAATTGTTGAGTGGCAAGGCGAAGGCGACACTTCTTGATTTCGAGGGTATTTTGAGGATTAGTGGTCATGTTTGTGTGCCAAAGGTGGGTGATTTAATTTGATTGATCTTTGAGAAGGCTCACAGTTTGAGGTACCCTATCTATCCAGGAGCAGCTAAGATGTGTCATGACTTAAAGCAACACTATTAGTGGTGTGAGATAAAGAAGGACATTATAGAGTTTGTGTCCAAATGTCTTAATTGCCAGTATGTTAAGTATGAGCATCATCGACTAGGTGGTGTTATGTAGAGATTGCCTATTTTGAAATGGAAATAGGAGTGGATTACTGTAGACTTTGTGGTTGGTCTACCCCCGACCTTGGGGAAGTTTGATTCCATTTGGGTGATTATAGATAGATTAACCAAATCAGCATATTTCATACCTTTGTAGGTGAATTATAATGCGGAGAAGTAGGCTAAGATCTACATTCGAGAGATTGTTCGATTGCATGTAATGCCTATCTCTATCATTTTAGATAGAGGTACTCAATTTATCTCTAATTTCTGGAGTTTTATGCAGATTGAGTTGGGGACTGATAACGCTTAAGTACAATCTCAAGTATGAATGTACGCGGTCACTAGAAATATATTTTACCCTACAAGATTCGAGGTCAAATCCATAGGGAATGAGAGCTATAGCTTCACTCTCAAGTGTCACAAGCTACTCTAGGCCTGCACACAATGTTAAAATTAAACATGAAAGTAAAAATGAGGAGGGTTTGTATTTGGAAAACTCTATGTAACAGTTTAATAACGTTAACAATTGGTTTGTCAGTACTATATGCAACATGGTTGTAATCAAGTGAAGTAAAACACTTGGGGTTATGCCTTCATGAGATTGATTTTATGCATGGGTAAGTAAGATTGCACCTAGGAGTTGATTATTAGTTACGATTAGGCATGGTTCTAGTTATTGGATAAGATTTCTCAATCCATAACCAAATTTCACATAGGTTTCTCCCAAACACCCAAATGTCTATACTACCAAGCAACCATACACCTCAAAATGGGTAATTTATCACTAGCATTACCACTTAAATGAGTATAACTCAAGATCCATTAACTAAATCTCATCGCTCTTGTACCCATTTTCAAGCAATACAAGATATCCAAGCATAGACCAAATTTGGAACCTTATTCTATAAATTAACATGTAGAGATTTAGCTAAAATTACAACATACAACCTAATGCAAAGGTAAATAAACACTACCCACACAGAATCAATACTCAATCATGCATAACCCCAAGTATGGGAAATTAGCTACTTATAACTAAGGAAAAAGAAATTATACCAAATTCTTCTTCCATATTAGCTAAAGAATACAAATGTTTCCACAAGAAAACTCTAAATCCAAGCGAAAAGTAGTAAATCCCACGATTAGATTTTGATTACAATCTCTATGTAAGCAAAATTTGACAAAATATCTCATTTCCCCAGGCCAAAAAGGCTTAAATAGCATCAGGCAAATCGGGTCAAATAATTACAGAAATGCCACCACTTAACAATTCGGCTGAGCATTGTTTGTCGTCGATTGCATCGGCGCTACGCCGAATCGTATGATATTGTGCCGATTCATCTCATGATATGCTCTAGGGGTTGGCTTCTGCTTCTTTCAGTGATGAAAGTGTTGGTGCACTGATCAGGTCGGCATTGCATCGATTTGTCCATTACATCACCTTTTTGTTTCTCCATTTCTTGGCCCTTTCCTGTTAACTTTAGCGATGGAGATATTCTTTCGGTGATCCACTGAACATTTTGGCGATGCGTCGAAATGCACCTTTTCTGCCTTTGTGTAATTTTTACTTCAATCTTTCATTTTTTTGCCTCGTTTTGCTACTTTTTCTATTTTGATAACTTCTTTGCCTTTACCCTGAAATCTATTCAAATCAACATAAAAATTGCTTCAATTTAACATTAAGGACAAGTTTTCTCCCTATTTCTTAGGTATATGAGTCATAATTTGCTGACTCATCAGGGACCCAGCTTGAGATAGGTACAGCTTTCCACCCTCAGATGGATGGCCAATCAGAACGGACCATTCAGGTGCTTAAGGATATGTTTCGAGAATGTGCAATGGATTTTGGTGGTCATTACGAAAAGTTCTTTCTCTTAGCGGAGTTTTTCTACAACAATAGTTATCATTCCAACATTCAGATGGCACCTTTTGAGGCTTTGTATAGGAGGAGTTATAGATCCCCTGCAGGGTGATTTGTGTAACACCCCGTACATTCCCAACCCTACTTGACGACATCGAATAATGTTTACCTAGGTGTTGATATGCCATGAGTAGGTGTTTTATAGTGTCATTGGTAAAACATTTGATATCAGACCTAAAATGTGCGATTAGACCTTTATAGGAGGTGTTTTGTGGTTTCGTGGAGCATTTGGGTGATACCCCGCACACATTCTAACCTCATTTGGTGACTTTAATTCATGTTTACTTGATGATTAAGATCACTAAGTAAGTATTTTGTAGTGTTTTGATAAGGGATTGGACGATATGCAAACATTGGATAAGTGGCCGAAAAATTCAGCAAAGTGCTGAAACTTGCACCACTACCCTATTTCAGGGGTGTGGCGTAATCCACCTGCATTCAGAGAATTCAGATAAGGCTCATTTCTTGCACCACAGCCTGCTTTGCAGCTAGTGGCGCAAGGCACAAATCTTGTGCCTTTCCGAACCCGTTTTGTAACGCAATTCTACGACGCTTCTTGGATGGTTTCTTTTGGTTCTTTGGAGTTCTTTGAGAATTTTTAAAGCTTCAAAAACTTCAATGCACTCCTCCATACTCCTACATTATCAAATCATGAAACATGAATAAGTGATCCAAAATGTCTAATGAAGCCAAGGGAGACTAGAATTCCTAGTTTTGCGATCGAGGCGACGAATGAGAATCTCGTAAGAGAATATTGTCGTGAAATTATGGAATTATGTAAACATGAGATATATGGTGAATAATACATGAAATTTGATGGGTTATATGGATATGTGTTATTGGGCCCAAAGTTAGGCCCAAATGGGAATTAAAAGATTTGGCCCAAAGGGCAAAAAGACCCATTCTTCCACTTTGACCACATTAAATGCCAAAGAAATGGCTAAGTATGACTTGGGGTCTATATAAAGGCCCCAAGATCAGATTTTTAATCATTCAAAGCTCTCATGCCTTTAAGATATTTTCTCCAACATTTCTTTAAGTTCCAAACCCTAAAGCAAAATATTCCTTTGGACTCCTTGGACAAGATCAACATATTCCAAGACTTGGTAAGCATTTCTTCTCATGGATTAACATATTATATGCATGGTAGATTATGTATATTATGCTAGTTGTGTTGGCAAGGTGGTGAACAGTGTATTTTTGCTTTTGGTGAAAGATGTGCTATCTTGGTGATTTGAACTTGAATTAGGACTTATACCTTTGATGAAAGAGCATGGTATGGACAAAATATGAACATGTATGGTGTTATTTTTGGTATTAAACTTGTTCTTGTCTATAAGTGGAAATTTTGGAATTTTTGTCGATATGTGTTATGAGGTGCATTAAGGTGACTTGATGGATTATTTGTGATATGGTGTGAATGAGAAAGTGTAAAGAAGAAGCTTTGTTGCGAAATGCTATTGGTTATGATGTTTGGTCAATGTATGGCATGTTGTGGTATTTTTGGTATGGTCATGCCGAAATTTCATTGTAAAGGGGGAAATGACGTTATAGGCAATTATGTAACTTTTTTCGTCTTTTGCACTTGTAAGGTGGTTAGATGTTGACGTAAACTCCGTTATGTACTTGTATTGTAGAGTAAAGGGCTGGATCATTATATTCATTAGGATTGTGGATTCTTATTGAGAAGCTTAGGTATGTAAGGTTCCCCTTTTCGTATTCTTCTGCAGTATATAGTGTACACCTTATTAGGGTACTTACTCATTTCCGAATTTTCCTAAGGTATTTCAATTATAGTTATCATTTATTATTAATCACATATATCTCATTCTTGGCTTATTATCATTTATGAGTCACATAATTATGAATATGGTTCCAAGTTCCAATAAGGTTATATTCAAAAGTTCCCCAAAACGAAGTAACCATTGATTGAGCGATTTCAAAGATTTAAGAAGTGATGTTGTAAAGAGGAGAGATGTTTCATGGGTGGTATCCCAGGGGTTAAATAACCTAGCATGGTTCGATCCCAATATTTACGGATGGTATCCCAGGGGTGAGAAGAACACCTAGCATGGGTCGATTCCGCTACGGGTGGTATCCCAGGGGCAAGGAAAAGCCTAGCATGGGTCGATCCCGATTACTATTGATTACCCACTGATCAGCTTGGGGCCCGGGCATTATATGAATGGATGAATGAGTGATGGATAAAGTAAAGAATATAAGAGTAAAGAAAGTAATTCACATAATGTGTACCTTTTTTTTTCCATTTATGAACAATGGTGACTTATCCTTATTGAGTACTCATTTATATTTGATTTCATTGAAGTCTTTATGTATCATTCAGTTTCATGCAGCCTTACATACTCAGTACATTCTTTGTACTGACCCCTCTTGGGGGATTTACCTTACTTGCTGCAGGCGCAGGCACTAGTAGACCTCCCCAGTGAGCTGCAGGACTTCCATTGACCTTTGGTGAGCTCCAGTTGGTTCGGGGCTTCCTGTGTCACAGTTGAATATGTATTTTGGGTATTGTAAAGGTTATGTAAAGCGGGGCTTGTCCCAAATTTAGGTTGGTTTTGTATGTACTTCTATTAGAGGCTTTTGTAGACGTACGTGGGTATGAGAAGTAATGTGAGGAGAAGAGATGTGTGTCGTTTGACTTGATGGCTATGTCGGCCAAGTTTCTCATATGTCTATATATATATATTACATGTTCCATGATTTCTGATGTTAGCCTATTATGTCTTATGTGATGTTGGTGTTTCTTATGGCATGCGTATGAATGAATGTAAGCAGAGTTTGGTTCTCTCGGGCCTTGTCGGTCACGAGTGCCAATCCGTCCTGATAGGGTTCGGGGCGTGACAAAAGTGGTATCAGAGCATGTCGTTTTACGGGTGTCTACAAATCCGTGTCTGAGTAGAGTCTTACTTATCGATGTGTTGTGCACCACATTTATAAGTAGGAGGCTACGGGATATTTAGGATGCTGTTTCTTTTTCTTCATTTCTAGTTCGTGCATTAGAGCCGAAGCTATAAGTGAAATCGTTCCTGACCATAAGTATTGTTGTTCTTGTATATGATAGAAAAATGTCGATGGCAAGAAGAGGACGCGGTAAAAGTAAGAGGATAGACAAAATTGCGGGAGAAGGAACTAGTAGATCCCCACCTGAACCAGTTAATCAGGGAGGCGCTGAACCAAAAATGGCAGCACAGGCCTCTTCTACTCTTCCATTTTCAGAAGAGTTAAGAGGAAGGGAAATACCTGCAGAACCACCAGTGAATACTACTGATCAGGATTTAAAGGATGCAGTGCGAATGTTGACTCGAATTGTTGCTGCAAAAGTTCAGGGACAAGGTGGTCCAGTTATAAATGATGATAGCGCAGCTAGAGCAGCCAGTCGACGAACGCAAGATTTTCTGAAACTAGATCCTCCTACATTCACTGGATCAAATTTGAATGCAGATCCACAAGACTTTATAGATCAAATTCAGAGGGCTCTGGAAGTTATGCAAGTGACGGGGGTTGAAACAGTCGAACTTGTTGATTATAGATTGAAAGGGGAGGTGATATTATGGTATGAAGAATGGAAGAAGTCTCGTGATATTGGTGCAAACCCACCTAGTTGGGAAGAATTTAAAACGGCCTTCCTCGACCACTACCTCCCCTATGAGATCCGAGAGGCTCATGCGGATCAATTCTTAAATCTTCGTCAAGGGAATCTGAGTGTGCGGGAGTACAGCTTACAGTTTAATTTCTTGGCTCGATATGCTCCAAACGTAGTGGCCACAATAACGGACAGGGTACATCGCTATGTGGACAGGTTGGAGCCTTATTTAGTGAGGGACTGCACCATTGCCGCCTTGAACAAAGATATGGATATAGCTCGAATTCAGGCCTTCGCGCAAAAGATGGAGGATCAAAAACAGAGAAGAAGGGTACATGAATCTGATAGAGGATAGTCCAAGAGAGCTACACCCATGGGACAGTTTATGGCGTCCCAAACAGAGTTCAGGCCTCGGAGTTTTAGTAGACCGCCTAGACCTTCATTCTCACATTCCACAGCAGGCGCACAATCTTAATTCCGGGGGTTCAGAGGTAGCAATGCTAGGCAGAGTAGTGGGATTCGAGGTTCGCAGAACGCTGGATTTTCTCGTCCGCCATGTCAGCAATGTGAACGATTTCATGTAGGTGAATGCCGAATTGGGTCAAATGCTTGCTTCTGGTGCGGTATGCCGGGACATATGATGAGAGATTGCCCACGGAGAGGCTTGGGTAATGTGGCATGACCTGCAGGGTCGACTATCGCGTCATCATCATTGGTTCCTTCGTTAGGCCGAGGTATGCAGTTTGTCGATTGTGGTAGAGGTGCCAGAGCAGCACAGTACTAGTGGGGTGCAGAATCGCACTTATGCTTTGGTAGACCGGCAAAATTCAGAGGCTTCTCCTGATGTCGTCACAGGTACATTATCCATATTTTCATATAATTTATATGCATTGATTGACCCAGGTTCTACATTGTCCTATTTTACTCCGTTAGTTGCTGCGAAATTTGCAAAGACACCAGAATTGTTAATTAAATCAATTAAAGTGTCTACACCGGTGGGTGAATATATTGTTGCAAAGAGAGTGTATCGAAATTGTGTGGTAACTGTGTGTGGTCATGATACACTGGCCGACCTCATTGAGCTAAATATGGTGGATTTTGATGTGATAATGGGGATGGATTGGTTGGCTTCTTGTTATGCCACGGTAGATTGCCGGGCTAAGAAGGTACATTTTTATTTCCCACAAATGAATGTCCTTGAATGGAAGGGGGATGTAGGGGCACCCCGAGGAAGATTTATTTCTTATCTGAAAGCAAGGAAAATTATTGCCAAGGGATACATATGTCATTTGGTACGAGTAAAAGATAATGATGTGGAACCATTAACTCCACAGTCCGTACCGGTAGTCAATGAATTTCTTGATGTATTTCCAGAGGATCTTCCAGGTTTAACTCTAGAACGGGAAGTAGAGTTTGGCATTGATGTGATTCCAGACACTCAGCCTATCTCTATTCTTCCCTATTGAATGGCTCCAGCAGAACTGCGTGAATTGAAGGAGCAGTTGAAAGATTTGTTGGACAAGGGCTTTATCAGGCCTAGTATATCCCCGTGGGGCGCACCAGTATTGTTTGTATGGAAGAAAGATGGCACCTTGAGAATGTGCATCGACTATCGACAGTTGAATAAAGTAACGATCAAGAACAAATATCCCCTTCCTCGCATTGATGATTTGTTTGATCAGTTACAGGGTGCCAAATGTTTTTCGAAACTTGACTTGAGGTCGGGTTACCATCAAGTCAGAGTTAGAGAAGAGGATGTACCCAAGACAGCTTTTCTAACACGGTATGGTCATTATGAATTTTTAGTTATGTCATTTGGACTAACAAATGCACCAGCTGTGTTTATGGATTTGATGAATAGGGTGTTTAAGCCATTCCTAGATGTGTTCGTGAAAGTATTTATAAATGATATCCTTGTTTATTCAAGATCACCAGAAGACCACGCTAATCATTTACGACAAGTGTTGCAGATTCTCCGTGAGCGTAAGTTGTATGCAAAATTCTCCAAATGTGAGTTTTGGTTAAAATCAGTTGCATTCCTGGGTCACATTGTGTCAGACGAAGGGATCCAGGTTGATACACAGAAGATAGAAGCAGTGAAAAATTGGCCAAGACCTACGACACCCACAGAGATTCACAGTTTTCTGGGTTTGGCAGGTTATTACCGAAGATTTGTAGAAGGGTTTGCTTCTATTGCAGTACCATTAACAAAGTTAACTCAGAAGTCAATTAGGTTTCAATGGAATGATGCATGTGAAAGAGGGTTTCAAAAATTGAAAGATAAATTGACTTTCACACCAGTGTTAGTACTTCCTGAAGGCACAGAGGGCTATGCAGTGTATTGTGAAGCTTCTGGGATTGGTCTCGGATGTGTGTTGATGCAGTATGGTAGGGTGATAGCATATGCCTCACGACAGTTGTGGCCACATGAGAGACATTATCCCACTCATGACATTGAATTGACAGCGGTAGTTTTTGCTTTAAAGATATGGCGTAATTATTTATACCGGGTTCATGTTGACATCTATACTGATCACAAAAGCTTGCAATAGCTTTTTAAGAAGAAGGAACTCAATTTAAGGCAACGAACGTGGTTAGAGCTTTTAAAAGACTATGACATTGATATTCTTTATCACCCAGGCAAAGCAAATGTAGTAGCTGGTGCATTGAGCCGTAAAGCAGTAGAAAGAACTAGTGGTCAGTTGAATGGAAAGCATGAGATAATCAAAGATTTGAATCAATTAGTCATCTTGGGAGTTCGCCTTATTGAATCCTCAGATGATAGAGTTATTGTGCAGAATGCAGCAGAATCCTCCTTGATAGCTGAAGTGAAAGAGAAGCAATTTGCGGATTCTAGTTTATTGCAGCTAAAGGAAAATGTACAGCAGAATTTGACCAAGGCATTTGATATGACACCGGAAGGGGTGCTTCAATGTCAAGGGAGATTATGTGTACCGGACATAGATGAACTGAGGACACGAATAATGACAGAGGCGCACCATTCGCGCTATTCCATTCATCCGGGTGCTACTAAAATGTACCATGAATTGAAAGAAGTGTATTGGTGGGGCAACATGAAAAAGAACATTGCAGAATTTATCGCGCAATGCCCAAATTGTCAACAAGTGAAAGTGGAACATCAGAAATCGGGAGGTTACATGTAATGTATCAATCTTCCAGTCTGGAAATGGGATATGATTAATATGGATTTCATTACTGGTTTGCCCCGTACGTTGCGGAAGTTTGATTCTATATGGGTCATAGTGGACAGGCTTACCAAGTCAGCGCATTTTCTACCAGTCAAGATGACCTATACAGCTGAGGATTATGTGAAGTTGTAAATGAAAGAGATAGTACGATTTCATGGTATTCCACTTTCCATTATATCAGACAGAGGAGCACAGTTCACAGCGCACTTTTGGCGATCTTTCCAGCAGAGTTTGGGTACACAGGTGAATTTGAGTACGGCTTTCCATCCTTAGACTGATGGACAAGAAGAACGCACCATTCAGACACTTGAAGATATGCTGCGAGCTTGCGCATTAGATTTTCCAGGCAGTTGGGATGAACATTTGCCTCTTATTGAATTTGCTTACAACAATAGCTATCATTCAAGTATTAAAATGGCACCTTATGAAGCTTTGTACGGAAGGAAATGTAGGTCACCAATTGGATGGTTTGAAGTGGGTGAAACTGCTTTACTTGGACCCGATATTGTTCATCAGGCTATGGAGAAAGTTAAAGTGATACAACAGCGGTTACAAACGGCTCAAAGTCGTCACAACTCATATGCCGATGTTAGAAGAAGAGGGCTTGAATTCTCCATAGGTGATTGGGTGTTTTTAAAGGTGTCACCGATGAAAAGAGTAATGCGGTTCAGAAAGAAAGGGAAATTGAGTCCACGTTACATAGGCCCATATGAAATCATTAGAAGATTTGGGCAAGTTGCTTATGAATTAGCACTACCTCAAGAACTTTCCTTAGTCCATCCGGTATTTCATGTTTCGATGCTTCGAAAATGCATAACAGATCCATCTCGTGTTGTTCCAGTTGGAAATGTTCGAGTTATAGAGGATCTCACGTATGAAGAGGTACCGATTGCTATTCTAGATCGACAAGTAAAGAGATTGAGGAATAAATACATAGCCTTCGTGAAAGTCCTTTGGAGAAATCAACAAGTAGAGGAGATCACATGGGAAGCGGAAGAAATGATGAAATCCAAGTATCCCCATTTATTCCAAATGGACCAAAAAGTTCAAAGTGCGGAGGTGTAATAATAAGAAGTAAGTATTTAAGATCATTAAGTGCATGTGTATACGTATGTTAAAGAAGCGATGCATTTGTCGTAATTGAAGCGATACTATTAACATTCGGGGACGAATGTTTCTAAGGGGGGAAGAATGTAACACCCCGTACATTCCCAACCCTACTTGAAGACATTGAATAATGCTTACCTAGGTGTTTATATGCCATGAGTAGGTGTTTTATAGTGTCATTGGTAAAACATTTGATATCGGACCTAAAATGTGCGATTAGACCTTTGTAGGAGGTGTTTTTTGGTTTCGTGGAGCATTTGGGTGATACCCCGCACACATTCTAACCTCATTTGGTGACTTTAATTCATGTTTACTTGATGATTAAGATCACTAAGTAAGTATTTTGTAGTGTTTTGATAAGGGATTGGACGATATGCAAACATTGGATAAGTGGCCGAAAAATTCAGCAAAGTGCTGAAACTTGCGCCACTACCTTGTTTCAGGGGTGTGGCGCAATCCAACTGCATTCAAAGAATTCATAGAAGGCTCATTTCTTGCGCCACATCCTGCTTTGCAGCTAGTGGCGCAAGGCACAAATCTTGTGCCTTTCCGGACCCGTTTTGTAACTCAATTCTACGACGCTTCTTGGATGGTTTCTTTTTGTTCTTTGGAGTTCTTTGAGAATTGTTAAAGATTCAAACACTTCAATACACTCCTCCATACTCCTACATTATCAAATCATGAAACATGAATAAGTGATCCAAAATGTCTAATGAAGCCAAGGGAGACTAGAATTCCTAGTTTTGCGATCGAGGCGACGAATGAGAATCTCGTAAGAGAATATTGTCGTGAAATTATGGAATTATGTAAACATGAGATATATGGTGAATAATACATGAAATTTGATGGGTTATATGGATATGTGTTATTGGGCCCAAAGTTAGGCCCAAATGGGAATTAAAAGATTTGGCCCAAAGGGCAAAAAGACCCATTCTTCCACTTTGACCACATTAAATGCCAAAGAAATGGCTAAGTATGACTTGGGGTCTATATAAAGTCCCCAAGATCAGATTTTTAATCATTCAAAGCTCTCATGCCTTTAAGATATTTTCTCCAACATTTCTTTAAGTTCCAAACCCTAAAGCAAAATATTCCTTTGGACTCCTTGGACAAGATCATCATATTCCAAGCCTTGGTAAGTATTTCTTCTCATGGATTAACATATTATATGCATGTTAGATTATGTATATTATGCTAGTTGTGTTGGCAAGGTGGTGAACAGTGTATTTTTGCTTTTGGTGAAAGATGTTCTATCTTGGTGATTTGAACTTGAATTAGGACTTGTGCCTTTGATGAAAGAGCATGGTATGGAAAAAATATGAACATGTATGGTGTTATTTTTGGTATTAAACTTGTTCTTGTCTATAAGTGGAAATTGTGGAATTTTTGTCGATATGTGTTATGAGGTGCATTAAGGTGACTTGATGGATTATTTGTGATATGGTGTGAATGAGAAAGTGTAAAGAAGAAGCTTTGTTGCGAAATGCTATTGGTTATGATGTTTGGTCAATGTATGGCATGTTGTGGTATTTTTGGTATTGTCATGTCGAAATTTCATTGTAAAGGGGGAAATGACGTTATAGGCAATTATCTAACTTTTATCGTCTTTTGCACTTATAAGGTGGTTAGATGTTGACGTAAACTCCGTTATGTACTTGTATTGTAGAGTAAAGGGCTGGATCATTATATTCATTAGGATTGTGGATTCTTATTGAGAAGCTAAGGTATGTAAGGTTCCCCTTTTCGTATTCTTCTGCAGTATATAGTGTACACCTTATTAGGGTACTTACTCATTTCCGAATTTTCCTAAGGTATTTCAATTCGAGTTATCATTTATTGTTAATCACATATATCTCATTGTTGGCTTATTATCATTCATGAGTCACATAATTATGAACATGGTTCCAAGTTCCAATAAGGTTATATTCAAAAGTTCCCAAAAACGAAGTAACCCTTGATTGAGCGATTTCAATGATTTAAGAAGTGATGTTGTAAAGAGGAGAGATGTTTCATGGGTGGTATCCCAGGGGTTAAATAACCTAGCATGGTTCGATCCCAATATTTACGAATGGTATCCCAGGGGTGAGAAGAACACCTAGCATGGGTCGATTTCGCTACGGGTGGTATCCAGGGGCAAGGAAAAGCCTAGCATGGGTCGATCCCGATTACTATTGATTACCCACTAATCAGCTTGGGGCCCGGGCATTATATGAATGGATGAATGAGTGATGGATAAAGTAAAGAATATGAGAGTAAAGAAAGTAATTCACATAATGTGTACCTTTTTTTTTTTCCATATATGAACAATGGTGACTTATCCTTATTGAGTACTTATTTATATTTGATTTCATTGAAGTCTTTATGTATCATTCAGTTTCATTCAGCCTTACATACTCAGTACATTCTTTGTACTGACCCCTCTTGGGGGATTTACCTTACTTGCTGCAGGCGCAGGCACTAGTAGACCTTCCTAGTGAGCTGCAGGACTTCCATTGACCTTTGGTGAGCTACAGTTGGTTCGGGGCTTCCTGTGTCACAGTTGAATATGTATTTTTGGTATTGTAAAGGTTATTTAAAGCGGGGCTTGTCCCGAATTTAGGTTGGTCATGTATGTACTTCTATTAGAGGCTTTTGTAGACATACGTGGGTATGAGAAGTAATGTGAGGAGAAGAGATGTGTGTCGTTTGACTTGATGGCTATGTCGGCCAAGTTTCTCATATGTCTATATATATATCTTACATGTTCCATGATTTCTGATGTTAGCCTATTATGTCTTATGTGATGTTGGTGTTTCTTATGGCATGCGTATGAATGAATGTAAGTAGAGTTTGGTTCTCTCGGGCCTTGTCGGTCACGAGTGCCAATCCATCCTGATAGGGTTCGGGGCGTGACAATTTGATTCTTTTGAGGTTAGGCCTTAGGATACTGACTTGTTGAGAGACTCGATAGTCCAAGTGAGATTGATTCAGCAGAGGCTTGTGACTGTCTAAAGTAGGCAAAATAGTTATGCTGATTGATGAGTTCAGGGTGTGAGCTGGTTTTGTTAATGGTATCACCTATGAAAGGTGTGATGAAATTTGGAAAGAAAGATGCCTATAGGTTGGCTCTACCTCCACATTTGTCAGTTGTACATCCGATATTTCATGTTTCAATGTTGAAGAGATACTGTCCTAATTATACTCATGTGATCTAGTGGGATTCAGTTGCTTTAGATTGTGATTTGTCCTTTGAAGAAAAGTCTGTTTGTATTTTTGATAGGTAGACTAGGAAGTTGAGATCCAAGAATATTGTTTCTGTGAAAGTTCAGTGGAGACATCGCATAATTGAGGTGGCTATATGGTAGGTTGAGTCCCAAGATTAGGGTTTGATTACAAGCTTAAGTGTAAGTAAAATTTGACAAAAGATCCCATTTCCCCAGATCAAAAAGGCTTAAATAACATTAGGAAAATCTGGTCACATAATTATAGAATTGCCACCGCTTAATAATTCAGCTGAGCTATGTTTGTCGCCGATTGGGTCTGCGCTGCACTGAATTATACGATGTTGTGACGATTTATTTCATGATAAGCTCCAGGGGTTGGCTTCTGCTTCTTTCGTTGATAAATGTATTAGTGCGCCGATCAGGTCGGTGTTGCACCGATTTATCCATTACACCATAATTTTTCTTATCCATTTCTTGGCCATTTCCTATTAACTTTAGCGATGGAGATATTCTTTTGGGGATTCGCCGAACATTTTGGCGATGAGATGAAATGCACCTTTTCTGACTTTGTGCAATTTTTGCTTCAATCTTCCATCTTTTTGTCTCTTTTTGATCCTTTTTGCTGTTTTGATCACTTCTAGGACTTTACCCTGATATCAAACCAAATCAACATTAAAATTGCTTTAATTTAGCATTGAGGACAAGCTTTCTCCCTACTTTTAATGTAAATGAGTTGCAATTTGCTGATTCATCAGCACCCCCAACTTAAACCTTTACTCGTCCTCGAGTAAATAAATGCACACACCCAATAAAACTACCAATGCCTACAAATGGTACAACTTGGGAGTGTAGACACACACTTCTTTTTGTAAAAATGCTATTACCCTCAAGACTTTGAAAACCAAGGTCCATGTTTCGCCTATCAAGATCTCAATTTATCAACTACACGCATCAAACGTTGGCTAAATGTTACCAAGCCAAGCACATGCTCATAGACTTTAATCGTGATTGAAGAATACTAAAGAATAACGATTAAGCACCCTCACACAAAGAAGTCCCTACCTTCAAAGCATGATTATAAACAATTCTAGGGACTAACACGAATCATTCACTCTTCCTCGTCATTAATATCTTTTCTCGCAGCAATTGTGACCTCTCGGGGGAATCGATGACCCTCCAAAAGAAGATCAAGAAAACAAGTACCACATCATAGGCTTACCCATAAGCTCCCTTTAACCACGTCAAAGTATACAATTTCAAAGATCACCTAGGTCTTAGCTCGTCTTATAGCGTAGACAACTGGCATGGAAGGGAAAGATAAGGTTATAATAACTCTACCTCCACAAAGCATCGAGAGAGACATCAATCCATCTATTTTCCCAAGGCTTGCTCTTTATAACACTTTTTAGGACCAATTTTTCAAAACTCATCAAACTACTCTCCTCTTCCTATCCTTTTAAAAATCTGAACAGCTGCACATATTTACACACTTTGTTTTGTATATCAACAAAAGATACAATGATAGTTAGAAGAGGATGCTTGCGGTCCTCACTTTTTATGAACTACCAAGCACATGTAAATTTCAAGGACTCCTCCACCCCCAACTTAAGCTTTTAGCCTAAATTGGTCTTTAACCTCACCTAGACACTTCGAGGATGTTTGGTTCAAGATAAGGGTTTGAGAGAAGAGAGTTTCAGCTTGTAACAAGGTTATTCAAGAAAATGGGTTTCAAAGATCAAAAGGGGAAAAAATTGGTCAATCTACTCACCAAGGGATGGCTCAATTTTTTTAGACTCAATTGGTTGTTTGCTCTCAATTAATGGCCTAAGATCATATCTCCAATATCGTACACTCATTGCTTCCAAAACGGAGCAACCAAGCAAGTTCTAGGTGGACTCGATGCACAAGATCAATTCAAAACTTTCCCTGCACATGGTGCTCAATCGCATACTCAAAGTACTCTTCCTCAATTGTCGTACAACATTCATAGCACATATCAAGGAAGGTATTCAAGTAGCCAAAATAAGATGATAGTTTTCACAAAATTTAGAGCCTAACTAGCTTAGCTAGACTAATGGAAGATTTTTAAAGGGCAAATTTTTGAAAAATTTGATAAACATCACAATGAAAATTTAATCCAAACATTGCATGTGTGAAATATCTACCCAAGTGTACCATTCGAATCAAAGTGTTCTATTGCTAGTACATTTCCCTCTTGAGAATGCATACTAAAATAATTTTTTATTTGCAATGAAAACTACTAAAAAAATTAAAATGAGATAATAACGAAATAAAAACCACACGTCACACCTCAAATAAAATCCAAAACTCCAACATATCAAATGAAATCCAAGGCATCAATATCTAAATATTACAACCCGAATAAAAATAAAAACAAAACGAGTATCCAACTGTCAATCCGCGCACCAAAATGGACCAAAATGGAAAACAATATCCATAATGTATCAAGAGAAACAAGCATCAAAATTACAAATCAAAATAAATAACCTCCCACCCCCAACTAAAATGTATGCATTGTCCTCAATGCAATAGGACTACAGAAAGTAAGGAGAGAGAGAGAGTGAGGGTCTTCTTAAATATGGCTAAGCCCGAGGCAGTGGCCACTATCTGGGCATTAGTACTCGGCTCAGCTACCTCATCCTTGAGGGGTAGATCTGATACAACTGGAGGCTTTCTAGTAGCAACAGAGCTGGAGGTCCCAACCTATGAAGTCTCGAAGACTGACCTCTCCATAGAGGCATCAACTATAGGATCCTCTATATCCTGCCTGTTTGTGTGCTCTACTACTTGTGAGTCAATCTGGATACCAAGTTATCCCTCGCTCCCAAAGAAACCATCTATCTCAGCACTTTCTACTGAATCATCTAAAGCACGGTCTGACTCATCTACCCCCTTCTCCTCGATCACTGGTGTAGTCTCACGAATAGGTGTATGCTCTGGGGATGATGACTCAGATGAGGCTTCCCAAAAATGAGTCACATCAAGCAATCGAAGATCATCAACATACTTTTGAAGGGAAGATAACTCACCCTGCATGCTAGTAATAACCTCTGGTGGAACAAACATACGAGGGGCGCTCAACTCATCCATCTTCTTCCCAAAGTTCCTCAAGGTCTCCCTAAGGCCATGTATCTCCTTATGTACCAGGTCCATAACAACTTTCAGAGCACTATAAATCATACCCAAAATATATCTCTTGAGTCTGGATGACCTAGCATCTCCTTTATAGTCCATTTACCCCATCTTACTAATGTCAGCCTGGGTTAATGGGGCTCTCGAGGAACCCACAGTAGTGGGAGGAGGAGGAGTAGGAACACTTGGTCTAGGTGGCTGTGGGGAAGTGCCCATAGCTGGGGCAGTAGTAGCTGGTGTAGGAGTAGACTCAGGAGGATTCAGATCTAGAATAGGAAAAGGAGTGCGCAGGTTGGCACCACTATCACCTGAAGTCAAATCAATGACCGGGGCACCTTTCTCCTAGGCTTTCTTTAATCTAGTTTCCTATGGCTTTCTTCAATCTAGATTTCTCAACTAAATCAATCCTCGTAATATCAACTATAGTCACAAGGTTGAATTCAAAATCCTTTTTCTTATAGAATGGAACTTTTACACGGCGACACAACTCAGTAATCAAGTAAGAAAAGGCTAAAGAAGTCTGCTTTTGTGGAGCCTGGTTAGCAATGTCTGGGATGATGAGCATTCCTAAATTCAAATCCTCTTTGGGATTGATGGAACCAACAATAATCTCTTGGGGGCTCACAAGAATGGACTTATTCTGAGAAGGAGAGATGTTGCTACAAACAAAGCTCAACAAATATCGTGCTTCTAAGTGAATGGCTGCCAAATAAATTGGGGCAACAGGGTCAAGACACTTAGGAATAACATCACTCAATAGTGGGGATAATCAAGCCCTCACATCCTCCAATGGGTCTTTCTCCCGAGATGAAAAGTAATGCTCACTGATTTTCTTGCACCCCAGCACCTCATTAATTGTTTTGGAATCACAAACTGCATCAACACCCCTCACTCTCATATAACTCCCTAACCTAAGTTTCAATGTAAGGTTTGAGGAGTTCAGTGAATACCTGGAAATCATTATAGTGCAGTGCTGAAAGGACCCTAGGATGTTAGCCCTGAAGGCCATGCAAGCTTAGGAATTGCTCCTCTATGATAGTTCGTTGCTTTTGCACTTTTATATGATTTAAAACATGTTGGACTCCGTAAGGATACACAAAAGGCACAGATGGGTAGTAGAGGATTGCTCTACTCTTGTTCTCTTAGGTGGTGCCACTTTAGAAGTGAGGAGAGGTGCATGGATATGTGTTATGTTGCCCTCGTCCGAGGAATTTGTGTTGTCCCTCTCGGAGTTAGAGCTGTGCTCAAGAATGCTTTCCTCAATAACCTGTGTTTTAAACTTGCTCGAATCATCTTTTTTTCATTTGAAAATCTTCTTGGGCTTTCACCCTCTCTAATCTCAACCCCTTTTTCCATTTTTAAGTAAGGAAGAGGTGACTTGGTCTGTTTCTTTGAGATGCACTTCAATCTAGGCATTCCTGCATACAAGAGTAGCAATGGGCTTGGCCCATGTTAGAAAAACAACACACTTATAAAATTTCAGAGATGCATCATTGAACCATTCGGCGCATCGCCAATCAGATCGGTGATGCAAAGGACTGTCACCAAAATAAACAAAAACATTTGGGTGAATATGGCGAAGGTAAGTGGGAAATCGGAGACACTCCTTGAGTATCACCGATTCGCACATAAGTTAGCCAAAATGTCATCGTCCCCAAGCTTTAAGTCATAACTTTTCACCTTCAATGGCGATTTGTCAACTTTTTTTTTGACCATGGGTACTCAGACTTCCCAATGTTCCATTTCACACATAACTATACGACAAATTTTCCCTTAAGAATGACATTACCCAATCTATATTGGGCAAAATCAATCAATTTCACGTCAAAACCACACAATTACGAACTACTAACTTCAACCTATTGAAAAACCAAATTAAAATCATGCCACAATTTCCATTTTCAGCATTTATGCATTAATCATGAAGCAAAAGTGGTCATTATCTACATTTTCAAGTAAAAAGATGAAATATTCTATATACACAAATGAATTCACTTACTCGCATTATGAACACTCAACTATGCACAATCATAATCGTTAATTTGCAAATAAAACAATTTCTAACCTTCAAGAATATGCAGAGACTAATGCAACCCTTCAAGAATGAAGACCAAAGTGCATATGTGATGTTGGAATTGAGACTCAAAGATTTGAAGTGTGTGTAAGAGTTTGTGAGATGAGAGAGAATAAAAAGAGAAACAAAAATGAGGGAAACAAGGGGAATTTGAATAAATACCAACGGTCAAAAGTAAATGGAAAGTCAAAAGTAAGAAAAAGAACTTCAAACCGTCACTTAAAAAGCTGGTCATGTTCGGTCATCAATGTTCCATCACCGAAACATCAGCATGCGCCGAAATTAAGTACAATCATCAAATGTAATAGTTTGCTAAGCAATGGGGTCTCATCTTGGCGAAGTGAATCGGTGATGGGTTTGTGTCGCCAATCACATCGGCGCTATGCCAATTAACACCCACTATCGCCGAATGTAACAAATTTTCTAAGTTGGGAAATTCCTTCGGTGAGGGACTTCAACGATGCGCCAATTTGATCAGCACATCGCCAAAGCCTCCTCACTGGGGCTTGGCATATAGTTTCCCAACTAGTTCTTCCCCAACTTGTTGCATGTCAAGTTTCCCATATTTTACTCCATCCTTTACCAACACAAATGAACAAACGTTATTCAAAAAAACAAAAAACAAAAATAAGATTGGGTTGCCTCCCAAGAAGCACCTTAGTTATCGTCGTGTCATAGCGTTGTCCTTCATTAATTTAGCATCATCAAGGTAGATCACCTCCAAGAAGTCTGCTTCTGGGAGCAACCTATGGTAATGTTTAACTGGTTCTCCATTGACGGTAACTCGGGACCCCGAGTCATTCTCTAACTCAATCGCTCCATTAGAAAAATAATTCACCAATTTGAAGTGGCCCGACCACCTTGTTTTGAGTTTACCCGAAAACAACTTATACCTCAAGTTGAATAACAAGACCTCACCACCCACCTTGAACTCTCGCTTACAATTATGGCATCATTCCATCTCTTTATCCATTCCTTGTAAAGAGTGGAGCTTTCATAGGCTTTTAAATAGAATTCATCGATCTCATCAAGTTGGTCTACCCTCAACTTGGAAGAATCCTTCCAATCCACATTCAATCTCTTCAAGACCCACAATGCCTTGTGTTCAAGTTTGACCAAAAGGTGGCAAGCTTTTCCAAACACCAATTGATAGGGAGACATACTGATGGGGGTCTTGAATGTGATCCGATAAGCCCATAAAGCATAATCAAGTTTTTGGGCCCAATCCATTTGACTAGCATTTATGGTATTATTCAAATTCTCCTTTACCTCTCGATTAGACACTTCTACCAACCCATTAGATTGAGAGTGGTATGGGGAAGCCACCTTATGCTTGACCCCATAGTTTGCAAGCAAGGACCTAAAAGATTGATTGTAAAAATAAGAACCCCGATCGCTTATAATAGCATGAGGGGTGCCAAACCAAGTAAAAATACACCTCTTTAAGAATTGAGTAACACTTTTAGCTTCATTGTTCAGTAAGGTAACAACTTCCACCCATTTAGATACATAATCAACCACTACTAAGATGTAACTGTTCCTCTAAGAACTCACAAAGGGTCCCATAAAGTCTAGACCCTACATATCAAATAACTCAACCTCAATACTTGGTTGTCATGGCATTTCATGTCATCTCGAGATCCCTCCTTTCCTTTGACATTGATCTCATGTTTTCACCAATTCAAATGAATCACGATACAACGATGGCCAATAAAATCCACTTTGGAGGACTTTTGATGTCGTACGCATACTACCATGATGGCCACCTACCGGTGATGAATGACATGCCTCAAGGATAGGCATGATCTCTTCTTCCATAACACAATGATGGATCATGCCATCTTTACACTCCCTAAAAAGATATGGTTAATCCCAATAGTATATCTTTACATCATAGAGGAACTTTTTCTTTTGAGCATAACTCAAGTCGCCAGGGAGTGCTCCACAAATTATGTAATTTGCAAAATCCGCGTACCAATGTGCAACCTTACCCGAGAGAGACATGATGAGTTCATTGGGAAACTCAACATTGATCTCCAATTCATTCATCCTTACATCATTTGATTCAAGATGTGACAAGTGGTTCACCACTTGATTCTCACATCTCTTTCGATCTTTTACTTCAAAATCAAATTCTTACAAAAGTAAAATCCACTTTATCAACCAGGGTTTGACTTGTTTTCTCGCCATCAAATATCATAAGGCGGCATGATCGGTATGCATAACTACCTTTGTTCCCAATAAATATTCACAAAATTTCTCAAACCCATAAACCACGGATAGTAATTCTTGCTTCATAACAGTGTAGTTTCTTTGTGCATCATTCAACGATTTACTAGCATAGTAGATAGGATGATAAAGTTTCTCCTTCCTTTGACCAAGAACGTCCCCCAAAGAAAATCCACAAACATCACACATGATTTTAAACGGTTGTGACCAATTGGGTGCCATAATAATGGGGGGCGAAGATGAGTTTCTTCGTGAGGTAATTGAATGACCTAACACATTCTCTATCAAATTCGAACTTTGCATCCTTCTCAAGAATTTTGCACATTGGATGTGCAATCTTGGAGAATCTTTTATGAATCTCCTATAAAAACCAGCATGGCTAAGAAAACTTCTTACACTCTTTATAGATATCGAAGGGGGCAATTTAGAGATCACCTCCACCTTAGCTTGATCAACTTAGATGCCTTGACCTGAAATTTTGTGTCCAAGTACAATCCCTTCCTTTACCTTAAAATGGCATTTCTCCCAATTCAACACAAGATTATTTGCCACACACCTATTAAGCACCTTCTCCAAGTATTCGAGGCAATCCTCCAACGTGTTACCAATAACTGAAAAGTCGTCCATAAATACCTCCATTGAGTCTTCCACCATGTCCAAAAAGATAGAAAACATACACCGTTGAAAAGTGGTGGGTGAATTGCATAGCCAAAAGGGCATGCGTTTGAAGGCAAAAGTTCCATAAGGACATGTGAACACAGTTTTGTCTTAATCTTCAGGGGCTATTGATATTTAATTGTAGCCTGAGTATCCATAAAAAAAGAACTACCAACCCCTTTCTGCAATCCTATCAAGCATTTGGTCCATGAAGGGCATGGGGAAGTGGTCCTTCTCCATCCATGAATTCAACTTTTGATTGCCAATACTCACCATTCAACTCGTGACTGGATGTACGGGTATGAGATCATTGTTATTTTCTGGGAATACACTGACACCACCTTTTTTGGAAACACTTGGATCAGGCTCACCCATGTACTAACCGAGATAGGATAGGCGATACCCACATCAAGCAATTTGATGATTTCTTTCTTTACGACCTCTTGCATATAAGGGTTTAATCTTCATTGGTGTTTAATGCTTACTATAAAATCGGGCTGAAGTTTTATTTTATGGGTGCATATATTAGGAGGAAACCCGATAATATCTGCTATGGTCATCCAAGAGCCCTAATATACCGTATCACCACTGATTTTAATGCCTAGATTTTCCAAGAGAATAAGTCTCCCACAACAATAATAAGTAAAGTTTCACCTTATCCCAAGAATATATAACAAAGGTAAGGTGGCAATAGTTTTAGCTCAATTTGTGTTGGATCTACAATTGATGGCCTTGCGGGAGGAGTTTCTCTATTTTTCAAGTCAAGGTCCAATTTGTATGGATTTTTGGTGTAGGACCCAAGACCTTTCAAAGATGAACCTACTTTATCATATTCTTCAATCCTCTCTCTCTCAAGATTCCATAAAACTCCCACCAAAGGCTCGCTAACAAAATCAATCTCCATAGTGTTTGCCACTTCATTATCAACCACATCAATTACAGAGATAACTTGCAAATCCATAGGTTGCTTCATGGACTTGCACACACTAAATAATACCTCTTCATTGTTTACTCAAAATTTTATGTCACCATATTCAACATCACCTAAGGGTCGTCCTGTATCCAAAAATGGCCTACCAAGAATAATAGGGACCTCGCGGTCAATTTTGCAATCCAAGATCACGATGTCGGCCGAAAAGATAAAATGGTCCACCTTAAAAAAATACATCGTACAACACACCCACGGGCCTCTTTATAGAACTATTGGCCATTAAAACCCTCATTGTAGTTGCCTTTGGGGCATCCAAGCCTAGTTTATGAAACACGGCTAATGGCATCAAATTAATACTTGCCCCAAGATCACATAAAGCTATCCCAAATTTATACACCCCAATAGTACATAGGATGGTGAAAGCACCCAGGTCCTCCTTCTTCACTACCATTGTGCTAGACATGCTACCACTACAATTATGTGTCACTTCAATTATTTCAAAATCCATGACTCGCTTCTTTGTTACCAACTCCTTCATGAATTTAGCATACCCGAGCATCTCTGACAACTTTCCAACAATGGAATGTTAACTGATAGGTTACTAAATTTTGAAAGTAACTTTTTAAACATTGAGTCATCTTCCTTTTTCTTAAGCCTTTGTGGAAATGGAGGAGGGACTTTGACTTGTGGTCTTTAGACAAACGGGTTTTCATTCGATTTTAACCACCTACCGCTTGTGGTTCTTCTTCTGTTTCAACTTTCTTTTCCACTTCTCCTATCTTTTCAACACTTTACTCATTTGAAATTGGGGTCATGTTGTTTGCCTTATCAAGCCACTTTCTCTTTACACTCACTTGTTCTCCAACACCCTTATCACTAAGGTCATCATCTAGATTTACAATGTCTTTCCCAAGAATACTCCTACTGGTAGTAACAATTGCCATGACATGACCATCATTTTTTGGGTTCTACACCGTATCACTAGGGAGGCCCCCTCTTTGCCTTACATTTAATTATGAGGAGATTTGATCCAATTGGGTTTCAAGTTGTTTTATCGAGGCCGAGTGTAAGGTAACAATTTGGTTGAGTTTTGGAAAATCACCTTTCATTTCTTGGAGCATCTTATCACTTTTTTCAACACTCAAAATGATATGAGCAAGCACATTTTCATTATTAAACTTCTCCGAATCAATGGTGGTTACTTCCTTACCCTTGTCCCGATCATGTGAAGGAATATACCTATCATAGTCCCAATCTTTATCTCGCCAATCACAGTCTCTATATCTTTCCTTATCCCTCCATTCTCAATCTCTATCACGATCCTTCCACTCCCAATCATTCCAATCGCGGTATCTATCCTTCCAACCTTGATTCCATCCTTTCCTTTGATAGGTAGGTCGGGACCCCCCCATTTGATTTGAGATAAACCTAATTTCTTCATCAAGAGCTTCCATTTCATCATTATCATATGTCTTCACACCCTTAGAAGCAACGAAGTTAACTGCCTTTGTTGTTTAACTCATTACATATTTGGTGATGAGGTCTAGTTACGTCATCACCTTTGCAATATTCTCATCTCTCTCCTCATCCTTCTTTCTTTACTCTTGGCTCACAAAAGATGTGGAGGGAGCCCCCACGAATACCTCAAAATTTCTTATATGCCAACCTCGACTTTATTTAGTGACTTGGTCCAATAATGTTGATACAACACCATAAGTTTGTTTCATATAAGATCCTCCAGCCGGATTGTCCGCAACTATTTTGTTCAGTTGATCTAATGCCCGATAAAAGATTTAGAGGAGCATCTTATCCTGAACGTCGTGAGTTGGACACTGAATCAACATCTTGTTAAACCTTTGCCAAGCCTCATGTAATAGTTCGCCATTCAACTGGCGGAAGTTAATAATCTCATCTCTCAATTGTAACATCTGGGATGGTGGAAAGAATCTATCCAAGAATGCTTCCATCAGTTCCACCCCTGTAGTTATTGAACCCATGGGTAATTGTCTAAACCACAATATGGATTTTCCCATCAATGAGAAGGGGAAGAGTCTCAACCGAATGGACTTTTGTGATATATGGGCGATATCAAATGGAATGCACATATCAATGAAATTTGTCTCTAGATCTTCTGACGTTTCCTAAATGGTCTTCATCCTCTAGAATTTCATCGAAAGAACTTGTATTGCTACCATTTTGACTCATTGATTCGTGAAGACTTTGGTTGTCAGCTGAAGAAAACCAAAACAACAAAAAAAGTAAAAATTACACTACGTCCAACTCAAAGTAACTTATAACACTAAAAAGAATAAACGTTATGTTTTATTCCCCGACAACAACTCCATTTTGATAACTCTCAAGTACGCTCTCAGGTATGAATGTACATGGTCGCTAGCAATATATTTTACCCAATAAGAGTCGGGGTCGAATCCACCGGGGATAAGAGTATAGCTTCACTCTCAAATGTCACAAGCTACTCTAGGCTTGCATGCAAGGTTAAAATTAAACATAGAGGTAAAAATGGGTGGGTTTGTATTTCGAAAACTCTTCATAACAGTTTAATAACGTCAACAATTGGTTTGTCAAAACTATATGCAATAAGGTTGTAATCAAGTAAAGTAAAACACTTGGGGTTATGCCTTTATGAAATTGATTTTATGTATGGGTAAGTGAGAATGCACCTAGGAGTTGATTATTAGTTATGATTAGGCATGGTTCTAGTTATTGGATATGATTTCTCAATCAATAACCAAATTTCACATGGGCTTCTCCTGAACACCCAAATGTCTACACTACCAAGCAACCATACACCTCAAAATGGGTAATCTATCACTAGCATGACCACTTAAATGAGTATAATTCGAGTTCTATTAGCTTAATCTCATCACTCTTGTACCCTTTTTCAAGCAATACATGAGATCCAAGCATATACCAAGTTTGCAACCTTAATCTATAAATTAACATGTAGAGATTTAGCTAAAATCACAACCTACAACCTAATGCAGAGGTAAATAAACATTACCCACACAGAATCAATACTCAATCATGCATATCCCCAAGTATGAGAAATTAGCTACTCATAATAAAAGAAAAAGAAATTATACCAAATTCTTCTTTCATATTAGCTAAAGAATCCAAATGTTTCCACAAGAAAACTCTAAATCCAAGCTAAAAGTAGTAAATCCCAAGATTAGGGTTTGATTACAAGCTCAAGCATAAGCAAAATTTGACAAAAGATCCCATTTCGCCAGACCAAAAAGGTTTAAATAGCATCAGAAAAATTGGGTCACATAATTACATAAATGCCACCACTTAACAATTCGGCTGAGCTATGTCTGTCGCCGATTGGGTCGGTGCTATGCTGAATGGCACGATGCTGTGCCGATTCGTCTCATGATGAGCTTCAAGGGTTGGCTTCTACTTCTTACGGTGATAAATGTGTTGGTGCACTGATTAGGTCGGTGTTGCATCGATTTATCCATGACATAGTCGTTTTGCCTCTCTATTTCTTGGCCCTTTCTTGATATCTTTGGCGATAGAGATATTCTTTCAGCGATCCACTGAACATTTTGGCGATGCATCGAAATGTACCTTTTCTGCCTTTGTGCAATTTTTAATTCAATCTTCTATTTTTTTGCCTCTTTTTGCTCCTTTTTGCTATTTTGATCGCTTCTTGGCCTTTACCCTAAAATCAAACCAAATCAACATTAAAATTTCTTTAATTTAGTATTAAGGATAAGTTTTCTCCCTATTTCTAAGGTAAATGAGTCACAATTTGCTGACTCATCAGGGACCCAGCTTGAGATGGGTATAGCTTTTCACCCTCAGATAGATGGACAGTCAGAGTGGACCATTCAGGTGCTTAAGGACATGTTTCGAGCATGTTTCATGGATTTTGGTGGTCATTATGAAAAGTTCTTTCTCTTAGCGGAGTTTTCCTACAATAATAGTTATCATTCCAGCATTCAGCTAGCACCTTTGAGGCTTTGTATGGGCGGAGGTATAGATCCCCTATCGGGTGATTTGATTCCTTTGAGGTTAGGCCATGGGGTACTGACTTGTTAAGAGACTCAATGGACTAAGTGAGATTGATTCAGTAGAGGCTTGTGACTGCCCAAAGTAGGCAAAATAGTTATGTTGATTGATGAGTTTGGGGTGTGAGCAGGTTTTATTAAAGGTATCTCCTATGAAGGATGTGATGAGATTAAGAAAGAAAGGAAAGCTAAGTCCAAGATTTATTTTGACCTTTTGAAATTCTTGAGAAGGTTGGAGATGTGTCCTATAGGTTGGCTCTACCTCCATATTTGTTAGCTATATATCCAATATTTCATGTTTCAATATTGAAGCGATACCATCCCAATGATACTCGTGTGATCTAGTGGGATTCAGTTGCTTTAGATTATGATTTATCCTTTGAAGAGAAGTCTGTTTCTATTTTAGATAGGCAGACTAGGAAGTTAAGATCCAAAAATATTGATTCTGTGAAAGTTCAGTGGAGACATCGCCTTATTACGGTGGCTACATAGGGGGTTGAGCCTTACATATGGAGTAGATACCCCCAGTTTTTTACATACGGAGTAAATAACCCCAGCTTTTTACCCGCTCAGGTACTTACTTTGCTTTTTTGTTCGAGGATGAATGTATGTTTTAGTGGTTGATAATGTAATAACCCTAGAGGTAAATTTTTTACTTTTTCTATATTTTAACCTGTAATGACCCAATCCATCGATATTAAAGGCGCCTTGTCCAAGGACACAAGGTACGTGAATTTTTATGATGTATCCTCAAATTAGTTGTGTAAAAGATTGAGTTGAAAAATTTTAAAATTTGAATTTCAGAGCGGGCTGATGTCATCCCGCTACAATGAGAATTTTTCCACTATAGCGGCACTGTGGTAGTGGCTGGGATACCGAGGACAAGAACTAGTCCCCCAATTTTGTATTTTTCTTTCTCCTTTCCAACTACAAATTAGATGAGGTTTCCTTACAAAAAACCCCTAGGGTTGCCTCATAGCGTTGGAGCAATAGAGAAGGAAGGATACACTTGAATAGGGTAAAACCCATTATTTCTTATGGATTTCAAGCCAAAAGTCACAAGCACAAAGTCAGAAGTTTGAGTTCTTGCCTCCGTGTAGCTTCTTGGCACCCAAGTAGGATAGGTTTAATTGAATAGCATAGTCTTGGGTTAGAAAACATATGCATGACGTAGATTCACTGGAGATTTCATATTTAGGCATACAGGTACGGTGTTTGGGTGGATAAAAGTAGTAACTCCAAGTTTTCTTGAACAAGAATTATGGTTGTGTGTAATGTAGAGCTGTGATTTGAGCTGGTGTGTATTATTGTTGATGCTAAATCAATTTGTGGATTACCATAATGTTAATATGCTTAAAGAATATGCTTAAAGGTTGTGCTAAAAAATAATGAATGTTGATTTAGAGAACATTAGTTACATGGTGTAGGTTAAATGATAATACTAGATGGAGTAGTAAACATGGTGATAACTTAGTTCTAAGATGGAAGGTTGGATGTGTTTAAGTGTGATCCAATAAGGTTGGATTTCTACTTAGATATTGTAAGTCCTAGATAAGTTCTTAAATAATATGTGGAACATTAGTGAGATGCGTGACCTAGTAGGAGATGGTTAAATATAATTGGAAATCCAATTTGGTTTATGTGTGCATATTAGCTGTCTCGTGGTGTACTTCTTACAATGCATGTTTAAGAGGTTTAATTATTGAATGATATCTTAAGTGTTTAATCACATCTAACAAGGTTGTATTAAATACATGTTGGAAGTACAAGTGTTATTGTGTTATTTTCAATTGTTATTGTACTTGTTGTGATATCAGTTGTTATTGTCAGATGAACCAGTAATGTTCATCATCGCAGAATTGGTGAAACTCAGGGAGTATAAGGGTGGGGATGTTGTAATAAGGGTGGCATCATATCGGTCTGGGATAAAGGTGGCAGACACTAGATGTCTGGGATGCTTGGTACATGGACTGAGCTCGTCCCCTGCAGGTTATGGCTAGTAGACAACCATAAGGTTATGGCTAGTAGACAACCATAAGACTCTTAGCATGTGTGTACATGGTATTAGTGAGTTTGACGGTTCCTTGAGTGGACTGGGTTTGTTGTTATTGATATATTGGGTTCCTTGAGTGAACGAGTTAATATTATTGTTATTATATTAGATGCTTGTGTAGTTGGCATAATTGAAAGGTATAATTTCTATTGATGTCTATTTAAAAAGTAATTGAGGCAAGGTGGAACTTATTATTGTGAGTCATGGTTTGTTGACTGGGTTCATTATTTGTTAGTCGGGGTCTTGTCTTGATGAATTGCCTATAATAACTTATACTTGCCTAGTTATTGGTCATTGTCATGGGACATAGTGTTGCCTTGGTGGATTCCTGTGTTAAATTGTACCTGATTTGGTTTATATTATTGAGAATGATTAAGTAAAGGTGTTGTTGGCTTGCTATTAGTTGGTTATGTGTGGCTATAATGCATAAGTGTCTCTATAGATAGGTATTTCAGAGCATCATGATAATTGTTGAGATCAATTGAACGGGTGCTATGGTCTGGGATTAGTCCTGGTCACTGTTGTTGAGTTCTCAACTAAGTAGGTGTTAAATATATAACTAAAGGTGACAGAAGTTTTGAGAAGTGATGCTTAGAGTTGAAGGTGGTGCAGTGGTTAACTTATGGATTAGTCAAATTGGATAAAAGATAAGTGAGTTTTCGATAAAAAGTGTATAAAACTAGGGAGTTGAAGATTTAATGGGAGGAAGGTTAATTGAATTATAAAATTATTTAAGTGAATGATTCCTTTCGAATAATTATGTTGTGTTTATAAGATTTAATTTGGGTCAGCAGATGATGCGTACAAATACGTGTGGTTGTACTGATACTACTCTTGCTATGCCCTTTTTGGGGTAAAGTTAGGTTGCAGGATCAGTTGGTGTTTCTTGCTTGATGTGGTAGAGATGTTCATCAGCTTCCATCTTCTTTTTCCCACGGTGGAAGCTAGGTCTTAGTTATTTTTCCTTGTCCTGTAGTAGCTCTTGTACCTGTCTAGACTAGATCTTTGGGATAGGTTTTTCTTTTTTATTGAAGATTATAACCTATTTTATTGTAATAAAATGTATGGTTTAATAGTATCTTTAAGACTTCCCATGTTTTATAAATGGGTGGTAAAGGTTCTACTATCTAGGTGGATTAGAGTAAGTGCCCACATGATCCGGTTAGTTGACTCGTGACAGTTAGTATCAGAGCCTAGGTAACAGGTCTCGCAAGTACAAGAGAAAATGCTGAATAGACTCCTACGGATTGGTGTATTGATGTCCATATAAAATCTTTGGGAAGCAATGAAGAATTCTAGGAAACTGTCTTATTTCTTTCTTTCCTTCGTGCTCTGTATGATTGTTTGTATGGGTTGAGTCCAATCGGTATCTCTCGATTCCAATTGGTATCTCAAATGGAACAAAGGGATGTCACTTGACACCATTTGGAATGACACAAGCATTGAAATTAGAACCTAGAAGGTTCCAATTAATATCTGGCTGTAAGGGCTATGTATAACTTATGGATGGTCAGTTAGTGGTTGTCAATGATGTGAGTAAAGGACATGTTTAGAGAGATAAAGAAAATGGCTTATTTGATTTATGAAATCCTTGAGTTGATATTTTTGTGGATTGAAACTTCTTGAATGACTGTGAATCTATGATGAGTGAAGTGATCGCAAATTGTTTATGTATTGTTGGTTGAGAAACTGTAGGTTGTTTGGTTTAAGTGGAAAACTGGATGCTAAGGGCTAATCATGGTGTTGTTATTTGTAAAGTGGTAGAGAATATGGTTAATGATTGTGAAAGATTCTTGCTTCAAGAAGTTGATTTGTGGAAATTGTTTAAAAAAGATGGATCTTTGTTATGATCTATAATCATGATATAAAGTGGTTTTTTGCTTAATTGATTGTTTCTTTTGATTTGCTAGAGTCGATCTTGGAATTGTGATTTAAACTGTTGGCAATTTTGAAATTGAATGTTCTGGAAAGGAATGTGAGTGAGGGAAATTGCAGAAAAGCTGAAGGTTTCTGGGCTACTGATGTAAGGATGCTAAAGAGGGCACTCTCCCGCTATAGATGGAATATTCCTGCTATCGTGGTGCCGTCATAGTGGCATGTAGGCCGCTATAGCGGGATGGGCTGGGATAGAATCTGTTCCCTATCTGTCCTTTGTTTTGCATTTCATTCCCAACCTATCTAAACACTAATTCAAGCAACCAGCTACACATGATTGATAAAATCGCATAGAATAATATATATAGTATGCATTCACCACTAATAAAACGAGCATCCAAATGTGAAATAAAATAAAGGAAAGAGAATTGTTTCGTACATGCCCCCAAACGGGCGCAATCCAAATCCATAAACTAGAAAGATAAAAGGTGAGGGGGGAATAAACGGATGTGTACTCTAGGGACCTAGAAGGAGACCTCATCATCTCCACGGGCTGCGGGGTCGGGTCCTTCTCCTCCCAAGCTACTTGTAATGACCCAAAATGTCGCTATGTTGAAAAACATTCTGACATTTTTTTACAACGAATAAAATCCTCCTAACCGATCCAAAAAGGAATTAAATTGTAGGAAGAAATAAGGCCCAACATAATTGGACCAAAAATTTAAAAGGAATTAGGCCAGCCTATTGCCTACTACTGCAATGGTAAATCAATCGCTGTAGCGGTTTTAATTTAAAAGGAATTAAAACCCTTTTTTATTTTAACCTTCCTAGTCATCTTTTTCCACCAAAAACACCCTGAATAAACCCCACCTCCACAATTATGAGGTTTCAAAGGCCACGCTTCATGAAGGCAATTTCGAGGCACACTCAGTGAGAACCCAATGCAGGAAAATGCTTTGTATGTGCGGGACAACTTTATCCTCTTGATAGCATCATAATTCGACTACGAGGTTGGTTATGGTCTAATGTGTAGAAAACTTGGATTAGTTGCATGTAATAACTGTAGTTAATGGGAGATTTCATGTCTAAGCCTAGGGGTATGGAGTTTGGATGGATAAAATATGGAAATAATGTAATAATGATATAATTGTGTGTTATTGTATTTTGTGTGGATCCCTTGATAGGTGTTTGTATTTGAATGACTTACTTGATGATTTATAGAGTTTAACATGTGAATGTGAATAACAATAGAGAAATTAGGTGACCTTCTAATCTATAGAGCTAGTATTTAATACCTTAAAAAGGGTGAATCTGATGTTGTGTATATTTGAAGTATGAGATATTATTTCTAGAAGATAGTTAGGAGGATTGATTGTGATTGTCGCTCCCTATTTCGAACCGGTCGAAACAGCACACAACGATGTGGTGGTCGTTGTGACTCTCTAGTTTTGAAAATTCGTTTTTTACAGTTTCCACCTAAATATTTTAGGAAAAATTAGGAAAAACCTTTTTTTATTTAAAACTCTATTTTTGGTCTTTTTGAAAACGAGATTCTGAGTAAGGGTTTTGGTTACTCGAGGGGAAGGTGTTAGGCACCCTTCATAGTCTATCCTAAGATAGTCCTTAAACTCAGTTTAGAAAAACATTTGGAAAAATATTTGTTTATTACTTGCTAAAAATAGTCAACTACAAAAATTTATCAAATTTAAAAATCAAAGAAAACATACAAGGTATATACACTTACAATATACGAAAAAATATTGCATCGTTTATTGCAAAATATACATGCGTGTTTAAAAAATATGAAAATGAGGAGAGAAAATTTAACATTAGTATTTTGTTATAGTACATATATTATAAAAATTAGAGGGTTATAATTTTGTAAGGATGTAAAGTCTAATGACACGTTGAGTTAAGTATATTAATGCAATAATTTATGAAGTAAAAGAAAATATAACTTTTAAATGCATGTGAAAATTTATTCATTATAAACTTTATTATGTATGCCTAAAAACATGAAAAATTATTTATTTATTTTTTAGAGTAAATTTATACAAATGCGTTTATCGTAAAGTAAAAGACGTCAAATATATTAACGTATTGATTCTTGAGTAAAATAGACTCGCATATGCTTAAAAGATAAGAAATCATGCTAGTGTTCATTTATTTGTAAAAATTTTAAAGTGATAGTTAAAATTAGATAGGAATAAAACACTCATAAAAACATATAGTTGAAATAAAGTGTAGACGATGACAATAATAATAATTTCTTTTATTTAAAAAAAAAAGTAAATAAAATAGCAACAAAAATATTTCGTATATGGCAGTGTATATATATGTACCTTGTATTTTTGAGTTTCTAAAGTCTATAAAACTTGAAACTAATGTTAAGAAAAACGAATAAAAGTAAAGTACAATGTTGGTATAATTTAATTTATTAAAATGAGTTGGAATTGAGAAATAGTCCCCTAAAAAGGGGTTTTTGAGTTTTAGTTATTCGTAAAATAATATTAAAACTCTTTTTGTTTTTTTTAAAGAAAATGTTGAGGTTGCGACTTTTGTTCTTTATAAAAACGTTTTTGAGGTAAGAAATTAGTTTAAAAATGATAACCGAATATTAAAGTTGCTAAAGCCCCCTTTTTATTTAAGAAAGATCCATTTAGCGAGTTAACTAGTCATGCGTTAATTGCGAGAAGTGAGGAAGTTAAACTATTTTAAAGGGATCGACAAATAATAAGGCAATATAAAGCAATAAATAAGGCTATCTTAAACAAATTCAATAACGAAAACAAGAATTAGTTATTATTCTAAAAAAAATAACTAACATGAAAAGAATAAATTAAATGGAAAAGAGGCTAAGGAATACTAGACTCCGTTTTGGAGTTGGGCTTCTAATCTACGAGACTCCAAGCGTTGAGATCCTAGTGGTGGTTGACCCAATTTTGAGTCAAAATAAGTTCCGTTGCGGAACTCCAACTCTCCGAGTTCACATGTAAAATAAAGAGGATAAGAATTCGTAACTTAACTAGTAATAAGAATTAAAGGAAATACATACTACATGAATATTTGAATATGACATTTAAACCACTATCCATTAAACATGCGAACACATGACTACATCCTTTAACTAATTGTAAAAGGATAAGACTACACCCATTTATCTTGAAACAATAAAATTCTTTTCTTAAACATAATTGGCTTCCACTTTTAGAATCATGTAAACGTATTTGAAAAGTTGAAGGAAATAGATAGAGTAACAAGGCTTCTAGCAATATTTTGAACCTTACAATAAATATTCCCAAGTTAAAACCAAAAAAAAAAAAACTCTAAAAATTTTGTAACTTGAAACATAATCAGTTTCACTTGGGAAACATTTTTTTTTTAATTATCTGAAAACTCATGGAAACACTACAAATACTTAAAATATGCCCCATTATGTATAAGCCAAATTTGGTCGCCCAACATAACCATTCTCCTTTGCAACTTTTAAACACCACCACTCAATATTTAAAAGAAAAGAAAAAAATACAAATAAGGATTCAAGAACTAACGGAATGCATTTCGGAACTAATTTAATCAAGCTTTTATTGAATTCTTAGGCAAAACTTAGTGGGACTTTATTGACAAATGTTTTAGTCTAAAGAACTCATATGGGACAACCATACTCTGAAACAAAATCGAGATTGAGTCTTCAAAACATAATTAAAAGGGCTTTCGGATCCCAAAGGCAGACCCAACAAAGAGATAGTATAAGCTACTGAAAATCCAACTTGATGCATACACAATTTGTAAAACCAAAAGAAAATTGAGATTCTTTTAAGGTAGAACTAAAAGGATTTCAGCTCATACATAACTTAATGAAACAGGTTGACAAAATATAAAGAAAGTTCAAGACAGAATTTAAAAGGGTTCCTCAGAACATACACACAGATCTACAGAGCCACATTTACAAACAAGAACAATTTTCCAGAATCAAGAAATCATATTAGCCCTCAAAGCATAGGCTTAATCAAAGTCGAACAAGAATCACATATTCATGAGACCCAAACACACACACACAAAAAATAAACCTTTTCTAAAAAAATGAAAGCTGAACAGAAAAGAGACAGATTCGTACCTTTTTCTAGGCAGCAAAACCGAGGCTCCGACGTCAAGGATTTTTCGATGATAAACTCGAACTACTCCCGAAACTCAAACGAAAATCAAAATCGAAAAGACTAGTATTTGTGACTAATATATAGAATCGAAAACCGAATCCAAGAAGCCTAGTATATAAAATCAGAGTTCAAGAATTTCCTCCAGATTTCCACTTCGTGAAATTTTAGGACCTTCTCTCATTTTTTTTTTCAAATCTCACTTCTCTTTTTGGATTTTCGACCTCTCCAACTTCAACCAAAAATAAAAGAAAAGACAATGTAATTTTGTGACCTTTTTCAAAACATTCAAAGCTTGTGACTTTACTTGTGATTTTTCCGAATGGTCCCCCTTGATAGGATGAGAACGCCTCTATTTATAGGCAAAAATTCAGACTCAAAAGTCCGGATTTGAAACGAAAATTTGTAAAAATGTGGGTATTGGGAGTGGAGATTTGAATTTGAATTCGAATTTCTGAAAACAGATCCTTTTTCCTCCATATTTTCAGTTTTTTCAGAGCTATAATGGCGGATTTGAAAGTGATTTACCGTTGTATCAGCATTTGGGGTGTGTTTGTTTTTTGTCTTGTTGGGATTCACGAGTTTGGGAACCTTAAAACGAGGGAAATCTCGTAGGGCTAGCAGGCGGAGGTGATGCGACTATGGTGTTAGGGTTTGGTTTTAAGGCGGTGGAGGAGAGGAAGGAGAAGAGAGGAGAGAAGGGCGTGGTTTTTGTTGCTTTTTTTGGGAAGATGATGGAGATATGTCGATGGGAATGGGGAAGGGGAAGATAACACATTTTGGGGCTTGGAATTTTGACCAAAATTTGGACCATCCGATCGTTTGATCGGACGGTTCAGATTTAAAAGAATATTATATATATATATATATATATATATATATTAAAAGGCTTAAAATGTGTGACCCTTAGATTGAAACAATTTTAAAGGTCAAGATAAGTTTGTGCTTTTGGATGAAGGTTTGTGTTGATGTGGCAGCGTATGATTGGTGGATATAGTGCGGAGTGGATTGAAGTGGTGGATGGAATAAAAGTGGGTTTGAATGAATAAAATTGTAATTGGATTAAATTTGGCCCAAACATTCTTTTTCTACTAAAATTAATTTTAGCAATGCTTCTTTTTGTCCTAAATTTTAATGTATACGTATATAAATTATATAAATAATTTTGTATACGTATTTAAATTTAATAATTTTGCTATTAAATAAAAAATATATATAATAATAATATATTGTGAAAAATATAATTAGAAGAAATGTGAATGCAAGTGTCAAAAAATATTTTTGTGTGATTTTAATATTAAATAACTAATTATATTTAATCAAAATATTTAAAAACATGATAGGAGAAAAATAAACCCTATTTCCCATCCATTTAAAATTTCATAGAAACTAAAATATGAATTTATTTTAGAAAATTGTTTAGGACCGAGAAGCATAGAAAAAATAATTAAAAGAAAATGACGAGCCAAAATTGGGTGTCAATAGTTGCCCCTGATGGACTGAAGATGATGTAAGAATCTTTGGGCAATCAAGTTGACGTAGCCAATTTTGTCTCGGGCAAAAAAGAAAGTTTGGATGATTATGGCCGAGCTCTGGTTTCTGAGCTTCCTACATATCTCGGGTTTCATGATAAATCAGGCCATTTGTAGTTCGAACTATAGCAAATTTTGATCAACCTCAAAATTTGCCCCAGTGTAGAATTATGGCAACACTGAGTTTCTTTTGGAGGTGACTGTGAAGATTTTAGCGCCAATGGAGTGGATATGGCTACGCTTAAGTTAAGCTTACCCACATATCCCTGAATGTGAAAATCAGGTCGGATGTAAATTTTTGGAGATATCTTGGAATGAGAAAATGTTTGATAACAATATTTGCTGAGGATTTTGAAAGAAAAAAGATCGCGGACTTTCAAAAACCGCCCCAATGCGGGTTAAGACAATACTGGGCGATGACACTAGGATGTAAAAGAGTTATGAAATTTAAACTGAATGTGAAGAATAGAGTTGAGTTTGATTTATGAGAATGAATCCTTGACGTACCTAGGGATGCTTGACATTCTGCCAGCTTTCCCCAGTTTGTTGCTAAAAGGGTAGTTCCACGTTGTAGTGTGTTGTCCTGCAATACAGGTAAAAGGGTGAAAAGTACCTACTGCATTCAAAAATTATAAATTGAAATTGTAATGTAAAGAGTAGAGTGTAGATATTCTAACTAGTGTTGTAATCTACGTTCTGTGGAGGCCTCCGATTGGCGGGGCAATTGCCGAAATGTAAAAGCCTCTGTCGACAAGCAATTACTGAAAAGTAAAAGCCTCCGACTGGCGGGAAAGTTGCTGAAGATTAAAGATTCCGACTGGCGGGGTGATTGCTTAAATGTAAAGCCTCTGACTGGCGGGGTGATTACTTAAAAGTAAAGCCTCCGACTGGCGGGGCAGTTGCTTAAAAGTAAAACCCTCCTTCTGGAAAGGTAATCATTGACGCGAACTTGACGATGATGTTGCTATGGGAATTTGATGTTGCTGCTATAACATACTTCTAATGTTGCTGCGATAGGGGATTTCTGATGTTGTTATGATAGTGAATTTCTGATGGCATTTGCTATGGTACGAATCTCTGATTGGCAGGGCATGCATTTGTTTGCTGAGATACAATTCTTCGATATGGCGGAGCATCACCTTGCTTATGTACATCCTCCTATATGGCAGAGTGTCGCTTTGCTCTGGCATAACCTCCGATATGTCGGAGAATCGCATTGCTTGTGTACAATCTTCGAAATGTGGAATTGTTCGCTTATGTACAGTCCTTGAAATGTGAGAGTTTGACTTTGTTTGCTTATGTACAGTCTTTGAGGTGCGGAATTCAACTTTGTTTGCTTATGTATAGTCTTTGAGACTTTGATCCAGTTAGGCGGCATTCTCCGATTGGCAGAGTTATTCGACGTAATTAGTCGGTGATTCTTTGATTGGCGAAGATATTCGACATTGTCATATGGCGAGCTCCGATTGGTGGAGTTTATTGGAAGAAGTAACATAGCCTAATTGTCCTATGAGGATCCTCTATCTTTAACCTTTAGATCCGGATCTTGGCTGTGCTTGCAAAAATTTCAAATGAAACTTTCAGAGATTGTGAGAATCTTTTAAAATAGAGTAGGGAGAGAATATTTGTCTCATGTTGTCGTGATAAGCTGCATTATGTTCCTAGTTGCGTCCAAGAGCTTGACTTGATATCGTCTTTCTTGATTCTTGCTTTCCTGCACTCAAAGAAAAATTCTTAGTTGGGAAGGGGGTGTTGATTTATGTCGACTCTAGAATCCTGGATTAGTCAATGGAGTCCTCAAACACTTCCTCAGCTGCTCTATCTACCCAAATCTGGTGACTTGATAGGTGGAAAAGTAGGAAAGTAATTTTGAAAAATTATTTTCCGCAAATGTATTAGGTATATATCGGGTGTATATATATAGTAATCCTCTATCATTTTTTAGATTATGACATGTTCTGAAATGCATTGAGCCTCTCCATTTATCAATCGTACACCCACGTAGTTTTATCCTTCGAATGATATTCCTCTAGCTTTTGTAGATGCCAACACAACACTGACGTCGAGATCTCTTATATTCTGGGGCTATGTTGTAAGCCAAGAGGGTTTTCCTAAAAAGGGTTTTCCTAAAAGTAATACCAAACCTTTTAGGTTGCCTACGTTTCCCCAAATAGGAATCAGGTCTGTACGTAGTTCAAGGGTAGAGAAAGAACTATGAAATGCAATAACCGAGCCTAACTCAGGCTGCCTACATATCCAAGTGGAATCAGGTCAAGCCGTAGTTCAATACAATAAAAGATTAAAATATGAAGGGACCAAATCCGATGAGGATTGCCTACGTATCCCACCAAGGGAAGTCAGGTCGAGCATAGTTCTAAATACATGAAAGATGACGTTTTTTGTTTTTCTAAGGGAGATCGGGCCTAATGAGGGTTGCCTACGTATCCTGCCGTGGGAAGTCAGGCTAATACATAGTTTTGTTACATTGGAGAAAAATGCAAAAGTACAAGGAAATAACAACTAATCCTACTCTCTTCAAATGTAGTACTTCTTGATAGCGTCTGAATTGATCAGCTTTGTGCTCACTGTGTCATCTATTTTTGTGAGGATTACTAGTCCTCCTAAGAGTACTCGGTGAACCATGTAGGGACCTTGCCAATTTGGCCTAAATTTCCCGTTAGCTTCATCTTGGTGAGGGAATATTTTCTTTAATACTAACTTACCCGGTGTGAATCATAGAGGCCTGACTTTCTTGTTGAATGTCTTGATCATTCTACTTTGATATACCATGGAAGACTGCGTCCATTCTTTTCTCATCAATGAGTATCAACTGTTCGATCCTACTAAGAATCCATTCAACATCATCTAGACCGACCTCTTCGATGATTCTCAAGGAAGGTAGCTCCACTTTTGTGGGTATCACTACTTCTGAACAATAGACTAACATGTAGAGAGTTGCCCCAGTGGATGTTCTGATCGTGGTGTGATAGAGGAGCAAAGCATAGGGTAGCTTCTTATGCCATTCTCTATTACTGTCCACTAGTTTCCTCAAAATCCTCTTGATATTCTTGTTCGCGGCCTCAACTGATCCATTTATTTGTGGATGATATGCTGCGGAATTTTGGTGAGAAATATTAAACCTTTCACAAGTCTCTCTCACGAGATCGCTATTAAGATTGGCCCCATTATTTGTTATAATTGACTTTGGAATTCCAAACCGACAGACTATGTTACTGCAAACAAAATCTACTATCACCTTCTTTGCTACTACCTTGTACGTTGATGCTTCAACCTATTTTGTGAAATAGTCGATAGCTACCAGGATGAAACGGTGTCCATTCGATGCGGGAGGTACAATAGGCCCAATAATATCCATGCCCCAAGTAGCAAATAACCAAGGAGAACCTATCATATTGAGCTCATTTGGCATAACTCGTATAAAATCCCCATGCACTTGACACTGATGAAATTTCTGCACGTATTGGATGCTATCCCTCTCCATGGTCATCCAAAAGTATCCAGCTCTCAAAATCTTCCTTGCTAGCGTGAACCTATTCATATGGGATCCACAGGTCCCTGCATGTATTTCTTCTAAAAGTTTTGTTGCTTCTGTGGCGTCGACACATCGTAGCGATCCTAAATCTGGAGTCCTCGTATATAGGATTTCTTCGTTGAGAAAGAGGTGATTGTCCATCCTTCTCAAAGTTTGCTTTTGCTCGCTGGTGGCACTTTATGGATATTCTCCTACTTCGAGCAATCTTCTGATGCCATAATACCACGGTTTTCCATCCAGTTCTTCATCTATATGGAAACAATATGCATGTTGATTGTGTATTTCCACCATGATAGGATCAATGTAATTCTTATCAAGATGCTGGATGATTGAAGATAGTGTTACCAGGGCGTCTGCAAACTCATTTTGAATTCGAGGGATATGCTTGAACTCAATCTTTATGAATCTTTTACTCAGCTCCTTCACACATTGCACATAAGGAAGGATCTTGACATTCTTTGTGGTCCATTCTCCTTGTACCTAATGAACCGACAAATCAGAATCTCCTATCACCAATAGCTCTTTGATGTTCATGTCTATAGCCATCCTGACTCTGAGAATGCAAGCTTCGCATTCTGCCATTTGTTTGTGCAAGGAAACCTAATCTTTGCTGAGATCAGATAATGTTGACCTATTTCTGAGACCAAGACCACCCCGATTCTGACTCCTTCAAAGTTTGATGCTCCATCAAAGAACATCCTCCATCCATCATACGACTCTAAGATGTCCTCTCCTGTGAACAAAACTTCTTCATTAGGGAAGTATGTCTTGAGTGGCTTGTAGTCTTGATCCACCGTATTTTCTACGAGGTGATCAACCAAAGCTTATCCCTTGACGACCTTTTGTGTCACATACACAATATCAAACTCGCTCAACAAAATCTTCCATTTCGGTAATTTTCCAGTAGGCATCGATTTTTGGAAGATGTACTTGAGTGGATCCATTCTTGAAATCAAGTACGTGGTGTATACAGATAGGTAGTTCCTTAACTTTTGCACAACCCAAGTTAACGCATAGCAGGTTCATTCTAGCAACGTATATCTTGCTTTATACGGTGTGAACTTCTTGCTTATTTAGTAAATGGGTTGCTCGTTCCCTCCTGTCTCATCATGTTGTCCCAATACACATCCAAATACGCCATCTATAATGGATATGTATAATAGCAAAGGCTTTCCAGGCTCTAGTGGAACCAATATCGACAGGTTGGACAAGTACTCCTTGATTCTATCAAAAGCTTTTTGGTATTCTTTCGTCCATCCTGTGGCGGCGTCCTTTTTCAGCAACTTGAATATGGGCTCACAGATTATCGGGGACTAAACTATGAACCGAATGATGCAATTGAATCTTCCCAAGAAACTCATTACGTCCTTCTTGGTCTTAGGGCGTGGTAACTCCTGGATTGCCTTGATTTTGGACGGATCCAACTCTATACCTCGCCTGCTAATAATAAACCCCAATAATTTCCCTGCAGGGACTCCAAAAGCGCATTTGACTGGAATTTAACTTTAGGTCATACCTTCGTAACCTTTCGAAGAAGTTTCATAAATTATCCAGGTGATCTAAACTCTTCTTGGACTTGATAACAACATCATCCATGTACACCTCAATCTCCTTGTGAATCATATTGGTAAAAAGGGTAGTCATGGACCTCATGTAAGTTGCGCCGGCATTTTTGAGTCCAAATGGAATTACCTTATAGCAATATACTCCACCCAGAGTGATAAAGGTTGTCTTCTCAGCATCATCTTCATTCATGAAGATCTGATGATACCTCACAAAGCAATCAACATATGATTGCAACTCATGTTTTGCACAATTATCAATGAGTATGTGAATGTTTGGAAGGGGAAAATCATCTTTAGGGCTAGCCCTGTTAAGAGCTCGATAATCTACACATATCCTTATCTTTCCACCTTTCTTTGGCACCGGCACAATTTTGGCCAACCATGTGGGGTAATTTGTGACCTTTACGACGTTTGCTTCTATATGCTTAGTCACGTGCTCCTTGATTCTCAAACTCAAATCAGGTTTGAATTTCCTTGTCTTTTGCTTTATTGGTGGATAGGCAGGATTAATTGCCAGTCTGTGTGAGACGATATCGGTGCTCAATCCTAGCATATTGTCATAAGACTAAGAGAACACATCAACGTATTGCTTGAGCAATTTATCAATTCTTGCTTTCTTTCGGCTTCCAAGTGTATGTCGACTCACGTTTCCTTCACCGTTTCTTCATCATCCAAATTGACAACCTCAGTTTCATCCAAATTAGGTTTCTTCTGACTTTCAAGTTGCTCAATCTCATGTGGCAGGTTTTCAGGCATCATGATTTCATTATATTCCTCATAATTTTGCTCATTGCTCATATTTTGCTCAGTAGATTCGTTACACGTCATAATCGTTGAATGAGGATTTTTACTAATATTAGTGCTGAAAGTATAAAAGATGAGTAAAATAAATATATTTTAATGGAAAATAATGAAAGTATTTTTTTTAGAAAATAAAGACTTTTATTAAAGGAAAGCGCTTGGCATTAGCAAGAGGCTAGTAGCAAAAAAGGCTTAGGCATGATTCAAGCCTCAATTGTCATGCAAAAACAACTTTGAAATCAACTATAATTCCACACTACCAGGGCTCCTGTCGAAATAGGGTTGGGCTGATGGTCCAATTCTGTAAGACTTTCCCAGGCTCAACATCACGGATAGTCAGCTCCTTGAGATCTATCTTCAGTCCTTCCTCGATCACGGCCACAAATATATTCCTTATTCTTTCTATGATGTCCTTATTAATTGCTTGCTCTGAAATTGGAAGTTGGGCTGGCACAAACACTGTGTTACCTGATCCTACACCATTCACTCCTCCTGAAGTGGGTTCATATCCCAGCCCAGTGGTATCTCTCTGATGTTTCAACTGAATCGGCTAAATTATACTGTTGGCTTTTGGTCCTAGTCCTGTCTTAGGCTGATATCCATATTTCAACATCTCTGACGCAACCATCTTTTCTACACTCGACATTTTCACTTCAATCGACTCTACTTTCTCATCGATCCTGCAACTTGCATGATCGCCAGAGTATGGAAAGTGGCTCCATCTAACTCCTCCATGACTAAAACAGAATTAACAGAATAGATGGGATGACTGAGCTCCCCAGAATGGTAACTTTTGTGTGACCCCACTCGCAATTCACACACTGATGAAAAGTTGAGGGAACTGCTCTCTCCATATGGACCCATAGCCTCCCCAGCAACAGGTTGTAACTAGACGCAATATCCATCACTTGATAAAAGGTGGGAAATTCATCTGGACCTACTTGTAATGTTAGATAGATTTCTCCAATGACGCTTCTTTGCGATCCATCAAAAACTCTAAACTTTACCCAACTCTCCCTTATCTCTCCTATATTCACACCCAAATTTCTCAGAGTGAAGAATGGAAAGATATTACAACTAGAACCACTATCAATTAGAACCTATTAACGACCTTGTTGCAGTATCTAATAGTGATATAAAGTGTTTTGATGAGTCCAACCTCTTCTGATGGTAACTTATCATCATGTAAAGAGACCTTATTTGCTTCCACCATCCGTCCGAATGCAACAACTAAAGTTTCACTTGTAGCTTCTTTTGGTATGATAACTTCGCTTAATACTTCCATCAAAGCATTCCTATGGGATTCAGAACTCATAAGCAAGGATATAATGGATATGTGGGCTGGCGTTTTCTTCAGCTGCTCCTCAATCGAATAGTCCTTAGGATGCATCTTCTTCCAAAATTTTGCGGCTTCAACATCATTACCATTCTTCTTTGGATTTTATTCTTTGCAGAAACCCCTTGATTTAGATCCTCCAGGGCATAAAACCTTCCTGACTTGGTCATCCCATGAGCCACAACAACGTCTATTGTCTTGCCCTTCTCTTCTTCTTGGTAGTCACTTAGGATTGCTTTAGTGTCATAAACAGGCTTTCCCGCGGCTATAGTGGTTACTACAACTCTCGGCAGATAGGTATGAATATTCTATGACTACCTTAACTGAACTGTGATAAAGGGTTGTGCTGGAGATGTAGTGGCAACTTTTTCTGTATTCTAAGTAGGCACAATAGCTCTCTCCAAGTCATACTCTTCCTCTAGAGTAATCATGTTGACTTCTCAGTTCTCATGATTCGATAAAGGGTTATTATTCACATTTGGAGGATCTGTGGTGCATTTGATTACTCATTTTCTTATCAGAGACTCAATCTGATTCTTCAAACCATAACACTCTTCCATGTCATGCCCCTGGACTCCCGAGTGATAAGCACATCGCTTGTTTCCATCAAAGTTTAGAGAGGTTGGATCAGGGGTTTTTCCTTCGATCGGGTGCAACAATCCTGCTGCCCTCAACCTTTCAAATAGTTGAGCCAAAGGATGGCAATAAGTGTGTAGGTACGGGTATTTCTGGCTTCAAGATTTGGATGTGGTCTCGGTGCATATGATGGTCTATTTTGGTGAACTGGAGTTTGGACAGGGGCATATGGTCTTGGTGGATTTTTGGTGTGCTGGAGCTTGAAGTGGATTATAGTGTGGCTGAGTATTGTATACAAGGATGTGCAATAATTTGGAGGTTATTAGGGTAATGGTAGGAAGAACTTCCAGGTTGGTAGTATGGTGTAATAGTTGAGACACCTTCATTTATCTTTTTGTTAACGCTAATGGAGCCTGACTGTATGGCTTTACTTATGAATTGCAATGCAACCATAGACTGAATCTTTCCTAACTTGATGCCTTCTTCTATGAAATCTCCCATCTTGACCAACTCTGCAAACTTCTGTCCCATCATTGACATCATCTTGTCAAAGTAAATACCTTCTTGGGCTCAAATAAAGTACTTAGAGAGCTCACTCTCATCTAGTGGGGGTTGAATCCTAGTAGCCTCAGTCCTCCATCGCCATGCATATTCCTGAAATGACTCCAATGGCTTCTTCTGTATGTTAGCTAATGAGAACCTGTCTGGGGTGATTTCGGTATTAAACCTAAAATGACTCATGAAATCTTCAGCCATTTCCTGCAAATCACGCTATTTACGAGTGTCTTGATGAGTGTAAAAGGTTAAAGCTTCTCCTGACAGACTTCAAATGAACAGCTTCATCCTCAACTTCTCATTCCTTCCTATGCCGACCAGCTTATCACAATAGGCTCTTAGGTGTGCGTGAGGGTCACCCTTTCCATCAAATACATCAAACTTTGGTGGTTTGTACCCGAAAAGTATGTCGATGTCTGAATGGATGCATAGGTCATCATAATCCAAGCTCTAGGTTCCCCTGGTGACTTGCATGTTTCTAAATACCCTTTTAAGACTTTTGAGTTGAGCTACTATCAACCTTTTTCTATTCAATTGGATGTCTTTCTCTAGTTCCGTGTACTGATTGGCCTTATACAGGACTTTGGAAGCCATGGAAGTTGCAAAGGTAGGAGCTTCAGTAGCATATAGAGGTGGCACAGGTATCTCATAAGTGACGTGTGCCTCAGGTATGTGCTGCATTATTGGGTGAATGGGAACAGTGAGGTTCTGAATAGGTAATGAAAGATCAGGTGCAGCCCTGGAGGCAGGTGGAGGAGAAAGTGGAGATTGAGCATAAGTCAGAAGATGTGGTGTTTGCGTAGGTGGGTTTGTTAGGTTTTCGGGGGAGACTAGAGGTAATTCAGCATTTGAAATTGGAATTGAGCGGGGAAGGTAGCAGCCGTAAGCTTAGTATAGTCCCACACTTAGTGCAATTCTTCCTTTAGGATCTCAATTTCCTGAGCCATGTTGGCTATTAATTCATCGTTTTGAGTATCTATCAGCTTTTGGGAACTATCGGTACTATCGAGGCATTGTTGAATTCTTTCGTCAATTTTCCTTTAGATCAGAGCTTGTATTGTGATTTAGCCAATTTGAAAATCGACACAAATCAACATTCTTTTGGGGGATTAATAATGAACAAAAGAGGGGAAAAAAAAGGGAAACCATGTTAGTTTGGGAGATATTGAAAAATGTAACAAATAAGTAACACGTATATACGCCAAGTTGGCGACATTTAAAACGCGTCCTAATATGGGTCCTCTTCTTTCCAGAGGTGGTCCTACGATGCAATCATTTTCATGATAGATGATCCATTTTAAACACATTTGGATTTGGAATAAACGACTTTCATTAAAAAAATATGGCTTCAAAAGATTACAATGAAATAGAGCAATGGAAGCCTAAAAAGGAACAAAAAGTACATGGGCAGCCGCAAAGGCATACAATGGGATTGGCTATGTGGCTCTTTTAGGGGAAAGAAAGGAAAAAGTACACTAAGAAAAGAAAATCTAAGGCCATGCAGCGTCATCATCATCATCATCGTTGCTCACATCATAGTATGACCTTGGGTGGTACTCTGGGGATCTATCAGGGTTATACTCAGGTGTTAAGTTTGTATCCATCACCCCTCCATCTTCAGGATCATAAATGTTGAAGCCAGTTTCAGAACCCTCCTCGGGGTCTTCTTCCATACATTCCCCAAGGTCCTCTTCAGGATCTTTTTCTAGGTCTTCCTCGAGATCTTCTTCAGGATCCTCATCCTCTTCCTCCTCTAATTTGTCCAAATCATCCTCAATTACTGGTATTAGATAATCGGTGGAGCCTGGAACTATCTAATTATACATAGGCATGGTGAGGTTCATGCGATGAAGTACTTCTTTCCTAACCCACTCGACCCACTTAAGATCTGGGAAACCTCTGAACCCTTGTTCACTTGGTTGAGCCATATGGCTCATAGTAGTACGCCATGCATAATATTCTGGCATGCACCATCTCTCTCCTTCTATGTGTAGTGCAATCATGTAATCCCATTCTGATTACGAATTTCTCACACACGCTGCTGGGACTAAATTACCATAACCATCCTCATGTAGTACCATAACTGACCATAGCGATATGTCCTGAACAACACCGAATTGCCTTAGGACACGAAGAGGTACATACGGCTGAATGCCTCCTAGTCTAATCAACTCAATGAAGTAAAAGTGCCGAGTCCTGGCGAAAGCCAATCTTGTCATCCAAAAATACTTCCATTAGATGGAATCTCCAGTAAGATTAGTCAAATACTCGCACCATTCTTCCTCTCCAGTGGGTGCAATCCAATACCTTAGACGATCCTCATGGCTTTGGATCCTACTGCGCGCGTCAATAGTGTAGTCCATTTGTGGAGGGCGATGATAGAAGTGTTCTATTGTCCAAATTTGCAATAACAAGTTGCATCCTCTAAAGAAATTATGGCCTCTAGCACATGCAGACTATGACCTGAATACCTCGGCAAGTATCATATGTACCAAGGTAAGTCTCTGTGGCTCTGTGAAGATACTCATCACTATCTATAACATGTTTATGTCGATACAATGAAATCTCATTAGGAAGACCTTGGTTTCCAAGAAAGCCAACACAAAAATCTTCCTTTCTTACGAATGATGGGAGTACTGGCAATTTTCCTCTGAGCGGTAGTTCAGCAAATTCACTGATTTCCTCTAAGGTGGGAGTGATTTCAAAATCCAGGAATTTAAAAGTCACTGTGGCAGGACCCTAAAATTCCATTAATAGAGTAATGAGGGTTCTGTTAGCTCGGATCCTCATAAGTGATAACAAAGCACCCAAATGCTCTCGAATTTCGCCCCCATGTGCTACATGAATATTTTGCCATAAATTTTGCAGATTGTTGGGAGCTGAGATAACCATTTGTCCCTCATTTCTTCACTCGTTCCTTATATTTGAGAGCATGGGACGTGGGAAAATGGGGGAAAACATCCATTGAAGCTAAGGTAAGTTAACTCATCACTCCTTGGTCATTATTCATAGTTTTACCCATTGAGTTCCGTTCCTATTTCATTGTAAATTCTTAGAAATTAGGTCTTTGAAATCCTAATCTTTAGGGACCGATTTGGGCCCCGATTTGTGTCCCTTTTGTGCTCAAATTTTGAGCACACATTCCTTGTCCTTCGAGGGAACTCGTGATAGATTCAATTTTGGGATTTTGTTAGCGAGCCCCACAGGCCCATTATTGACCCAATTTTTGGCTTGAATTTTTATATTACAATATGGGTCTCGTTTTACTCATAATGATCTGTAGGTTACTATTTTGATAGTGTGACGTCGATTCGGGATCATGGAGCAAGGTTGAGCGATTTGTGGACACTTCAAGAATTTGCGGTTCGGCATCGAGGTAGGCTTCAATCTACTTTCCTCTATGAGATTGTGTATAGTATAGATTGCATGCTAGGTAGGGATTATAGGATATGATTATCACTAGTAAATGATGACTTGACTATTTAGGGAATTCGGGGTATATGTGTGACCTGAACCTTAGTATAGGTTGCTTGTTATGGCCATAGAATCCTATTACCTTTGATTATAAGCATGATAACCATAGTTGATTATTAAGGATCCTTTAGTATAAGGTTTACCATTCGACTTAGTGAATTGGGTAGTATTTTTCCCCGATTAGATCCTTTAGTGACTTTACTCCCTCATTTATCGTAGTTTCCTAAGTTATGAGGCGTTATTATGTCGATGATGTATTATTGGGTCCAAGGCCATGGTTACGATGACATTTGGACTCCAAGTAAGTATTTTATTTCTAAAGGGATATGATTCTAGATTACAGATGTTGTGGTGCTTGTAGTGGATTTATTTGTATATTGCTGATGGCATGCATACTTTTAGGTACATTCATGCTCACTTAGGGGTACAATTCCAACCAAAACCTTGATTTTACAACTATTTCCAAAAAGGGATTTATTCCCACTTTTCACTTTAAATATGGATTGTTTTATAACAGGAATCGTACCACCTTATTTACTGGATTATGAGCTTTTGGGACTAAAGATGAGAATTTAGAACTTCGACCGAGGCTGATTCCGATCCATTATTTATCCACTCATTTTACCACTACTATTTACTTCGATCGAGGGATATTCTGACCCTTTGTACATGATTATAATGATTTAGTCCCGATCATGATCTCGGGAAATGGATTTATGGATCTACATCTTTTTAGTCGCGATTCGAGTCCATGCACTGATTATCTCTCTCTCTCTCTCTGGTACTGGATGGACTAGATGGATTATGATGGTTATTGGAAGTCTAGGATCTGGACCAGGCATTGTATATGGATTTCCCAAATCCCCTAGGGGGACCCTTCATCCGAGAGCCATTGAGCAGGAGAATCTTGGCCGTCGTATGTCCTACCTTTGCAAGCTAGGTGAGCTAGAGGAGGTGTATACACTTGGTACTGTATGGTTTGAGATTGCAGAATTGATTCGAGTCCGGTGTCCCCGATATGGTTATGGTATTTCAGTTTATGTTGCATTCATCCATTCGTATGCATTTCCTATCACCAATATAATTGTTTGGCGCCTGTATCTATCGACCTTATTGGGGGGTTGTATAGGTACAGGTTATGGTTGCTGTTTGCTTAGTGTTTTCATGAACCTTTCGGACTTGTGGGGGTCTGATTAGGTACTTGTTTGCTCAGACTAGCTGGTTACTTTATTATTGGTTATTATGATGAGTTTGTGGCAGGTTGGTTGTGGATTGGTACCCGAGTTGAAGGTACATTTATGAATCCTTTATTCTTGCAGTGAGTTACCTTACAGTTTGGTTATCTCATATTTAGTCATGCCTGGTTAGGGATCCTAGTTATGGTAGAGTTAACTTCCCTACTTTATTATGGGCCTTGAGATGATAAGGTGATTCCCTCAGGTTGTACTACTGAGCTAGTCTTATATATATGTATATATATATATATATATATATATATATATATATAAATGGTGTTACCGTATATCCCTCTTTTCTTTGCCTATTCATATCATGTATGTATTCTTTAGCCTTGTACTACTATTATATATCCTTCTTTCACTCTTCATTTGTATATTGGCCAGTGATATACAGTATTGCACTTTTGTCCTGGATTACTGTCAGGATAGGATAGTTATCCTTATTGCTCCATTAGCATCGTTATGCCTAGTTCCTTGTATAGTTACCTGTAGTCACTTTCATGCCTTCATGTTATTTATGCTTGCATTATTTTTGGAGCTCAGTTGGCCGATGCCTACTGAGTACCAGGTGTTTGGTACTGATACTATACTTCTGCAGCCTGCAGGTTATAGTACGAGTTATCGTCGTTGATGTGTGTATCATGTGGAGAAGCTATGGATCAGAGATTTGGGATGAGCTCCCGACGTTTTGGAGTATCCCTACTCTCCCTCTTATTGTTAGACTGTTCTCTATGTCGTGTCAGAGATGACTTGTATATATACATTTTTCCTGTATTTCACTTGTACTCCTGTTATATTAGAAGCTCTTGTACTGGCTCCATCAGGGTTTTGGATTATACTAGCCTTGTTATTATATTTATTCCGCTATTTCCTTTATTACTATTGGTAGTCCGTTACTAGCTATTCTGGACTACGGGTTGGCTTACATACTGGTGGGTTATAGTTGGTGCCTTCATGAACTGAGAAATTGGGTCGTGACATGAAACAAAATCGAGATTGAGTCTTCGAAACATAATTAAAAGGGCTTTCAGATCCCAAGGGTAGACCCAACAAAGAAATAATATAAGCTACTGAAAATCCAACTTGATGCATACACAATTTGTAAAACCAAAAGAAAATTGAGTTTCTTTTAAGATAGAACTAAAAGGATTTCAGCTCACACACAACTTAATGAAACAGGTTGAAACAATAAAAAGAAAGTTCAAGACAGAATTTAAAAGGGTTCCTCAGAACATACACACAGATCTATAGACCCACATTCACATACAAGAACAATTTTCCAGAATCAACAAATCATATTTACCCGCAAAGCATAGGCTTAATCAAAGTCGAACAAGAATCACAAATTCATGAGACTGAAACACACACACAAAAAAATGAAAGCTGAACAGAAAAGAGACGGATTCGTACCTTTTTTGGGGCAGCAAAACCGAGGCTCCAATATCAAGGATATTTCGACGATAAACTCGAACTACTCCCAAAACTCAAACGAAAATCAAAATCCAAAAGACTAGTAAATTTGTGAATAATATATAGAATCGAAAACCGAATCCAAGAAGCCTAGTATATAAAATCAAAGTTCAAGAATTTCCTCTGGATTTCCACTTCATGAAATTTTAGGACCTTCACTTGTTTTTTGTTTTCAAATGTCACTTCTCTTTTCAGATTTTCGGCCTCTCCAACTTCGACCAAAAATAAATGAAAAGACTACGTTATTTTGTGACCTTTTTCAAAACATTGAAAGCTTGTGACTTTACTTGTGATTTTTTCGAACGTTCCCCCTTGAGGGGATGAAAATGCCTCTATTTATAGGCGAAAATCCAAACTCAAAAGTCCAGATTTGTAACAAAATTTGCAAAAATGTGGGTATTGGGAGTGGAGATTTGAATTTAAATTCAAATTTCTAAAAACGGATCCTCTTTCCTCCATATTTTTATCTTTTTCAGAGCTATAATGGCAAATTTGAAAGTGATTTTTCGTTGTATCACCATTTGGGGTCTGTTTTTTTTTTGTCTTATTGGGATTCTCGGGTTTGGGGACATTAAAACAGGGGAAATCTCACAAGGCTAGAAGGCGCGGGTGACGCGACTATGGTGTTAGGGTTTGGTTTTAGGGTGGTGGAGGAGGGGAAGGAGAAGAGAGGATAGAAGGGTGTTGGTTTTTGTTGTTTTTTTGGGGATGATGATGGAGATATGTCGATGGGTATGGGGAAGGGACAGATAACGCATTTTGGGGCTTGGAATTTTGACCAAAATTTGGACCGTCCGATCATTTGATCGGATGGTTCAGATTTAAAAGAATATAATTAATATATATATATATATATATATATATTAAAAGACTGAAAATTTGTGACCCTTGGATTGAAACAATTTTAAAGGTCAAGATAAGTTAGTGGTTTTGGATGAGGATTTGTGCTTCTTTGCTGATGTGGCAGCGTATAATTGGTGGATATGGTGTGGAGTGGATTGATGAGGTGGATGGAAGATTGGCTAATTTGAGTTTCTTAATGGACCGGGTTTTGGGCCAATTTTTGGGCCTCTTTGTCTGATAATAATGAATAAAAGTGGGTTTGAATGAAAAAAATTGTAATTGGATTAAATTTGGCCTAAACCTTCTTTTTCTACTAAAATTATTTTTAGCAATGCTTCTTTTTGTCCTAAATTTTAATGTATATGTATATAAATTATATAACTAAATTAGTATAAATATTTAAATTTAATAATTTTGGTAATAAATTAAAAATAATAATAATAATAATAATAATAAATATATAATAATAATATATTGTGAAAAATATAATTAGAACAAATGTGAATGCAAGTGTCAAAAAATATTGTTGTGTGATTTTAATATTAAATAAATAATTATATTTAATCAAAATATTTAAAAACTTGATAGGAGAAATATAAACCCTATTTCTCATCCATTTAAAATTTCATAGAAACTAAAATACGAATTTATTTTAGAAAATTATTTAGGACCGAGAAGCATAGAAAAAATAATTACAGGAAAAAGACGAGCCAAAATTGGGTGTCAATAATGATAAGTGTATGTGATGATATAACTTAAGAACCTAAAGTCAAGTTTTGCTAAGTTCTAGAAAGTAAGATGTGTAAAGGTGTATGACTCTAGCTAGAATTGTAAGTTGAATAGAGCCGAATGGTTAATTCATCGACTAAAGAGGATAGTGTCTTGAACTTAGTGATGACTTGAGTGTAAGGTTTACTACTTAGTAACTAAATTTATCGATTTCAAATATGAATAAAAGAGAGTTAGATTGGTGAATAAAATAGGATGATGAATTAGAGTGTAAATATCAATCCTGGTGGAATGTGCACTCCTAAAATGGATACTTGATTGATTGGTCCTCAGACATATTTGTGATTGATGATTGGGTTGATAATACTCATTTGAGTAATTGGTGAATTGGACTTTGGGTATACTTGTGATTTCACGTCTTAGTGGCTATTCGTTGTTTACTTGGAATGATGAACTTGTGATTATTCATTGCATTTACTTGGTTGTAATAATTGTAAGTTTTGTTTTGATTGTTGTTGCTTGCATCTAATTTCAATTGGGTGTTTGTGATCGTCTTTAGGCATTACTTATAATTATTGACTACATCTTGCATTTACATTAATGGTATTGATGATGATATTGTGCTCATGATGTTCATGATTTTGAGATGATATTGATGATGATGAGTTGATGATACTGAGATCATGGTGTTCATGATGTTGAGAATGATATTGATGATGATAATGAGATGATATTGATGATGATATTGAGATCATTATGAGATGATAGATGATAATGATGTTGAGATGAGAAAGAGATGATACATACATCTTGCATACATACATTCATCATATGCATTTGAATGTACATTTATATTTATATATTGTTGATGGTTCCTTGAGTGGACTGATTTATGTTGATGATATATCATAGTTCCTTGTATGGACCGGTTATTTGATGAGATATTATGGTTCCTAGAGTGGACCAGTTATGTTGATGGTTGTGATTGTGCATTGCAGCAAAATGTGAATACAAGGTGTGTTCTGGATTATGCATAAATCTTATTCCCCTGTGTATATAGCTATAAACGTGATGTATATTTTAGTTCCCTTTCTTGTAAAGTTGTTGATGTTATTGATTGTCTTGGTTATTGCAATCCCGATATTTAATGGTAGTATAATAGGGATCGAGGGTTGTTGACACGACTCAAACGATCATGATTGACATCTACCCTAAACTATGGTGGGAGAACCATGCTTAACTAAACCCTCACTAATCAATTCCAATACTCAACATTTATTTTCTACCATTCTTATCATTAATAAGTTCTAAACTCATTTATTGAATAACGAAGTTAAAATGTCAAATTCAACATAGGCATCAATCACTAATAGAGTGAAGAAATCATCTATTTATTATATCCTCGGGACCTGAAGTCACCGTACAAGAAAAACTAAGAGTACTCAAGTCCACAAGTAAACTATTATCCAAAAAAATGGAAATAATCAAAAGAGTGTTTTATTCCCGAAACAAGGGACAAGACCATAAAGCTGAAGATCCAAGGTTGCCCGATCATGGTGCTCACCTTTAAATTGAAATTCAAAATTGCTGGCTAGAGTCAAGGTCTCGTTTCAAACGCTGGAACATGCTCTGCACTCAAAATAAAGAAGTGCATAAGTAACATCATTACATCAACAAATACTGATAGGCATTATAGGTTGACTCAACCCGACACCATACAAATAAGTAAATCAAATAAATGAAACAACAATCATCACAACATTCATAATCAAATACAATAACACATTTATAATACTTCACTTTAGAGGGAATACAAACTCATATTTATGTATGTTTACACTTAGCCAAATTTAGCAGTAAGTTACATCACAATATATGATTATAACCGAACATTCAATGAACATGAATAAATGTATGAATGCAAGATGTGTGCATCATCTCTTTCTTTTTTCAATCTCATCAATATCATCAACAATATCATAAGCATCATGATTTTAATATCATCATCATCTTCATCTCATCATCATCAATATCATCAACAACAAAATCATGAACATTATGATTTCAATATCATCATCATCGTCATCAACTCATCATCATTAATATGTATGAATATGCAAATGCAGGTAATAATCACAAGTAGTGTTTGAAAGCAATCACAAATACATAATTCACAAATAAGCACAGAGTCAAGCAAGTCTAATTGCTACAATAAATCGTAACCTACTTCGATTCCTTGGTCAAAATAACTTCTAAGCCATGAGCTTTCCTTTCCTTTCTCTTTCACCTTGTTCTTGATCTATAACAATAAGGTTACACACCTAATTCAATAATTTCATCCCTTTTTAACCACTAGGGATTAATAATTAATAATTTTTAACCCTGAAATAGCCCTAGTTCATTAACATATGATTTTCTACCCCTCAAACCTCATGAACTCTACTTTAATTAGCATGAACAACTATGATTCTACTCTAATTAGTGTTTTCTAACACCCTAGAATCATTATATACTTATTTTATACTCATTCCCACAAATTTGCATGAAGTTCATGAATTAGGGCTAAATCTCAATTTCCACCATGAACAAAAGTTTCTAATGATTTTTAGTGATTCTAAGAAGTATATCATGTTTAGAATGTAAGGAACTTACCTCCAAAGATGAAAATATTTGAAAATTGTAGAAAATCACCTTCCCCAGAGCCTTGGTTCATTTTTTTGAAAGTGGGGAATGAAAACATGTTTCTAATTAAAAAACTGTAAAAACATTGTATTTTACCACTGCAGTGATTTGCGATGATTGTAGGCTACCGCTACAGTAGTACCACTGTATTAGTTCCCTTTTCTGTTGTAGCAGTCCCGAGACAAAAACTCAGGGCCTCTCTCCAATTGCATACATTTTACAACACATTCCTCAAAATACAACATCGAATCCAAGCCTTCCATGGTAAACTCTATAACCGGAGTTTTATAAGTCTGTTTTACATGCTAAAAGTTGCTATGGCTTCCAAAACTCATCATCTATATAAAAATCAAGTCAAAAACCCCTGCCAATGCTCACATTAATGCCATATTTTCGTAGACCAGTATACCCTTAAAAACATTTTGACACTAGGCAAGCCCTAAAATTTTTAAAAATTATCTAAGGGAAGTCTTGGCAAAAGTTTAACCTCTTATTTTAGTGTAACGATGATTGGGGTCGTTACATTAGATACCAATTTACCACTCATTCTACCCCGAATGAAAACTAGCCTGAAATGATATAGCTAAGCAAGAGAAAAAGAATACCTAAGTCAAGGAATAAATGCGAATGTCTATTGTCCATGTTCGCCTCTATCTCCCTAGTGGATTCTTCAATAGTATGGTTAATCCATTAAATATTTACACATGGAATAGCTCTGGTCCTCAGCTTTATCACATCTCTATTTAATATAACAATTGGTTCCTTTTCGTAAGATAATTCCTTATCAAAAAACTCGGGGTCCCAACGAATGATATAACCACTATTTCCGTGATACTTCTTTAACATAGATACGTGGAATACCGGGTGAACCCCAACATGCTAGGAGGCAAGGCTTGCTTTTTGCTACTTATCCCACTCACTTCAAAACCTCAAAGGGTCCAATGTATCTAAGACTCAACTTGCCCTTCTTTCCAAAATGCATTACACCCTTCATAGGTGACATTTTCAAGAGTATTTTCTACCCCTTTTCAAAATTCACATTCCTCACCTTATTGTCTGTATACTCTTTCTGTCGACTTTGAGCTACTATGAGCTTTTTTTTGTATAAACCTTACCTTCTCTATTAAGTCCTTGAGCATTTCAGTGCCCCAAGGCCTCATCTCAAATGCATCAAACCATCCAATTGGAGACCTACATATTGTACCATATAAGGCTTCAAAAGGAGCCATGTCAATACTAGAGTGGTAGCTATTCTTGTAGGTGAATTCACACAAAATTAGATATTGGTCCCACTGACTCCGAAGTCCATTACACAAGCTCAAAGCATGTCCTCAAGAAGTTGAATAGTTCTCTCTGACTGACCATCGGTCTGTGGATGGAAAGTTGAACTTAGGTCCAATCTAGAACCCAACTCTGACTAGAATTTCTCCAAAAAATGAGTGGTGGACTGAGTACCATTGTCTGATACAATCAAAATAGGTACCCCATGTAGCATTACAATCTTCTTCGCATAAATTTTTGCTAACTTAGCTACAATATAAACCACCCTTACTGGGAGGAAGTGAGACAACTTAGACAACCAATCAACAATGATTCATATAGAGTCACACTTCCTCAAGGTCTTAGGGAGACCAACCATGAAGTCCATAGTTATCCTTTCCCATTTCCATTCTAAAATGGGCATCCTTTGAAATGTGTCTCTAGGTTTGTGATGTTCATACTTGGCCTGCTGGCAATTTTAACACTTGATCACAAAATCTACAATGTCACGCTTCATTCTTTGCTACTAATAATGTTGCCTCGAGTCCATATACATCTTGGTGGCACCTGGATGTATAGAGTACTTAGAGTTGTAAGCCTCTGCAGGAATAGTCAAAATTAGGTTCCCCACGCATGGTACACATAGGAGCCCCCAAATCCTAAACACTCCTTCACCATCAAGGATGGCCTCCTTAGCTTTACCGTTCAGCATTTTTTTTCTGAGGTTATTCTACTTCTTTTCTTTGAACTGCCTGCTTTTGATTTGGTCGAAGAATGTGGACCTAACTTCCATATGTGCTAATACTCCTTCTTACTGTAATCTCAAAAAACCATTAGCCCAAGAATGTACCTCTCTTGCCAATGGGTGCCTTCCTCCAGTTATGCTAAGCTTCCCATACTCACTGATTTCCAGCTCAACGTATCCGCAACCATATTGGCCTTACTCGGGTGATATACAATTGAGATATCATAATCCTTGATCAACTCCATCCACCATCTCTGTCTCAGGTTTATGTCTCTCTGGGTTAACATATACTGCAAGCTGCGGTGGTCGGTGAACACCTCACACTTCACCCCATAAAAATAATATCTCCAAATCATCAAAGGAAAGACCACAACAGCCAATTCCAAGTCGTATGTGGGGTATTTTTTCTCATAAGGCTTTAGTTGCCTCTTAGCATAAGCAATCACATTCTGATCTTACATCAAAATAGCACCTAAAACCAACTGTAAGACATCACTAAACACAATGAAATCCTTACCTTCAATAGGAAAGGTGAGGATTGGAGCTGAGGTAGCAAGGTTTTAAGCTTTTAGAAGCTCTCCTCACACTTGTCATCCCACATAAATAGAACTTTCATCTGAGTAAAGCAGGTCATATACGAAGTAATGGTAGCAAACCCCTTACAGGACCGATGATAATAACTGGCCAACTCCATAAAACTATGAATTTCTATCACATTCGTTGGCCTAGCCCAATTCTTAATAGCTTCAACCTTCTGCGGGCCTACCATAATCCATTCCTTCGAAACCATATGCCCCTAGAAGGAGACTGAAGATAGCCAAAACTCACACTTGGAATATTTAGCATGTAGTTGCTTCTCCTTGAGCAACCCCAATATTGTATGCAAATGAGCTTCATGCTCTTTTCACTCTTGGAGTAAACTTGTATGTCATCAATGAAAATGATAACAAATGAATACAAGAATGAATTAAAGACTCTATTCATAAGTCGCATAAAGGTAGATGGGGCATTGGTCAAGCTAAAAGACATGACTAGAAACTCGTAATGCCCATAATGAGTTTGAAAAGTAGTCTTTGGGATGTCCTCCGCCCTAATCTTGAGCTGATGATACCCTGGCCTCAAATCAATTTTGGAGAAGACTACATCTCCCTAAAACTAGTCGAACAGGTCATCTATCTTAGGCAAGGGATATTTATTGTGAATGGTTAGCTTATTCAACTAGCGGGTAGTCTATGCACATCCTCATGCTACTATCCTTCTTTTTCACAAACAAAATGGGAGCACCCCAAGGAGAAATACTTGGGCAAATAAAACCCTTTTCTAACAATCTTTGTAACTAAGATTTCAACTCTCTCAACTCCTCTGGTCCTATACGATAAGGAGGGATATAGATGGGTTGAGTTTGAGGCTCTAAATCTATACAGAAATCAACCTCACGGTCTGTAGGTATACCAAAAGGTCATTAGAAAATACTTCTAAGAACTCACAAACAACTGGGACTGAAGCTATAGGAGAGACTAGGACTTCATCAGGAAATATTTCTAAGAACTCAGAAACAACTGGGACTGAAGCTATAGGAGGGACTATGACTTTATCTTACCGAAGATGGGCTAAAAATCCCTGACACCCCTTTTTTACTAATTTCTGGGCACAAATAGCTAACACAATTCTCATAGGAGTAGGCCTAAAAGTATCCTCCCACTCTAATTTCTCCATCCCTTACATCACTATAGTGACGGTTTTAGCATAGCAATCAAGAATTGCACAATAAGGAGACAACAAACTCATCCCCAAAATAATATCAAACTCCTCTATGTCTTAAATTACTAAGTCTTTCAAGGTTTTCTACCCCATAAATATCACAAAGCAAGCCCTATAGACCTGATCAACACATACATACACCCCAATTGGTGTAGACATATGCATAGGAGTATTAAGCAATTCACATTCCAAGTCCCAACCCAAAGTAAACTTCACAGACACATAGGAGAAAGTAGACCGGGGATCAAACAATACAAAAGCCATACAATCATAGACAATAATTGTACCTGTGATCACAACATCAGAGGTTTTCGCTTTAGTACAACCCAAAATAACATAAAGTTAGGCACTATTACCACCCTGACTGCCACCTCTACCAGTCTAAGCACCATTCTCATCGACTTGTCCTCTACCTCGATTGGCTTGGTTGCCACCCTTTCCTCAGCCTAACCACCACACCTACCATAGGGATAAGCTCTACTATTTCCTCCACCACCATGACCTACTAGAACTAGAGCACTAGAAGCCAGTTGCTGAGTCAACCAACCTGCAAACAAGAAATTAGGACAATAACATCTTATGTGGCCCAAGCCCTCCATACTAAAGGAACTTGATGCCCAAAGTAGGCCTCTAATCTGAGGAGGATGAAGGTGTATAGCTGTTGGTCTGTGAAGGCTAGTAACTAACCCTAGACGAGCCCCCTAAGGACATGTATATGGATAAATTATAAGTCCAAGTGGAACCCCAACTGTTTGAGAAAGTACCTCTGAACTGGCCTGAGGTTCGAGCCTTCTTCTCTTGTACTTTCACTTCTCTCTTTTTCTCAAGTGCCTTGATCTTTGTAGAAAACTTAACTATATTCTGAAAGAAATTACTAGAGGTAACCACAAATAAAGTAATCATCTGAAACCCAGAATTTAGACCCTTCATAAAGTACCCGATTTGCTCTTCTTATGAAGTGATCAATTGTAGTGCATAGAGAAATGAGGCATGAAATTTGGCCTCATAGACCGCCATACACATGTTACCGTTCTCTAACCTTAAGAACTCATCGTTCTTCTAATCACGATAAGTACGGGGAACTAACTCCTCAAGAAAAAAATTCTAGAGTTGTGCCCAAGTAAGTGGAGGTAAGGCAGCCCTACACTCAATGAATGACCACTACCATTGCTTGGATTCGGCCTGCAGCTGAAAAGAGACAAACTCCACACCATAACTTTCAACAATACCTATCTTATGCAGACGTTCTAATAATCCAACAAAAAATGAAAAGCATTTTCAGACTATGTACCCTAAAATACTAGGGTTTCATCTTTATAAACTTACATAATTTATCATCAGTCATTACAGGTCCAAGTACCTATCGGGGATACACCCCTGTCTTTGAGCTCTCATATATCTTGGGCTCCATAATTGCTATATGTTGTAAGGCTAGGGATGGGAATACTGTACTAGCAGGAGTAGCATCAGTGCCAGCCAAACTGCCTAAGTATCCCAATACTTACTGAATCAGTCCTGCAGTCATAAGTACCTGGGTTGCACAATGTTGTACATACACTATATTTTTCTGGGACCACTACTTTTTTTCCCAAAATTATTACATCCTCATTCGAAGCTAACTCAGAAGCATCCCATGGTGGGGGAAGGGAGACCTTTGCCTAGCCGGTCCTCTGGCTGCCCGAGCTCTACCCCTAGCAGGTGATGTTCCTCTTTCTCCTTTCCTGTCCCTACCCGTCACACGTAGTCTACCCTAAATTACAGCCTCAATGGCTAGTGCAGGCTCAGTTGCTAGTGCCAGTACCGGAGCGACTATTGCTGCTCTAGAGGAATGTGTGTTCACTATCTGCAAAACAAGAATGAAGGATTTAGATACCAATTTGGATCACCAGATACCAATTGGAATCAAGTAATGCACGAAAGGAGGAAAGAAAGGAATTTTGTTTCTTAAAGCCCTGTAGCCTCTCGAAGAAAAGTACAGACGTCTTCGTACTTTTCTATTAGACTCTACCAGACCTGTTCTTGTAGGACGAAATCTACGAACGCAGTTCTCTGATACCATCTTTGTTATGACCCAAATGGTTATGACTGGCACCCACCCTAAACTATGGCAGAAGAACGATGCTTAACCCAACCCTCACTAATCAATTCCAATAGTCAACATTTATTTTCTACTATTTTTATCATTAATAAGTTCTAAACTCAATTATTGAATAACGAAGTTAAAATGAAAAATTCAACATAAGCATCATCATGCGGAAAGACTCTATTTATTACGTCCTCGGGACCTAAAGGCGTCGTACAAGAACAACTAAGAGTACTCAAGTCCATAACTAAAAGATTATGCAAAAATACGGAAATAACCAAAATAATGTCTTAGTCCCAGAACAAGGGACATGAACATAAAGCTGAAGATCCAAAGGCAGCCCGATCATGGTGCTCACCCTTAAATGAAAATCTAGAACAATGGCTCGAGTCGAGGTCTCATCTCAAATGCTGAAACTCGCTCTACACTCAACAAAAAGAAGAGCACAGGTAGCATCAGTACATCAACAAGTACTGGTAGGCACCATATGTTTACTCAACCTGACACCATACAAATAAGTAAACCAAATAAATGCAATAGAATCATTACCATACTCATAATCAAAGACAACAACGCATTTATGACATATCACTTTAGAGGGAATACAAACTCATGTTTATTTATGTTTACACTTAGCCAAATTCAGCAACAAGTTGCATCATAACATATGATTATAACCAAACATTTAATACACATGAATGAATATATGAATACAAGATGTGCATATCATCTCTTTATCTCCTCAATCTCATCAACATCATCAACAACATCATGAACATCATGATTTTAATATCATCATCATCATCATCTCATTATCATCAATATCATCAACAATAACATCATGAACATCACTATTTTAATATCATCATCATTATCATCAACTCATCATCATCAATATGTATGAATATGCAAATGTAGTCAATAATCACAAGTACTGCTCGAAAGCAATCACAAGTACTTAATTCATAATTAAGCACAAAGTTAACAAAGTCTAATTGCTACAATAAACTGTAACCTTCTTCGATTCCTTTCTCAAAATCACTTCTAAGCCACGAGCTTGCCTTTTATTTCTTTTTCACCTTGTTCTTGATCTATAACAAAAAGGTTACATACCTATTTCAATCATATCATCCCTTTTTAACCACTAGGGATTAATAATTAACTATTTTTAACCATGAAATTACCCTAGTTCATCATCTTAGGGTTTTCCACCCCTCAAACTTCATCAACTCTACTTTAATTAGCATGAACATCTATGATTCTACTCCAATTAGTATTTTCTAATATTCTAGAATCATTATCTACTGATTTTATACTCATTCCCATAAATTTGCATTAAGTTCATAAATTAGGGCTAAACCCTATTTTCCACTATGAAACTTAGGGAAATTTACAGAAAATCTTCTTCCCAGAGTGTTAGTTTATTTTTTAAAAAGTGGAGAATGAAAATGTGTTTCTGGTTTAAAAATTATAAAAACACTGTATTTTACCACTACAACGGTTAATTTACCACTGCAGAAGAAAAGTTATCGCTGCAGCGGTCCACGACAATTGCAGAAACTCGAGGCCTCTAGCAAATTGTGTCCATTTTACAACATATTCCTTGAAATATGACTTTGCAAACTAACCCTTCCACAGTAAACTCTATAATCGGAGTTCTATAACTCTGTTTTATGTGTCAAAAGTTGCTACGACTTCCTAAACTTATCTTCTATCTAAAAATCAAGTCAAACACCCCAACTAATGCTTAGATTAATATCAAATTTCCTTAGACCAGCACACCCTTAAAAGTCGTCCGACACTAGGCTAGCCCTGAATTTTTAAAAATTGTCTAAGGAAAGTCTTTTTGAAAGTTTTATCTCTTATTTTAGCGTAACGATGATTTGGGTCATTACAGTTGTCACAAAAGAGGATTAATCAGAAAAAGAGAGAATTATATAGAGTTGTTGTAATAAGGTAAGTGTATAAGAATTATGGGTTAGATTAATCCATAGTATATAGTTAGTTATTCACGCCCTAAGGGTTAAGTAATATTGCTTAAATAAAAGAAAGACAATAAGGTTGGAAGTTGAAGTAAGTTAAGTATGTTTAGATATTAACATGTATGCTTGTCATGATATCTTCTTATTTTCTATATGTTGTTATATGTTTCTAACCCTGATCAACTGATGATACATACCAATACATGTGGTTGTACTGATACTACACTTACTATATCTCCATTTGGGGATATATCCATGTTGCAGTTTAGATAGAGTTTCTATAGGTACAATGGTGATTATTCTTCAGCAGCTCCTGTCATCCTACTCATATATGGATGATGTGTCTTGGGTCATTCCTCTATTTATTTAGTGCTCTTGTGCAGGTTTAGACTAGGTTTTGGGGAAAACTATTGATTTACTTCAATAATGTTCTTATGTAATAAATATGTTTTGAACAAGAATGGTTGTTTATTTATGCTTAAGGTTTAATAATGTCTTCCGCTATAATTGAATGGTTGGGGTTCTCCTATCAAGGGTAGAGTTAGGTAGGTGATGGCACGATCCGTGATTTGGGTTGTGATACCACTTAGGAAGAAGAACTCCTGCACATCCTCCGGCTTCATCTGGGGAAGCTTCTTGTCAGGGAAACTACATTTGAATATGACCTTTACGGTCTTCCACATCCAAGCAAGCATGCAATCCTAGGAGCACCTCCTGCTCTTCTTTTCATCTAGTTCCCTTTGGAGCTCTACATAGTCATGCGTAGTGAAAGGTGGGTCTGTTGAACTAAAAGGGGTTGTACCCTGGGGACGCTGGTGGGACTGCTCTAGGAGGGTTCTAACCGCAACCAAGTCCTACTCTAGATGCATATAGGATATAAAGGATTGGGTAGTGGGGACATCATCCTCTACTGCCCTGCGACTCTCACCCTCTCTTATTTTTATCTTCTTCTTACTCTAGGATACAACACCCTTTACCTTGAGGGGATGGAAGGTTGTGTCCATCTCTAGGTCTCTATCAGCATCCTCTCTAGGTACCCTTATGTACTGGCACAACTTTGAAACCAAGCTGGGATGGTAAGGGGCCTTTTAGTTATCTCAGTAGAAGTCTTTTCACTTCATCATAATCTGTGCCCCCACATTCATCTGTATTCCTTACATAGAACAAGGTACCACTAGTACCCTAGGGTAAGTTGCATCAAAAGTGTTACCTAAGGGAAGGATCCTCCTAGTCACCAAGTTCAACCACTTCCGAGCATCTACAGTAAAATAAGTGCTCCTAACCACTCGATGCTAGGCTAGTAGACTTTGTCCCTATTATCCTCCACCACCAGTGTATCACTTAACCACCACATATCTATCTCCAGACCTTGGCCATGTACCTGACATTAGAGACATTCAGAACCCCTAACACCTCATTTATTATAGCAGTATCCATGGGGATATACACTCCATAAATGTAGATAGTAGGGTTAGGGTCATCCCAAAGCACAGTCTGGAGAATAGCATAAAACTCCCTGACCCAACCTAAGACCCTATCTAGAGGATCCTCTACTAGTGACATCTAATTGAACTCTTAGAGCCGGTTGTAGAATTCTAGCACTAATGCTGCTACGCCTCTCATAAGGAACCCTCTTTCTTAGCAGAATCCCACCCTCTGATATTCCCTGAATCATTCTTGATAGTTCTCATTGGGGAATCTTTCGATGGTGGGGGGGAGGGAGGGGGAGAATTTTCTTGATTTTTAGCATGCGATAGTAATCTTGCAAAAATCATACAAAAGTTAGTTAGAACCCATAGAAGTATCAAAAGAATCTCAGTTTTAGAAAAAGATTAAGTTTGAAAAATAGCTAAGAGGCTATTGCCTGTCATCTCCTACTTTAGTGGGCTGCATTACGCTACCATGGGACCACTATAACAGGAATATTCCCACTACAGCGGGGACGCCATAGAGGGATGAGGCTACTATAACGGCCTTTATTGTCCCAGACCCTCAAAAGGCACATTAATGGAACCTTTTTACAAATATTGCCCATTTTTTACATTTTAAGCATAGATCAGTGTGGGGGAATTATCCTAAGACTAGTATATGCAAAAATTCAGGCATTTAAACTCCAAAACATGCCCAAATTGTGAAAAACTAATTCAAGAACAACCTTCACATTCCTCATTATTTCAAGCCTAATTTAGTGATTAATTCTATAATTCTTATGCATAGAATGCCATAGGAGTATTGTAAATGTAAGCGAAGAAACCATGCTTCAACAACTATTTCAATTAAGCCAAAATTTTTGAGAATATTCCCACTATAGCAAGACCTAGTTCACTCAGGGGTGGAAAATTTTCATCCTTTGTATTTTTGAATTCATTATCTCTATAGAATATTGGCAAGGACCCGGTTATCTTAGGCACCCAAAAAAATTTTGTTCAATTGGTCTCATGCAATTTATGGTTGCAAAAAATTATTTGTGAAAGGGAGCAGAGTAGTTAATAAAAAGCAATTTAAAAATTAGCAAGTCTGTTGTAAAATTTGGTGAGCAAGAGGAGTAGTGTATTTTGTGATCAACAAGTGAGCATTAATGTACGAGTGAGTTTCATTTTATTGCTTTCCTACTATGATCATTTGGGGATGAATAATGGGTAAACTGGTATCTGTTGTAATGACCCGCTCCATCGTTACTAAAGGCGTCTTGTCCAAGGGCACGCGGTATGGGAATTTTTGTGATGTATCCTCAAATTAGTTGCATAAAAACTTAGTTGAAATTTTTTGAAATTTGATGACATCCCGCTATAATGGCACAGTGGTAGAGGCCTACAGGCCGCTATAGCGGGATGCTGAGTACCAAAATCAGTCCCTCATTTTCTTTATTTCCCTTTTTCCTTTATAGTTGTAAATAGGATGAGGTTTCCTACTAAAACCCCCTAGGGTTGCCTTATAGCCTTGGAGCAATGGATAAGGAGAGATACACTTGAACGGGGCAAAACCTATCATTTTCTTATGGATTTCATGCAGAAATCACTAGCACAAAGTCAAAAGTTTGAGTTCTTACCTCCGTAGCAATTGCTTTGAGACCAGGTAAGCTAGATTTAATTGAGTAGCATAGACTTGGCTTAGAAAACATATGCATGACATAGATTGACAGGAGATTTCATGTTTAGGCCTGCAGGCATGGTGTTTGGGTGGATAAAGTAGTAAATCTGGGTTTTCTTGAACAAGAATTATGGTTATATGTAATATTGAATTGTGATTTAAGCTAGTGTGTGTTATTGTTAATGCTAAATAAATTTGTGGATGATCATAATGTTAATATGCTCAAAAATTGTGTCAAATACTAACGAATGCTGATTTTGAGAAGATTGGAGACATGGTGTTGGTTGAATGAGAATACTAAATGGAGGAGTAAACATGGTGTTAACTTAATGCTAAGATGGATGGTTGGATGAGTTAAAGTATGAACCAACAAGGTTTGATGCGTACTTAGATATTGTAAGTCCTAGATAAGTTCTTAAATGATATGTGGAATATTGGTACGACGTGTGACCTAGTAGGTGATGGTTAAATGTAGTTGGAAATCCAATTTGGTTTATGTGTGCAGATTAACTGTTTCATTGTATACTTGTTACAATGCATGTTTAAGAGGTTTAGTTGTTGAATGATATCTTAAGTGTGTAATCACATCTAATGAGGTTGTGTTAAAGACTTGTTGGTTGTACAAGTGTGATTGTGTTATTCTAAATTAGGATTGTACTTGTTGTGATATCAGTTGTTATTGTGAGATGAATCGGTAAAGGTCATCATCACAAAATTGGTGAAACTGAGGGAGTATAAGGGTGGGGATATTGTAATAAGGGTGGCATAAACTATATGTCTGGGATGTTTGGTACATGGACTGAGCTCGTCCCCGATAGTTCATGGCTAGTGGGAAACCATAATACCCTTAGCATGTGTGTACATGGTATTGGTGAGTTTGATGATTCCTTGAGTGGACCAATTTTGTTGTTATTGATATATTGGGTTTCTTGAGTGAACCAATTTATATTACCCTTAGCATGATAATTGTTAAGGCTAATTTAATGGGTGCTATGGGTTGGGATTCGTCCTGGTCACTGTTGTTGAGTCCTCAACTAAGTAGGTGTTAGATACATAACTAGAGGTGACGGAACTACTGAGAAGTGATGCTTAGAGTTGAAGGTAGTAGATTGGTTGACTTGTGGATTAGTGAAATTGTCTAAAAGATAAGTGAGTTTTCGATAAAGAGTATATAAAACTAGGGAGGTGAAGATTTAATGGGAGGAAGGTTAATTGACTAATAAAATTATTTAAGTGCATAATTCCTTTTGAATATTTATGTTCTGTTGATGTGATCTAATTTGGGTCAGCCGATGATGCTTACCAGTATATGTGGTTGTACTGATACTACTCTTGCTATACCCTTTTTGGGGGTATATTCTGATTACAGGATCAATTGGTGTTTCTTGCTTGATGCGGCAGAGATCTTTAACAACTTTCGTCTTCTCTTTCCCATGGTGGAAGCTAGGTCATGGTTATTTTTCCTTGTCTTGTAGTAGCTCTTATACATATCTAGACTAGATCTTCGGGATAGGTTTTTCTTTTGTATTGAAAATTATATCCTATTTTATTGTAATAAAATCTATGGTTTAATGTTCTCTTTAAGACTTCTGCATGTTTTTTAAATAAGTGGTAAGGGTTCTCCTATCTAGGTGGATTAGAGTAGGTGCCTGGACGATCTGATTAGTTGCATCATGACATGACTATTTTGCCCTTTTTCGTAGTTGCTTATTACCATTTATGAGTTGTGGGAATGGTTGGCATGGTTCTCGAAGTATTCGGGAGTGACTTATGCGATTTTGTGGTCTTGAGTAGACTTTATAGTGAGATAGTTGACTTTGGTAAACATATTATGACCCAAGCATCAGATAAGAGTTTTGTTGATTCCATTAGATCCGAAACATCCATTTTCGGTTAGTAGATGGGTTGGATCATGTTTCGAGACTTTATTTTATATTTTGTGTGTTTGGATGAGAAACTAGTTATTTCATGACCCAATCGGTTATGATTGGCACCCACCCTAACCTATGGCGGGAGAACCATGCTTAACCCAAACCCTCAATTAACCAAGTGTTACATTCCCATTCGCATTGCACTTATTCTTCATTAAACAAGTTCTAAAAATTGTCTTTGTTTGATTAGAAAATAATCAATGTCAATCAATGAACTATCCAATCATTATAGAGTGCGGAAATCTTTATTTATTACATCCCTGGGACCTGAAGTCACCGGTCAAGAACAACTAAGAATATCTAAAAAGGAAAACTGATAGCATATCTGAAATACTAAATAAAATTAAAGAGTGTCTTAGTCTCGAAACATGGGACATGAACAAATAACTGAAGATCCAAAGGCTGCTTGGTCATGGTGCTCACCATTAAACCTGAATCTGGAACTACTAGCTAAAGTTGAGGTCTTATCTCAAATGCCAAACATGCTTGCACTCAGTAAAAAGAAGAGCACAGGTAGCATCAGAACAACAACAAGTACTGGTAGGCATTATAGGTCGACTCAACCCGACATCATACAAATAAGTAAAACAAATAATGCAAAGCAATCATCACAAAACTTATAATCAAGACAATAACACAACTATGACACTTCACATTAGGCGATTTACAAACTGACATTACACATGTTTACACACATCCATTTTCAACCATAAGTTGGATCACAACACATGATTACAAGCAACATTCAATGCATATGAATGAATATATGAATGCATGATGTGCACATCATTTCTTTCTCTTCCCTATCTCATCAATATCATCATGAACATCATGATTTCGGTAACATTATCCATATCATTATCATCTCATCAATATCATCATCTCAACAACATCAATATGTATCAATATACAATGCAGTCAATAATCACAAGTAATGCTCGAAAGTAGTCGCAATTACTTAATTCACATAAAATCATAGAGACAGGCAAGTATTATTTCTACAAATAAGCCGTAACCTACGTCTATTCCTTGCTCAAAGTCACCTCTAGGCCACAAGCTTGCCTTTTCTTTCCATTTTAACTTGTTCTTTATCAATAACAACAAGATTACACACCCATTTCAATAATTTATTCCTCTTTAACCATTGGGAATTGACAACTAACTATTTTAACCATAAAATTGTCTTAAATCATAACCTTAGAGTTTTCCCCTCCTTGAACCTCATGAACTCTACTTTGTTTAGTATGAACAACCAAGATTCTAACTTCATTAGTGTTTTTTAACTCCCTGGGGTCGCCATCTGCTGATTTTATACTCAATCCCATCAATTTACATCAATTCCATGAATTAGGGCTAAACCCCAAATTTTCACCATGAACAAGTTTTCTAAAGATCAGGGATTATACAAAGTAATTTCAAGTTTATATTGTGAGAAACTTACCTCCAAAGACAACACTTCTAAAATTCTGTAGAAAATCGCCTTTCCCAGAGCTCTCTCATATTTTTCATAAAGTGGGTAATGAAAAAAGTTTTTAGGGTTTTTAAACTAAAAGGTACTGCGTTTAACCGCTGCAGCGGTTCGCGATGCAAAAGAGGTTACTACTGCAGTGGTACCCTTTTCCCTACAGAGATTCCATTTTCCACTGTAGTGGACATGGGAAGAAATTACAGACCTCTCCCCAGTTTTTTCCATTTGACAACACACTCCTCGAATTACAACATCGCAAACCATTTCTTCTACGGTAAACTCTATAACCGGAGTTCTATAACTCCATTTTATGTGCCGAAAGTTGCTACGGCTTCCTAAACTCGTTATCTATATAGAAATTCAATAAATGATCACCACTAACATTCACAGCAATACCAAATTTTCTTAGAGTAGTACACCCTCAAAATTTGTCGAATACTAAGCTAGCCCTAAATTCCGTAGAAATCACATAAGTAAAATTTGGTGGGGTTTTTACTTCTTATTTTTAGTGTAACGATGATTTGGGTTTTTACATTACTGCACGTTCATCCCCAAACAACAAATAGATCGAGATACTAAAAATTAAATAAGAATTACCTGGTTCAACGAATAGATGCGTCTTTCGCTTGTGCATGTCTGCCTCTGTCTTCCAAGTGGCTTCCTCAATAGTATGGTTCCTCTATTGAACCTTTACGCATTGAATGACTCTAGTTCTCAATTTTCTCACTTCTATACCCAATTTCTCAATTGGTTCCTCTGCGTACGATAACTTCTTATCAAGTAACTCGGGGTCCCAACAAATAATGTAGTTCCCATCTCTATGGTATTTCTTTAACATAGATATATGGAATACCAGGTGGACCCTAGACATACTAGGAGGCAATCCTAGCTTATAAGCTATAACTCTTATCCCCTTCAATACATCAAAGGGTCCAATGCACCTGGGACTCAATTTACCCTTCTTACCAAAATGCATCACACCTTTCATGGCTGACACCTTCAAGAGTAATTTCTCTCCTTGTTCAAACTTTACATCTGTCACTTTATTGTCTGTATACTCTTTCTATCGGCTTTGAGCTGCTATGAGTTTTTCTTGTATAAACCTTACCTTCTCCATCGATTCCTTGAGCATGTCAGTGGCCCAAGGCCTCACTTTGAAAGCATCAAACCATTAGATTGGAGACCTACACCTCATACCATATTAGGCTTCAAAGGGAGCGATGTTTCAATTCTAGAGTGGTAGCTATTATTGTAGGCAAATTCACACAGAGGCAGATATTGGTCCCACAGACCCCCAAAGTACATTACACACACCCAAAGTATGTATTCATGCACTAGAATAATTCCCTCTGACTGACTGTCAGTCTATGGATGGAAATCTGTACTTAGGTCCAATCTAGAACCCAACTCCGACTAGAATTTTCCCCTAAAATTAGAGGTGAATTGGGTACCTCTGTCTTATATAATCAAAATTGGTACCCCATATAGCCTTACAAGATCCTTCACATAGATTTTGGCCAACTTAGCTGTATTGTAATCCACTCTTACCTGGATAAAGTGAGCCGACTAAGTTAGCCGATCAACAATGACCCATATAGAGTCTCACTTCCTTAATGTCTTAGGAATACCAACCATAAAGTCCATGGTTATCCTTTCCTACTTTCATTCTGGAATGGGTATTCTTTGAAAAGTACAACTAGGTTTCCAATGTTCATACTTGACCTGCTGGCAATTTTGACAATTGGTCACAAAATCTACAATATCATGCTTCATTCTTCGCCACCAATAATGTAGCCTCAATTACCTGTACATCTTGGTGGCACTGGGATATTTAGAGTACTTAGAGTTGTGGGCCTTTGTAAGAATAGTTGAGACTAGATTGCCCACTCGGTGTACACACAAGCATCCCTGAATTCTCAATACTTCCTTATCATCAAGGGTGGATTCTCTAGCCTCACCCTGAAATACTTTTTCCATGAGGTTTCTCAACTTCTTGTCTTCAAACTTCTTTCTTTTGATTTGATGAAAGAATGCAAACCTAACTACCACATTTTCTAATATTCTCCCTTCACTAGTCTCCTGCAATCTCAGAAAATCATTAGCTAAAGATTATACCTCTTTTGCCAATGGGCGCCTTAACACCTCCAGCCATGCTAAACTTTCCATGCTCATGGGTTTCCAGCCTAGCATGTTCGCGACCATATTGGTCTTACCCGGGTGATATATAATTGAAATGTAATAGTGTTTAATCAACTTCATCCACCTTCTGTGTTTCAGATTTAGGTATCTCTGAGTAAATACATGTTGCAAGCTACGATAGTTTGTGAACACTTCGCACCTCATCTCATAGAAGTAGTGTCTTCGAATCTTCAAGGCAAACACCACAAGTGCAAATTCTACATCATGTGTGGGATAGTTTTTCTCAAAAGGCTTCAGTTGTATTGAAGTATAAGCAATAACGTTCTAATCTTGCATCAAAACAACACCTAAACCCAACCATGAGACATAACAATATATAATAAAAATTTTACCCTCAATAAGCAATGTGAGATTTAGGGCAGAGGTTAATAAAGTTTTGAGCTTTTGGAAGATCTCCTCACACTTGTCATACCACACAAACAGAACCTCATTCTGATTTAGGCGAGTCATATGCGAAGCAAGGGAAATAAATGCCTTAACAAATTGATGATAGTAACTAACCAACCCAACATAACTATGAATATCTATCACATTTGTTGGCCTAGCCCAATTCTTAACAGCTTCTACCTTATGCAGTCTACCATAACCCCTTCTTTATAAACCATCTGCCCCAAAAGGGACACTGAAGATAACCAGAACTCACATTTGGAATATTTAGCATGTAATTGGTTCTCCTTAAGCAACCCCAATATCGTATGCAAATAAATTTCATACTCCTCTTCGCTCTTGGAGTAAACTAATATTTCATCAATAAAACGATAACAAACGAATCCAAAAATTACTTAAAGACTCCATTCATCAGGCTCATAAAAGCAGTTGGGGAATTGGTCAATCCAAAAGACATAACAAGAAACTCATAGTGCCCATAACGAGTTTGAAAAGCAGTTTTTAGGATATCCTCCTCCCTAATCCTGAGCTGGTGGTAGCCTGATCTCAAATCTATTTTGGAGAATACTACTACTCCCCGTAACTAGTCAAACAGGTTATCTATTCTAGGAAAGGGATATTTGTTGTGGATGGTCACTTTATTCAACTGGCGGTAGTCTATGCACAACCTCATGCTACCATCCTTCTTTTTCACAAATAACACAGGTGCACCCCAAGGAGAAACGCTTGGGCGAATAAATCCCTTCTCTAATAATTCTTGTAACGGCAATTTCAAATCCCTCAACTCTGTTGGTGCCATACGATAAGGAGGGATAGAGATGGGTTGAGTTCTGGGCTCTAAATCTATACAGGAATTAACCTCTTAGTCTGGAGGTATACTCGGAAGGTCATCAGGACACACTTCTAAGAACTCACACACCACTAGACTGAAGCTATAGGAGGAACTATAGATTTATCTTCCCGAAGATGGGCTAAAAATGCCCTACACCCCTTGTTTACTAATTTCTAGGCACGAATCACTGACACAATCCTCATAGGAGTAGACTTAAAAGTACCATCCCACCCTTAACTTCTCCATAACGGGCATTGATACAGTGACGGTTTTAGCATAACAATTAAGAATGGTATAACAAGTAGAAAACCAACTCATCTTCAAAATGATATCAAATTCCTCCATGTTTAGAATCACTAAGTCTGCCAAGGTCTTAAACCCCACAAACATCACAGGACATGCACGATACACTTGATAAACACAAACAGGGACTCCAACTAATGTGGACACATATATATGAGTATCATGATTTTCATAGTCTAAGTCCTAGTCCAAGGCAAATTTCATAGAAACATAAGAGAAATTGGAACCGGGATCAAATAATACAAAGGCCATACAATCACATATAAGAATAGTATATGTACCACAGCATCAAAAGCTTCAGCTTTAGGATGAGCCAGAACAACATAAAGATGAGCCTTATCACTACCCTGACCACCACCTCTACCACCCTGAGCACCATTTCTACCAACTTGTCCTCCACTCAGGTTGGTTTCTACTTCTTCCCGTAGCCTGTCCACTATGACCACATTATGGATGACCCCTACTATTTTCTCCACCACCACGACCTATTGGAACTAGAGCAGTAGGAACCAGTTGCTGAGTCAACTGATCTATAGACAAAAAAATAGGACAATAACTTTTGATATGGCCCACACCCCCATACTCATAGCACCTAATGCCCAAAGAAGGCCTCTAAATTATAGAGGATAAAGATGTATATCTTCCTATCCGTGAAGGATAATAACTAACCCTAGACGATCCCTCTGCAGATACAAGTATGGCTGAATTATATGGCTTAGAAGAACCATGCCCCTTCGAGAAAGTACCGCTAAATTGGCCTGAGGTACGATACTTCTTATCTTCTGCTTTTACCTCTTCCTATTTCTCAAGTACCTCAGCCTTCTTGGCAAATTCAACCATCTCCTGAAAGGACTTACCAGACGCAACCACAAATAAGGTAACTAACTGAATCCCAAAATTCAGACCCTTCACAAAGTACCTAATCCGCTCTTCGTTTGAGGTGATCAATTATAGTCCATAGAGAGACAAGGCATGAAACTTGGCCTTGTAGGCTGCCACAGACATGTTGCCCTACTCCAACCTTAAGAACTCATCCTTCTTCAGATCACGATAAGTGTGGGGAACTTATTTCTCAAGGAATACATTTTGACATTGTACCAAGTAAGTGGAGGAAAAGCAGCCATACACTATACAAATGACCTCCACCATTACTTGGCTTCGGCCTACAGCTTAAAAGAAACAAACTCCATACCATCCCTTTCACCAATACCCACTTTTTGTAGACATTCATGATAATCTATCGAAAATTTGAATGTATCCTCAAACTCTGTAACCTAAAATATCGGGGGCTTTATCCTCATGAACTTCCAGAATAGTCCATATTCATCATCAGTCATCACAAGACCAAGTACCTATTGGGGATATTCCCCTGTTCAGTGCCTTCGTCTTTCGTTGGTGTTATTGTAATGACATGTTATAAGGTTGGGGATGGAAAGGCCGGAATAACTGGAGTGTGTCTAATGCCAGCCAATCTACTCAGGAAACCCAACACTTACTGAATCACTCCACAGACAAATGCATAGGAGCTGCACCATTCAGTGCTGGCACCTCATTCTATGAAACTACTATCTCTTCTTCTTCAACTACCACTTCTTCATTCTGAGCAAGGTCTGGACCACCCTGTTGTGGGGGAGGGGACAGTGATCTCTCTCTTGCCAGCCCTCTGGTTTCCTAGGCTCTACCCCTACCAAGTGCTTCTTTCCATCCTCCCCTTCTAGCTCTACCCTTAACTCGAGGCCTACCCCAAACTACGACCCCAATGCCTAATGCGGGTGCTGCTGCTGGTGCTACTGTGAGTGCATCTACTACTGCTCTGGTGGAATGAGTATTCATTATCTGTGAATAAGAAATAATGAGTTAGATACCAATTTGAATCACCAGATACCAATTGGAATCAAGTAATACCATGAAAGGAAGAAAGAAAGGAATTTATTTCCTAAATCCCTGTCGCCTCTCAAAGAAAAGTACAGACATCTCTGTACTATTCCGTAGGACACTACTTGACCTATTCTTGCATGATGATATCTACGAACCCAGTGCTATGATATCATCTTTGTCACAACCCAATCGATCATGATTGGCACCCATCCTATCCTATGGCGGGAGAACCATGCTTAACCAAAACCCTTAATTAACCAAGTGTTACATTCACATTCATCTTGCACTAATTCATCATTAAATAAGTTGTTAAAATTATATTTGTTCGATTTATAAGTATTTAATGTCAATTAGTGAACTATCCAATCATTATAAAGTACGAAAACCTCTATTTATTACATCCCTAGGACCTGAAGTCACCATACAAGAACAACTAAGAACGTTTAAATAGGAAAACTGATAGAATATCTGAAATACTAAATAAAATGAAAGAGTGTCTTAGTCCTAAAACAAGAAACATGAACAAATAACTGAAGATCCAAAGGCTACCCAATCATGGTGCTCACCCTTAAACATGAATCTGGAATTGCTAGTTAAAGTTGAGGTCTTGTCTCAAACATCGGTACACGAACTGCACTTAACAAAAAGAAGAGCACTATTGGTAGGCATCATAGGTCGACTTAATCTTACCACTTACAAATATGTAAACCAAATAATGCAAAGCAATCATCACAAAACTTATAATCAAGACAATAACACAACTATGACACTTCACATTAGGCGATTTACAAACTGACATTACACATGTTTACACACATCCATTTTCAACCATAAGTTGGATCACAACACATGATTACAAGCAACATTCAATGCATATGAATGAATATATGAATGCATGATGTGCACACATGATGTGCACATCATTTCTTTCTCTTCCCTATCTCATCAATATCATCATGAACATCATGATTTCGGTAACATTATCCATATCATTATCATCTCATCAATATCATCATCTCAACAACATCAATATGTATCAATATACAATGCAGTCAATAATCACAAGTAATGCTCGAAAGTAGTCGCAATTACTTAATTCACATATAAGCATAGAGACAGACAAGTCTAATTGCTACAAATAAATCGTAACCTACCTTGATTCCTTGCTCAAAGTCACCTTTAGGACACAAGCTTTCCTTTCCTTTCCCTTTCAACTTGTTCTTTATCAATAACAACAAGATTACACACCCATTTCAATAATTCATCTATCTTTAACCACTAGGGATTGACAACTAACCATTTTAACCATAAAATTTCCTTAAATCATAATCTGAAGGTTTTCCTTCCTTAAACCTCAGAAACTGTACTTTGTTTAGCATGAACAACCATGATTCTAGCTTCATTAGTATTTTCTAACACCATAGAATTATTATCTACTGATATATACTCAATCCCACCAATTAACATCAATTCCATGAATTAGGGATAAACCCCAAATTTTCATCATGAACAAGTTTTCTAAGGATATTCAGGGATTGTAAGAAGTAATTTCAAGTTTAGATTATAAGAAACATACCTCCATAGATTAAACTTCTAAAATTAGGTAGAAAATTGCCTTTCCCAGAGTACTCTCACATTTTTCAGAAAGTGAGGAATGAAAAATGCATTTTGGGTTTCAAAACTTAATGTTACTGCATTTTTAACACTACAATGGTAAAGTTACCGCTACAGTGGTTCATGATGCAAAAGAGGTTATCGGTGTAGCTATACCCTTTTCGCAGTAGTGGTACCGCTGTAGCAGTTTAATTTTACACTACAGTGGTCCCAAGTAGAAAATTGATACCTTTCTCCAATTTTTTCCATTTCACAATAAACTCCTTGAATTACACCATCGCGAACCAATCCTTCCACGATAAACTCTATAATTGGAGTTCTATAACTTTTTTTTAGGTACCAGAAGTTGCTACGGCTTTCTAAACCTGTTATTTATCTACAAATCCAATCAAACATCCCCACCAACATTCACATCAATTCCAAATTTTCTTAGAGTAGTACACTCTCAAAATTCATCAAATAATAAGCTAGCCCTGAATTCCTTAAAAATTACATAAGTAAAATTTGGTGGCATTTTTACTTCCTTATTTCAGCCCAATAATGATTTGGGTATAACGACCTCTTTTGGAAAATTTGATGGTGTCGTTGAGTTCGAAACATCAAAATTAGCTTAGTAGCATTATCGAGTTATTTTTTTTAGGGTCCTCAATGAATCTCGAGGGTTCAATCCCCATAACTCTGGAGAGGTCATTCTAGCTTGACCCATAGTTGGAGCCCCTCTAATATTCTAAGCAGACCCTTGGAATTTATAATGATCATCCAGGTCATTTTCTCAATTTCTGCATGTTTTAGACATTTCGTGCCTTCCTATAGTGGCTACTAGTCACTTATGACTTGCCAAAATTGTCAGTTTGGTTTTCATGTAGTTTATTTGGGTTTTAAGACCATTTCCTTATTTTAGAGTTTTTGAAGCTGAAAAATTGGTCTTGGACCAAAACACCTAGGAAACGGCCTCGAATAGAAATTTCGACAGCACTGTTAACTCAAGAACATTGATTTTAGGCTAGGGGGACCCTTGGTTTGGGTTTCGAGGCTTTCAGACTCATTTTGTGCTATTGTGTAAATTTTTATAAAAATGGAACTATGGGTGTGGGGCCCATATTTTGTCAAAACGACCTTGGATGGGAATTTTACTGTTTCGTTGAGTCTGGAATGTTGAATTTGGCATGGTAGCATAGTTCTTTTGCACGCACGGGGTTCCAAAATAATCCCGAGCACCCGATCGGAGTCTGTTGGGACTTAGGATTTGGCTGGTTTCCAGCATTTGGTGCAGCCTTAGCTTACTCTTTGTGTTTGTGAAGAGTAGGCCGCGTTTGCCAAGAGTCAGGTCTTTGACCATCGTGTTCGCAAGCCTTCTCTCTCACATTCATGATGAAGGGGTCAAGTCGACCCGATCCTTTTTCCTCACCGCGTTCGCGACCCTTGGTATCGCGTTCGCGATGGTATATCCCGCTTGCCTTCGCGTTTGTGGCCTTTTTACCCGCTATCGCAATGAGCTATTTGGTTGGGCCTCGCATTTGTGACCAGGTACCCTCGTAATCGCGATGGTTAATCCTTGGGCCTATATATTATTGTCTCCTCCATTTTTCCTTTATTTTGTCAATCCTAACTCGCTATTAAAGGACCATTGAGAAAGGAAAATTATGGGAAATAGTCCATGAGGCTAAGGTAAGTTAATTTAACACCTCTTGATCATTTCTCATTGTTTTTCCCAATCAAATTATGTTCTTTTCCTTGTTAATTCCTAGAAAGTAGTGTTTGATTTCCTTAAATTTATGGCCTGATATAGGCCCCGATTTGGGCTCCATTTATGCTCAAATTTTGATCACACATTCCTTGTCCTTCTGACATGACCCAAAAACTAGGTCATGATGGTACTTACCGCAGCATGGCCTTGGCAAGTAAGCCGATCACCCAAACTGATAAAGTAAAACAGAATTCAACACCTATACAATTAAGGCGAGACTTCTAGAATGAAGTCAGACCAACACAAGTACAACAATAGCGAAAGTCTGAAATAAATGTCATAACGAATCCTAAGAAATGGTGTTAAAGGGCAAGAGCATCTAATACAATCCGAATACTGAAATACAACTCTGTCTCAAAAAGTAAGTAAAGACATAAAAGGACAAGATGGGGTCCGAAAGTCTGCCCCAAACTCTAGAGCACATCAGTACCACGAAGATCTACTCAACCTCGCACGAACTCAAATGCCACGTGTTGTACTCAGACCTACATCTACATCGAAAGGTCATAGTAGGGATGAGTATGAGTGCACTTGTACTTATTAGGTATTATAGGCCGACTAAGCAAAGTAGAAAATAATATAGGTAAAGATAGACTATGAGCATCCAATCCTGCAGGTAGAAAAATTCCAAACGGTAGCTCACACCATCTCCATTAACAGTTCTTATATAATAACTAGATAAACAACACGAGTAAACACAGAAATACAAGAAGGCAAGTCAAAAACAAAGAAACCACATAATATGCGAATGGAATACAATGTAGTGCAGTGGTAATGATGGGGTGGAGCAGTGAAAGTCATAGCATGACTTTCAGTATATACCTACCGAGTTCGCAACTCCTCAATAGGACCCATGGGGGGTTCGCAGCCCATATACTTTGTCTTATATCTCAATCTCAATCTCAACACAACTCACCTCTCTGGCTTGTGTTCACCAAGATGGTTTTTATGAAAATGTCTCATTTTCTTTCAAAAACAGTGTTCCTCAATGGTACCAGTATCTTATGAATGTATATGTATGGGATGAGGATATAATACTCACAATCAGATCATTATGAAGATATCCAATAAATTCAATACAATGTATATATGTATGTGAGCTTAGAAATCAACTCAACATATCCATAATTCATGATTCGTCAACTATAAATGGGCACCATTCGAAAAAATAAGCATTTAAGACATCATACATATCATAGCAACCCTAACTAGGGTATTTCAATCATGATAAAGCAATCAATGCTGAATAAGGCCAATAATAACAATTTGTGCTCTCGCAAGGGCATCATATCTAAAATTAAGGCATCTAAATGCACATATAAGGCTAGATGATGTCAAATAAGGCCCCTACACGGGCTACACACAATATCAAAAATTTCAAGTCAATATCCACACAAAATAATCCCCCACATGGGCACACAACAATAAATAAAATCTCAAAATATAAACCCCATAGCTATTCTCCCCAACCCATAGCATGCTTTACCTATATATTAACTAGTCAGCTCAATCTGAAAGAAGTTAAGCCATAACCTACCTCGAAATGATGAAATTCGAGCCTAAAGTACTTCACCACGGAGCATTCCCCTTTCGAACAGCCTCGAAATCAACTAAAACACACAAATATAGCATCTATGCATTAAAAGAAAGACAACAATACCCATATTGCCCATATCTAAATCGGTTCCAAAACGGACCTCAAAAACAAGTTTGGAAAATAAAGGGGTAAAACCAAAATTTTTGTTTTGAAAGCCATTACCCATGATCAAAGCAACTCATAGAAGAAAACCTAAGTGAAATCAGGTTAAAAATGAGTGATTAATTGATGAAAAACCCTTTTTAAACTTTTTGGGTGAAAACCCCAAAAATCCAATTCAAAATCACAATTTAAAGGAAGTTTAGAAGATATAATAAAAGTAAAATGATGAAAAAGGGATTATGGAGCGTACCCAAGATTGAGAAGTGAAGAAATCGCCCAAAATCTCTCAACCTCGAAGCTCCAATACTCAAAATGGAAGAAACTCACGGAATTAGGTCTATATACCAGCCTAGCAGGTACCGCTAAAGCGACACCTGACCGCTAGAGTTGTCTGGGCTAACCGGCTATGACTGCTAAAGTGGTCGCCTTCAGCTAAAGAAGCACCCACTAAAGTGGTCATACACCCGCTTTAGCAATAGGCTACGTGAATCGCTTGGCCACTAAAGCGGTGCTTGGCCACTTAAGCGATCACTGCTAAAGCGGTAATTGACCACTAAAGCAGTTGCACCAGATATCAGCTAAGGCTAATTTTTAGCAAGTTTTCCAAGTCTCCGAACGGGCTCTCAGGATTCGTTCGTGAACCCAAAGAAATAAAGCTGATATGCTACTACGCTAATTTTGATGTTTCGGTCTCAATGGGAACTTCATATTTTCAAAAAAAGATTATTTTCAACAATTTATCCCCCGGGATCCTAATCAACAATTTTCCAAACCGAGGGCCAAAATGAGATATAGAAGACACGAAACTCAACCAACCACGCTACTAACCCAAAATCGATGCTTTGGATCTGTTGGCGTAGTCTATTTTTCCATCTGGCACTCGGATCAAGAAATGTTTACAAAAGTTAACTATGAGGCTTTTCAAATATCTAAAAACCATAAACTCACACAAAAACTTTCTCGATCGCATTGGGAACCATGCCAACTATCCCCAAACCCCAAAATCAACATGAAGAAACTACACGGAAGGGCAAAATGGTCAAAATAAATAAAAATGGTAAATCAAAGAAATAGGTCTTTACAATATTCACTACTAAGTCTCTAGTTCATCCTCGAACTACAAAAACAAAGAGGTACCAGAGTCGGTGAATAGCTGAGGGTAAGTACTATGCAGTCAGACTCGACCTCCTAAGTAGCCTCCTCAACTGAACGATGTCTCCACTGCACTTTAAATACAAGGATATCTCTAGAACAACACCGCCTAACATTCCTGGCTAAAATAGAGACCTGCTCCTCAACAAAGGTCAACTTCTCATCCAACTGAACTTAATCCTACCTAAGCACGTGAGACTCTTTCAAAATATAGCATCGGAGCATAGAAACATGGAAAACTGGATAAACAGTTGAAAAGCCTGGAGGTAAGGTCAACTCATAAGCAACCTCCCCAATAGCCTGAAGAATCTCAAAAGGTTCGATATACCTCGGGCTAAGCTTTACCCTCTTCTCAAACCTCATCATGCCCTTCATGGGCGACACACGAAGGAAAACCCAATCACAAATACTAAACTTCAAGGCACGAAGTCTGCAGTCAGCATAGCTCTTCTGCCTACTCTGGGCTGCTCGAAACCTATCCTGAATCACACAAACTCTATTCGCGAAGCAAGTCAGTACCTTGCGGCCTAATCTAAGATGTCTCAAACCAATCAATAGGAGATCGACAATGCCTACCATACAATGCCTCAAAAGGGTCCATCTCAAGACTCAAATGGTAGCTATTATTATAGGCAAACTCTGCTAGGGCTAAATATTGCTCCCACTGACCTCCAAAGTTCAAAACACAAGCAAGGAGCATATCCTCCAAAATCTGAATGGTCCACTCCGACTGACCATCGGTGTGAGGGTGGAAAGTTGTACTAAGATCAACCTGAGTGCCCAACTCCTCCTGAAATGCCCTCCAAAAGCTAGAAGTGAACACAGAACCTCTATCTGAAATAATAGACACGGGCACCCCGTGAAGACGAAAAATCTCACTCACATAGATCCGAGCTAACCTCTGGGCACTGAAGGATGTCTGAATAGGGATAAAATGGGCTAATTTGGTCAATTGATCTAGGATGACCCAAACACTATCAGAACCACGAGAAGAACGAGGAAATCCACTCACGAAGTCCATAGTGATCCTCTCCTACTTCCACTCTAGAATAGGTAACCTCTGAAGCAAACCACCTGGTCTCTAATGCTCAGCCTTCACATGCTGATAACACAAGCAACGAGCTACAAAATATGCCACATCCTTTTACATACCCATCCACCAGTAAAATTGTCTCAAATAGTGATACATCTTAGTAACTCCAGGATAAATGGAATATCTAGAATAATGCGCCTTCTCCAAAATTGATCTCACCCAACCACCAACTTTCAGTACACAGACTCGTCCACGAATCCTCAAGGCACCATCAGAATTAAGAGACACTTTCTTAGCCTTACCACTCAATACCTAATCTCGAATCACTCTTAAGCAATCATCATCAAATTGGTAAGCACGAATACGCTCCATCAAAGAAGATCTAGCATCAATAAAGGCTAAAGCACATCCAAGTATCGAAATATCAAGCCTAACCATCTGGTTGGAAAAAAGACTGAACCTCTAAGGCTACAGGCCACTCCTGAGTCAAAAAATGATCCAAACTTCCCATACTAGTCGACTTCCGACTCAAGGCATCTGCTACTACATTAGCATTACCCGGATGATACAAAATAGTGATGTCATAATCCTTAAACAACTCGAGCCAATGATGCTTTCTCATATTAAGCTCTCTCTGGGTGAAGAAATACTGAAGACTACGATGATCCGAGAAAATTTCATAACGGACTCCATACAAGTAGTGTCTCCATAACTTCAACACAAAAAAAACTGCGACCAATTTCAAATAATGGGTAAGGTAATTCTTCTGATGAGGCTTCAACTGACGAGAGGCATAAGAAATCACCTTACCCTCCTGCATTAACACTGCACCCAAACCAACACCTGAAGCATCATAGAACATGGTGAAACCCATGCCCTTCTCGGGCAAGGTCAAGATAGAAGCCGAAGTCAACAACTCCTTGAACTTTTGGAAGCTCTTCTTACACTCTTCCGACAACTGAAAGGTAATCTTCTTCTAAGTCAACTTGGTTAAAGGAGCCGCAATCTAAGAAAAACCCTCAACAAAATATCGATAGTAACCTTCCAAGCCAATGAAACTCTGAATCTTGGTAGGACTAGTGGTTGTAGCCCAATCATGAGTCACCGTAATCTTGGCTGGATCGACCATAATACCAGCCTTGGTCACCACATAGCCCAAGAAGAAGATAGAATCCAACCAAAACTCACACTTAGAGAACTCAAAATACAACTTCTTATCACGCAATCTCTAAAGTACAGTCCTCAAGTATCTTACATGATCGGCCACATTCTTGGAATAAACTAAGATATCATCTATAAATACAATCACAAAGGAGTCGAGATATAGTCTAAACACCCAATTCATCAACTCTATGAATGTTGTTGGGGCATTGGTCAACCCAAAAGACATGACCAAAAACTCATAATGAACGTACCAAGTTCAAAAAACCGTCTTTGAAACATCCAAAGCCCTAATCCTCAATTGGTGATACACAGATCTCAAATCAATCTTAGAAAATATGGAAGCACCTTGAAGCTGGTCAAACAAATCATCAATGCGAGGAAGAGGATACTTTTTGTTAATCATCACCTTATTCAATTGTCGATAATCGATACACATACGCATAGACCATCCTTCTTCTTCACAAACAAGACAGGCGCACCGCAAGGAGAAACACTATGTCTAATAAAGCCTTTACTCAACAAATCTTACAACTGCTCATTTTGCTCCTTCAACTCAGTCGGGGCCATCCTATAAGAAGGAATAGAAATGGGCTTGGTTCTCGACTCAACATCAATAAAAAAGTCATTATCATGGTACCGAGGCACACCACGTAAATTCGTAGGGAACACATCCATGAACTCGTAGACTACTCGGATAGAATCCATTAAAGGCGGTGAAGCAATACTCATATCACAAAGATAAGACAAATAAGCCAAACAACCCCTTTCTACCATGCGATGAGCACGTAGAAAAGATATAACACTCTTTGGACCAAAATTAAGCATACCCTTCTAAGTTAGTCTGGGCATACCCGGTGTAGCTAAGGTCACGGTCTTGGCATAAAAATTTAAATTGGCATGATAAGGGGCTAACCAAGCCATACCCAAGATAACATCAAAGTCAACCATATCTAGACGAATCAAGTCTACCCAAGTCTCACGCCCTGCAAAGGTAATCACACAAGATCGGTACACCCAATCTACCACTAAAAGTCTCCTATGGGGGTAGATACTCTCATGCAACATCAAGTCCAGAAGCAAATTATGTAACCACATAGGAGAAAGTAGTTCCAGGTTCAAATAACATGGAATCAGATCTGTAGCTAACTGGGATGATTCCTGTAATAACTACATCTGAAGCCTCTACCTTGGGTCTCCCAGGTATAGCATAGCAGTGCCCACACCTACTCCTAGACTGAGTAACACCACGACCACCACCACTAGCTCCCTTACCTCTACCACAAGCACCTATACCACTCTGAGAACCTTCTCTCACTGTAGATATAGAAGTAGGTCTAAAAATACACCGGGGACAATCCTTAGCCACATGGCCAAACTCATCACATATGTAACACCCTCTATGACCTGACTCAATTTGAGGAGGTGCGGCTGAACTAAAACGACCACCCAGACTTAAAGTCTGGATACCAATAGTCATAGAACCTAAAGGTCTACCACTTAATCCCTGCAACGCAGCCTGAACTTTCCTACCATGATAACCACGGGAACCTCTACTAGAGAAATCTCTATCTTGGGATACATGTCCACTGAACTAACCCTAACGACAATGTTTCTTGGTGCCTCCCTAAGTAGCCTAGATTATAGACTCAGTCAACTTGGCATGCTTAATAATACTCTGAAAAGAAGCCCCTGAAACAACCATCTAAGTTATAGCCAACTGATACGAACCATCTAACCCCTTCACAAACTTCTAAATCCTCTCAGACTCAGTAGAGATGCTAGCGGCAGAATATTTGGACAAGGTATAGAAATGTACCTCATACTCCACAATAGATATGGAGCCCTGATCCAAATGATCAAACCCATCTCTCACCTGATCTCTCAAGCTAACGACACAAACTTCTCCAAGAAAGTCTTAGAAAACTAAGTCCAAGTCATAGCAGGAAAACCCAATAGCCTACAACTCGCATACGACCTCCATAAATCCCTAACCAAGAACGTCAACTGATAAGTAGTATAAACAACACCATGCAACTCAAGAGTTCAATATTATGCAACTTCTTCTGACAATCAATCAAAAACTCAAAGGCATCCTCGCCTATAGCTCCACTAACCTTAGGCATACCCAAGCAAATGAACCTCTCAAACCTCTTCTGATCATCAAAAGACATAACTGTACCCAAAGAAACCGGAGGAATAGTAAGTCTGGCAAGCTGTGAATCCACCTGTGGGGGTATTATAGATGATGGATGTAACCATGAACTCGAAATACCATAATTAGATACTGGCACAGAAGGTGGAGCACCACTTGAAGTCTCTGGAATACCATAAGTAGATGTCGGTACCGATGGAGAAATCACACTCAAAGTCAAAGGAATACCATAAGCAGACACTAGTACTGGCGGTAGTACAAAACTCAAAACTGGAGAAACACCCGATGTACTCAAAGGAACACCCTCCCAATGGGTCAGCAAATGAATCAACAAGCCCTCCAATATCGGGGTAGCAGTACCCTATGAAACCTGAGTCGGCCTCATACTCCCTGCAAGCCCAACCTCAGGATTGAGGGAGATACCCCTAGTACTACCTCTGACCAGGGTAGCTCCTCGTGCCCGTCGTCTACCTCGAGGTCGTCCACGACCCCTACCTCGCCCCCTAATCTGGGCTCCATCCTCGAGTAACTGCTCAGTATCCATAGCCTCTCAAGATCTAGTCCTCACCATCTGCACAGAAAAGAATGGAACACAACTTAGAACATTAGGTAAGGATAACCCACGCGATAAGGAATCAAATTAGAGAAGTTTTTCCTAAAGATATCTTATAGCCTCTCATAAATAGATACGGACGTCTATGTACCAATCCGCAAGACTCTACTAGACATCCTGCTCTTACAATTATGAGACCGGTGAAACCTGATGGTCGGATACCAATTGTCATAACCCAAAAATTAGGTCATGATGGCACTTGTCGAGGCATGGCCTTGACAAGCAAGCCGATCACCCAAACTGATAAACTAAAACAGAATTCAACACTTATACAATTAAGGCAAGACTTCTAGAATAAAGTCAGACCAACACAAGAACAATAATAGTAAAAGTCTAAAATAAATGTCATAACGAATCCTAATAAATGATGTCAAAGGGCAAGAGTATCTAATACAATCCGAATACTGAAATACAAATCTTTATAAGAAAGTAAGTAAAGACATAAAAAGACAAGATGAGGTCTAAAAGTCAGCCCCTAACTCTGGAGCATATCAGAACCTCAAAGATCTACTCAACCTCACACGAACTCAAATACCACGTGTCGTACTCGCACCTGGATCTTCATCTAAAGGTCTCAGTAGGGATGATTACGGGTCCACTTGTACTTAGTAGGAATCATAGGCCGACTGAGCAAAGTAGAAAATAACATAGGTAAAGATAGACTATGAGCATACAATCCTGCAGGCAGAAAAATTCCCAAATGGTAGCTCACACCATCTCCACTAAAAGTTCTAATATAATAGCAAGATAATAACACGAGTAAACATAGCAATACAATAAGGCAAGTCAAGAACAAAGAAACCATAAAATATGTGAATGGAATGCAATGCAATGAAGTGGTAATGATGGAGTTGAATGGTGAAAGTCATCGCATGACTTTCAGTATATACCTACCGAGTTCGCAACTCCATAATAAGACCCATGGGGGGTTTGCAAATCATATACTTTATCTCATATCTCAATCTCAATATCAATATCAATACAACTCACCTCTCCGGCTCGTGTCCACATAGAGGGTTTTTATGAAAATGTCTCATTTTCTTTCAAAAATAGTATTCCTCAATGGTACCAGTATCTCATGAATGTGTATGTATGGAATGAGGATATAATGCTCACAATCAGATTAGTATAAAGATATACAACCAACTCAATACGATGTGTATATATAGGTGAGCTCAGAAATCAACTCAATATGTCCATAATTCATGATTCGTCAACTATAAATGGGTACCATTGGAATAAATATGCATGTAAGACATCATAAATATCATATCAACCCCTAAATCAGGTATTTCAATCATGATAAAGTAATTAATACTTCATAAGGCCTCTAATAATAATTTGAGCCCCCGCATGGGCATCATATCTAAAAATAAGGCATCTACATGCACAGATAAGGTCAGATGATGTCAAATAAAACCCCTACATAGGCTATACGCAATATCAAATATCTTAAGTCAATATCCACACAAAATAAGCCCCCACACGGGCATACAACAATAAATAAAATCTCAAAATATAAGCCCCATAGCCATTCTCCCCAACCCATAGCATGCTTTACCTATATATTAACTAGCCAGCTCAATCTGAAAGAATTTAAGCCGTAACCTACCTCAAAATAATGAAATCCGGGTCGGAGCCTAAAGTGCTTCAACACATAGCCTTACTATTTCAAACAGACTCGGAATTGACTAAAACACACAAATATAGCATCTATGCATTAAAAGAAAGGCAACAATACTCATATTGCCCATATCTAAACCGGTCCAAACAGGACCTCAAAAATGGGTTTTGAAAACTAAGGGGTAAACTCAAAATTTTTTGTTTAGAAAGCCACCCATGACCAAAGAAACTCATAGAATAAAACCAAAGTGAAATAAGGTTAAAAATGAGTGATTAATTGATTAAAAACCCTTTTTTAAAGTTTACAGGGAAAACCCCCAAAAATCCATTTCAAAATCACAGTTTAAAGGAAGTTTAGGAGATATAACAGAAGTAAAATGATGGAAAAAGGATTATGGAGCTTACCCAAGCTTGAGAAGTGAAGAAATCACCCAAAAACCCTCAAACCCGAAGCTCGAATACTCAAAATAAAATAAAATCACGAAATTGGGTTTGTATACCAGCTTAGCAGGTACACCTAAAACGGCTAAGTAACTGCTAAAGCTGTCACTGCTAAAGCGATACCTGACTGTTAAAGCGGTCTGGGTTGACCAGTTATGACCGCTAAAGCGGCCGCCCTATGCTAAAATGGCATACGTTAAAGCGGTCATGTGCCCGCTTTAGTGGTAGGCTACGCGGATCCCTTGGCCGCTAAAGGGGTGCTTGTCCACTTAAGCTGTCACCGCTAAAGTGGTAATTGACCGCTAAATTGGCTGCACTAGATATCAGTTAAGGCTGATTTTTATCAAGTTTTCCAAGTCTCTGAACGGGCCCCGTGGGTCTATTTTTGACCTAATTTTAGGCTGGGAGTTTTATATTGAAATATGGGTATCGTTTTACTAATATTAACGCCTAGATTATGATTTTGATGACACAATGTCATTTCTAGGATTGTGTAGCAAAGACGAGCAATTCGTGGACGGTTACATGCTCCTACTTTTCTCAATGAGATGGTGTATGTTTATATTGCATGCTAGGTAGGGATTATAGGATAGGTTTATAGCTAGTAATATCATGACTTGACCTATTTGGGGGATTTAGAATCGAAATATGACTCGAACATTAGCCAAGAATACCCATTATGGTTATGGGATTCCATTACGCCGGATTATGGACTTGTATGACTTTAGGATGACATGAAGGATCCTTTAGCTTAAGACTTACCTAACTACTTAATGAATTGGACGATATCCCCCGATTAGATCCTTCTAGTAGCTTTATGCCTTGTTTACCTTAGTATCTCGATTTATGGTACTAGTTTCTTATTGAGTCATATATTGTAGGGTCTGAGGCCATGGTTACGATACCAATTGGAAACCAGGTTAGTATTTTATACTTTGAAAGGATGTGGTTGTAGTATATAGATGTTTGGATGCTTACATCTGTATTGTCTAGATACAGGTGATGGCATCCATGCATTTAAATGTATTTATGCTTATTTAGAGGTACAATTCTACTTAGAACCTTGGTTTTTACTATTGTTTTCTAAAAAAGGATTTATTCTAACTTTTTCACTTTTAAAATTAATTCTTTTAAAATAAAAGTCGTACATGTAACACCCCAAAAATCCAAGCTAAGATTAGAATCATGCTTCAAGTACATGGGAATTTAAGCTTCGTATTTCATCTGCATTAGAAGTGATTTAGACATGTATTCAGTCCACAAGTAACTCCTAACTCATAGCCAAGTTGAAATCTTCCTTACCTATGATTTTCTTGTGAAAAATCTTGCCAAAGTCAACTTAAAATGATCATAACTCCTAGTTTCTAGGGTATTTTTGATATCAAGACTCAAAAAATAATATATATTTTAATTACCTTTCCAACGCATCCAGATTCACCCTAATCCAATATCGGAGCTAAGAGTTATGGCCATTTTTGTGAAGCACTGTCCAGCAGTAAGAACACACGATCGTAGGTACGATCGTGGTTACATTGATTAAAACAGCCCCGAAAACCCGTAAGGTTGACATGTATACCTTACAACCACGAAAGGGAAGTACGAGCCTTCTTTGAAACCACGATTAAAGGCAAGATCGTGACTTCAAAACTTGATCCGGCTTGAACTTCCAAGCTACGAATCAAGGCACGATCCTGAGTGGATCACACGATCGTACCATGACACATATGATCATGTTCTGAGAACCCAAAATTCCATCCTATTCCACGATAACAACCTACGATCATAGGTAGGACCCATGATCGTGGGAAGGTCTTGTGGGTTCCATCCTTCAGCTTTTCAGTTACGAATTTAAAAGGGCACAACAGTCTTTTCCCACTCTTTTAACATATCAACAACTTTGTTTAATCCACTAAAGGGATGAATAATAATCCTAAAACACCCACAAGTCCCCCATTCCTCATAATTTATTCGACATTCAAAAAATTTAGAGAGAAAGGGGCGATTTCTCTCCTTTAAGCAGGGGTTAGGTTTCTCAAACTTCAGGCTCCAAATTTAAAGGTATCATCATGATTTTCAACCTCAAGTATGTGGTATTTCATCAATGAGTTCCTTTCATCCATTGAGTCCCAAAATTAACTCAAATTCCTCAAGTTTAATTCACCTTTCAAGCCTAGAGTTTCCATGAAAAGTATGAATTCCTTTAATTTTCAATTTCTTGCTTTGACTGAACCATGAATTTATGTTATCCCATAAATTTGAACACCTTTAAATACTCATGATTACGAATTCTCATTATATTAAATAATTCTTAATTTTTGGCTTGAGTTATGGAATTCCATATTGTGGCTAGCTTATAGAATTGCCATTTGTAGTTGCATTCTTCTGAGATGGCGGGTTATGAACACCCGATGACCTAGGATATCATGCATTTTCAGCTGAGTAGTCAATCATTAATTTTTTATGATTTAGAATGCTTTCAGAAAAAACACTTATCTTTCAGTTTGAGAAAATCATTATTGTTGAGCATTTCAGTATATCAGTTTACCTTCAGTTGGGAGTAGTTCTTAGCATCGAGAGGACACGGGTTCAGATAAACCAAGTCCCAGAAGTACGTTGTAACCTTAGGTTAATATTATAGTCCTTTTGTACATCAGTTAGTGGATCCACATCTGCTAGTGTTCGTACCCTTGGCAGGTACTGAACACCCATCAAACTGGGGTTACTAGTTGGGCACTATTTAGCTCAGATATGGTATGTCAGTTAATAGTAGCTCCCATAATTTAGTCTCAGACCTCGCTTGACCATGCATTCAGTATTTCAGCTTATCTATCAGTACATGTTTATTTCTTGATCTTGCATTAGTTTATTCATGCCACATCCATTATGTTCAGCCTACTTTAATTATTTTCCTATCACCTATACTCAGTACATTCAAAGTACTGATCGCCTACTTTTCTTTGTGCTATATTGTCTTATAATATAGATTACGATGTTTAGTATCTAGATCGCGCCTAGTACGATTTCCTATCATATCAGTTGCAGTACTTTGGTAAGTCTTCATCATTCAAGGACTAGTTATAAGTATTTCAGTTTCAGAAAGTTGGAGTTAATTGGGGGTTTGTCCCAACGACTCATATGATTTAGAGGCTTTCAGATAGACTGTTAGATTTTTAGCATATTATTTATATCAGATAGTCAGTTAGATTATGTTTTCGTCTTTATGAGTTTCATTCAAATAGTGTCACTTGGGCGTACTGCCAAACTTATTATCCTGATTATTAGCTTCCGCATAAGTGATTTCCAAATTATTTAAATATTTATAGTGACATGCCAGACCATGGGTTAGCTTGGGTTCACTTGTGTCTCCAAGCAACGTGTTACGAATAAGGGGTAGTCTCGGGTCGTGACAAACTTAGTAACAGAGCATTAGGTTTAAAGTGTCCTAGGGTGTCTGAAAGCCGCGTTTAGTAGAGTCTTGTTCATGGATGTGAAGCGCACCACACTTATGAGTGAGAGGCTATGAAACATTTTAAGAAAAAGTTTTACTTCTTTCATAATTCATATCATGTGATAGAGTGTGAACTCTATTAAAGACTTCTTCTAACTCGTGCTCTACCCCTTTACAGAAAATGCCTCCCAGAAGAGCCAATGGAAGGAGGAATAGAAATGCATATTGTGACATGAATGGGAATCCATAAGCACCACCAGTTCCCGTAGACCCTTTGAATGAACAAGTCTCTCATGCTGAATTCAGGGTTGCTTTCACGGTGCTAGCTCAGTCCATGACCACCCAGACTAATCAGCAGGCTATTTCCCCAATCAAACCTAATAGTACCACGGCACCGGCTAGGGTCAGGGACTCCACTCGAATAAATCCTCCTGAGTTCCATGGTTCTAAGACTGAGGAAGATCCGTAAGATTTTCTTGATGACATTCAGAAGGTTACAGATATTATGGATGTCACTCCAGTTGAGAGTGTTGACTTGGCTGCTTATCAATTGAAAAGAGTATCTCACACTTGGTGCAAGAAGTGGAAAGAGGATAGAGGTGCAGAAGCAGGACCGGTAGGATGGGATGAGTTTGTCGTTGCTTTTCTTGACAGGTTCTTCCCACTTGAACTAAGGGAGGCTAAGGTGCAGGAATTTATTAATCTAAAGTAGGTAAGAATGAGCGTGAAAGAGTATTCTCTTATGTTTACTTAGTTGGCAAAGTATTCTCCAGATATGGTTGCTGACTCTAGGGCCCGAATGAGTAAGTTTATGTCAGGTGTTTCTGACGACGTGGTCAAAGAGTGTAGGACTGCTATGTTGGTTAAGGAAATAGATATCTCCATATTGATGATTCATTCTCAGCAGCTTGAGGAAGAGAAAGTCAAAGAAAGAAAAAGAGACAACAAGAGGGCCAGGATAGGTAGCTTTAATTTCTCTCAACAGAAGTTAGATGGTGGTAACCGTTCTCAGTTTTGCTATAAGTCATCAGTTCTAGCCCCATCTTCTGCGAGTGCTCCAGTGTCCAAGTTCAGGTAGGATAATCAGGATAGAGCATCAGGCTCTAAATCCCAAGGCAACGTTACTAGTGGTTGTACTAACCCGATTTGCAAGAGGTGTATTAAGAATCACCAAGGAGAGTGTATGGCTAATAATAGAAATTATTTTGGGTGATGTAAGCTAGGTCATCATTTGAAGGAGTGCCTAGGTGCCAATCGAAAGGGTGCCTCATCTATCCCAGCTGGCGGACAACATCAAAACAGGTTCTATGCCCTTCAGACTCGACAGGATCAGGAGGGTTCCCCTGATGTGGTAGCTAGTACATTACAGGTCTTTCAAATTCATGCCTATGCATTGTTAGATCCCGGGTCCACACTTTCTTTTGTGAGCCTTTATATAGCAGTAGACTTCGGTGTCTGTCCCAAAACTCTTTTAGAACCATTCACAGTCTCTACTCCAGTTGGTGAGTCAGTCATTGCTAGACGGGTATACAAAAATTTCCCAGTTATAGTTTCTACGAAAGTCACCTCAGTTGATCTTGTAGAGTTAGACATGATAGATTTCAATGTCATCCTTGGCATGGATTGGCTCCACTCTTGCTATGCCTCTACTGATTATAGAAAAAGAGTAGTCCAGTTTTAATTTCCAAATGAACTAGTCATAGAGTGGAAGGGTAATACTTCAGTGCCTATAGGTCGGTTTGTCTCTTACCTTAAGGCTAGAAAAATGATTTCAAAAGGGTGCATCTATCATCTTGTTTGGGTTAAGGATTCAAGGTCCGAGACCCCAACTTTTGAGTCAGATTCTATGGTAAATGAATTTCTATAAGTGTTTCCTGAAGATCTTCCCAGAGTTCCTCCCGAGCAAGAAATTGACTTCGGAATAGATCTCCTCCCAAATACCCAGTCGATCTTAATTCCACCCAACCGAATGGCTCCAGCTGAGCTTAAAGAATTAAAAAAGTAGCTAAAAGATCTTTTAGACAGATTTTATCAGGCCCAGCATCTCTTCATAGGTTGCTCCTATTCTTTTCGTGTGAAAAAAAATGATTCTCTTAAAATATGTATCAACTACCGCCAGTTGAACAAAGTCACAATCAAGAATAAGTATCCCATCCCTATGATTGATGACTTTTTTTGACCAACTTCAGGGTGCAAATTGCTTCTCTAAGATAGACCTCAGATCCGGCTATCATCAACTCAGAGTTAGAGAATATGACATTCCGAAGACAGCCTTTAGAACTCGGTATGGTCACTTTAATTTGTTGTTATGTCTTTTGGACAAAAAAATGATCCTGCAGCATTAATAGACTTGATTACCAGGGTGTTCAAGCAGTACTTGGACATGTTCGTCATTGTCTTTATTGATGACATCCTCGTTTATTCTCGAAGTGAGGATGAACATGCAGACTACTTGAGGATTATCTTACAGACACTTAAAGATCGCCAGTTATTCACGAAGTTTAGTAAGTGTGAATTCTGGTTTAAATCAATAGCATTCCTTGGTCATATCTTTTTTGGTGAAGGCATTACGGTTGATCTTCAAAAGACCAAAGCCGTGAAGAATTGGCCTAGATTCATCTCTCTATCAGATATAAGGAGTTTCTTGGGTTTAGTTGGTTAATAAAGATGGTTTGTTGAGGGATTTTACTGTATTTCTTCTCCCATGTCCAGGTTGACTCAGAAGAAAGTCAAGTTTTAGTTGTCCAATTCTTGCGAAAAGAGTTTTCAGGAGTTGAAGACTCGACTCACCTCCACTCTAGTTTTGGCTCTGCCAAAGGGTTTAGATGATTTTGTGGTTTATTGTAATTCTTCTAGAGTTGATCTTGGTTGTGTGTTGATGAAGCATAGCAATGTTAGAGCGTATGCCTCTAGACAGCTCAAGCCTCATGAGAAGAATTACTGGACTCATGATCTTTAGTTGGAATATGTCGTTTTTACCTTAAATATTTGGAGGTATTATCTTTATGGGGTTCATATTGAGTGTTTACTGATCACAAGAGCCTTCAGTATGTATTCAGACAGAAGGATCTAAATCTTTGTCAGAGAAAGTGGCTAGAGTTGTTGAAGGACTATGATATGAATGTCTTATACCATCTGGGTAAAGCAAATGTTATGGACGATGCTCTTAGTAGATTGTTTATGGGAAGCATTGCTCATATTGAGGATGAGAAGAAAGGGTTAGTTCATGAGGTTCAACAGCTTGGAGTTTGGTTGGTTGATTCAATCGAAGCTAATATTTTTGTTTAGAATGGTTCAAAATCTTCCTTAATAGCTGAGGTAAAAGAAAAGCAATTTAATTATCCCATTTTTCTTAAGTTGAAAGAAGCAGTCCAGAGTTAGAGAGTTGAGATTTTCTCCCAAAGGGGAGATGGTGTTCTTCATTTTCAGGGAAGACTATGTGTTTCGGATGTAGATGACCTAGGAGCCACTAAGATGTACCGTGATTTATGAGAAGTTTATTGGTGGAACGACATGAAGAAGGATATCGTGAAATTTGTGGCTAAGTGTCCAAATTGCTAGTAGGTTAAGGTTGAGCACCAAAAACCTGGTGGTAAGCTTCACGATATTAGTATTCCTTCTTGGAATTGGTAAATAGTGAATATGAACTTTATTGCAGGGTTGCCTCTTACTCGGTATCAGCATGATTCTATTTAGGTTATCGTGGATCGAATGACTAAGTCAGCCCATTATCTGCTAGTTAATACCTCTGACTCAGTCGAGGATTATGCTAGACTCTATCTTCGGGAATTGGTGAAGTTACATGGTGTCTCTTTGACTGTTATTTCAGATAGGGTACTCAGTTTACCTCTCAATTTTGGAAGACATTCCAGAAGGGTCTTGGTACCCAAGTTCACCTCAGTAGAGCTTTTCACCCGCAGAAAAATGGTCAGGCAGAGAGGACTATTCAGACGTTAGAGGATATGTTGAAGGCATTTGTGATAAATTTCAAAGGTAGTTGGGATGATCATTTTCCTTTGATTAAGTTTGCTTATAATAACAGTTATCATTCTAGTATTCAGATGGCCCCGTTTGAAGCACTTTATGGTAGGAGGTGTAGGTTTCCTATTGGGTGGTTTGAAGTTGGTGAAGCTACCTTGATAGGGAAAGATTCAGTCCATGAAGCTATGGGTAAATTTCAGTTGATTAGAGAAAGACTGAAAATAGCTCAGAGTCATCAAAAGTCTTATACAAATGTGAGGAGAAGGGAACTTGAGTTTGTTATTGGTGATTTGGTTTACTTGAAAGTTTCATCCATGAAAGGGGTCAAGAGATTTGGTAAGAAAGGGAAACTCATTCCTCTCTATGTTGGTCTTTATAAGATTCTGGGTCATTTTGGCAATGTAGCCTATGAGTTGGATTTGCCCACAGACTTTGCGTCAGTGCATCCAGTATTTCATATGTCTCAATTAAAGAAGTGCATTGGTGATCCTACATCAATTGTTCCTTTAGATAGTGTGGGTGTGAAAGAAAGTCTCTCTTACGAAGAGGTCGCAGTTGAGATTCTTGACCGTCAGGTTCGTAAGTTGAGGAATAAAGAGGTCTCTTTAGTAAAGGTTCTTTGGTAAAATCATCTAGTTAAGGGAGCTACTTGGGAAGCAGAGGCGGATATGATGACCAAGTACCCTCATCTTTTCTCTTCGAACTCTTTTCAAGCTCAATGTAATAGTTTCCCCTAAATTAATTCTTTCTATTCCATGTCACCTAGTTATTCTCATGTCATGTCATGCATTTACGAGCTCAGTTCAGTCCATGTATTAGTTATAATCTTGATATCATGTTAATGTTTAGATTTTAGAATTTTGGTGTTGGGATTGCAGCTTTTTCCCTACCCCCTTAGCCCAGTTAAGTTTTCATTTGGGGACGAATGACCCCAATGGGGAGATATTGTAACACCCCGAAAATCCAAGCTAAGATTAGAATCATGCTTCAAGTACATGGGAATTTAAACTTCATATTTCATATTCATTAGAAGTGATTTATACATGTATTCAGGTCACAAGTAACTCCTAGATCATAGCCAAGTTGAAATCCTTCCATAGTCAAATTCAAACAATAAAAAATTCTAGGTTCTGGGAAATTTTTGAGTTCAATACCCACCAAATGATATATATTTGAATTACCTTTCCAATGCATCCAGATTCACCCTAATCCGATGTCGGAGCTAAGAGTTATGGCCATTTTAGTGAAGCACTGTCCAGCAATAAGAACACACGATCATAGGTACGATCATGGTTACATTGTATGATCGTACAATGCTCCCGTCTTATCGAAACAACCCTAAAAACTTGAAGGTGGAAATTTATACCTTCCAACTACGAAAGGGAAGCACGACCGTGCTTTGAAACCACAATAAAGGTACGATCGTGACTTCGAAACTTGATCCGGCTTGAACTTCCAAGCTACTAACCAAGGTACGATACTGAGTGGGTCCCATGATCATATCATGAATTGTCTGATCATGTTCATAGAACCCAAAAGTTCAGCCCATACCACCATCACAACCCATGATCATAGGTAGGACCCACGATCATGGGAAAGTCTCATGGGTTCCATCCTGTAGCTTTTCAGTTACGAATTTAAAAGGGCACAACAACCTTTTCCCACTCTTTTAAAATGTAAAACAGGTCATTTAAGCTACTAAAGGGCTGAATAATAATCCTAAAACACCCACAAGTCCCCCATTCCTCATAATTCATTCGACACTTAGCAAATTTAGAGAGAAATGGGCGATTTTTCTCCTTCAAGCAAGGGTTAAGGTTCTCAAAATTCAGGCTCCAAATTCAAAGGTGTCATCAAGATTTTCAACCTCAGGTATGTGTTATTTCATAAATGGTTTCCTTTCATCCATTGAGTCCCAAAGTTAACTCAAATTCCTCAAGTTTAATTCACCTTTCAAGCCTAGGGTTTCCATGGAAAGTGTGAATTCCTTTAGTTTTCAGTTTCTTGCTTTGACTGAACCATGAATATATGTTATCCCATGAATTTGAAAAACTTTACATACTCATGATTATTAACTCTCATTATATTGAAGAATTCTTGATTTTGGGCTTGAGTTATGGAATTCCATATTGTGGCTAGTTTATAGAATTGCCATTTGTAGTTGCATTCTTTTGAGATGGCGGGTTATGAACACCCGATGACCTAGGATATCATGAATTTTCATCTAAGTACTCAATCATTCAATTTTCATGATTTAGAATGCTTTCAGATAAAGCACTTATCTTTCAGTTTAAGAAAATCATTATTGTTGAGCATTTCAGTATATCAATTTACCTTTAGTTGGAAGTAATACTTAGCACCAAGAGGACATGGGTTCAGATAACCCAAGTCCCAGATCTATGTTGCCACCGTAGGTTAATATTATAGTCCTTTTGGACATCAGTTGATGGATCCACATCAGCCAGTGTTCGTACCTTTGGCAAGGTACTGAACACCATTCCTACTGGGGTTAAAATTGGGTCCTATTTAGATCAGATGGGGTATGTCAATTACTAGTAGCTCCCACAGCTTAGTCTCAGACCCTGTTTGACCATGTATTCAGTAGTTCCGCTTATCTATCAGTACATGTTTATTTCTTGGTCTTGTATTAGTTTATTCATGCCACATCCATTATGTTCAACCTACTTCAATTATTTTACTATCATTTATACTCAGTACATTCAATGTAATGATCACATACTTTCCTTTGTGCTATATTGTCTTATAATATAGGTTCCGACGTTCAGCATCGGGATCGTGCCTAGTACGATCTCCTATCATATCAGTTGTAGTACTTTGGTGAGTCTTCATCATTCAAGGACTAGCTATCAGTATTTCATTTTATGATATTTCAGTTTCAGATAGTTGGAGTTAGTTGGGGGCTTATCCCTACGACTTATATGATTTAGAGACTTTCAAACAGACAGTTAGATTTTCAGCGTATTATTTATGTCAGACAGTCAATTAGATTATGTTTTTGTCTTTTTGAGTTTCATTCAGATATTGTCACTTGGGCGTATTACCAAACTTATTATCCTAATTATTAGCCTTCGCATAAGTGATTTCCAGATTATTTCAGTATTTATAGTGTCATGCCAGGCCATGGGTTAGCTTGGGGTCACTTATGGCTCTAAGCATCCTGTTACGACTAGGGGGTAGTCTCGGGTCGTGAAAGTACAACTCTTATTATTGGAATATGATATTTTTAACTAAAAATACTACTTTGGTAATTAGACCAAGGCTGATTTCGGTCCGTTATTGATCCACTCTTCTTAGAACTACTTACTCACTTTGATCGAGGGAGATTCTGACCCTTTCTATATTATTATACCATTTTAGTCCCGAACTCGATCTCGGGCAATGGATTTATAGATTTATACTTATTTAGTCTTGATTTAAGTCCGGGCAATTACTATATTTTTATTTTTCTCCAGTACTAGATGGAGTATATTTGTTATGATGGACCATGAAAGTCCTGGTTTGGGACCAGGCAGTGTATATAGATATCTCGAGTCCCCTATGGGCCCCTTTGTTCGATGAGCCATAGTATCGGACAAGGATGGTCGTTGTAGGTCCTATTTTTATGAGCTACTGAGATGGAGGAGGTGTATACACTTGGTACGTTATGGCAGTTGATTGGCTAATGGTACTGTATTATCCTTGTATTTATTTATTCATATACATCGCCTATCACCAGTATAATTGTTTGGCGCCTGTATCTATCGAGCTTATGGGGGGCTCTATAGGTACAGGTTATGGTTGTTGTTTCCCGAGTGTTTGAGTGTACTTTTCGGGCTTATGAGGGCCCATTTAGGTTATTGTATGTTCGGGCTAGCTGGTTAGATTATTATTGTCTGGATATTATTGTATAATTTGTGGCAGACTGGTTATGGATTGGTACCCGAGATTATAGGTACACTTCTGAGTTCCTTTCCTTTTCATTATGTTGAGTTTTATTATTAGTAGATTATTTCATGATTTCCCTCACTTGGTTAGAGTCCCTGGTTATGTTAGAGTTAGTTTCCTTCTTGACATCGTAATCCTCATGAGATTTAGGCTGTTAGGGCAGCTTCCTTTCGTTAGCACTTTCAGGATTAACTAATCTTATGTTGTGTGCCTGGTTCCCTCTGTAGTATTATTATATATATACCCTTTCTTCATATTACTATTATATATCTCTTGTATATCTCTTCCTTCGTACTTTTATTGTACATTGTATAATTCTTCCTTCACTATACTATCGTATGATGACAAGTTACTTATGGCATTGTGCTTCATTCCTGATTATTAGTAGTAAATGATAGATTATCCTTATCACTGACATAACTTCGTCCAAGATTACTTGTAGGGCATGATAGTTATCCCTATTTTCCCGTAGTATTATTATGTGTCATTTCTTAGATAGTTGCCTGTAGATTATTTTCCTACTTTACATGTTATTTATACTTACATTATCTTTAGAGCTTAGATGGTCGATGCCTATTGAGTACCTCCTGATTATTACTCATATTACACTTCTACAGCCTGCAAATAATAGTATGAGTTCTCACTGTTGCTGTGTGTATCATGTAGAGCAGCCATAGATAGGAGATTCGGGTGAGTTGATGACGTTCAGAATTGTTCCTTCCCTCCTTCTTATTGTTAGACTGATCTCTATTTTTATATTTCATAGATGGCTTTGTAAATATTTACTCTGTATTCCACTTTGTACTCATGTTATATTAGAAGCTCTTGTACTACCTTCACTAGGTTTTGGGGTTACTTTTTTATATTGGTATCTTTATTGGAGTTATTTTCCACTGCTTTCCTTTTTTCTTTTGATAGTCCGTTACTCACCATTCCGGATTATGGGTTGTCTTACCTACTAGTGGGTTATAGTAGGTGCCATCATGACCTGAGAAATCTAGTTGTGACAGAATTCTTTTGGGACCCACAAAAATGACTCAATAGTGCTACTAGGTCAATTTCGACATTTCAGATTTAAAGGGACCATCAAATTTTTTAAAAGAGGTTGCTATCAATAAATTAACCCTCGGGAACTCCTTTAGGCCAAAATAATTAGTTTCTCTTCCAAACACTCAAAACACAAAATAGAGTCTCAGAATCCAAACCAATGACGCTACCAACCCTAAATGGAAATTTCGGATCGAATGGATTCGAAACTCTCATCTGACGCTGGGATCATAATATGTTGATCAAAGTCAACTATTTCACTTTAAAGTCTACTAAAAATCACATAAATCACTCCCGAACACTTCGGAAATTGTGTCAACCATCCCCACAACTCATAAATGATATAAAGCAACTACGAGAAAGGGCAAAATGGTCAAAGCACATAAAATGTATAAAATCACCTTGAGGATTGTTACATCATGTTATAAAAGAGGCTAAGTGCTGGGGAAGTTTTTGGGTTAGATGGTTCTCCCACCATAGGTTTAGAGTGGGTGTCACTCATGACCATTTGGATCGTGACAGATACTCCCTTCATTTTATTTTAATTGACACCTATTGACTTGGCACATTCACTAAGAAAATTTTAACTAAAGATATTTTTTACTAAATAAACCTTATCAATAATGTTTTGAAATAAGAAATTCGACTACTATTACTTTAAGTACTTATTTAATACTAAGGATAATATAAAAAAGAAATAATAAAACTCTTTAACTTGTGAAAATGGACAAGTAAATTAAAATATTTATTTTTAATATAGGGTTCAAGTAAAATGAAATGGTGAAAGTATATAATAGAGAACTAATGTTAGAAATGAGAGAGAGAAAGATTGCATTACAAAAGGGACCACCAAAAAAAAAACACTTGTCAAAATGTAAAAGGTATCTCACACAACTATTATTGATTGTGCCTCATTCATATTAAAAATTTTCATTAATATATATAACTTCATTAGCTTCTATCAAGGGTAGCTCTAGGAAAAGGCAGATGAAGCCCCCAATATTCCATGCCCCAAAATAATGAAGTACTATGCACTCGTGTGATGGGTGAACTATACTAAAAATTATAATCTTATTTATTAGATCATATTGACTTACTATTATTAGTTCGAGGTGACAACTTATCATTAGTAGAACTATCTATCAATTTATGATTATCTTCTAAAAATAGAAAACCCAATTATTTATTCATATTTTTATTATGGTTTTTAAAACATCAATAAAAAAAATAAGTAAACTTGGTGCCTGGTGTATAAAAGATTCTTCTACTTTCAGTACGAACACATTTATTTTTGATGATCAAGTAAGGATCTCATTTATATATGCACTTAACTAATTCTCGACAGTTTTAACATTTAACTTCTATAATTTATAAGGTAAATTCAGGGGCGTCTCAAACACATTAGTGACTTAAAGCCAAAACTGAATCAAGACTAAGAATCTTCTTAAAAAGTCTTTTGTTCTAGCTCTTTCAAATTTTCACGACCCAATTTCAAATTCACGACCCACCAGCTGGTAAGCCAAGCCTTAGCCCGGAACGACAAGAAATGGGCGCAATGGCGGAAGGATACCAAAAGTAATACAAATCATGCCCATAATACATGCAAGAAAATATAGGGCTAAATAAAAGAGGGAGAAGAACAAAATGAATCCCACGACCTGTTAAGGCCGGTACAAGAGACACTAGCAAAAGAATAAGAGTACTAGTAATATCGACATACAAATAGTCTCAAAATGAAAGACTGTCCAAAAATAGGGGAAGGAGAGGGGATCAGCTCCGGCTCTGAAAGCTCACACTGTCTCTGAGACCTGTAGATAGCTGGCTAGAATATCAACGGCGGTTGCTAGTACTTGAATCTCCACCAGAAAAGATACGAAAGTGTAGTATGAGTACCAAAACAACGGGTACCCAGTAGGCATCATCGGCCGACTGAGCTAAATCATAATAAAAGTATAATAAAATGCGAGGATGTAAAATAAGTCAAGGGAGAGGGGCAAACCTAAGAACATGCTATGAGATAGGTAAATAAATGAAGAAACACGCGATGCCTAAATTAAAGTAGCTATTATAATGCAACTAGATCCCCATAAGCCTAGAGGGTACAAACAAGAGAAGACTAATCCAAACGGACCCCTATAAGCCAAATGGACGCAATCAAGGAATATACCATTACCATACATATGAATCCCTTCTGAACCACAACTTACCGGACTCGAACCGGTACCATAATACCACAGAATAACCCATAGACACCGAACTTGAATCGAGACTCGAACTGGTAATTTAGTGTCATAAATAGATAGAGTATGCCGGACTCGAACCTGTCTTTAAAGGCCATAAATCAATAGAATGTGCCGGACTCGAACCAGTCTTTAAGTTCCATAAATCAATTGAATGTGTTGGACTTGAACCGCTCTTTAAATACCATTAATCAATAGAATGTGTCGAACTCAAACCGGTCTTTAAATAAGCTCAAGATCATTAACCTAGCCCCTTACTAAGTATATACTATGTAGTCTAAGGCTTAAGATTAAGGATAGTGTTGTGAAAGAAGGCCTCCTAAGTCTATAAGGATCTAAGAGCAATATCCCAACCCTAAAGCATCAATTTACCTAAGGGCAGGATAAATGGGTCGATTCTACCTCAGAAACGGCCTTCAAATCGGTCAAATAACCCAACTTGTAATAACAAAGAAACCAACCATAAATCCCAACCCCAAAGTAGCACAATATCATAATAATACCATAATTAAGCTCAATCTATAAGAAGGGTAAGCCTAGCCTACCAGGACGCCGAAGAAAGCTCGATAAAGTCCTCTAAAGTGGAGCATTTCCCTTTCGAGAAGCCTCCGCACAATGCCATGCTATCAAAATAACAATTTAATCAGCAATACGAGGACAACAATACCCATATTCCATATAATTGTGTCAGGTCCAATATCGAGCCGAAACTCCCATGTGGGGCCCGCTTGTGGAATCACAAGTTTGAAACCATCACAACGTCCCTCAAAGCTCAAGGATCATTTACCCTCAATAATGGGTGAATTATAAGCATCACAACACCAAAAATCAATCCACAAAGCTAGCTAGGGTTTTGGGTTTAAACGGAGAATTTACCGAGAAATTAGACAAAACTTACAAAGATTTAGACGAGGAAAATGATGTTAACGAACTATCCAAGCTCCCTTGAACACCCACGAATCCTCTCTTCTCTCCCACTATCTCTCTAACACTTAGAAAATATGAGAGAAAAATGGGTGAAAGGGGATTAAATGCTCTGCAGGTGCCGCTTAAGCGGTCACCGCTAAAGCGGACAAGCCTCCGCTAAAGCAGACAGGCGAGGACAGGGCTCCAGCAGCTAAAGCGGTGCCCAAGAAGCTAAATCGGCTTCTGCTTAAGTGGCCAAAGGCCCGCTTAAGCGGTTGCACCAGCCGAAGCAACGTCAGCACTTGGCAATATTTTGCCAAGTTTCCAATGGGTCCTAGGGATTCATTCAGAACCCCGCGAACGCAAATGAACTATGCTACCCTATTAAATTTGACATTCTAGACTCAACAGAGCAATCAAAATTTATATCCAAGGTCGTTTCGATGAAATATGGGTCCCACACCCAAATGGTCATTTTCATCACTTTCCAGCAAATGGCCCAAAACGAGTCTGGAAGCCTCAGGACCAAAACCAAGGGTCCCCCTAGCATAAAATTAATGTTCCGGAGCTGATGGAATTGTCAAAATTGGCATACGAGGTTGTTTACCTAGAGTTTAGGCCAGGTAGCCAAATTTGAAAAGCAACGATTTCAAAACAGGGAAATGTCTCTAAAAACCATACGAACTGCCCAGTAACCGAACTGTCAATTCCAGCAAGTCATAAATGACTTGGGGAAGCTATGGAAAAGCTCTAAATGTCAAAATATTGTGGAAATGTAGAAAATGACCTAGAGGGTCATTACACAAATGCAAAATTGTTAATAACTTTTTTATAAACGATTTTTCTTCTAATAATTTTTCCTTAATTAATAATATAATCAATCCATTTAATTTTGTTTTGAGACATACTTCAAATATGTCAAACTTTTTCTAATAGTTCTTTTCTCTTATATAATTTTTTTTACATTTTCTATGAATAATACTCCATATTTTGTTTAAATAAGAAACAGCCATAACAATAATGACATTATTTTTTTTTATATATTATGCAGCAATGTTCATGTAATAATTAAATTTTAGTTTCCTCAAAGGCTCCTTTTGTTGGCATAGAAAAAACTTTCTATATAATATGCAAAATTTATAAATAATTTCATCAAGTAGATAATTATCATTTTGAATTAGTAATTATCATTCTAAATCCTGTGATAAGTTAATACAAAAAAGTGAAATTTATTACAGAAAATAAATATAATAATCTAATCGAATACACAATTGTGATTTTAAATTAATAACTATCATTGAATCTTTGAAAGATTTTTACAGAATAATAAATATAGAGAAATCTGATCATATAATGTTCTTTAAAAAACCAAAAAAACATATGATTTTTTTATATTGAAAAGACATTGATTAGCTTATCAAAAACTACATAAAATATTACCTCAATCCACATTAAAAAAAACAAATTCCTAGCATTTGAAGAAAGAATCCAATACTCATCAACTTACCATATATACACAAACAAACACACAGAAAGAAGATTATTTGGTAGAGAGGGAGAAAATAACATAATCATTAAGCAGTTTCAATTGTAAGTACCTCTGAAGTGTGTAATGTTTTTTTTTATTTTTATAGGCCTGTCCAGATATCTCTTGCATCCAAACGAATATAAGTATTAGACATATGTAAATACAATGTGAATGATATATTGTAATTATGTCAAATATTTCTTTTTCATTATAGTCAAAACTTTCTACAGTGGCAACCTTAATTCGAAAAATTCTTGGCTACTATAGAGAGGTAAAAGAAGAACCAAGTCTTACACAAAGTTTAACTGGCCAAAAGGGCCTGATAAACCAAATAATTGGTCCAAAATGAAACAAAACAAATTAAAACAAAAGGAACAAACCAGTTGACAAAATAGAATTGATCCCTTGATTAGGAAAGTGAATAGAACATTGACTGCACCGAGTCAGTGATCGGAGGAACTAGATTTGTGTTGAGGTAAAAATCAAGTGTACCTCTACCCTTAGCCATAAATCTGGTATGGAGAAAGCTCAAAGAGCTTGGATCGATTTTGTCTAAGACACCAACATGTCTCATAGGTGCCATAAAATCGAATCCAAAGAAGATTTGTTCCTTTCTTTGTTAAAATTCCAATCAAATTTATTTTATAAGGTAATGATTTTTTTGCCAAATCACACTAGAAATTAACAATTCTTTGAGATCTGATTTGTCAACTATTTGTTCTTTATCAATAGGTTGAGTGTCATAAAGAAGCTGATACCACTATTAGAAAAAGAAATGATAGCCGACTCCTCGTTCCTCAGAGAATTACTTTGTTATTCACTAGCTGGTAAGAGTAACAAGTGTACCATAACTTCTATTTTGACACTTTTGAATTCTAAGATTTGGAATCTACTTTTCTCCATGTTGATAAGTTTTCTTCCCTCAGAGGGGACCTTCTAAAAGATATAAAACTTTAAAGTAACTGCAAAATTAACACCCAGGTTAGCAAATTAAACAGCAAGCTGATTCCCTTCTCTATAGACATGCTCTACCACTATGGTACCACTGCTCCTCAACTGTTTAAACATCTTCACCTCCATACTTATCCCCCATGGGACTTCCTATATGACATATAGAACTTTATACATTATCAATGAGTCAGTCTCTATCACCAATAAAGTATATCACTCGTAAATACGAATTCCAATCTAGGTAGTAAAGCCTTAGCTTCAGCCATTAAGTTATTATCCTCTGGTAGCCATGTAGATTCAGGATATATGAAATTACAAGTTGTATCACTCACAAAACAAAAAATACTAGAACTAGGACCAGAATTACCTTTTGAAACACCATCAATGTTATATTTAAAGAAACCTATCTCGAGTTTTTTCCAAAGCACCAACTTAGTAATCATAATGGGTATATATTCCTCTAAAATTTAACTAGAAAAGGCCAGTGAAAAGAAATGGAAGGCAGCCATGAATATCTACACTTTGTCAAGAACCATATATGTTTGCCACTACACTTTGTCAAGAACCATATATGTTTGCCACTACACTTTGTCAAGAACCATATATGTTTGCCAATTTCCTCAACTGTCTTGTAAAAAGACATCTTCTCCCCATGTTTTAGAGAATTTCATATTTTCACAATTGCCAAATAACCAAGACAGGTAATGACATAATGATTGGCTTACTCTTAGGATAAGCATCCAAATTCCATCAATTATTAAGAAATACACTCAATTGAAATCCAGTAATTTGTATCCCTACAGCAGATGCAAATTTCTGCCAAACCTTTTTAGAAAAAGGCGATGTAAGGAAGATGATTTATAGTCTCAGCTTGAGGGTAACTACAACAATAACAAAGAGCTTCCTCCACCAACTTAATTCTGACCAGTACTTTCCCAATTGGAATTCTTTTCCTCAAAACTCTCAAAAAGAAAAATACCTTAATAGGTAATCCTTTTGACCATATATACGAATACACGGCTTGTATTTAATCTCTTTGTCTCACCTTTTCCCAAGCACTACTAACTGTGAAATTTCTAGAATAGAATAGCATCCACCAATATTTATCCCATTTCTTAGTAATCTCTAAACAAAATAATTCCTTGTAAATCTATTCAATGATTTGTTGAGGTAATTGAAGCTGTAATTTGTCCTTATTCCAAGTACCCTCCTACATGAATTCATTGACCTCTTCCATTGAAGAATCTAAATTACTAGATGAAGGAAAGACTTAGTGTAAAGTATCCAACTTTTTTCAATCATCATACCAAATACTTAAGTGACAAAATTTAGATTTCCACCATATCATCTGAGCAAAATTATCTCTAGCTTCAATCAGTACTTCTAAAGTTGTGAACCTCTCTTCCACTCTACTACTTGAGATCTAAACCTCTTGTAATATTTTCACATAAAGTTAGTCCACATAAACTTTTTGGTTCTAAAACCCCCCCACCTCTGTGAAAATAGAGCTTTTGAAATATCAAATAGTGGTTTAAATCAAAGACCACCTTCTTCTTTGGGAAAACACCTGTTGGTCTAAGAGACCCAATGCTTGTGTACCCCCCCCCCTTCATAGTTACTCTATAAAAATCTAGCAAATAACTAGTGAATTTCATAAATAAAAAATTTAGGAAGAGTAATGTCTGATAGTAGATAAATAGGAATAATTTGTAGGACATTATTTATTATAACAACCTTACCACCAAAGGATAGAATCCTTCCTTTCCAAGCTTGCAATTTGTTCTTCACTTTTTTATGAGATCAGAGAAATGAAACTTTCTCTTCCTTGCATGACTAATAGGACAACCCAGATAAGTGAAAGGAAATTTACCTTTATTAAAACCAGTAATCTCCTCAATTTGTTGGCTAATTTCTCTTGCAGTATTGTCATATACATAGAAGAAGCTTTTTTCTTTGTTGATTTTTTGATCAGATTGTCCTTCATATTCTCCCAAATTATTCATAATAATTTGCAAAGACTCAGTATTAGTAGAAAAAATATGATAGTATCATTATCATAAGCTAAGTGATTAAGATCAGAACTCAATTTAGGCATACCATAACCTTTTAAACCATCCCTAAGGAATACAATGTTTAAGGCTCTAGATAGTACCTCTGCAACAATAATAAACAAAAACTAGAGATAAGGTCCTTCCATATAATACTGAGACTAAACTCCTAACCCCAACACCAAACTCCCAACTCGAGACCCGACTCTTAACCCTATTCCAAGACACAAGAATTGGATTCCAACCTCAACTCGGGGTCAGGTATCAGATTGGGAGTTGGGGCCAGGTCTCAGATCGAAAGTTGGTGTAGGTTCCTGGGGTGAGAGTCGAGGTTGGGTCTTAGAAGAGGAGTCAAGGTCGTGTCCTTTGTCAGTTGTCGGGGTCAAGAACTGGATACCATGTTAGGAGTTAGGGTATAAGGTCATGGTCAGTTATGGTGTCATTAGTATTTGCCTAGATTATACCTAGATGCTCTTGGAATAGTATTTTCTTCTTACTAACCAAAACCCAGAAAATAAGTAAAAAACCACTTATTTTCCAAGAAAATATTTTCTTCCATGGAAAGCATTTTTCTCCATACCAAACAAACCTAAATGCCTTTACCAAAAGGGACTAATTGAGGAGGTCGAGTCCCTTGTTGAAAATATGCAAGATTAAGGTCAAGTTCCAAATCAAGCAACATTCTTGCTTATGGTAAATGAACATTGTAAGCATGGTGACATACAATAAGCATATAAAGTTCTAGGCTAAACAGAAGAGAGTGAATTGAAGCCTAGTGTTGCTATATATATGACTCCATCATAGGGTGTTTGGGTAGAAAATTAGAATAAATGAGGCCCTTAAAATTTTTTGGATAATGCAAAAGGCTGACGATGATTAATGCTCTATCAAGACCAATTTATGTTGCTCTGGAAGAATGGGTTCCACAGCTCCAAGAACTACAACAACATTTGATAGGTATCAAATAATGAAGAAAGGAAGAAAGAAAAATCAAGGACTAAAGATGTGAATCAACTTTTAATAATGAACAATTTTATCTAATAATACAATTATTAGTTTGGAGATATAATATTCCTATATTTTACACAGCAGAAATCATTAAGGATTGTGGATGGATAATACATGAGTAGGAAAGAAAAAATGTTTGATTGAAATCAAAATGCAATTAGTATTTTATTTGTTGATATAATAATATAGCAAGCAAAAGAATGGTAATATCGGAAGCAAAACTCGTATCAAAATGACCACTCTAAGACATATCAATGTGACACCAAAATCTAATATAGCAGAAGTTGTAGAATTGTAATGATCCAAAACATCATTTCGGTAAGTTGGTGGGTAAAATTTAAACTTAAACTTCCCCTAGACTAAATTTGTGAAATTTTGAACTTGCCTAGTTTTGGGTGAATTTTGGATATGGTACGATCTAGGAAAATCTAGTTATGTTTGGTGAGTTAGTTATGGGATATGATTTGATTTTATGTTAGATGATGGGTTTAGGAATTCATAGAGACTTCTGGTGCATAAAATGACTAAGTAGATTTCTTGTTATAACGATTTATGTGAAAGGGTTGGATTGATTGGTTCTCCCATTATAGATTTAGGGAGGGTGCCTCTCATGACCATTTTTGTCACAACAAAGATGGTATCAAAGCTAGTTTCATCGATCTCGTCGTACAATAATGGGTCTAGTAGAGTCTTGCAGAACAGGACAGAGACGTTTGTACTTTTTTTGAGAGGTTGCAGGACTTTAGGAAAATCATTCACTTTTTTTCCTTCATGCTAGTACTTTATTCCAATTGGTATTTGGTGATCCAAATGGGTATACAAAATCCATTATTCGTATTTTACAGATGGTGAATGCTCATTCTATTAAAATAGGAGTTTGGGTAAGAAAGGAGTACGAAGGGCAGCACCCATCAGAGGTGGAGCCCAGGTAGCCGAAGGACCAGCTAGATAAGGAACCACCTTCCTTCCCCTCTAGTAGGCTACTCTAAACTTAGTTCAGGATGAAGAAGTGGTTGTTAAGAGGGAGGAGGTTCAATTCAGGAAAATGTTGTGCCCATTTAGAGTGGTGAAGCTTAGGTGCCTATCTCCTCAAAGTTGATCCACCAGGTGTTGGGATTTTGGAGAAGTTAGCTGGCACCAATGCTACTCAGATAGTTTGGGCCATCCAGACTCTAGTTTTGTTTTATTCCACTATTGTAGAACCTTGAATGGATAAAGGTTTTGAGATGGAAGTCTTTTCCTGATAGGCATTAGGTCTTTTTATGACCGGTGATGAGCATTATTTATTCTGTAAGTTTTAGAAAATGAAACCTCCAGTGTTTTAAGGTGTTGAGTCGAAGGATGGTTATAAATTTTTATTTGATTATCATGAATGTATGCACAAGATGGGATTGTGCATAGATATAGAGTGGAATTTGTGGATTTTTAGTTGTAGGGAAAGGCCAAGCAATGGTGGAGATCCTTTGTAGAGTGTATGTCTACTTTAATTCCACTAACTTGGTCTCAGTTTTAGGTTGTGTTTCTTGAGAAGTATGTTCCCCACACCTTTTGAGATAGGAAGAAAGATGAATTTTTGAGGCTTGAGCATGGTGATATGTAAGTGGAAGCCTATGAAGCCAAATTTTATACTTTGTCTCAGTATGCTTTGTAGATAATACCTATCCAGGAGAAGAGAATTAGATTTTTTGAAGAGGGTTTGAACACAGGTGTTCAAATGCCTGCACATCAAACAACCTCATTTGAGAAAACTTTTTAGGAGATGGTAGGATTTGTTAAGAAAGTGGTAGGGGTAAAGCAACAAGGTAGTTTTAGAGCAGAAGAGAAGAGAGCCGGGAAATTGGGTCATTTTAGTTGTTCTTATTCATGGGGTCGTGGTTCACAGAGCTACTCTACTCGGTCAATTAATTTAGTGATGCCTATGTATATTGGGGGCCCATCAGGGGTCAGTTATCAACCCTCATGGACATACTATTATACACCTCTAACATCTTCAGTACAGCGGCTTGCTTTAGACCGTAGATGTTTTCTGTATATAAGTGGGTCGTATTTGAAGGTATTGTACTAACTTTCTATCCGCATGTTAGTTAACTCAACAACTAGCTTTCAATGCTTTAGTTTTGGCAGGTTATAGTGAGGGAGAAAATGGTAGAGGTCATCCATAAGGTGGGTATGGTGGTCACACCCCTAGTAGGGGTGGATACTAAGCCAAACATGATGAAGAACAAGTTGTTTGGAATGGCGTACATACTGGTAGAGGTTGTGTTCAGGTTAGTGATAAGGCTCATCTTTATGCAGTTTCAGGTCATCCGAAAGCTTAGGCTTCTGATGTTGTGATAATAGGTACCATTCTTATCTGTGATTGTGTGACTTCTGTGTTATTTGATTAAGGATCTACTTTTTCTTATATGTCTGTGAAGTTTGCTTTGGGCTAGGATTTAGTTTGTGAAATACTTGATACACCCATGTATGTATCTAAACTAGTTGGGGGTTTTGTGTGTTGATCAGGTTTACCGAGATTATCATGTAGTGTTTATGGGGTTTAAAACTTTTGCAGACTTAGTGATTTTAGACATGGAATTTTTTGATATTCTGTTGGAGATGAGTTGGTTGTCTCCTTACCAAGTTGTCCTTAATTATTATGCTAAGACTATCACCCTAGCTATGCTCAAAATATAGAGGTTAGAGTGGAAGGGTGTATATAAGCCTGCTCCCTTTAGAATTATTTCTTCTATTCATTCCTAAAAGATAGTTAAGAATGGGTGTTAGGCGTTTCTAGCCTATCTACGGGATGATAGTACAACCATCCCTCCTATTACTTTAATTTCTATAGTTTGAGAATTTCTAGAGGTGTTTCCTAATGATCTTCCTGGGATGTCACCTTACCTTGATTTTGTCTTTTATATAGACTTAGAGTCGGGCACTCGCCTTATTTCCATTCCTCCTTATAGGATGGCACTGGAAGAGCTAAGGGAATTGAAATATCAATTGCAAGAGTTGTTAGAGAAGGGTTTTATCCTTCCTAGTACTTTTTGGTGGGGTTCTCCTATGATTTTGTTAATAATAAAGATGGTAGTATGCGGATATGTATAGGTTATAGGCATTTGAACCAGGTGACAATTTGTAATAAGTATCCTTTGCCAAGGATAAATGACTTATTCGACCATTTATAGGGTGCTGCCATGTTTTTAAAAATTAATTCAGGGTCGGGTTATCATCACCTTAAAATTCGAGCAGAGTACATCACAAAAACTACCTTCTAGACACTTTATGGCCATTACAAGTTCTTGGTAATGTCTTTTGGCTTTACTAATGCTCTAGACACATTTATGGGTTTGATGAATGGGGTCTTCAAACCTTATTTGGATTCATTCATAAGTGTTTTTACTGATGATATCTTGGTCTACTCTAAGAGTAATGAGGAGCATGAATCTCACTTGCACACCGTGTTGGGGTTGCTTAAGGAGAAGGAACTTTATGCTAAGTATTCCAAGTATGAATTTTTGTTGTCCTCGGTGTCTTTCTTGGGGCATGTGGTATCTAAATAAGGGGATATGGTAGACCCATAGAAGATTGAGGCTAATAGAAATTGGTCCAGACCAACCAATATGACACGGATTCATAGTTTTGTAGTGCTAGCCCGTTATATCGTCGGTTTGAGAAACGGTTCACTTCCATTGCTTTGGATATGACCCAATTGACTTAGAAGAAAGTACCTTTTCAATGGAATGAGGAATGTGTGGAGAGCTTATAAAAGCTCAAGGCTTTACTAACCTCAACTCCTATTCTTACCTTGCCAATGAAAGGTAAAGATTTTATTGTGTAATGTGATGCTTCACATTTTTTTTGGGGTGTTGTTTTGATGCAGGACAAGAATGTGATTGCCTATGCTTTGAGGCAACTGAAAATGCATGAAAAAACCTACCCCACCCATGATTTAGAGTTGGCAACGGTGGTGTTCGCTCTCAAAATTTGGAAGCATTATCTTTGTGGGAAGTGTAAGGTGTTGACGGACCTCCAAAACTTCAACATGCTTTTAATCAGAAGGATTTGAATTTGAGGTAGCATAGGTGGATGGATTTAATGAAACACTGTAATCTTTAAATTGTTTATCATCTAGGAAAGACCAATGTGGTAGTGGATTCTTTGAGTTGGAAGCCTGTGTGTATGGGAAGTTTGGCGCATTTAAAGGTGTTGAGACATCCGTTAGCTAGGGAGGTGCAAACCTTAGTTAATAGTTTTATGAGATTGCAGGTGACTAACAAAGGAGGGGTTTTAGCCAATGTTGAGGCTAAATCCACCTTCCTTGACCATATTAAAGAAAGGCAATTTGAGAATAAGAAATTGAATAAAATTCAGGTTAAAGGATTACAAGGTGAGGCCAAGGAGGCCATTATTGATGAGGAAGGTGTACTAAAAATAAGGGGGTGTTTGTATATACCTCGTGATGTCACCCAAAATATACCTCCATAAAAGTATAATGCGGTCGCTATATCATAGATAGAACCCAACTAGTTTGGGGTAGATCCCACAGGGAATAGGACGAAAGTCTGTCGTATGCTAGTCTAAGTGATTGGCAAGTAAGTAAAACTGGAGGGTTTTTATAAGCAAGTAGTAATAGTAATGTTTGTGGATTTTTGGATTTATAATCAAGATGAGAAATACACTAGGACTGTGATCCCCAATGATTCCTTAACTCCACCGGTTACTTATGCTGGCAAAACTGTCTCGTTGTGTTGCATGCAAAATCTAACAAGATATGTTTAGCTAAACGTCTCTCAACCTTGGTTAGACGAATTTCACTCTTCTCCTCTCAGTCTCCGAGTGTCGCATGTTGCGACCCAGCTATACACGCAAGTGTACGTGATCGTGCAAGTAATAAAGTGGCTCCTTTTAAAGAGCCGGATATCGAACCCAAGGGACTTTCGTCAATAGAAATCAACTCTGGACGTCAAACGATAATTAAAAACTAGTGTTGCGAAAACGACAATGGATTTGGTGCTTAAAATTTAATGATTGCGGACTAAGAACTCCTATCTTCGCTACCGTAACTTTGGGTTTCGCAAATTTGCTTGAAAAATCAATGAAAAGTAAATTCCCAGGGCTAAGGCACCCTGAACATCATCTCTTGAGCATAATTGTTGTTGGTTTAAGCATTTTTTGAGTAGTTTATCATGGTTATCGATCCCAAGGTTAATTTTATAACTATATTCGTCTCCAAATTAAAATTGTCTACTAGAACTTAGAAACCTACCTACATCTGTGAGTGGTGATAAGCTTAACCAATTCTAGAGCATTCAAGCTTTCTTCCTGTAATTGACCAAGTGTGGGTGGTTAGGTACCTCTCGGTCCTAACCACAGGTCAATCCCTTAGAATTACTTCTCCGAGACAGACCACACTTCATATATTCAAGTTCTATCTCTCAGTTTCTCTCTCGAGCTCACTTCAAGACAAGAAATATATTCCAATGGTGATCAAACATCAAAATAATGAATTTTAGAATATATGAATAACCACTTTATAATAAAACTCCAGCAAAAACCAATACAATTAACCCAAGAGATTCATGTTCTTGGCCTTAACCCCAAGAATGAGGGATTTTAGCCACTCATAAAGTTTATCAACATCCAAAAGTAAATAAATACCATAAAAATACTTAAAAACTGAAAAGAAGAGGAATGGAACTTAATTAAGATGCCCAAAAACGCCCCAAATATTCTAAGGATGATGGAATGTGATACAATAACTCAAAAGCCCTATTTATAGACCCAAGTCGAGGCAAAAAGCGGCCAAAAAGCGGCCCGGCACGCCATTGGGCGCTCCTAGCACTTAGGCAGATTTTGCCTCAGCAAGAAGGGTGCTCCCAGGCGGTGTGGCACGCTGGCCAGCGCGCCTGGGCACTACCTAGACAGGTGAGATTTTTGCCAAACGCGGCCTGGCACGCTGCCTAGCGCGCCAGGCCCTTTTTTTTGTAATTTTCTAGCTTTCGTCGACTTCTCTTCACGGATTTGGATGGATTCTTCAAGATAAACTCTTTGGCTTGTCTCTTATCTTCAATATTCTTCACTTGTAGCTCCTCCAAGCCTCACTTTCCATGCCAAACATGCTCCAAAAAGTCGCAAATTCCACCTACAAGAGTCTAATCATATTGGTTAGCACATTATCTCATTTTCCATCAAAAACTTATATAATACACAAGTATTGTTCTCAAAACTAAGGTAATCATGGGTTAAAGTCGCTACTAAGGCATATAAATACGCCTCAGATCACCACCCCACACTTAAACCTTTGTTTTTCCTTGAACAATTAATCACACTCAACTCAGGGCGACTTTTAAACAATAGACACACAATGAACATTCTTGCACGGCTTACACAACCACATTTATCAACTTATGCACCACATACTAGGATATTACTCAATTAAATAACAAGTTGAAACAACCTACCCTCACAAAACAACTTACTAGTTGCAAATTCATGCGTGACACATTATTAATAGATCACCAAACTTCACTAACCAAGTGCCCTCACAACAAGAGAATCACCCCTCAATTCTACAACGTAATTACTAACCGGGTGCATGAATGAAAGTCACTCACTCTCAAAAAGAATTCACATGCAACACAAAGATGAACCATAGGCTTGCCCTTAGTGTAGTACTTCACTAATGTTAAAATGTTAAAGCTCAAGATCAAGTAGGACTTTGTAGGGGTTGTAATGTAGGCACAAGGACGGGTAGGAACTATTTGATCAAGAATAGTGACTATCTTTCCTGAGCGCTTTATTACACTACAAATTGCATTCAGAGAACCTTCAACCACCCTATTTTCCACTACTTTTCTCTTCCCAACTTTTCTTTGTTCTGCCCCATATCTTTAAACTAGCTTCCGCACACTGGATAAGGAATACTTTTATCACCCATTGATTCCAACAACAATTTTTATTTATTTATTTCTTTTTTTTTTATATATTCCCCACCAACACGCACAAACTTTTTCACACACCTCTATGAGACATGCTTGTGGCTTTATCTTAACTCTTTCCTTCTTCCAAACTCTCGTACTCCTTCACTTCTTGATTTCCGATTTAAAGCGCTTAGGAGTTATTGGATCAAATTCTGGTTCACTGAAAGAAGAGGATTGAGTTACATGTAAAGCTAACGAGGAAAAGGCTAAAGGCTCAACGGGGCTAACTAGGATTATGCACAGAGGGTAGGTAAAGTAGGTCTAAAATATGGCTATCAAAGAAATGCCTATATCATCTCCTAAACTTAACATCTCTTATTTCTCTTTGCACACACCCCGGGCAAGTTCTAGACATCATTATGCACATGGAATATCATACAAAACCTTACTCACACATGGCACATGTTCTGCTCAGCAGGTTCACCATAAAACCTCCGAAATCATGCATAAATTCAATATTAAGCAACTTAGCAAGTCAACTAAGTGAGAATTAGGCGTCTCAACACTTGCTATTATATATCCGGGCATGTTTCACACGTGTAAGAACAATTGTATAGCAAGCAAGAACACCCGACACGACACTACATGACTAATTTGCTCTTAAGACGGTCGTCATCCATCCATCATAGAGCAAATCCCTTAGTCCTCTGACTAAGGCGACTCAAAAGTAATAAACCCACAAAACAACACAAAATAACATCAAAAATCCAAAATTTAACAAAAAATTTTTGTACTGTTCAAAGGGACTCTCCTTAGTAAAAGAACTGAAAACAAACGCTAAGGAACCCAAAATAAAAGCATACAGCAGCACACATATACATACATACAAGGGAAGTCCATCACACCCCACACTTAAAATATTAGCACTGTCCCCAATGCTACCAAAATAAATAAAGCAACAGTAGGATGTAAGGAGCTCCCTGGTCAGTCGAGGTAGTCGTCATCCTCCGGCCCACGGACCTCTAACGGTGGATCATCTGCCTCAGCTTCCTCATCTTCAGAACCACTATGGAGGTCCTCTTCATCTGTGGGGACATCATCATCCACAGGCTCTACAAAGTCAGGACCAATCCTCAATAAGGCCATGGCATGCTCATTGAGAGGATAATCTCTCTCTACCTGGCTCAGCTCATTCGCCATGGAGGGTCTACCCCCAGTTCTGTGTCGCAGCATCTCCAATCCATACATGCGGGCTAAGATACCGTCATCTAGAGTATGACGCTCTGCTAATGTCAAAGTGGGGCCGAGTGAATATGGCGCCTTAGTCTGGGTGACATCCACAGGCGTTGTCGTCAAAGGAGGATGATAATCAAAATTCTCTTCGGGCACTTTGAATGCTCACATTAATTTGGTCAATAGTACACCGAAAGCATATCGAAGACCTCCATAAAGGCGAGCTCGCCGCATTGCTGACAACAAAACAGAACCAACATCAATCTCTGCATCAGTCATGAGAGCATATACCTGACAAACGCGATCTCTTGTAACTTCAGTCATGTGGCTCCCCGAAATTAAACAACAACACACAATCTTTAGCCAAATCCTAGCCTCTTTGTTGAGATGGGCAAAGGGTAGACTCTTGTGGTACCCTCATTGGTGATGGCGAAGCCACCTCACAGTTGAACGTGGGCCGCACAGAGTGTGTCGAATTTCAGCATATGGAGGCCTGACATTTAGCCTGAGTATGTCTTGAGGACTCGCCCGAGTGGGAACCCCCAATAATCCAGTCAAGCTCAAGTAGTCAAGTATCACATCCGAACCTCGTACCACCACCGAGTGGAGGTTGCAATCTGTAGGGCTGTTGAAAACAAAGCCCATACCCACTTGCTCAAGCCGAGCCAAAATTCTTGGGTAAGCCCGAGCAAGGCTTGCCCTATCAATACACTCATCGGAGAAATATTTAGCTTTCGAATGGCTTTTGTACCAATTTTTCCCCGCACTAGAGACCGCGTGTAGCCCATACTTCCGTTTTTGCCCTTTTGGGACTGGGGGAGCTGCGGGCACCTTATTACCCGACCGACGTCTCTTGTGAGAGCTAGAGGCTGCTACATTAGAACCAGACATAGTACCTGTAGCATAGGTCCACAACCAAGTCAATAAAACATGTAACAACTAGCTAACCGACTTGATGCGCAGTGACGTTGAGGGCCACCCCACACCTAGTCGCTTAGCACCAGGTCAAAATAATTATGGGCGGAGGGTACTCAGACTTCCCCTCATCACTCAATGCCCCAAAACCAATTTCCCACCATAAATAAGTGTACATTCTTAATAACGAAATCCAGCAATAATCATGTATATGCCACACATATGAGTTGTATTCGGTGATTTCCACCACTAATTTGCTCAATTTTCACCAATAAAGATAAACCCACTTCCACTTTTTGCACCACAATAAGATTATTAACCACAAGTGCACAGGCCTTCCAAGTTCAATGTAATGCCACCAATCATATGATAGGACGCCAAGTCAACAAACCATGAAAATATTATGTTCATAAACAAAATCAAGAGTACCCAAAATCGCATAATTCATGGCAATTTGTAGAAAGAGAAAGTGAAGGAGACATACCTTGAGAGCTTTGATTTGTGACTTGAACACAATCCCAAAGTTAGAAAGCAAAGAGTCGAACTTTGTGTGGGCAAGAAAACAAAAATAATAGAGAAAATTTTTGAAGTTGGGGGGAGAAAATCGTGAGTTTGGGTGTGGGGTGTTGGAATATTTGTGAAGAATGAAGTAATTTGGGGATTTAAAAGAGGAGGGGTGGGGGTGGGTCGGTTCTCTTTTAAGAAAAGAACTAAAAAAAATTTAATAAGGGGTAGCGGCGTGGCACGCTGCCTAGCGCGCTACCCCACTGCCCACCTAAACCAAAAATCGTGCACAGGCGGCGTGGCACGCTGCCTAGCGCGCCTGTGCACTGCCCACCTTGACCAAAAATCGTGCACAGGCGGCGTGGAACGCTGCCTAGCGCGCCTGTGCACTGCCCATGAGTGCTGAATTTTTGGGGAAGGCAGCGTGGCACGCTGGCCAGCGCGCCTCCCCACTGCCTCAACAAATATTTTTTTTAGCTTTTTCATCCTGGCACGCTGGGTAGCGCACTCCACACTTATCCTCATACCTGAGCAATTTTTTAACATTCGTTTCATAATCTTAGGGCTTTTACAAGTCCCAAGACTCGAAGCTTTGCTCCAAAACATGTCCTGCCTACCCGGCACCTTGAAATAATCATCCATCTGCCAAATTTACCTTTTTCTTGTGGATTCTTATACCAACATACTCCGTGCCTCTGCATGAAAACAAAATCCTGGCACTACATTAGAAAACAAAAACTGTAAAAGAGATGGGTTGCCTCCCATCAAGCACCTTAGTTTTGGTCGGGGCACGACTCTTCTTTTTGTATTTTTACTTTATAAATCTAACTATTACAACACATGCATGGGTTGCCTCCCATGTAGCACCTGGTTTAATGTCGTGGCTCGACCAATTATAAGAGCTCAGTTATCATCAAGGCGAAGCACGTCCTTCGTCTGCTTCTCTTTCTCACCAAAGTAATGCTTCAATCTCTGGCCATTTACCATAAACCTTGTACCATCCGCCTTGTTTACAAGTTCCACCGCACCATGAGGTGTCGTGCGACTTAACTCAAAAGGCCCACTCCACTTAGATCTTAGCTTGCTCGAAAACAACCTAAGTCTTGAGTTAAACAAGAGTACCAACTGACCTGGCTCAAACGTACGAGGAAGAATATGCTTGTCATGCCATCGCTTTGTTTTCTCCTTGTAAATCTTAGCATTTTCATATGCATGGGCGCAAAATTCTTCCAACTCGTGGAGTTGTAACTACCTCTTATTACCTGCCAACCCCGAAACTAGATTCAACTTCTTTACTGCCCAATATGCTCGATGCTCAAGCTCAACTGGGAGGTGACAAGCTTTCCCAAAGACCAAATGATAGGGAGAAGTCCCTATAGGAGTCTTATACGCCATTCGATAGGCCCAAAGAGCATCATCCAGCTTAAGTGACCAGTCTTTCCTCTTAGTATTCACCGTCTTCTGCAAGATTTGCTTTATCTCCCGATTAGACACTTCCACTTGGCCACTTGTTTGGGGATGATACGCTGTGGAGACCTTGTGTTTTACTCCATACTTTGCCAATACATTCTTCACCAAATAATTTATGAAGTGTGATCCTCCATCGCTAATAATAGCTCTTGGAGTTCCGAACCTAGTGAAGATGTGCTTTTGAAGAAACTTTACCACAACTTTGGAGTCATTAGTAGGAAGAGCTGCAGCCTCTACCCATTTGGATACATAATCCACTGCAACGAGTATGTATAGATTTCCATTCGACTGTGGAAAAGGGCCCATGAAATCAATCCCCCATACATCAAAAATTTCAACTTCTAGGATGTTATTAAGAGGCATCTCATGTCTCTTGGCAATCGTCCCCATACGTTGACATTGATCACAATTCTTTACAAAGGAATGAGAATCTTTAAATATCGAAGGCCAGAAGAACCCTGGTTGCAATATTTTTTGGGCTGTTCGTTCACCACCATGATGTCCACCATAAGGTGATGAGTGGCATCTCTCTAACACTTTCTTAACTTCCGCATCCGGAATACATCTTTGTACTATTTGATCAGGCCCTTGCTTGAATAAATACGGCTCATCCCACATATAAAAACGTGCCTCATATGCCAGTTTCTTCTTCTGTTGAGGACTCGAATCAGGAGGAAATAATCCACTTACCAATAGGTTCACAATGTCTGCATACCATGGCAACTCCTCGACCTCTAATACCAACAACTGCTCGTCTGGAAATTCCTCACAAATATGCCCATCATCCTCTATATGTGTCTAGCTCTCAAGTCTAGACAGATGGTCAGCAATTTGATTTTCTGTTCCCTTTCTGTCTTTAACCTCTAAGTCAAACCCCTGTAGCAATAGGATCCATCTAATCAAGTGCGGTTTAGCATCCTTTTTATTGAACAAATATCGTATCGCTGCATGATCCGTGTATACAATAACACTTGTGCCGACTAAATACGATATGAATTTATCAAATGCATATACCAAAGCTAGCATCTCTTTTTCTGTCACCGTGTAATTCATTTGGGCTGCATCAAGGGTCTTGCTCGCATAAGAAATAGAGTGAAGTACCTTATTCTTTCATTGACCTAGAACCGCACCTACTGCCACATCACTTGCGTCACACATGAGCTCAAATATAAAAGCCCAGTCAAGAGCAACGAGAATAGGTGCCTCTACCAACTTCTTTTTCAACACCTCGAATGCCTTCACACATGATTCACAGAATACAAACTTCACATCTTTCTCCAGGAGTGCACACATGGGACGTGCAATTTTGGAAAAATCTTGAATAAACCTTCTGTAAAATCCCGCATGACCCAAAAAACTTCGCACCCCTTTAACCGATACAGGTGGAGGGAGTTTTTCAATAGCTTCGATCTTTGCCGTATCAACTTCCAGCCCCTGCTTTGACACTTTATGCCCAAGAACTATACCTTCTGTCACAAGGAAATGGCACTTCTCCCAATTGAGAACAAGATTAGTTTTTTCACACCGAGCAAGGACTATATCCAGGTTTTGCAAACATACCTCGAAAGAGTTACCAAAGACTGAGAAATCATCCATAAAAATCTCTACAAACTCCTCCACCATGTCGTAGAAAATAGCCATCATGCAACGCTGAAAGGTAGCCGGTGCATTACATAATCCAAATGGCATATGCTTGAAAGCATATGTGCTGTAAGGACATGTGAATGTAGTCTTCTCTTGATCTTGGGGATCTATAGCAATTTGATTGTAATCGAAATACCCATCAAGAAAGCAATAATACTCCTGCCCGGCTAAATGATCCAGCATCTGATCAATAAAAGGGATTGGATAATGGTCCTTCCTCATAGCATCATTAAGTTTTCGGTAATCCATGCAAATACGCCATCCCGTTACAGTTCTTGTAGGAATCAGTTCATTATTATCATTTGTGATCACCGCCATACCACCCTTTTTTGGAACACATTGTACTGGGCTCACCCACGTACTATCAGAGATAGGGTAAACAATGCCAGAATCCAGCCACTTAATTACCTCCTTCCTTAATACTTCTTTCATTATCGGATTTAAGCGACGTTGGTGTTGCACACTCGGTTTGTGCCCTTCTTCCATGTAAATTTTATGCATGCATAAGCCCGGATTAATCCCATGGATGTCAAACATCTGCCAACCAATAGCCTTCTTTCTTCGCTTTAGAATCAATAATGCCGCATCAACTTGTTCTTTTGACAAATCTGCTGCCAGAATAATAGAAAGAGTCTTGTTTTCACCTAGGAAAGCATATTTAAGATGCGATGGAAGTTCCTTCAATTCAAGCTTCGGTGCTTCCTCAATTGAGGGCTTAGTTGTAGGACCGAGTGGACGATTTAATGGTTTCCATCTACCTTCTTTAGCATAGATACCCATAAGATCAAGAACTTGCACCATCTCACTAGCTTCTGCATCACCAAACACATCTTGCCCCATCAAAACTTTTTCCAACGGATCTGTAGACAAAGTGTAGATGCTTTCAACCGCCGAATCTATAGCTGTGATAGCCGACAAGTTCTCATAAATCTCTGGAAGCTTCAAAGCCCTATATACATCAAAGACTTCAACCTTATCATGAGCTAGCATAGTAAGTTTCTCGGCTGCTACATCAATGATTGTACCTCCTGTAGCCCGGAATGGACGCACCAAAATAAATGGGACTTCCAGGTCAGGCTCAAAATTTAGCACCACAAAATCAATGGGAAAGATCAATGACCCCACTTGTACCAGAACATCCTCAACAATACCATCAGGTCTAGTCACAGATCAGTCTGCCAGCTGCAAAATAATAGTAGTAGGCTTCGGACGACCCAAACCCAATTCCTTGAAAACCGAAGTGGGCATCAGATTTATACTAGCCCCCAAATCACACAATCCACAAGCGCAGACATGATCCCCCAGAGTAATCTTTACAGTGAAGCTTCCAGGATCTTTCAGCTTAGTAGGTAATCGGTTCTGAATGCGAGAAATAACCTCCTCAGTCAAAGCCACTGTGGCATACTCTGTCAATCTACTCTTGTTTGCTACAATGTCTTTCACGAACTTGGCATACTTTGGAATACCCTGCAAGATATCCACAAGAGGCAAATTAATGTGCACCTGTTTAAGTAATTTAATGAACTTACCAAAGCATTCATCCTCCTTCTTCTTTTTGAACTTCTGAGGGAACGGAGGAGGCAATTTCACACTAGGTCTCACTGTATCATCTTTGGAGCTTTTGGTAAACTCCACTTGTTCGTCTTCAATCACCACTACTTTTGGCTCCAATTCTTTCGCTGGTGCAACTGTATCCTCTAACTGCTTACCACTACGGGTAACTATAGCATTCACCTGCTTGGGATTTGGCTCAGTATCTCCTGGAAGACCTCTTTGGGGCCTTATATTCTGTGTATTAGCTAACTAGCCAACCTGTTTTTCCAAATTCTGAGTAGCCAACTGATTGTTCCTCACATCTGCTTCCAGCTTTGCTTGTTCAACCATAATCTGTTTTAACATATCCTCCACACTCATATCTCCAGGCTTAGCACCCACTTGATTTCCTTGACCTTGCTGTTGGTTGTACTGAGGGGCATATCCTTGAGGCCTATATTGATTTTGATTTCCTCCCCATGAGAAGTTCGGATGGTTTTTCCACCCGGCATTATAAGTGTTACCGTAGTTCTGAGCTCCACCTCCCCTTTGGGCATTACCAACAAAATTTACTGAATCCGAATTAGCACTACACAATTCGCTGGTATGATCACCATTTCCATATACGCTACACATCACAGAAACCTGTTGCTGGACTGCATTCACGGGAGCTGGTTGTTGCCCCAAATTCAAACTACTAAAGTGATTGTTCATCATGTTTGCATAGCTGAAATTTGGGCAGATAATGCTGTGACTGCATCCACATCTAGTTTCCCAGCAACCTTCTTTGTAGAATTCCTCGAATTATCACTATGCCAGTCTGGATTTCCCTGCGAAATATGATTCAACAGAGCATATAATTCATCATACGTCTTCTCTAAAGCCTGTCCACCTGCAGCTGAATCAAGTAGAATTTTAGTGTTGGGGTCGAGAGCCTCTATAAACGTATGCACCAACACTTCATTAGCTTGGTGGTAGTGAGGACAATCCCTCAACATGGATTTGAATCTGTTCCAAGCTTCGTACAAATTCTCATTATCTCTCTGTCTAAAACTTAGTATCTCACTCCTTAGCTTTGCTGTCTTTCCAAACGGAAAGAACCTTATCAAGAATTTTCGAGCAAGATCATCCCAAGTACTGATAGAATTAGCCGGCTTTGCATCTAACCACCTTCTTGATTCCCCCAACAGAGAAAAGGGAAACAAAGTAAGTCTCACATAATCTGAAGACACCCCCGCACGAATATATGTGTCGCTTATTTCTAGAAAATTTTGAATATGCCTCTGCGGGTCTTCATGAACAAGGCCAGTAAACTGTCCACTTGAGTGCAAGGGTTGCACCATGTTCTGTTTAAGCTCAAATCTACCTCCAGCTGCCGGTTTGAGAATACTGGAGGTCACATTAGTGGCGAGTGGGATTGCCACATCGCGGACTGTTCTAGCTGCCATCACTTCCGGTTCACGTCTCTCTGCACCTGGTTCTTCAATTCTCAAGGGATTACCCCGTATTCCTTCGCCAGCCAGTTCGACTTGTGGGATTGGGTAGTCTGCAGCCAGTCTCCTCAATCTATTGAAATATCTTTCAGGTTCAAACTGCAGGGCTACCAAATCCTTGTTCATTGCCAGTGTTCCGATGAAGTAAGACTGCAAAATAGAACAGCTAAGATCAAGTTGTCAACACGTAGCTGAAAATTAAAGTACAAACGTCAATAATTGAAATCTATCTATTTGAAAGTCCTCGGCAACGGCGGCAAAAACTTGTTGCGACCCAGCTATACATGCAAGTGTACGTGATCGTGCAAGTAATAAAGTGGCTCCTTTTAAAGAGCCGGATATCAAACCCAAGGGACTTTCGTCAACAGAAATCAACTCTAGACGTCAAACGATAATTAAAAACTAGTGTTGCAAAAACGATAATGGATTTGGTGCTTAAAATTTAATGATTGCGGACTAAGAACTCCTATCTTTGCTACCGTAACTTTGGGTTTCGTAAATTTGCTTGAAAAATCAATGAAAAGTAAATTCCCAGGGCTAAGGCACCCTGAACATCATCTCTTGAGCATAATTGTTGTTGGTTTAAGCATTTTTTGAGTAGTTTATCATGGTTATCGATCCCAAGGTTAATTTTACAACTATATTCGTCTCCAAATTAAAATTGTCTACTAGAACTTAGAAACCTACCTACATCTGTGAGTGGTGATAAGCTTAACCAATTCTAGAGCATTCAAGCTTTCTTCCTGTAATTGACCAAGTGTGGGTGGTTAGGTACCTCTAGGTCCTAACCATAGGTCAATCCCTTAGAATTACTTCTCCGAGACAGACCACACTTCATATATTCAAGTTCTATCTCTCAGTTTCTCTCTCGAGCTCACTTCAAGACAAGAAATATATTCCAATGGTGATCAAACATCAAAATAATGAATTTTAGAATATATGAATAACCACTTTATAATAAAACTCCAGCAAAAACCAATACAATTAACCCAAGAGATTCATGTTCTTGGCCTTAACCTCAAGAATGAGGGATTTTAGCCACTCATAAAGTTTATCAACATCCAAAAGTAAATAAATACCATAAAAATACTTAAAAACTGAAAAGAAGAGGAATGGAACTTAATTAAGATGCCCAAAAACGCCCCAAATATTCTAAGGATGATGGAATGTGATACAATAACTCAAAAGCCCTATTTATAGACCCAAGTCGAGGCAAAAAGCGGCCCGGCACGCCATTGGGCGCGCCTAGCACTTAGGCAGATTTTGCCTCAGCAAGAAGGGTGCTCCCAGGCGGTGTGGCACGCTGGCTAGCGCGCCTGGGCACTACCTAGACAGGTGAGATTTTTGCCAAACGCGGCCTGGCACGCTGCCTAGCGCGTCAGGCCCTTTTTTTTGTAATTTTCTAGCTTTCGTCGACTTCTCTTCGCGTATTTGGATGGATTCTTCAAGATAAACTCTTTGGCTTGTCTCTTATCTTCAATATTCTTCACTCGTAGCTCCTCCAAGCCTCACTTTCCATGCCAAACATGCTCCAAAAAGTCGCAAATTCCACCTACAAGAGTCTAATCATGTTGGTTAGCACATTATCTCATTTTCCATCAAAAACTTATATAATACACAATTATTGTTCTCAAAACTAAGGTAATCATGGGTTAAAGTCGCTACTAAGGCATATAAATATGCCTCAGATCATCGCACTACTAACCCTTGTCCTGGATCTCAAATAACTATTCCTGCTACGGCTCAAGTTATTAGATGAAGGTTGATAGCTTCAAATCTCTGTTGTTATTTCCTTTTCCCAATCTCTACCTCTCTCTCGAGCAAGTCTAGAATACAGGCGAGTTTCTAACATTTCCAACTGTTAGAAGATCAATTATAATGAAGGTAATAACAATACATTCATTCACAACGGTTCAGAATTGCTTTGCACTTAACCCGTTTTGTTAATTCCTCATGGTTCACACAACCCTAGTTGATGGGTTTAGATACTCATGATTGCAAGAACACAAGAAGAATTCAATGATGAAAATATATTTGTAATCTCACAATAAGAAGAAAACTAAAATCTAAATATGAATAAAAAACTCGAATCTAGGGTTTTCTATTACAAAATTTCTAATGTATTTATGAACTCAAAATAATGAAAATATCTCTCAAAACAATGTAATGATGAACCCCCAAACATAGTACAATAAAGGGGTATTTATAGATACAAGATGAATCCTATCCTAAGCAAAACAGGAAAATTGAGTCGGTACTTTTCCACAGTACCGACCCACGCCAAGTGGGTCCTGTTGTGGAAATCAAGCTGCTTCAACTAACTGCAGGATTTGACCTACGACACAGACCTATGCCACATAGGTCGACTCACATGATGTGGGTCCTACCGTGAGTCACTCCTCTGGTGTAGGACTTGGCTCTTTCGTCTTCAAATACTTTGTTCTCGAGCATGATTCTTCCTTTTTGTCCATTTTGCCTCCAAAAAGCTATTTGCCTGCAATATAGAACAGAAAACACATCATACCAACAAAATATACTCGAGTTATTACATATTTTCTTTGTTTTAAGCATCGAAATTGCTATGAAACCATGGCACATCAACACCCTCAACTTAGAACGTTTGCATGTCCTCAGGCAAACAAAACAAAACAAACACATACGATGCTTAACTAAGAGAAACCTAAGAAACCTATGGCAGTCGACTTATTGCTTTTGGCACCAAAACTTTTGCTACCCCACCTATTTGCAAATCAAAACCACAGTGTGTATACGTGCAGCATATTATCATGACATAGTAGGGATCAAATGATGACATCAGATTATGAACAAATAACTAAGAATATATGCAAATGACATTATCGGAACAAATAGCAGCTAACAATGCAACCCATGTACTCTCACAACTAAGAAGTCCCATACACTCACAGTATACTAATGAATATCAAAGTAGGGACTAGGTCCAAACACTCTCTCTCACAAAGAAGTTCAAATAATGTGCATGAAATACCATAGGCTTGCCCTCATTTTCTATGCCTTAGTTTTCAGACAGTTGGACTAGGATCACTATAGGACTTTCATTGGCTTGTAATGTAGGCTTGGGGACGAGTATCGTACATATAGATATAGTGACTCAACCCTCCTTGACACTACACTATTTTTGGGTCCACTTTCCAACCATTCTCCTTTTATTTTTCCTAATTCTCCTTCATTTATTTTTCAGAGATTTAGATTTTTGGGTGTGATTTTCTTCATACTTTCAAAACACAGCTTTTTTCCTTTTCTCTTTTTTTTTTTCTTTCTTTTTGCAATTTCTATTTATTTCATCATTTTTTTATTGTTTTTTTCTTCACACCCAAATCTGTTCTTTTTTTCTTTTACTAACCCCTTTTTCATACCCAAGTTAAACTACGCACCCCTATAATAGCCACCCTCAACTTAGGCGATTTGCCTGAGTTGAGGTACATAATGTCCAAGGAGAGACCAGGGCCAAGACAGGTTCATAAGCCAAAATGGGAAGGTGAATAGGCTAATGAAAGAAACAAGCCAATTAAGGCTCAAACTCAGGATCAAGGGATACTTATTTTATTTGGTCGGGCATTTAGGCTAAAAGTTGACTCATTAAAGAACGGCCTATGATCCTTTCCTAACCACTATACTATAACCTAGGCAAGGCTAACCGGGCAAGTTCTGGATCGCACACACAAAGTGAATGAGGTAATGACCTCACACACACATAGCACAAGGTTACACTATCAACTACTACCTATCCAGTTCGTGTATTGCTAGCTACCATCATGTTGCCTATAATACTACTGCCATAACAAGATCCAACAGCTGTCACAAACTAACATACTACACACAGAGTTCAAAACCAAATTTTTAGGAGAGGTGTCCTTTAAACAATCAAAAAACATCATTATTAAAAACTTGTTCAAAACTGGACTACACTAAGGTTCCCCTATTTTTCTCCTAATTAAACACGAAAACACATAAATAATCTAACTAAAAGCCTAAACATGACAGTTCTACTATGATAGCACACTTGGGGAAAAAGAAACACTGCAACAAAAAACCCCAAGTGGTGGTATACCCCTACCCCCAACTAAATAATAGTGCATTGGCCTCAGTGCACAACTATTAAGTTTGTAAGTGTAATGGAGTGAAGACATATCTGCGGTGCGCTAGGCACCGGATATAGGACCATCCATAGCAGGATCATCTGTATGCTCTATGGGCACCATGCTAGGCGCGTCCGGTGGAGGGGGTGGCTGACTAAAGGATGCTCCCCGTGCTCTTTACTCATGGTAAATCTAACTGATATGGTACTCTTCCCGGGAGGCCTTAGTAGCCCTCCGAAGATCACTCTCAAACTCGTCTCCACTATCAGTCTGTCCCTCAAGTCTCCTTGGCCTCTTGCCTCTAACAACATGAGGCTCCTCATCAGCAAACAAATCCATCTCAAAAACTGGTGCTGAGGATACCGTTGTAGGTATGGGTGGAATGATAGGAGTATGGCTAACTGTTAAATCTCAAACCTCTGCCCTGAATAAATCCACCTCCTTAGTTAACCCCATCTTAGCCATCTGGGCCTCTGTGTGAGCCTGTTGCTCAATAACCTCCATTTGTCTATCCACTAACTACTGCAAAAACTCTCATGAAACTGCAACCATACTAGACGAGGGTGATAGTGTGGTGGGGACAGCTGCCCCCTCATCAGTCACAGGGCCTGTGCCCACGGTAGGAAACCTCCCAGCCTCGGGTTCACTAACAGGTGCTGAAGTGCTAACCAGGTCCTCACAATCCACTTACCCTTCAAAAAGGGCAGCGCCTGACAAAGTAGAGGGCTGAGGCATCCTCTGGGAAACCAGAATAGCACCTCGATGCTGCATCAGTCCTAAATTAGTGATGCGGGTCACCTCAATGGCGTGATCTACTGCAGGCATCCAAACTACACCAGCACTATGACATAGGCCCTGAATCAAAAATAGGAAAGGGATGATGGTATAGTCTCTAAAGGCGCGCTCATGAATATCCCTAATAATATAGCGGGCGATGTTGATGTCATATCTAGTGATGATGCTCGCTACCAGAATAGCTCAGTCAAGAGTAAGAGAATTATCTGCACATGTGGGACCGAGATGGTTCCATACAACATACCACCAAAAGCTACCCGTAAGGTGAAGCCACGAATTCTTAATATCCAACTTCTCAGCTACCCATTTCTCATTTATGCTATCCTTTATGATATACCGTGCAATCCACCGTAGTAGCTCTAAATATTGATCAACATCCTTTATTTGGTTTCTATTTTTTACCATGTCCATGCGGTGATCAAACTCAGTAGTACTAGCTGGAAGTTGACGTTCTGCACCAAATAAGAACTGGTGGATAGTCTGCTCAGAAATGTCTACTTTGGTTCCACAAACCAAAGTGTGAGTCAATGGTAGTTGGTTTCGAAACTGCTGCTTAATTGGTATGATCAATTCAATAGATGCAGCATATAAAGCATAAAAATCATGGACCAAACTCTAGGCTATAGCTACCAGAAGGCTTCGTCATCCACCCGAATCCATAGCGATCAAACACTGCCTTAATATCTGGTAGTACCTTTAACTCATCTAACCGATATCGGGGTTCCTCAGTGATACTCCGTCTACACACACCCCGCTCAGTCGGCTCTGCATCCTTGTCATAAATTCCATTCATACCCTGAACACACCACATCTCATTTTCCCTTTGTACTGCAGTTGCGGTCGGCTGTGCAGCCACTTGTCTCTGTGAGGAAATCGTGGAACCCTGAACACTATTGTCACCACTACCCGTGACTCAGAATCATCTATACCCTCAGAAATCTCATCAATCCCAGGTGCCTCAGCCTCATCTTCAGTATCACCAATTGCAGAAGCATCCACCCCCTGTTCAGACTGGTGGGAGGATTCTGAAGACTGAATAGGAGTCACCACTATAGGCTGAGTGGTGGCTCAGACTGCAGCCTGTTCCCTAGTTCATTGTCTTGTGGGACGAGGAACAAGAGCAGAATCATCCTGAGCAATCTCATAAACCTCTTCAGACCTACTTTTTTCTGGCTCCAAAGACTTATCTCACAGTTTTGTTATGACTTCTGGGTTCTTGGTGTGAATTCACGAAGAAGAACCTATATCCCAATGTTTAGGGTTTACTTTAGGCGGCATGGTCGGGTCTTTGGTGGGGTTTGGTCTGGTTGGGTATGGGTATTCAGGTTAGGGTTCCATAGTGTAGGGTTGGGTCGGGTTTGGGGTTTTAGGGTAATGGGATTCAAATTTTCTTACAATTGGAGTGGTGCTGGTATGAATTGGAGTGGTTGGTACTTGTGAATTATAGTGATTATAGAATTGGAGGTGTTAATTTGGATGAATTGGGGAAAGAAATCGAGTATGTGGAAGCTTGGAGAATTGGGTTTTTTAATTTTCAAACGGTTAATATCGGGTTTTACTGAGAGTAGACCAAAATTAGGGTTGGGTCGGCTCAGATCTTGAATTTTCTTTGTGGGTATAAGTTTTACGGTACCGACCCACACCGTGTGGGTTGACCCACACCGTGTGGGTCCCTATCATGTGTTAGTTTCTACAGCCAAAAATAATCTCTGATTCTCACGATACAAACCCACGTCACGTGGGTTGACCTACGTCACGTGGGTCCCTGTCGTGGGTTAGATTCCGCAACCAAAAAAATTTTCTCTGATTCCCATGATATCAACCCATACCATGTAGGTTGACCTATGTCGCGTGGATCACTACCATGGTTTTAAGCTGCATACATTTCAGTTCACATCTTTATTTTAACTCATGGATGGTAACAATCCTTGGTTTGCCTCCCAAGCAGCACTTGATTTAACGTCGCTGCACAACATAGCTAGGTTGGTTACTCAGACTTCACCAACCAGCCCATGGGTTGCCTCCCATGAAGCGCCTGAATTAACGTCGCGTCACGACCTAACTTACTTGACTACATAGAGTTCGTCAAGTCTAATATCCTCACATGTCATTATTTCTTTCGTGATTCCCATATAGTGTTTTACACGCTGCCCATTGACCTTGAATAGAAAATTATCATCACCTTTCATCTCGATTGCTCCATGCGCAAACACCCTAACCACCGTGAATGGTCTAGACCATTTGGACTTTAACTTTCTAGGAAACAAGCAAAGCCTGGAGTTAGAAAGTAGTACCTGTAACACCCCGTACATTTTTGAACTTATTTGACTACCTTAACATTTATGGAATTAGTTAAACTTGAGATAGTTGGTGTATTACCCACTAAATTTATTGGGCTGAATTAGTATTATGTTTATGGACCTAATTGAGGCTCAAAATTAAGTAAAAAGACATGTGCCCAAAAAGGGAGATGATCCTTTAAAAATGGACCAAGTTTACTTGGACTTTTTGACCAAATAATTGGCTAAGGAAGACCCTAGAGAGGCGGTGTAAAAGGGACTTTGTAAGGCTGAAATTCATCTCATTTTCAACACAATACACTTGCAAAAAAACAGATTTTCAATCAACATTTCTCCTCTCTCAAAAAAACCCTAGCCACCCTATTTTCTCTAAGGATTTTTGGACAAATCTTCCACTTGAAAGCCTTGGTAAGTGTTTACCCTTGTAGATCAATATATTATATGCACAATAGTTTGTGTATATCATGTTGGTTATGTTTAAAAAGTGTTGAGCAGTCCACTTTATTTGTAGCAGTCCACTTTTGCTAAATTGGTAAAGGATTTGCGTTCTATGTGGTTTAAACTTGAAAGGGGACTTAAGGTATTGAAGGAATTGAATTATATGGATTAAATTTCAGTATTTTTAAGTGTGGTGCTTTACCTATGTCGTTACTCCTTGTGTATGACTTGTGGAAATGTTTATACGTAATTGTGCATGGAACGTTAGGCATAGTGAAAGGAAAATACTTTCTTGTTATGTTAAAGTGAATTCTGAAACTGTGTAGACTATTTTTGGTATATTTTTGTGGAATTTATTTATGTGAATTGATGGAATAAATATGTGGAGTTGCATTGAGGTAAAAATGTGAAGTATGCACTTGGTGGGAAATCTTGTCGGTTTGTGACGTCTATGTTGGTTTGTGGACTGTTTTGGTGGTGTTGTCTTAGTAAGGAAGTAAGTTATGGTATAGGAGGGTGGAATGAAGTTATATGGCAGTATAAAGGAAGGTTGAATGATATACCATGTGTTTGGGATGTTGTATAGTTTTTACTTCCCGTCAAGTAGCTAATTATTGTCTTGTGAACTTGTAATGTAATTAGCTTTTAATGTTAGCTTCGTTACGTACTTGTGTTGTAGATTAACACTTTCAGGAAGAGCTGAATTGTTGTAGTCACTTGTTGGAAATATAAGGTATGTAAGGTTACTATTTTTCGTATCCTTTGGCCGTACCTATTGTTTACATCATTACCAAACTTGTTTCCACTCCGAAATGTTTTAAAGTATCTCATTTCAAGTTTGTTAGAAATTGTTATTCATGTGTCTCTTATTTGTTGACTATTTTTCCAAATCTCCAATAATGTTATGACCAACAATGTAACAATCTCACAAAAAATTAAAGAAATGAAGTAATGCATATTTGGTTGAGTACGGGTGGTAGCTCTGGGAGCGAAAGCCTAGCTCGAGCCAATCCCGATTGATTATTGGATGTAGGGGTTAGCTCTGGGGGTGAAAATCTAGCTCGAGCCAAACCTAATTTATTGATTTATGGGTAGTAGCTCTGGGGGCACAAGCCTAGCTTGAGCTGATCCCAATTTTATTTACCACTGATCAGTTGGTCCCGGGCATTGTATGATGTATATTGATATAAAGGTAAAAGAAAAGAAATGAATGTAATGTACATGGTTCCATATATACAGTACGGTGGTATATCAGTATTATCTATTCACGTGTATTTGATTTCATTTGAGTTCCTATATTTCATACAGTTACTTATAGCCTTACATACTCAGTACATTCTTTCGTACTGACGTCCCTTAAGAGACCTACCTTACCTGTTGTAGGAACAGGAGCTAGTAGACCTTCATAGTAGGGTTCGGGTCATCTGTAAGCTATTGGTGAGCTCCAAGTTTATTCGGGGCTTTTCGAATCATTTGTATATATTTTTGGTACTGTGTAGTAGTTGTATACGGCGGGGACTTGTCCCGACCTTATTCATAGTTATATATCTTTTAGAGGCTTTGTAGACCTTGTAAAGTCAAACGTAGAAATGTCTTTTCTTTTAGATGTTGTGGACCCAAAGGCCAAGTCTCGTATCTATTTTGTACGTCTTTACATGACTTCCGTCGTCGATATATTATATCTACATATGGCAGAATTTTTGTTCACTTAATGGCATGCATATGAATGTACACGGTCATAGGTTGGTTCTCTCGGGCCCTTAGGGCTACGGGTGCCTGTCCACCCCAATGGGATTTGAGGCGTGACAAAAGTGGTACCAGAGCGGGTCATCCTATTGTGTCTACAAGGCCGTGTTTGAGTAGATGCTTGCTTATGGATGTGTTGTTCACCACATCTATACGTAGGAGGCTACGGGACATTTAGGAGTTGTTTTTTTTCTTCATTTCCTAGATCGTGCAATAGATCCAAAGGTGTCGGTGGAGTCATATTTAACCGCTGAATTTGTTTTATGTTTTTTTTGTTTCCTGAGTATCGCAAAATGTCGTTTACAAGGAGAAACAAGGGTAAAAGTAAGAAGCTAGACAGAATTTCCGGAGAAAGAACCAGTAAATCACCACCTAAAAAAGCTAATCAAGGTGAAGCTAAAAATGAGTTTACATCGCCGGCTTCTTCTACTCTTCCACCTCCCGGAGAGCCAAGAAGGAGAGGAGTACCCCCAGAACCACCTGTTAATGCTACTGAGCAAAATTTAAGGAATACGGTGCAAATGTTGACTCGTATAGTTACTGCACAAAATCAAGGACAAGCTGATCCAACTACAAGTAATGATGGTGCGGATTGGGTAGCTTGTCGGAGGACACATGATTTTCTTAAATTAGATCCTCCTACATTCACTGGGTCAGATCTTAATGAAGACCCACAAAGACTTCATGGACTAAACTCAAAGGGCTTTAGATGTTATGCATGTATTTGGTACAGAAACAGTTGAGCTTGCAGCATATAGATTAAAAGGAGATGCTATATTATAGAACGAAGATTGGAAATAATCTAGGGGTATCGGTGCACTTCCAGCTAGTTTGGAAGAATTCAAAGCGGCATTCCTTGATCATCACCTTTCATATAAGATCCAAGAGGCTCGTGCAGACCATTTCTTAAATTTTCGTCAAGGTAATATGAGCATCAGAGAGTACAGTTTTCGGTTTAACTCTTTCGCCAGATACGCTCCTAATGTAGTAGCTATTATGGACGATAGAGTTCATCAGTATGTGGATAGATTGGATCCATATTTGGTTAGGAATTATACTATTGCTACTTTCAATAGAGACATGGATATAGCCAGGATACAAGATTTTGCACAAAAAATGTAGGATCAGAGGCAAAGGAGAAGAACGCAAGAATTTGAAAGAGGACCGTCAAAGAGGGCTAAACCTATGGGGCAGTTCATTGCGTCCCAAGGAGAATTTAGGCCTCGGGTTTTTAATAGACCGCCTAAACCATCATTTTTTTATTCTACAGTAGGTACTCCATCCCAATTTTGAGGGTTTAGAGGCAGTCAAGTTGGGCAAAGTAGTGGAATTCAAGTTCACAAACAGCAGGGTATCAAGAACAAGGAAGAATGACCCAATCGAGGTTTTCTCTTCAGTCGTGTAAGCACTGCGGAAAGCTTCATTTAGGTGCATGTTGGCTTGGGATGGATGTTTGATTTTGGTGTGGTATGTCGGGGCACGTAATGAGAGAGTGCCCACGGAGGGGCATGGGTAGTATGGCGTGACCTACTGGATCATCCATTGCATCATCCTCATCGGGTGTACAGCCTACTGGGCATGGTAGAGGTGTTCGAGGAGTAGCTAATTCTAGTAGAGTCCAGAATCGTACCTATGCTTTAGCGGATCGACAAAATTTGGAGGCTTCTCCTGATGTGGTTACAGGTACATTATCCGTCTTTTAACATAATATATATGCATTATTTGATCCGAGCTCTACCCTATCATATGTGACTCCATTGATTGCTGAAAAATTTGAAAGAACACTGAAATTACTAGTCAAGCCATTTGAAGTATCTACACCAGTTGGTGAATCTATTGTAGCTAAAAGAGTCTATCGTAATTGCATAGTAACTATTTGTGATCACGATATGTTGGCTGATCTTATTCAGCTAAAAATGGTAGATTTTGATGTTATAATGGGTATGGATTGGTTGGCTTCTTGTTATGCCACGGTAGATTGCCGAGCTAAGAAGGTACATTTCCATTTTCCATAAAAGACCATCCTTGAATGGAAGGGTAATATTGGAGCACCGAGAGGTAAATTAATTTCTTATCTTAAGGCAAAGAAAATGATATCCAAGGGGTACTTATGCCATCTAGTAAGAGTGCAAGATATTGATGTGAAGCCACCAACTCTTCAATCGGTTCCGGTGGTAAATAAATTCCTTGATGTATTTCCTGAAGATCTTCCAGGTTTGCCTCAAGAAAGAGAAGTAGATTTTGGTATTGATGTGGTCCCAAGTAATCATCCTATCTCTATTCCTCCGTATAGAATGGCCCCGGCAGAATTACGGGAATTGAAGGAGCAATTAAAAGACTTGTTAGAAAAAGGATTCATAAGGCCTACTATGTCCCCGTGGGGTGCACCAGTGTTATTTGTACGTAAGAAAGATGGCACATTGAGAATGTGTATTGATTATCGGCAACAGAATAAGGTAAGTCAAGAACAAATATCCCCTCCCCAGAATTGATGATTTGTTTGATCAATTACAGGGTACCAAATGCTTCTCAAAGATTGACTTGAGATCGGGTTATCATCAAGTAACAGTTAGAGAAAAAGATATACCCAAGACATCTTTCCGAACACGGTATGGTCATTATGAGTTTTTAGTTATGTCATTTGGGCTAACAAATGCACCAGCAGTTTTTATGGATTTGATAAATAGGGTGTTCAAGCCATTCTTAGATGTGTTTGTGACAGTGTTTATAGATGATATTTTGGTTTATTCAAGATCAAAAGAATACCATGCTAATCACTTACAGCAGGTGTTACAGATTCTTCGTGATCGTAAGTTATATGCAAAGTTCTCTAAATGTGAATTTTGGTTAAAATCTGTAGCATTCTTGGGTCATATTGTGTTGGATAAAAGAATAAGGGTTGATACTCAAAAAATAGAAGTTGTGAAGAAATGGCCAAGACTTACAACACCTACAGAGATTCATAGTTTTCTCGGGTTGGCAGGTTATTATAGAAGATTTGTTGAAGGGTTTTCTTTCATTTCGGCACCTTTAACAAAGCTAACACAGAAGGCAACCAAGTTTTAGTGGAATGATGCATATGAGAAGAGTTTCCAAGATCTGAAGGATAAGTTGAATTTTGCACCTATATTGGTACTTCCAGAAGGTACAAAAGGGTATACGGTATATTGTGATGCTTCAGGAGTTGGCTTAGGATATGTATTGATGAAGCACAGTAATGTAATAGTTTATGCCTCAAGACAGTTACGGCCACATGAGACAAATTATCCGACACATGATCTTAAGCTAGCAGCTGTGATATTTGCTTTAAAGATATGGGGCTACTACTTGTATGGGGTTCATGTTGACATATATACCGAACATAAGAGTTTGCAATATATCTTTAAGTAGAAGGACCTAAATTTGAGGCAGCGAAGGTGGTTTGAACTATTAAAATATTATGACATTGATATTTTATATCATCCGAGGAAAGCAAATGTAGTAGCCGATGCATTAAGCCGCAAAGCAATAGGAAGATCTGATGGACAGCTCACGGAAAAGCAAGGTATAGTCAAGAATCTACATCAACTAGCCAGCTTGGGGGTTCATCTTCTTGAAACTCCAAATGAAGAAATTATGGTACAAAATGCGGTAGAATCTTCATTAGTAGCTGAAGTGAAGGAAAAATAGTATGTGGATCCTATTTTATAGCAGCTGAAGGAGAATATACAACAAGGTTTGACAAAGGCATTTGATCTTACGCAAGAGGGAGAGCTTCAGTGCCAAAGTAGATTGTGTGTATCTGATGTAGATGAGCTAAGGAGACGGATTATGATAGAGGCACATCATTGACGGTATTCTATTCATCTGGGAGCCACCAAAATGTATCATGATTTGAAAGAAATGTATTGGTGGGGTAACAAGAAGAAGAACATTGCAGAATTCGTAGCTCAATATCCAAATTGTCAACAAGTAAAAGTAGAGCATCAGAAGCCTGGAGGTTATATGCAATGTATAAATCTTCCAATCTGGAAGTGGGACATGATCAACATGGATTTCATCACAGGTTTTCCTCGTACACTTCAGAAATTTGATTCCATATGGGTAATAGTTGACAGGCTTACCAAGTCAACACACTTCCTACCGGTTAAGACCACCTACACAGCTGAAGATTATGCACGGTTGTATGTTACAAATATAGTTCGACTACACGGAATTCCAATCTCTATTATATCAGACAGGGGAGTTCAATTTACTGCACACTTTTGAAAGTCTTTTCAGAAGAGTTTGGGAACCCAAGTGAATTTAAGTACGAATTTTCATCCTCAAACAGATGGACAAGCAGAACGTACTATACAAACACTTGAAGATATTCTACGAGCTTGCACATTGGACTTTAAAGGTAGTTGGGATGATCATTTATCTCTTATTGAATTTGCCTACAATAATAACTATCATTCAAGTATCAAAATGGCGCCTTATGAAGCTTTATATGGAAGAAAGTGTAGATCACCAATTGGATGGTTTGAAGCGGGTGACACTGCCTTATTTGGGCCAGATCTTGTTCATCAAGCTATGGAGAAGGTTAAGGTGATACAACAGCAGCTACAAACGTCCCAAAGTCGACACAAATCATATGTCGATGTTAGAAGAAGGGGGCTAGAGTTTGCTATAGGTGATTGGGTATTCTTGAAAGTATCACCAATGAAAGGGGTAATGAGATTTGGAAAGAAAGGAAAGCTAAGTCCGCGTTATATAGGGCCATATAAGATTATCCAAAGATTTGGTCAAGTTGCGTATGAATTAGAACTACCCCAAGAACTCTCCACAGTTCATCCAGTGTTTCATGTTTCAATGTTTCGAAAGTGCATAGGAGATCTATCTCATATTACTCCCACTGAAGATGTACAAGTTACAGAAGATCTCACCTATGAAGAAGTACCTATTGCTATTCTGGATCGACAAGTTAAAAGGTTAAGAAATAAAGAAGTAGCTTCTGTAAAAGTGCTTTGGAAAAATCAGCAAATAGAAGAAATCACATAGGATGCCGAGGACATGATGAAGTCTAAGTACCTGCATTTATATCAAACTGAAGAGAAAGTTCAAGATGCGAAATTGGAGCAATAACAAGTAAGTATATATAAGTATTATGTGTATGTGATAATATGAAGAATGAACTTAGACTTTAACTTGTTTAGATTGGATAATGTTACTAACATTCGAGGATGAATGTTCCTAAAGGGGAAAGGATGTAACACCCCGTACATTTCCGAACTTATTTTACTACCTTAACATTTATGGAATTATTTAAACTTGAGATAGTTGGTGTATTACCCACTAAATTTATTGGGCTGAATTAAGATTATATTTATGGACCTAATTGAGGACCAAAATTAAGTAAAAACACATGTGCCCAAAAAGGGAGATGATCCATTAAAAATGGACCAAGTTTACTTGGACTTTTTGACCAAATAATTGGCTAAGGAACCCTAGAGAGGCGGTGGAAAAGGGAATTTATAAGGCTGAAATTCAGCTCATTTTCAACACATTACACTTGCAAAAAATCTAATTTTCTCTAAGGATTTTTGGACAAATGTTCCACTTGCAAGCCTTGGTAAGTGTTTACCCTTATAGATTAATATATTATATGCATAATATATTGTGTATATCATGTTGTTTATGTTTAAAAAGTGTTGATCAGTCCACCTTATTTGTAGCAGTCCACTTTTGCTAAATCGGTAAAGGATTTGCCTTCTAAGTGGTTTAAACTTGAAAGGGGACTTAAGGTATTGAAGGAATTGAATTATATGGATGAAATTTCAGTATTTTTAAGTGTGGTGCTGTACCTATGTCGTTACTCCTTTTGTATGACTTGTGTAAATGTTTATACGTAATTGTGCATGAAACGTTTGGCTTAGTGAAAGAAAAATACTTTCTTGTTATGTTAAAGTGAATTTTGAAACTGTGTAGACTATTTTTGGTATATTTTTGTGTAAGGTATTTATGTGACTTGATGGAATAAATATGTGGAGTTGCATTGAGGTAAAAATGTGAAGTATGCACTTGGTGGGAAATCTTGTCGGTTTGTGACGTCTATATTGGTTTGTGGACTGTTTTGGTGGTGTTGTCTTAGTAAGGAAGTAAGTTATGGTATAGGAGGGTGGAATGAAGTTATATGGCAGTATAAACGAAGGTTGAATGATATACCATGTGTTTGGGATGTTGTATAGTTTTTACTTCCCGTCAAGTAGCTAATTATTGTCTTGTGAACTTGTAATGTAATTAGCTTTTAATGTTAGCTTCGTTACGTACTTGTGTTGTAGAGTAACACTTTAAGGAAGAGCTGAACTGTTGTATTCACTGGTTGGAAAGATAAGGTATTTAAGGTTACTCTTTTACATATCCTTTGGCTGTACCTATTGTTCACATCGTTACCAAACTTGTTTCCACTCCTAAATGTTTTAAAGTATCTCATTTCAAGTTTGTTAGCAATTGGTATTGAAGTGTCTCTTATTTGTTTACTATTGTTCCAAAACTCCAATAATGTTATGACCACCGATGTAACAATCTCACAAAAAATTAAAGAAATGAAGTAATGCATATTTGGTTGAGTACGAGTGGTAGCTCTGAGGGCGAAAGCCTAGATCGAGCCGATCCCGATTGATTATTGGATGCAGGGGGTAGCTCTGGGGGTAAAACCCTAGCTCGAGCCAAATTTGATTTATTGATTTATGGGTGGTAGCTCTGGGGGAATAAGCCTAGCTCGAGACGATCCCAATGTTATTTACCACTGATCAGTTGGTCCCGGGCATTGTATGATGTATTGATATAAATGTTAAAGGAAAGAAATGAATGTACTATACATGGTTCCACATATACAGTACGGTGGTATATCAGTATTATCTATTCACTTGTATTTGATTCCATTTGAGTTCCTGTATTTCATACAGTTACTTATAGCTTTACATACTCAGTACATTCTTTCATACTGGCGTCCCTTGGGGGACCTACCTTACCTGCTATAGGCACAAGAGCTAGTAGACCTTCACAGTAGTGTTTGGGTCATCTGCAGGCTATTAGTAAGCTCCAGGTTGATTTGGGGCTTTCTGAGTCATTTGTATATATTTTTAGTACTGTGTAGTAGTTGTATAAGGCAGGGACTTGTCCCGACCTTAGTCATGGTTATATATCTTTTAGATGTTTTGTTGACCTTGTAAAGTCAAACATAGAAGTGTCTTTTCTTTTAGATGTTGTGGCCCAATGACCAAGTCTCGTATCTATTTTGTACGTATTTACATGAATTCCGTCGTCGATATATTATATCTGCATGTGGCAGAATTTTTGTTCACTTAATGGAATACATATGAATGTACACGATCATAGGTTGGTTCTCTCGGTCCCTAACGGCTATGGGTGTCTGTCCACCCCAATGGGATTTGAGGCGTGACAGTACCAAATCTCCCGGGTGAAACTCTCGTCGCTCAATCCTCCAATCATGATATAATTTCATCTTTTCTTTATACAGTGCTAAACTTTCATAAGCCCAGATATGAAATTCATCATCTCATTCATCTGTTCTAGTCTCAATTTAACTGCATCACTCCATTCCAGATTCAACTTTTTCAGTGCCCATAATGCCTTGTGTTCATGTTCGATAGGAAAATAACATGATTTTTCCAAACACCAGCTGATATGGATATGCACCAATCGGTGTCTTAAACGCATTTCGATATGCCCATAATGCATCATCCAATCTTCTTGCTCAATCTGTCCAGTTGGCATTCACCGTCTTTGCCAAAATAGACTTTATCTCACGATTTGACAACTCAACTTGCCTGCTCATCTGAGGATGGTAAGGTGTTGCAACATTATGTTTGATACCATATTTTCAAGCAGGGGTTTGAACAGTCGATTACAGAAATAGGATCCTTCATCACTAATGATAACTCAGGGTGTATCGAATCATGAAAAGATGTTCATTTTTAAGAATGTCATGACACTTCTTCCTTCATTATTGGGAAGCGATATTGCCTCCACCCACTTAGAAACATAGTCAACAGCTACCAGAATGTATTCCATCCCATGTGAGCTCACAAATGGGCCCATAAAATCAATTCCCCATACATCAAACAATTCGAGCTCGAGAATAGTTGTCATAGGAAGTTCGTGTCTGCGCGAGATGTTCCCTTGTCTTTGACATTGGTCACAAGATCGAGCATACTCATGAGCATATTTATAGATGGTAGGCCAGTTGTAGCCGCATTGTAAGATCTTATGAGTAGTCTGCGTACCTCCATGATGACCCCCAACTGAAGATGAATGACATGCTTCTAAAATACTCATCATCTCTACTTTCGAAATACACCTTCGAATTATGCCATCCGCACACACTCTAAATAAATAAGGCTCATACAAGAAGAATTTTCTCACTTCATGCATGAATCTCTTCCTCTGCTGATACGACATATCTTCTAGGACTAGGTCACTTGCCAAAAAGTTGGCAAAATCCGCAAACCAAGGGATTAATTCGTGTGATGCTACCAACACTTGTTCGTCCGAAAAAGTATCATCAATATCAAGATTATCCCTCAATCTAAGCATTTACACCTCCTCAAGGTGTGATAGGTGGTTTGCAACCTAATTCTCAGTACCCTTTCGGTCCTTGACCTTAAAAATCAAATTCTTGCAATAGAAGTACCCACCGAATCAGTCTTGGCTTAGTGTCCTTCTTTTACATAAGATATCTAAGTGTTGCGTGGTCTGTGTGCACAATCACTTTAGTACCAATCAAGTACGATCAAAATTTCTCGAAAGCAAAGACCACTGCCAACAATTCTTTCTCGGTTACAGTGTAATCTTTGTGAGCTGGATTAAGAGCTTTGCTAGAGTAATAAATAGGATGTAGAATCTTCTCACGTCTTTGGACAAGGACTGCACCCAAGGCCAAACCGCTAGCATCACACATAACCTCAAATGGCATCGTCAAATATGGTGAAATAATGATAGGGGCTGAAATCAACTTCTCTTTCAAACACTCAAATGCTTTTAGACATGCCTCATCAAATATAAACTTCACCTCCTTATCTAAAAGCTTGCATAATGGATTTGCAATCTTAGAGAAATCCTTGATAAATCTTCTATAGAAACCTGCATGTCCCAAGAAACTTTGAATTCCTTTTACCGAAATAGGTAGAGGTAACTTTTCAATCACCTCAATCTTGGCTTTTTTAACTTCAATAACTTTCTTTTAAATTTGATGCCTCAATACGATACCCTCATTAACCATAAAGTGACATTTTTTCCAATTTAGTACTAAGTTGCACTCCTTGCATCTTTGCAACACATTAGCAAGGTGGGCCAAGCAATCATCAAATGAGTCTCCCACAACAGAGAAATCATCCATAAAAACCTTAATAGTGTCTTCCACCATGTCGGAGAAAATAGACATCATGCAATGTTGGAAACTGGCCGGTGCATTACATAAATCGAAGGGCATCCTTTTGAACGCGAACGTCCCATATGGACAAGTGACAGTGGTCTTCTCTTAGTCCTTGGGAGCAATGAAAATCTGATTATACCCCGAATATCCATCAATAAAGCAATACCATCCTCTACCAGCAAGACGGTCTAACATCTAATCCATGAAGGGCAAAGGAAAGTGATCCTTTTCGGTCCAAGAATTCAGTTTTCGATAGTCCATGCAAAATCTCCATCCAGTAACTGGCCTCATTGGGATTAACTCATTCTTGTCATTTGGAACCACATTTATTCCCTCCCTTCTTTGGCACACACTGAACTGGGCTCACCCATTTGCTATCAGCAATGGGGTAAACCACACCCGCATCTAACCACTTGATGATTTCTTTCTTCATAACATCTTGCATAGGTGGGTTCAGATGATGTTGGTGCTCAATTCTTTGTATGCACTAGGGATCAAGCTGGATTTGTGAGTGCAAATACCGGGTGGAATCCTGATAATGTCTGTGATGGACCAACCAATGGCCCTCTTAAACCTTTTTAACACCAAAACAAGAGCTTCCACTTGCCACTCCACCAACTTAGCATAGATGATCACGGGTAAGGTGTTGTTGGCTCCAAAGAATGCATAACTAAGGTGAGACAGGAGAGCCTTAAGCTCAAAAACTGGAGACTCCTCAATCAAAGGTAGAGCTAGTGGGGTCACCCTATTCTTTAAATCAAGATCCAATTTCTTAGGATCATAAGTGTATGATCCCTACCAACGAGTGCACCAACCATCTCATCGTATTCCTCAATACCATCGCTATCAAAATTCATAATCACGGTCGCAGGAGCTTCTACCCCCAACCATTCTTCAAGAGTCATGACAATATCACTCTTATCAACTGCATCTATTATAAAAAATACCCGCATATCTTTTGGTTGCTTCATGGAATGGCAAACATTGAAAGTAACATGTTCATCATTTAACCTGAATTTTATCTTCCCAGTTTCTATGTCAATCAACGCACATCTAGTGGCAAGGAATGGTATTCCCAAGATGATAGGAACCTCAAAATCAACTTCACAATATAGAATCACAAAGTCAGTTGGGAAGATGAAAGATGCAACCTTCACCAAAATATCATACAAAATGCCCACTGACTTTTTCACAGTTCTATCCGCCATAAGGAGTCTCATAGAAGTCAGTTTTGGCACTCCCCAATCCTAGCTACATGAAAATAGCTAGCGGCATCAAGTCTATGCTAGCACCCAAGTTACGCAGAGCTTTTGCAAAATTATAGGACCCAATAGTACAAGGAATTGTGAAGGCTCTCGGATCTTCCTTTTTCTCGACAAGTGAGCGAGAAGCAATTGCACTACAATGGTGTAAATTATCTGCTGGCTTAAAACTGACAGTTCTCTTCTTTGTTACTAAGTATTTCATGAATTTTGCGTAACCTGGCATTTGTTCTAAAGCCTAGACAAGAGGAATATTTACCGATAAGTCCTTTAACATTGAGATAAATTTCTGATATTTATGCTCTTCAGTTTTCTTTTTCTACCTTTGAGGAAAGGGAGGGGGAGGTCGAGGAATTTTTTTGTACACTTGAGGGACCTCTTTTTCCTTCCCATTATCAGACTTTGCCTTTTTGTCAGCATCTTGAGGCTTTTGAACTGCATCACCCTTTGAATTCTCTGGCTCTGCCTCAATTTCGACATCAACTACCACCGGTTCATCTTTCTTACCACTATCCACAGGTAGGGATGGGTCAGTCATGCACTTCCTGCTTTTAGTAGCAATGGCCAAACAATGACTACCATTCTTTGGATTCTGGACAGTATTGCTCAGAAGGGTACCTGGCTGGCGTTGGTTCAACGTCATCGATATCTGCCCAAACTATTGATGTAACTATTTAATGGAAATTGAATGGGATTCTAATTTTTGACTTATTCCCAAAATGTCTGACGTAATCTCCTTCAAGCAATTTTCTTGACTCTTTGACCCTTTAACTAGTTTATTAAGAAGGGCTTCCGTTCTTGAATTTCCATAGTCAGCATCACGATTTCCCGGTGGAACATATGCGTCACTCTTCTCTTTATAATCATCCTTTCACCTATAATCACCATCACGATCTTGTTCTTTATCTCTATAACTTGGCTTTTTATAAGTGTCTCCGTATTTGTTTCGACCTTGATTCCCTTGCCTTGATTCCAAGAGTCTTTATTAGTCCCTTGACCCTTGGCTCAGAAACCCGCTACCTATCGATCTAAGTACTTATCCTCCTCATCATATTTATAATCGTCATGCCTAGGTGTTTTGTCGTATGCACCCACAGCATGCACCTTTTCAGCACCTCCAGTCTCAATCTGTTTGGATGGCAAGCTAATTTCTGTCCTCAACTATGCGACCTCTTGAGCTATAGATTCATTCAAAGCCCATTGTGCTGCCTAGGCTCCAATAGCATATGTCCCAGCAGGTGTCTCTGCCTCCTAAGTATGCCATCCTCGGTTGGTCTTAGTGATACGAGCTAAAATCTCTGAAGCTTGTTCCCACCTCAGACTCATAAATGTTCTGCCTGTGATAGTATCTGTTATAGTTTTGGTATTGGTGTTTAAAGCTCTGTAGAAGATCTCAAGTAAACTCCTACCACTCATCCAATGATTTGGCACATTCTGCAGCTTCTTGTTAAACCTTAGCCATATCTCATAAAATTCTTCAGAATGTAGTTGTCTGAAGTTGTAAATCTCATCCTTCAACTGTAGCATCTTGGAGGATGGGAAAAATCTCTCTAAAAATTGATTTCTCAACTCTTGCCAAGTAGTGATGGAACCTCGTGGTAACTCAGCCAACCACAAAGTTGCTTCTCCTGTTAGAGAGAATGGAAATAATCACAAACAAATAGCCTCTTGGTCAACTCCAGGAAAATTGGATGAAGTGAAGACTCCCACAAAATTCATCACGTGCATGTTTGGATCGTCTGAAGGAAGACCAGCGAACACACCTTTCAAGTTTAGCAGGTAGATCATGGCACTTGTAATGTCAAACTTAGTGCCCCGAGGTAACTATGGTGGAATAATAGCACCAGTCTCAATCGACTTGAAGTAAGCCACATTATCTTCTTTGGGATCATCATAAACTGGCACATATGGTCTTTGAGAGGGTTGTTGCACCCTCAGTCTTCTTTGTCTCTCTTTAAGTGCAATGAGACGTTGTGCTTCTTTTTGCATTCCTTGATGATCTCTATCCGCTTGTCTAAGAGCTGTTTGCCTAGCATTTTCCTCAGTTGTCAACGAGCAGTGATTTGTTCCGCAATTTCATGACCAACTGGCTTAATTGTCTAGTTATGAATATCTCCTGAGGCAGTGGGATTCTGAACTCCTTCGGTATTCACCATTCTTTTATTTGCTCTCAGTGTTCGTTCTATTTCAGTATCAAGTGGAATCAGGGGATTGCCTTGACTCTTAGTGTTGGGCATACACCGGTGTGTGTCCTTAAAAGTACAAAAAAATAAAACCAATCAACTCCAACAAGCAAACTAGTCAACTTTATAACCGTACTCCCGGGCAACGACGCCAAAATTTGATGTCGCCCAAAATTTACCTCCAAAAAAGTATAATGTGGTTGCTGTATCAAATATAGAACCCAACTAGTTTGGGGTCGATCCCACAGGGAATAGGATGAAAGTCTGTTGAATGCTAGTCTAAGTGATTGGCAAGTAAGTAAAACTGGGGGGTTTTATAAACAAATAGTAACAGTAACGTTTGTTGATTTTAGGATTCGTAATCAATATGAGAAATACACTAGGACTGTGGTCCCCAATGATTCCTTAACTCCATCGGTTACATGTGCTGGCAAAACTGTCCTGCTGCGTTGCATGCAAAATCTAACAAGATATATTCATCTAAACGTCTCTCGACCTTGGTTAGACGAATTTCACTCTTATCCTCTCGGTCTCCGTGTGTTGCACTATTAATCCTTGTACTAGATTACAGATAACTATCCCTGTTACAGCTCAAGTTATTAGATGAAGATTGATAGCTTCAAATCTCGGTTGTTATGTAACACCCCGTACATTTTCGAACCCATGAGACTACCTTAACATTTATAGAATCATTTAAACATGAGAGAGTTGGTGAATTTATGCATTAATTTGTTGGTCTTAATTGAATCATGTGCCATTGGGCCCAAATGAGGCCCAAAAATCATAAAAAGACATGGCCCAAAATGGAATTTGACCCATTCTTCCATTTTTTCCATTGAACAAGTAAACAAATTAAATGTGTGGCTAAGGATGATTAGTAAGGGACAATATAAGTCAATAAAATCAGATTTTTATTCATAAAAGCACACATGCCATTTTCTAGATTTTTCCAAATATTTCTCTTCAACCTCAAACCCTAAGCCTTCACTCTTTTGGAAAAGATCACTCTCTTTCAAGATTTGGTAAGTGTTTATTCTTATGGTTTACTATATGATATGCTTAAGGTGGTGCATAAATCATGTTGTTTTTGTTGAAACAGTGTTGGACAGGTCACTATGTGTAAAACTGTCTATTTTTGCAATCGAAAAAGGGTTTTGCCTTGTAAACTTGAAAATAGACTTGTGGTCTTGAAGGAAGTGAATTTTATGGATTCAATATTGACATGTGAGATGTGATTATATCCTTAACTTGTTTTATCCTTGTACATAATGTTTGGAATTGTTATTGCAAAATTGTGCAGGGATTTGGTGGTGTATTGAAGGAAAAGTGTGGTTTTGGTGATGTTCATTTGCATTGTGAAACCATGGGTGTTTTTTAGCATCAAAGTGACCAAAAACATGTAAATAAAAGCTTACTTATTACCTTGTACCATTTATTACACAAAATGACCCAAAAGAAACCCTTTTTGGCCGATTTGGGCATCCGCCCCCGCAGACGAAGGCACCTACGGGCGCAGATGCCAATGCAGGTGCCCCTGTAAACTGCCAAGGGTCACCTGCGGATGGATTTTAGCCACCTTCGGGCGCATGTGGCTTCGTAGGTCATCCCAGAATACCATTTTGTATGGTTTCGTCTCTCTTTGATCCCCGAAGGCCCCTATACCCTTTTTGGATGTAATTATCAACTTATGATACCTTTTTAATGACTTTAAGGGGTCGTATGGAAGAATGTTGGATTATATTAATTATGGATTGTTGTTCATATGTTGTTATGAGGCAATTTGATGGAGTAATTTAAACGGAATGATAATGAGGAAGTGTAAAGGGTAAACGTGGTGTGAATTGCTATTGGTCTATGATGTCTTGGTCAATGTGTGGAATGTTATGGTGCTGTTGGTATGCTAATGCAGTGGATTGTATTATAAAGGGTAAAGTTACATTATATGGCAGTCATATAACTCATTGTCGTCTTGTACACTTATACGGTAACTAGTTGTTAATGTAAGCTCTGTTATGTACTTGTATTGTAGAGTGAAACGTAAGGAAGGAGCTAGACTATTGTGTTCATATATAGGCTTGTGTATTCATACTTGGAAGTGAAGGTATGTAAGGTTACTCTTACCGTATCATTCTGCAGCACATATTGTTCACATTGTCGTTATATTTGTTCCATTTCGAAGTGTGCTAAAGTATCCAAGCTCAGGTTGACATATATTGTTATTCACATGTTTCTTACCCTTAGACCAAATGTGATTCACATGTCTCTTATTCATTGACGGAAGTTCCAAAGCTCTCATAATATTGTAACGACTAAAAGAACTATCTCAAGAAAAGTAATGATGTAGGGAGAATCTATTCATTCATGAGTAGCATTTCCAATAACGTTACATTCTAAAGTTCCAATAATGCAGTGACAACGAAAGTATCAACCTCTCACAAACGAATGTATCAATCTCTCCAAAGTAAGAAATAAAGTAACGCATATTTGTTGGTTGCAAGAGGAAAGGAAGTGAAGTAATGCATATATGTGTGCTTCCAATAATGTCATGATCCTCAACGAGTCAATCTCTCAGAAGTAAAGAAATGAAGTAAGGTATTACTCTTCTAATGAAAGAATAAAGTAATGTATAATGGTTTGTACAATCTTGGGTGGTATCCAAGGGTTTGAAATACCTAGCATGGGTCGATCCCAATATATCATAATAACATCCCAGGGGAGACTGAAAAGCCTAGCATGGGTTAATATAACATCCCAGGCGTCAAAGTACCGAGCATGGGTTAATAACATCCCAGGGGCATCATGAAATCCTAGCATGAGTTAATCACATCCCAGGGGTCAAATTACCTAGCATGGGTTAATAACATCCCACGTGTCAAAGTACCTAGCATGGGTTAATCTAGCATCCTAGGGGTTAAAATACCTAGCATGGGTTAATCTCATCCCAGGGGCGACAGAATAGCCTAGCATGGGTAGAACAATAAAGATGAATAAATGTGAAGACAAAAGAAGTAAAGAATGTAATGTACATAGTTCCAAACTTTCAGATTGATGGTTTGTCCATATTGGGTATTCTTTTATAATTATTTCCATTGAAGTTTATATGTATTGATGCAGTCTCGTATAGCCTTGCATACTCAATACATTCTTCGTACTGACCCCATTGGGGGGCTTACTTTAATTGTTGCAGGCGCAGGTGCCAGTAGACCTCCACAGTAGGTTGCCGGTTATTTGCAGATCTTTGGTGAGCTCCAGTTGGTTCGGGGCTTTTCGAGTCACAGTTGTACATTGGTTTGGATATTGTAAATATTTTATAAAGCGGGGCTTGTTCGGACTTTAGGATGGTTTTTATATATGCATCTGTTAGAGGTTTTTGTAGACGTATGTGGGTATATAAATGTAAGAGATGTATGTCCATTTTGACTTGATGGCCCTGACGGCCAAGTTTCACATATGTATGTACCCCATGTTCCATGATTTTCGCTATTAACATCTTATGTCCTTACGTGATGGTGATGTTTCTTATGGCATGCATATGAATGGATATGAGCAAAGATTGGTTCTCTCAGGCCTTATCGGCTTTGGGTGCCAGTCCGCCTCAATGGGATTTGGGACGTGACAAAAGTGGTATCAGAGTCGGTTGTTCTAAGGGCGTCTACAAAGCCGTGTCTGAGTAGAGTCTTGCTTATCGATGTGTTGCGCGCCATATTTATAAGTAGGAGGATACGGGACATTTAGGAGTTGTTTCATTTCTTCATTTCTAGATCGTGAAATAGAGCCAATGTTGTAAGTGAAAATTGTATCTGACCATGGAATTGGTTTTCTTGTTTATAGTAAAAAAATGCCGATCACAAGACGAGGTAGAGGCAAGGGTAAGCAGGTAGATATGCCTGCCAGATAAGGCACCAGTAGATCACCACCTGACCAAGCTAGTCAAGGTGGGGCTGACGCTGAGGTTGCATCGCGGTCTTCTTCTACTTTTCCAGCTTTGAAAGAGCTAAGGGGTAGAGAAGTACCTGCAAAACCGCCTATGAATGCCACAGACCAGGATTTAAGAAATGCAGTACATATGTTTACTCATCTAGTTATTGTACAAAGTCAAGGACGAGCTGGTCCAACGATAAATGAGGATGATGCGGCTAGGGTAGAGAGTCGCAGGACGCAGGATTTTCTGAAACTAGACCCTCCCCTAGTCACTGGGTCAGACCCGAAAGCAGATCCACAAGACTACGTGGATCAAATTCAAAGGGCTCTAGATGTCATGCACGTGACTGGTGTTGAAACAGTTGAACTTGCAGCTTATAGATTATAAGGTGAAGCAAAATTGTGGTATGAAGACTGGAAAATATCGAGGGGTATTGAGGCACCTCCAGCAGGTTGGGAGGAATTTAAAATGGCATTTCTTGATCATTACCTCCCATATGAGATCCGGGAGGCACGTGCCGACCAATTTCTAAATCTTCGTCAAGGAAGTATGAGTGTTAGAGCGTACAGCCTTCAGTTTAATTCTTTGGCTCGATATGCTCTGAATGTGGTGGCCACAATGGAAGATAGAGTCCATCGATATGTGGACAGACTGGAGCCATACTTGTTAAGGGACTACACTATTGCTGCTTTGAACAGAGATATGGACATCGCCAGAATTCAGGCTTTCGCACAGAAAATAGAGGACCAAAGGCAAAGAAGAACGACACAGGAATCTGAGGAAGGGCCATCAAAAAGGGCTAGACTTATGGGGCAGTCAATGGTGTCCTCGAGTGGATCTAGACCTTGGATGTTATTGCCTAGACCCTCATTCTCTTATTCCATAGCAGGCACTCAACCCCAATTCCGAGGGCTTAGGGGTAGTCAATCTGGACAGAGTAGTTGGAGTGCAAGGTTCACAGACAACAGAATTTTCTCATCCTCCGTGTCAGCGTTGCGGAAGGTATCATTTAGGTGAATGCCAATTGGGGACAAATGCTTGTTTTTGGTGTGGCACAGCGGGGCATATAATGAGAGAATGCCCACAAAGGGGCGCGAGTGGTATAGCACGACCTACGGGATCAACCATTACATCATCATCCTCGGTTCCTTCCCTAGGCAGAGGTGTTCAGCCTATTGGTCGTGGTAGCGATATTAGAGGAGCAACTAGTTCCAGTGGAGCCCAAAATCGAACCTATGCTCTAGTGGACTGGCAGAATGCGAAAGCATCTTCTGATGAAGTTACAGGTATATTATACATATTTTCACATGATGTACATGCATTGATTGATCCAGGCTCTACCCTATCATATGTTACTCCATCGATTACTGTGAAATTTAATGGGATACCAGGGTTATTAGTTAAGTCAATACCGGTCGGTGAATTTATTATAGTTAAAAGAACATATTGTAATGTAGATGTTTGTGATCATAGATTATTGATTAAGTACTCTTAAAAGCGTCACCAACGAAAGAGGATTTGGAAAGAAAGGTAAAATTGGCCCTATACAACATGCCATGTGAAATTGCCGAAAGTGCATAAGAGTTCAATTTTGTATTACTCCCATTGTAGATGTACAAGTTATGAAGTATCTCACCTATGAAGAGATACCTATGGCTATTTTGGACGGACAAATGATGAGGTTGCGGAATAGAGGAGTAGGTAGGAGAAATCACATGGGAAACCAAGGAAATGATATAGTTGAAGTACCCATATTTGTTTCAAACGGAAGAAAAGTTCAAGGTGCGGAATTGAAACAATGAAAAATAAGACTGTACATGAATTATGTGCATAGGATAACGTGAATACTGAGCCTAGACTTGAATTGGTTTAAATTGGGTAATGTTACTAACATTCGAGGACGAATATTTCTAAGGGGGGAAGGATGTAACACCCCGTACATTCCCGAACCCATGATACTACCTTAACATTTATAGAATCATTTAAACATTAGAGAGTTGGTGAATTTATGCATTAATTTGTTGGGCTTAAGTGAATCATGTGCCATTGGGCCCAAATGAGGCCCAAAAATCATAAAAAGACATGGCCCAAAATTGAATTTGACCCATTTTTCCATTTCTTCCATTGACCAAGTAAACACATTAAATGTGTGGCTAAGGATGATTATTAAGGGACTATATAAGTCAATAAAATCAGATTTTTATTCATAAAAGCACACATGCCATTTTCTATATTTTTCCAAATATTTCTCTTCAACCTTAAACCTTAAGCCTTCACTCTTTTGGAAAAGATCACTCTCTTTCAAGATTTGGTAAGTGTTTATTGTTATGGTTTACTATATGATATGCTTAATTTTGTGCATAAATCATGTTGGTTGTGTTGAAACAGTGTTGGACAGGTCACTATGTGTAAAACTGTCTATTTTTGCAATCGGAAAAGGGTTTTGCCTTGTAAACTTGAAAATAGACTTGTGGTATTGAAGGAAGTGAATTTTATGGATTCAATATTTACATGTGAGATGTTATTATATCCTTAAATTGTTTTATCCTTGTACATAATGTTTGGAATTGTTATTGCAAAATTGTGCATGGATTTGTTAGTGTATTGAAGGAAAAGTGTGGTTTTGGTGATGTTCATTTGCGTTGTGATACCATGGGTGTTTTTTGGAATCCAAGTGACCAAAAATATGTAAATAAAAGCTATCCAAGTGACCAGATGCCAACGCAGGTGCCTATGGACACTGTCAAGGGTCACCTGAGGATGTATTTCAGCCACATGCAGGTGCAGGTGGCTTCGCAGGTCACCCCAGAATACCATTTTGTATGGTTTCGTCTCTCTTTGATCCCCGAATGCCACTATACACTTTTTGGATGTAATTATCAACTTATGATACCTTTTTAATGACTTTAAGGGGTTGTATGGAAGCATGTTGGATTATATTAATTATGGATTGTTGTTCATATGTTGTTATGAGGCTATTTGATGGAGTAATTGTGGCGGAATGATAATGAGGAAGCGTAAAGGGTAAACGTGGTGTAAATCGATATTGGTCTATGATGTCTTGGTCAAAGTGTGGAATGTTATGGTTTTGTTGGTATGTTAATGCAGTGGATTGTATTATAAAGGGTAAAGTGACGTTATATGGCAGTCATATAGCTCATTGTCGTCCTGTACACTTGTACGGTAACTAGTTGTTAATGTAAGCTTCGTTATGTACTTGTATTGTAGAGTGAAACGTAAAGAAGGAGCTGGACTATTGTTTTCATATATAGGCTTGTGTATTCATACTTGGAAGTGAAGGTATGTAAGGTTACTCTTACCGTATCATTCTGCAGCACATATTGTTCACATTGTCATTATATTTGTTCCATTCCAAAGTGTGCTAAAGTATCCAAGCTCAGGTTGACATATATTGTTATTCACATGTTTCTTACCCTTAGACCAAATGTGATTCACATGTCTCTTATTCATTGACTGAAGTTCCAAAGCTTTAATAATATTGTAACGACTAAAAGAACTATCTCAAGAAAAGTAATGATGTAGGGAGAATCTATTCATTCATGAGTAGCATTTCCAATAACGTTACATTCTAAAGTTCTAATAATGTTATGACAACGAATGTATCAACCTCTCACAAACGAATGTATCAATCTCTCCAAAGTAAGAAATAAAGTAACGCATATTGTTTCTCTCCAAAGTAAGAAATAAAGTAACGCATATTTGTTGGTTGCAAGAGGAAAGGAAGTGAAGTAATGCATATATGTGTGCTTCCAATAATGTCATGATCCTCAAAGTGTCAATCTCTCAGAAGTAAAGAAATGAAGTAAGGTACTACTCTTCTAATGAAAGAATTAAGTAATGTATAATGGTTTGTACAATCTTGGGTGGTATCCCAGGGGTTGAAATATCTAGCATGGGTCGATCCTAATATATCATAATAACATCCCAGGGGAGACTGAAAAGCCTAGCATGGGTTAATATAACATCTCAGGGGTCAAAGTACCTAGCATGGGTTAATAATATCCCAGGGGAGACTTGAAACCCTAGCATGGGTTAATCACATCCCAGGGGTCAAAGTACCTAGCATGGGTTAATAACATCCCAGGGGTCAAAGTACCTAGCATGGGTTAATCTAGCATCCCAGGGGTTAAAATACCTAGCATGGGTTAATCTCATCCCAGGGGCGACAGAATAGCCTAGCATGGGTAGAACAATAAAGATGAATAAATGTGAAGACAAAAGAAGTAAAGAATGTAATGTACATAGTTCCAAACTTTCAAATTGATGGTTTGTCCATATTGGGTATTCTTTTATAATTATTTCCATTGAAGTTTATATGTATTGATGCAGTCTCTTATAGCCTTGCATACTCAGTTCATTCTTCGTACTGACCCCATTGGGGGGCTTACTTTAATTGTTGCAGGCACAGGTGCCAGTAGACCTCCACAGTAGGTTGCCGGTTATTTGCAGATCTTTGGTGAGCTCCAGTTGGTTCGGGGCTTTTCGAGTCACAGTTGTACATTGGTTTGGATATTGTAAATATTTTATAAAGCGGGGCTTGTTCGGACTTTAGGATGGTTTTTATATATGCATCTGTTAGAGGTTTTTGTAGACGTATGTGGGTATATAAATGTAAGAGATGTATGTCCATTTTGACTTGATGGCCCTGACGGCCAAGTTTCACATATGTATGTACCCCATGTTCCATGATTTTCGCTATTAACATCTTATGTCCTTACGTGATGGTGATGTTTCTTATGGCATGCATATGAATGGATATGAGCAAAGATTGGTTCTCTCAGGCCTTATCGGCTTTGGGTGCCAGTCCGCCTCAATGGGATTTGGGACGTGACAAAAGTGGTATCAGAGTCGGTTGTTCTAAGGGCGTCTACAAAGCCGTGTCTGAGTAGAGTCTTGCTTATCGATGTGTTGCGCGCCATATTTATAAGTAGGAGGCTACGGGACATTTAGGAGTTGTTTCATTTCCTCATTTCTAGATCGGGAAATAGAGCCAATGTTGTAAGTGAAAATTGTATCTGACCATGGAATTGGTTTTCTTGTTTAGAGTAAAAAAATGTCGATGACAAAACGAGGTAGAGGCAAGGGTAAGTAGGTATATATGCCTTCCAGAGAAGGCACCAGTAGATCACCACCTGACCAAGCTAGTCAAGGTGGGGCTGACGCTGAGGTTGCATCGCGGTCTTCTTCTACATTTCCAGCTTAGGAAGAGCTAAGGGGTAGAGAAGTACCTGCAGAACCGCCTATGAATGCCACAGACCAGGATTTAAGAAATGCAGTACATATGTTGACTCAGCTAGTTATTGCACAAAGTCAAGGACGAGTTGGTCTAACGATAAATGAGGATGATGCGGCTAGGGTAGCGAGTCGCAGGACGCAGGATTTTTTGAAACTAGACCCTCCCATATTCATTGGGTCAGACCCGAAAGCAGATCCACAAGACTACGTGGATCAAATTCAAAGTGCTCTAGATGTCATGCACGTGAATGGTGTTGAAACAGTTGAACTTGCGGCTTATAGATTGTAAGGTGAAGCGATATTGTGGTATCAAGACTGGAAAAGATCGAGGGGTATTGAGGAACCTCCAGCAGGTTGGGAGGAATTTAAAATGGCATTTCTTGATTATTACCTCCCATATGAGATCCGGGAGGCATGTGTCGATCAATTTCTAAATCTTCGTCAAGGAAGTATGAGTGTTAGAGAGTACAGCCTTCAGTTTAATTCTTTGGCTCGATATGCTCCAAATGAGGTGGCCACAATACAAGATAGAGTCTATCAATATGTGGACAGACTAGAGCCATACTTGGTAGGGGACTGCACTATTTCTGCTTTGAACAGAGATATGGACATCACCAGAATTCAGGCTTTCGCACAGAAAATAGAGGACCAAAGGCAAAGAAGAAAGACACAGGAATCTGAGGAAGGGCCATTAAAAAGGGCTAGACTTATGGGGCAGTCTATGGTGTCCCCGGGAGAATCTAGACCTCGGATGTTATCGCCTAGACCCTCATTCTCTTATTACATAGCAGGCACTCAACCCCAATTTCGAGGGCTTAGGGGTAGTCAATCTGGACAGAGTAGTTGGAGTGCAAGGTTCACAGACAACAGAATTTTCTCATCCTCCGTGTCAGCATTGCGGAAGATATCATTTAGGTGAATACCGATTGGGGACAAATGCTTGTTTTTGGTGTGGTACAGCGGGGCATATAATGAGAGAACGCCCACAAAGGGGCGCGAGTGGTATAGCACGACCTACGGGATCAAACATTACATCATCATCCTCGGTTCCTTCCCTAGGCAGAGGTGTTCAGCCTATTGGTCGTGGTAGCGATATTAGAGGAGCAGCTAGTTCCAGTGGAGCCCAAAATTGTACCTATGCTCTAGTGGACCGGCAGAATGCGAAAGCATCTTCTGATGAAGTTACAGGTATATTATACATATTTTCACATGATGTACATGCATTGATTTATCCGGGCTCTACCCTATCATATGTTACTCCATCGATTACTGTGAAATTTAATGGGATACCAGGGTTATTAGTTAAGTCAATACGGGTCGGTGAATTTATTATAGTTAAAAGAACATATTGTAATGTAGATGTTTGTGATCATAGATGATTGATTAAGTACTCTTAAAAGCATCACCAACGAAAGAGGATTTGGAAAGAAAGGCAAAACTGGCCCTATACAACATGCCATGTGAAATTGCCGGAAGTGCATAAGAGTTCCATTTCGTATTGCTCCCATTGTAGATGTACAAGTTACGAAGTATCTCACCTATGAATAGATACCTATGGCTATTTTGGATGGACAAATGAAGAGGTTGAGTAATATAGGATTAGGTAGGAGAAATCACATGGGAAACCAAGGAAATGATATAGTTGAAGTACCCATATTTGTTTCAAACGGAAGAAAAGTTCAAGGTGCAGAATTGAAACAATGAAAAATAAGAATGTACAAGCATTATGTGCATAAGATAACGTGAATACTGAGCCTAGACTTGAATTGGTTTAAATTGGGTAATGTTACTAACATTCGAGGACGAATATTTCTAAAAGGGGAAGGATGTAACACCCCGTACATTCCCGAACCCATGATACTACCTTAACATTTATAGAATCATTTAAACATGAGAGAGTTGGTGAATTTATGCATTAATTTGTTGGGCTTAAGTGAATCATGTGCCATTGGGCCCAATTGAGGCCCAAAATCATAAAAAGACATGGCCCAAAATGGAATTTGACCCATTTTTCCATTTCTTCCAATGACCAAGTAAACACATTAAATGTGTGGCTAAGGATGATTATTAAGGGACTATATAAGGATGATTATTAAGGGACTATATTAGTCAAGAAAATCATATTTTTATTCATAAAAGCACACATGCCATTTTCTATATTTTTCCAAATATTTCTCTTCAACCTCAAACCCTAAGCCTTCACTCTTTTTGAAAAGATCACTCTCTTTCAAGCTTTGGTAAGTGTTTATTCTTATGGTTTACTATATGATATGCTTAATTTTGTGCATAAATCATGTTGGTTGTGTTGAAACAGTGTTGGACAGGTCACTATGTGTAAAACTATCTATTTTTGCAATCGAAAAAGGGTTTTGCCTTGTAAACTTGAAAATAGACTTGTGGTATTGAAGGAAGTGAATTTTATTGATTCAATATTGACATGTGATATGTTATTATATCCTTAAATTGTTTTATCCTTGTACATAATGTTTGGAATTGTTATTGCAAAATTGTGCATGGATTTGTTAGTGTATTGAAGGAAAAGTGTGGTTTTGGTGATGTTCATTTGAGTTGTGAAACCATGGGTGTTTTTTGGCATCCAAGTGACCAAAAATATGTAAATAAAATCTTACTTATAACCTTGAACCATTTATTACACAAAAGGACCCAAAAGAGACCCTTTTTGGCCGATTTGGGCATCCGCCCCCGCAGACAAAGGCACCTGCGGGCGCAGATGCCAACGCAGGTGCCCCTGGACACTGCCAAGGGTCACCTTCGTATGAAATTCAGCCACATGCGAGCACAGGTGTCTTCGCAGGTCACCCCAGAATACCATTTTGTATGGTTTCGTCTCTCTTTGATCCCCGAAGGCCACTATACACTTTTTGGATGTAATTATCAACTTATGATACCTTTTTAATGACTTTAAGAGGTTGTATGGAAGAATGTTGGATTATATTAATTATGTATTGTTGTTCATATGTTGTTATGAGTCAATTTGATGGAGTAATGGTGACGGAATGATAATGAGGAAGCGTAAAGGGTAAACGTGGTGTGAATCGATATTGGTCTATGATGTCTTGGTCAAAGTGTGGAATGTTATGGTTTTGTTGGTACGCTAATGCAGTGTATTATATTATAAAGGGTAAAGTGATGTTATATGGCAGTCATATAGCTCATTGTCGTCTTGTACACTTGTACGGTAACTAGTTGTTAATGTAAGCTTTGTTATGTACTTGTATTGTAGAGTGAAACGTAAGGAAGGAGTTATACTATTGTGTTCATATGTAGGCTTGTGTATTCATACTTGGAAGTGAAGGTATGTCAGGTTACTCTTACCGTATCATTCTGCAGCACATACTGTTCACATTGTCATTATATTTGTTCCATTCCGAAGTGTGCTAAAGTATCCAAGCTCAGGTTGACATATATTGTTATTCACATGTTTCTTACCCTTAGACCAAATGTGATTCACATGTCTCTTATTCATTGACTGAAGTTCCAAAGCTCTTATAATATTGTAACAACTAAAAGAACTATCTCAAGAAAAGTAATGATGTAGGGAGAATCTATTTATTCATGAGTAGCATTACCAATAATGTTACATTCTAAAGTTCCAATAATGTTGTGACAACGAATGTATCAACCTCTCACAAACGAATGTATCAATCTCTCCAAAGTAAGAAATAAAGTAACGCATATTTGTTGGTTGCGAGAGGAAACAAAGTGAAGTAATGCATATATGTGTACTTCCAATAATGTCATGATCCTCAACGTGTCAATCTCTCAGAAGTAAAGAAATGAAGTAAGGTATTACACTTCTAATGAAAGAAATAAGTAATGTATAATGGTTTGTACAATCTTGGGTGGTATCCTAGGGGTTGAAATACCTAGCATGGGTCGATCCCAATATATCATAATAACATCCCAGGGGAGACTGAAAAGCCTAGCATGGGTTAATATAACATCCCAGGGGTCAAAGTACCTAGCATGGGTTAATAATATCCCAGGGGAGACTTGAAACCCTAGCATGGGTTAATCACATCCCAGGGGTCAAAGTACCTAGCATGGGTTAATAACATCCCAGGGGTCAAAGTACCTAGCATGGGTTAATCTAGCATCCCAGGGGTTAAAATACCTAGCATGGGTTAATCTCATCCCAGGGGCGACAGAATAGCCTAGCATGGGTAGAACAATAAAGATGAATAAATGTGAAGACAAGAGAATTAAAGAATGTAATGTACATAGTTCCAAACTTTCAGATTGATGGTTTGTCCATATTGTGTATTCTCTTATAATTATTTCCATTGAATTTTTTATGTATTGATGCAGTCTCTTATAGCCTTGCATACTCAGTACATTCTTCGTACTGACCCCCTTGGGGGGCTTACTTTAATTGCTACAGGCGTAGGTGCCAGTTGACCTCCACAGTAGGTTGTCGGTTATTTGCAGATCTTTGGTGAGCTCCAGTTGGTTCGGGGCTTTTCGAGTCACAGTTGTACATTGGTTTGGATATTGGAAATGTTGTATAAAGCGGGGACTTGTCCCGACTTTAGGATGGTTATGTATGTGCATTTGTTAGAGGCTTTTGTAGACATATGTGGGTATATGAATGTAAGAGATGTATGTCCATTTTGACTTGATGGCCCTGACGGCAAAGTTTCACATATGTATGTACCACATGCTCCATTATTTCCGCTATTAACATCTTATGTGCTTACGTGATGGTAATGTTTCTTATGGCATGCATATGAATGAATATGAGCAAAGATTATTTCTCTCGGGCATTAGCGGCTTCGGGTGCCAGTCCGCCTCAATGGAATTTGGGACGTGACATGTTATTTCCTTTTCCCAATCTCTACCTCTCTCTCGAGCAAGTCTAGAATACAGGCGAGTTTCTAACATTTCCAACTGTTAGAAGATCAATTATAATGAAGGTAATAACAGTAAATGCATTCACAATGGTTTAGAATTGTTTAGCACTTAACCCCTTTTGTTAATTCCTCATGGTTCACACAACCCTAGTTGATGGGTTTAGCTACTCATGATTGCAAGAACACAAGAATAATTCAATGGTGAAAACATAATTGTAAACTCACAATAAGAAGAAAACTCTGAAATCTCAATATGAATAAAAAACTCGAATCTAGGGTTTCTGATTACAGAATTTCTAATGTATTTATGAACTCAAAAGAATGAAAATATCTCTCAAAACAATGTAATGACCAACCCCTAAATATAGGACAGTATAGGGGTATTTATAGATACGAGATGAATTATATCCTAAACAAAACAGGAAAATAGAGTCGGCACTTTTCCATAGTACTGACCCACACTACGTAGGTCCTGCCGTGGAAATCATGCTGCTTCAACTAACTACAAGAGTCGACCTACGGCACAGACCCACACCATGTAGGTCGAATCACGTGACGTGGGTCCTGTCGTGAGTCACTTCTCTGGTGCAGGACTTGGCTCTTTCATATTCAAATACTTCGTTCTCGAGCATAATTCTTCCTTTTGTCCATTTTTCCTTCAAAAACCTATTCTCCTGCAATATAAAATAGAAAACACATCATACCAAGTAAACATACCCGAGTTATTGCATATTTTCTTTGTTTTAAGCATCGAAAGTGCCAGAAAACCATGGTACATCACCCCATGTGGGCAACTTGATTCCTACTATCCTTATAGTGGCTCATAGTTCAAAGTACTCTATACATCCGAGTGCATCTAAGATGTATAAAGACTTAAGGTAATATTATTGGTGGTGTCGGATGAAGTAGAACATTGTTCATTTCGTGACTAAGTGACAACACTTTGAACAGGTTAAGTATAGAGATTGGAAACCTACGGCACATTTCAAATGATGCCCATTTTAGAATGGAAGTGGGAGAGAATAACATGGATTTTGTATTTGGTCTTTCTAAGACCTTGAGAAAATGTGATTCCATTTAAGTAATTATTGATCAATAGACCAAGTCTGCATATTTTTTCCGATGCAAGTAGATTATAATGCGGCCAAGTTGGTTATGATTAAAATTAAGAAGATTATTATACTTCATGGGGTTCCTATGTCCATTTTGTCAGATAGAGATACACAGTTTGCCTCAAACTTTAGGGAGAACTTTCAAGAAGATTTGGGTACTGATACTCAGAAAGAAAAATTGTTATCCCAATCAATCCAATTTGGATGCCCTAGACCTGAAATGTCACTTGGAAAGAGTAATATGAAGCTTAGAATTGGTTGGACCTAAGTACAGCCTTCCATCTGTAGATTAATGGACACTCAGAGCAGATGATTAAGGTTCTAGAGGACATGCTTCAGATATGTGTAATGGACTTTGGTGGTCATTGGGACCAGTTCTTGCCTTTGTGTGAATTTGTGTACAATAATAGCTACCACTCAAGTATTAACATAACTCCTTTTGAAACCTTATATGAGAGAAAGTGTAGATGGCCAATTGGGTGGTTTGATGCCTTCGAGGTTAGACCTTGGAGCATTGATGTATTGAAGAAGTCAATGGAGAAAGTGAGATTCATCCAAGAAAAGTTTCAAGCAGCTCAGAATAGATAGAAGGAATATGCCGACAATAAGGTGAGAGATGTTTATTTAAAGAAGCGTGAGAAGGTTTTATTTAAAGTGTCACCCATGAAGGGTGTATTGCAGTTTGAGAAGAAAGGTAATCTAAGTTTGAGGTACATCATAACTTTTGAGAAATTGAAAGAAGCAGGGTGACTTATAGGTTAGCTCTACCTCCTAGTTTGTTGGTAGTTCACCTGATATTCCATGTATCAATACTTAAGAAGTGCCATGGGAATGGCTATTACATCATCCATAGGGATTCAGAACTGTTTGACAAGGAACTCTTTTATGAAGAGGAATCTATTGCTATACTAGATAGAGATGTGAGGGAGTTGAGAACCAAGTTGATTTTGGCTGTGAAAATTCAGTGGAGAACCATCCTATTGAGGAGGCCACTTAGGAGACTAAGGCGGACATGTGCAAGTGCTATTCCCATTTGTTCATTGATTCAGGTAATCTTTATTAGTTTTTCATCTCTTGTTACTAGTTGTCATTTGGGGATGACCAAGTGTTTAATTGGTATCTAATGTAACAAACCAAAACATTGTAACGGTGAGTTGATTGGTAAAATTTTAACTTAGACTTCCCCTACACTAAATTTTTGAAATTCAGGGCTAGCCTAGTTTTGGGCGAATTGTTGATATGGTGTGGTCTAGGAAAATATGGTGATTTTTGGTGGTTTAGTTATGGGATTTGATTTGATTTTTTATTATATGATAGGTTTAGGAAGTCATAGAAACTATCAGTGCGTGAAATGGGTTAGTAGAACTCCGGTTATAGCAATTTCCGTGAAAGGATTGGGTTGATTGGTTCTCCCACTATAGAGTTAGGGTGGGTTCCACTCACGACCATTTGGGTCATCACAAGCATATTCTTGCTCTACTATTATTCCTTTTCCATTCTTATTTTTGGTTGATCAAGAAAAGTTCTTTGTTTTTTTTTCTTTTTCAAGGTTCTTAGATATTTGTTGTTCCACAAATATATCGACACTAATCGAGTCAAGTCTACAAAGAACTTATAGATGAGTTCAATACTTTTACAAATTGTGCTAAGCATACTTTAACGGAACTAATTACCGACACATGAGGGTGCCTAGGACGGAAAGTTGATGACTGGAACTTAATTATCACTAGAAAACAATTCAAAATTCATTTTCCTTCACTAATAGACCATATCCGTATACTATCTTTGTTCACAAATATCAGGTAATTTCCACTCCCATCCCAGCAGATTGAATAAATGTTTTTGACGTGTCCCTATAAATCAAAGAAAACAAAATCACATTGCTATAATATAGTGATGCAACATATAATAAATTAAAAATAAGTTTGATCCATGATCTAGAATAAGTATCTTCCTTGTAATATTTAATGGATGTTGTTAGTCTCTATATCAAAGATATTTATAATATTTTTGGTAAAACTTGTCAAAAGGTGCCCAAGTTGAGGTTTAAAATCTAACTTGTCTACTACCTCCCTGCATTGGTATCAAGAGCAAATTAATATTTATTTTTAAATGAATAATAACATATTCTCTACAAACCACTCTGTTTAGAACACTGTACAATGTGTTGTTGGATGTGATTTGAATGTCGGTTCAAATAATATTACAAACCCCTTTTATTTTCTAAAATATTTTTCTACATGTGTACTTACATGATGACCAACTACTGGTCTTGAAAACCTTGAAATTTCTTGGAATGAAAAAGAAAGAATAATAAGAAATATATTTCCTGCAATCAAATATAGAAATTTATGATAAACAAATTTAACAATAATTCCAAATTAGGTAATTAAATAATCTCCAAATTTAAATAGAAACAGAAAAAATAGATAACTATTAAATTATGAAGTCTTCATATGTCAAATAGAGATATCTTTTTATCAATATCTAAAAATAAAAAAAGGAATAAAAAAGAAAGACCAACCTTAAGAGTTAGTTTGCAATCACGCCTATTGACATCCTACAGTCTTATCTTATCATTTCGGTCACATGACCTGAGGAGACTCATCTTTGTAGGATGAAAATCTATTTACATCACATGCTCATCATGGCCAACATGGTTTCAAAAAGTGTTCCTTGGCAGGATAATAACAAGTTAGTGACACAAATCAAAAAAATAAATTCAAGAGATTAGAAAGTTATCATTATGGCAATAGAAGTAGTATTGTGGCTGCATCCCATATCTTCCTAGTTCTGTAAAGGGAAGATGTTGCAAACACCATTGAGTTTGGTCTAAAACGAATATCTGTAACTTCATGAGTATGACCTCTACTACTAAAATTCTTATTTTTCAACTCCCAAATCAGAACCTAAACATATATCGCAGTACAAATTCATTAATAGAAGAAGTTGAGACAAGCCCTTTCCTATTTAACCAACGAGAGTTCTATTGAAAGTAATAAGACAAACCTTCTTATCATGTCAAGCAGCAGCCAAAAACTCTCCTTGTGAATTAAAGTGGCAACATAAAACATGATATTTGTTGCGCGAAAATTGTTGATCTCTTTAAAAGAGATGCCTACAAAGCAATATAAATTTAATTATTCTTTGTGTCAATAAATAGTAATTTATCCATCAGGGTAAGCCTGATAAAATTAAAAGTTACATTGTTTAATCTTAATATCAAGATGTGGTTAATCTTAATATCAAGATGTGACACCACATTCTACCAATAATAAGAATTGGTAGGATGTAACTTCTGATTATAGAATGTGACACCACATTCTATCAAAATTTTATTGGTAGAATGTAACACAATATTCTATCAAAATTTTATTGATAGAATGTGGTGTCACATCTCAATTTTAAGACTGAAAAAATGTAACTTCTGATTTTGACAAGCTTATCCTGATGGATAAATTGTTATTTATTGGCACAAAGGATAATTAAATTTATATTGCTTTGCAGGAATCTATTTTAAGGAGATCCGTAATTTTCATGCAACAAATACAAAACTTTTATGTTTCCACTTTAATTCACAAGGAAAATTTTTGACTGCTGCTAGACACGATAAAAAGTTTTTTCTTATTATTTTCAATAGAATTCTCATTGGTTAATAGGAAAGAGCTTATCTCAACTTCTTCTATTAACGAATTTGTGCTACGATATATGTTTAGGTTCTGATTTGCGTGTTGAAAAATAATAATTTTGGTAGTAGAGAAGGTCATACTCATGAAGTTACAGATGTTCTTTTTAGAGCAAACTCAATGGTGTTTACAACATTTTTCCTTGACAGCACTGTGAAGATATGGATGCATCCACAGTACTACCTCTATTGTCATAATGATATCTTTCTGATCTCTTGAATTTCTTCCTTTTGATTTGTGTCACTATTTTGTTATTATCCAGCCAAGAAACACTTTTTGAAACCTTGTTGGCCTTGATGATCATGTGATGTCAATATGTTTTAATTCAACAATGATGAGTCTCCTATGTACTTATGACCAAAATGATGAGATAAGACTGTGGGATGTCAATAGGCGTGATTGCAAACTCATTCTTAAGGTTGGTGTATACGTTTCCTTTCTTTTTTTATTTTTAGATATTTGTAAAGAAATTTCTCTATTTGACATATGAAGACTTCATAATCTGAGAGTTAACTATTTTTCTTTTTCTATTTCAATTTGAAAATTACTTAATTACCTGATTCAAAATTATAATTGAATTTGTTTTTCATAAATTTCTATATTTGATTGTAGGGAATATTTTTCTTGTTATTCTTTATTTTTCATTCTAAAAAATTTCAAGATTTTCAAGATTCATAATTGGCCATCATGTGAGTACACATGCAAAAAAATATTGTATAAAATAAAAGGGGTATGTAATGTTATTTGAATCAACATTCATATAACATGCAACAACACATTGTATAGTGTTCTAAACAAAGTGGTTTGTAGAGAATATGCTATTATTCATTCACAAAAAAAATATTAATTCGCTCTTGATACCAATGTAGGGAGTAGTAGACAAGTTAGATTTCAACCTCAAGTTGGGCACCTTTTGGCAAGTTCTACCAAAAATGTTACAGATATCTTTGATATTGATACTAACAATATCCATTAAAAATTACAAGTAAGATTCTTATTCTTGATCATTGCTCAAACTTGTTTTTAATTTCTTACATGTTGCATCACTATATTATAGAAATGTGATTTTATTTTCTTTGATTCATATGGACACATCAATGAAGTTCGTTCAATTTGTTGGGATGGGAGTGGAAATTACCTGGCATCTGTGAGCAAAGATAATGCACAGCTATGATCTATAAGTGAAGAAAAGTACATATTTGAATTGTTCTATAGTGAGAATAAGTTCCAGTCATGCACTTTCTGCCCTGGGCAGGGGCGACTCAACAATCTTGGTGGCCTAAAGCCAAACTTTAAAAAGGGGCCTTGATTTTTCTTTTAGAAGAAACATCATATATATTTGAGATATAAAATTATTAATAATTTTTTGCAATAAATTTCTTAAATAACTCTTTTCCAATTAATATTATAGTCATGTTATTTAATATCTCTTGAAATATTGTTGCTTCTAACGCACAATACTATATTTTATGTAATAATACTTTTCAACTATCATTTTTAACTTAATTTTTAGAACTCCTTGAGTATCAAGAAACAAAAGAAAATGAAACTATAATACACTATACACAGTAAGAAAAGGCAAACAAGAAAAGAGAAGGCTCTTGGAAAAAACTGGAAGGGAAGAAAAGATGCCGGAATAAATGATCTATAAGTTATTTACATTCATATGCAAAATTAGAGTTTTAGGGATTCTTTTTTATAGTTTAGGTTAAAGCCATTCTTCACTTATGAATGTGGCTTTTTCTTTCCAGTTTCCACAGTAAGAGAATATAATTTATCTATTTTTTATAACTTACCATTATTAACAAAAAAAATTGGGGCCCCCAAAAAAGTGAAGTCTAAAGCAATTGCCTCACTTGCTTCACCCTCCAGTCGGCTCTGACGCTAGGCACCCTCATGTGTTGGTGATTAGTTTTGATAAGGTATGCTTAGCCAATTTTTACATTTTTTGTTGAAGTATTGAGCTCATAAATAAGGTTTTTATAGACATGGCTCGATTAACGTTGATATAATTGTAAAACAACAAACAACAACGAATCATGAAAAATAAAAAGAAACAAAGAACTTCACTTCATCAACTAAAGCTAAGAATGGAAAAAGAATAATAGTAGAGTAAGAATATGCATCGACGTCTGCCATATTAGGTTTTAGTGTTACAATGATATGTATTAGAGTGACCATTTTGATATGAGTTTTGCTTTCGACATTACCATTCTTTTGCATGCTATATTTTTACCACAATAAATAAAATATTGATTGAAATTTGATTTGATAGCGTATGTTTTGAATCGGAATCCTGTGAGTACGGGAAGTTTGGCGTGTTTGGAGATTTTGAGACGTCCTTTGGATAGGGAGGTGCAAACCTTAGCTAACAGTTTCATGAGTTTGCAGTTGACTAACAAGGGAGGTTTTTAGCCAATGTTTAGGCTAGATCCACCTTCCTTGACCAGATTAAAGAGAGGCAATTTGAGGATGAGCAATTGAATAAAATTTGGGTTAAAATATTACAAAGTGAGGCCAAAGAGGTCATTCATGATGAGGAAGGTGTGTTGAGAATACGGGAGCATGTGTATGTACCCCGTATGCGCAACTTGAATCCTACTATTCTTGTAGAGGCTCACAATTTGACATACTCTATGCATCCGAGTGCAACAAAGATGTATAAAGAGTTAAGGCAACATTATTGGTGGTGTCGGATGAAGCTGGACATTGTTCATTTCTTGAATAAGTGTCAAAATAGTCAACAGGTTAAGTATAAAGATTGAAAACCTGGTGGCACATTTCAGAGGATGCCCATTTTAGAATGAAAATGGGAGAGAACAACATGGTTTTTGTTGTTGGTATTCCTAAGACCTAGAGAAAATGTGATTCCATTTTGGGTAATTATTGATCGATTAACCAAGTCTACACATTTTATTCCGGTACGAGTGGATTATTATTTGGCCAAGTTGGCTAAGATTTATATTAAGGAGATTTTTAGACTTCATGGAGTTCCTATGTCCATCATGTCAGATAGAGGTACACAGTTTACCTCTAACTTTTGGGAGAAGTTTCAAGAAGAATTGTGTACTAAGACTCGAAAGGAAAACTATCATCCCAATAAATCCAATTGGGATGCCCTAGACCTGATATGTCACTTGGAAAGAGTAACATGAAGATTAAAATTGGTTGGACCTATGTACAGCCTTACATCCGCAGACTTATAAGCAGTCAAAGCGGACAATTCAGGTGCTAGAGGACATGCTTTGGGCATGTGTAATGGACTTTGGTGGTCATTGGGACTAGTTCTTGCCTTTGTGTGAATTTTCCTACAACAATAGCTATCTCTCAAGTATTGACATATATCTCATGGTTTGTCAACTATAAATGGGCACCATTGGAATAAATATGCATGTAAGACATCTTAAATATCATATCAACCCTTAACTCGGGTATTTCACTCATGATAAAGCAATCAATGCTTAATAAGGCCTATAATAATAATTTGAGCCCCCGCATGGGCATCATATCTGAAAATAAGGCATCTAAATGTAAATATAAGGCCAGATGATGTCAAATAAAATCCCCACACGGACTACACGCAATATCAAATATTTTAAGTTAATATCCACACAAAATAAGCCCTCACACGGGCACAATAATAAATAAAATCTCAAAATGTAAGCCCCATAGCCATTCTCCCCAACCCATAGCATGTTTTACCTATATATTAACTACCCAGCTCAATCTAAAAGAAGTTGATCCATAACCTACCTCGAAATGCCGAAATTTGGGCCTAAAGTGCTCCAACACAGAGTATTCCCCATTCGAACAGCCTCGGAATCAACTAAAACACATAAATACAGCATCTATGCATTAAAAGAAAGCCAACAATACCCATATTACCCATATCTAAACCGGGTCCATACTGGACCTCAAAAACGGGTTTTGAAAACTAAAGAGTAAACCCAGATTTTTTGTTTAGAAAGCCATTACCTATGACCAAAGAAACTCATAGAAGAAAACCCAAGTGAAATTGGGTTAAAAATGAGTGATTAATTGATGAATACCCATTTTAAAGTTTCCAGGCAAAAACTCCAAAAATCCATTTGAAAATCACAATTTAAAGGATTATGGAGCTTACCCAAGATTGAGAAGTGAAGAAATCGCCCAAAAACCCTCAAACCCAAAGCTCCAATACTCAAAATGGAAGAAAATCGAGGAATTGGATTTATATACCAGCCCAGCAGGTATAGCTAAAGCAGCTAAGTAACAGCTAAAGTTGTCACCGCTAAAGCGACACCTGACCGCTAAAACGGTCTGGGCTGGCCATCTATGACCACTAAAGCGGTCGCCTTCTGCTAAAGCGGTCATGTGCCCACTTTAGCGGTAGGCTATGTGGATCGCTTGGCCTCTAAAGGGGTTCTTGGCCACATAAGCAGTCACCTCTAACGTGGTAATTGACCGCTAAAGCAGTTGCACCAGCTATCAGTTAAGGCTGATTTTTAGCAAGTTTTCCAAGTCTCCGAACGGGCCCTCGAAATTCGTTCGGGATCCCACAGAAATAAACCAGATATGCTACTTGGCTAATTTCGACGTTTTGGACTCAATGGTGACGTCAGATTTTTTATAAAAAGACTGTTTTCAATAATTTATCATCCGGGACCCTAATTCACAATTTTCTAAATCGAGGGTCGAAATGAGATATAAAAGCCACGAAACTGAACCAACTACGCTACTAATCCAAAATTGTCGCTCCAAATATGTTGGCGTAGTCCATTTTTCTATCCAACACTCGGATCAAGAAACCTCTAAAAATCACAAACTCGCACAAAACTTTCCCAATCGCATTGGGAATCGTGCCATCTATCCTCAAACCCTAAAATTTATATGAAGCAACTACGGAAAAGTAAAAAAATGGTAAATCACAAATATAGGTCTTTACACCTTTGAGGGACTTCATGAAGAATTCAATTTTGGAATCTCGTTTGTGGGCTCCACGGGTCTATTTTTTACCCAATTTATATGGGTATCATTTTACTCATATTAATGCCTAGATTATGATTTTGATAGCGCAATATCATTTTCGGGATTGTGTAGCAAAGATGAGCAATTCGTGAACGGTTGCATGCTCCTACTTTTCTCTATGAGATGGAGTAATGTATATATTGCATTTTAGATCCTCCTAGTAGCTTTAGACCTTGTTTACCTTAGTATCATTATTTATGGTACTAGTATCTTATTGAGTCATATATTGTTGGGCCCGATGCCGTGGTAACAATACCAGTTGGGCACCAGGTTAGTATTTTATACTTTGAAAGGATGTGGTTGTAGTTTATAGATGTTTGGATGCTTACGTTTGTATTGTCTTGATACTGGTGATGGAATGCATGCATTTAAATGTATTTACGCTTATTTAGTGGTACGATTCTGGTTAGAACCTTGATTTTTACTACTATTTTCTAAAATGGGATTTATTCTCCCTTTTTCACTTTTAAAATTAATTCTTTTCAAATGGAAGTCGTACAACTCTTATTATTGGAATATGATATTTTCAACTAAACATACTACTTTGGTAATTAGACCAAGGCTGATTCTGGTCCGTTATTAATCCACTCTTCTTACCATTACTTACTCACTTTGATCGAAGGAGATTTCGATCCTTTCTATATTATTATATGTTTTAGTCATGAACTCAATCTCGGGCAATGGATTTATAGATTTATACTTATTTAGTCTCTGTTTAAGTCTGAACAATTATTATATTCTTATTTCTCCCCGATACTAGACGGAGTAGATTTGTTATGATGGATCATGAAAGTACTTGGGAGCAGGTAGTGTATATGGATATCTCAAATCCCCTATGGGCCCCTTTGTCCGATGAGCCATAGTACCAGAGAAGGATGGTCGTCGTAGTCCTGTCTTTGCGAGCTACTGAGCTAGAGAAGATGTATACACTTGGTATGTTATGGCACTTGATTGGTTGGTGGTACTGGATTATACTTGAATTTATTCATTCAAATGCATCGCCTATCACCAGTATAATTGTTTGGCGCCTGTATCTATCGGTATTATGGGGGCTGTATAGGTACAGGTTATGGTTATTGTTTGATAAGTGTATGCATGTACCTTCCGAGCTTATGGGGCCTGGTTAGGTTATTATTGCCCGAGATAGCTGGTTAGATTATTATTGTCTGGATATTATTGTATAATTCATGACAGACTGGTTATGTATTGGTACCCGAGATTGTAGGTACGCTTCAGAGTTCTTTTTCTTTTCATTATGTTGAGTTTTATTAATTGTAGATTATTTCATGATTACCATCACTTGGTTAGAGGCCCTGGTTATGCTAGAGTTAGTTCCCTTCTTGACATCATAATCCTTGTGAGATTTAGGTTGTTAGGCTAGCTTCCTTTGGTTAGCCCTTTCAGGATTAACTAATCTTATGTTGTGTGCCCGGTTCCCTCCGTAGTATTATTAGATATATATTCCTTCTTTATATTACAATTATATATCTCTTGTATATCTCTTCTTTTGTACTTTTATTATACATTGTATAATTCTTGCTTCACTATATTATTGTACGATGACAAGTTACTTATGGCATTGTGCTTCGATCCTGATTACTGGTAGTACATGATATCTTATCCTTGTCACTGGCATAGCTTTGTCTAGGATTACTTGTAGGGCATGATAGTTATCCCTATTTTTCCCTTAGTATTATTATGTGTTATTTCTTAGATAGTTGCCTGGAGATTATTTTCCTACTTTACGTATTATTTATACTTGCATTATCTTTTGAGCTAAATTGGCCGATGCTTATTGAATACCTCGTGTTTGTTACTCATAGGTGATTTGGGTGAGCTGATGACGTTCGGAGTTGTTCCTGCCCTCCCTCTTATTGTTAGAATAATCTCTATTTTTTTATTTCAGAGATGGCTTTGTATATATTACTCTGTATTCCACTTTGTACTCTTGTTATATTAGAAGCACTTGTACTGACTTCACCAGGTTTTGGGGTTACTTCTTTATATTGGTATCTTTTTTGGAGTTATTTTTCGTTGCTTTCTTTTTTTCTCTTGATAGTCGTTGTTTTACCTACTGGTGGGTTATAGTAGGTGTCATCATGACCTGAGAAATTGAGTTGTGATAGAATTATTTTGGGACCCACAAAACTAACTCAATAGTGCTACTAGGTCAATTTCGACGTTTCAAACTCAAAGGGACCATCAGAATTTTCGAAAGAGGTTGCTATCAATAAATTAACCCTCGGGAACTCCTTTAGGCAAAAATAATTAGTTTCTCTTCCAAACACTCAAAACATAAAATAGAGTCTCAGAATCCAAACCAATGACTCTACCAACCCAAAATGGAAATTTCGGATCTAATGGAATCGAATCTTTCATCTGACGCTAGGATCATAATATGTTGATCAAAGTCAAACTATTTCATTTTAAAGTCTACTAAAAATCACATAAATCACTCCTGGATGCTTTGGTAATTGTGTCAACCATTTTCACAACTCATAAATGATATAAAGCAACTACGAGAAAGGGCAAAATGATCAAAACACATAAAAAGTGAAAAATCACTAGAGGATTGTTACATCATGTTATAAAAAAGGCTAAGCGTTGGGGAAGCTTTTGGGTTAGGCGGTTCTCCCACCGTAGGTTTAGAGTGGGTGCCACTCATGACCATTTGTGTAATGACCTTCCCGGTTATTTCCCTCGTTTTCGTGTGTTTTCATCGTGCAGTCTTAGATTGCTTTACCAAGACCGTTACCTTAGCCATGCCTGGTGTACCGTGTGGCAGGGTTCTGTTAGCCGCACACCGACAGGGATTATTTCATATGTTCGTGCTCGTAGATTGATATCGAGGGGATGTGATTCATTCCTTGCTTATGTTCGGGATGCTAGCATTGAGAGTCCGTCACTTAACTCCGTCCCGGTTGTTCGTGAGTTTCCTGATGTATTCCCGACTGACTTACCTGGCCTTCCTCCTGAGCGTGATATAGAGTTCATTATTGACGTTGAGCCGGGCACCCGACCTATTTCTATAGCTCATTATCGTATGGCTCCTGTTGAGTTAAGAGAGTTGAGTAGTCAGCTTGAGGATCTTCTGGGGAAGGGTTTTGTCAGGCCGAGTGTATTGCCGTGGGGTTCTCCAGTTCTGTTTCTAAAGAACAAGGATGGATCTATGCGAATGTGTATCGATTACAGACAGCTAAATAGGGTGACGGTGAAGAATAAGTATCCTATGACTCGTATCGATGATTTGTTTGATCAACTTCAGGGTGCAGCGGTAGTCTCGAAGATAGATTTGAGATCTGGATATCATCAGTTGAGAGTTAGGGCTGAGGACATCCCAAAGACAGCCTTCAGGACTCGGTACGGCCATTATGAGTTCCTGGTGATGTCTTTTGGGTTGACTAATGCCCCAGCAGCTTTCATGGATTTGATGAATCGTGTATTCAGTCCATACTTGGATTCCTTTGTGATTGTGTTTATTGACGACATCTTGGTTTATTCGAGGAGTAACGAGGAGCATAAGCAGCATTTGAGGATTGTGCTCCACACTTTGAGAGATCATCAGCTTTATGCCAAGTTCTCAAAGTGTGAGTTCTGGCTTGAGTCTGTAGCTTTCTTGGGCCATGTTGTGTCCAGACACGGTATCATGGTAGAACCAGCGAAGATTGAGGCTATTCGAGGTTGGGCTAGGCCCACGTCACCTACCGAGGTTCGCAGTTTTGTTGGGTTGGCAGGATACTACAGGCGATTTGTTGAAGGCTTCTCGTCTATTGCATCTCCTATGACCAGACTGACCAGGAAGGAGGTTCCATTTCAGTGGTCTGAGGATTGTGAGGCAAGCTTTCTGAAGCTCAAGGATCGACTTACTTCTGCCTTTGTGTTGACTCTTCCAGCTGAGGGCAAGGGTTTCACTGTGTATTGTGATGCATCTGGTATCGGTTTGGGATGTGTTTTGATGCAGCAGGGTCGTGTCATTGCTTATGCATCGAGGCAACTGAAGGTGCACGAACGTAATTATCCCACTCATGACTTAGAATTAGCAGCGGTAGTATTTGCACTGCGGATTTGGAGGCATTATCTATACGGTGTGCATTGTGAGATATTTATAGACCACCGTAGTATTCAGCATATTATGACTCATAGGGATCTTAATTCGAGGCAGCGCAGGTGGATCGAGCTACTAAAGGACTATGATATCTCTATTCTCTATCATTCGGGTAAGGCAAATGTGGTAGCGGAAGCCTTGAGTCGGAAGACAGTGAGTATGGGTAGCTTAGCCTTCATTCTAGTCTCTCAGCAGCCGTTGGCTTTGTACATTCAGTCCTTAGCTAACTCGATGGTGCGTTTGGATATTTCTGACCCCAAAAGGGTTATCGCTTGTGTTGGTGCGAGATCTACTTTGCTGGAGCAGATTCAGAGTCGTCATTCAAGATCAGGTGTTGAGGGGTGAGTCTGAGAGAGCTACCTTGGGTTCTGATGGTATTCTGAGGTTTGTCGATTGTATTTGTGTTCTGAGGGTTGGAGATTTGATTCAGTTAATTCTGTACGAGGCGCACAGCTCCAGATATTCTATTCACCCTGGGACAACTAAGATGTATCGGGATCTGAGGCAACACTATTGGTGGAGTGGTATGCGGAGAGATATAACAGGGTATGTAGCTCGATACCTTTGTTGTCAGCAGGTAAAGGCCGAACATCAGAGACCCGGTGGTTTACTTCAACAATTACCCATCCCCGAGTGGAAATGGGAGTGGGTCACTATGGATTTCATTGTTGGATTGCCTCGTACCTCCCGTGGTTTTGATAGTATTTGGGTTATTGTAGATCGGTTGACTAATTCCGCGCACTTTATCTCTGTTCGAGTCTCCTATAGTGCTGAGAGATTAGCTCGTGTATATATTCAGGAGGTGGTGCGCCTACATGGAGTGCCAATATCTATTATCTCAGACCGAGGGTCTCAGTTTACCTCCAGTTTCTGGCAGACTTTCCAGGAAGAGTTGGGTACCCAGGTGGACCTTAGCACTACATTTCATCCTCAAACCGATGGGCAATAGGAGAGGACGATTCAGGTATTAGAGTATATGCTCCGCGCTTGTGTGTTAGACTTTGGGGGTCAGTGGGATCAATTTTTACCTTTAGCCGAGTTTGCGTATAATAATAGCTTCCATTCCAGCATTCAAATGGCTCCGTTTGAGGCTTTATATGGCAGACGGTGTCGATCTCCAGTCGGCTGGTTCGAAACTTCAGAAGTCAATCCTCGTGGCACAGATTTGCTCTGAGAATCTTTGGACCGAGTTCGAGTGATTCAAGATAGGCTGCGGACAGCTCAGAGTAGACAGAGGAGTTATGCTGACCGTAGACGTCGTCCGTTGAAATTCAGGGTGGGTGATAGGGTCTTCTTACGAATATCGCCCATGAAGGGCGTGATGCGGTTTGGTAGGAAGGGTAAGCTTAGCCCCAGATATATTGGACCCCTTTGAGATTTTGCGGACAGTTGGAGAGATGGCTTATGTGTTAGCTTTACCTCCGGCATTTTCAGCTATCGACCCAGTATTTCATGTTTCTATGCTACGACAATATATTCTAGATGAGTCGCATGAGCTTCAGTGGGACTCGGTTCAGTTAGACGAGAAACTAACATTTGTGGAGGAGCCTGTGTCCATTTTAGCCAGAGATGTCAGACGGTTACGCTCCCAGGACATTCCAGTGGTTAAGGTACAGTGGTGTCACCATACGGTTGAAGAGGCTACTTGGGAGCTTGAACGTGATATGCGAGCCCAGTATCGCTACTTGTTCACGTCTTCAGGTATGTGCTTCTTCTTGACTTTCGCGGACGAAAGTCCTTTTAGTAATGGATATTGTAATGACCTTCCCGGTTATTTCCCTCGTTTTCGTGTGTTTTCATCGTTTAGAGCTTTTCTATAACTGCCCTAAGTTATTTATGACTTGCCGGGACTGATAGTTCGATTCCCGGGCAGTTCGTCTGAGAATATTATTTAGACCGAGCACGTTGTAAAATATTAAATTAGAATTAGAATTTGGTAAAATGACATAGTTAATTACCTTTTGAAAATATTTTTGAAATTTATAAAATTTATAAAATTCTTTAATTATGACATATCTATACTATTTTATAATAGTTTTATAATGTATTCATAATTTAAGCGGAGATAGTGAATTTAAATATGTTAAAAGAATATTTTTATTTTATAGAGGTTTTGTTAGAAATAATTTTCTATTAATTATGGTATATTTAAAATGTTATATTTATTTTACCACGAACCTACGCAATACCCAAGTATATACATAATGGATAAAAATCCTTTTGGTGTGATGTGAGGTGGACATCTCCACCTACACGTGGAGCCTAGAAAGTACTTCAGCAAAGGTGTAATGCAAGAATGCACAACACCTAGCTTGTTTGTCAAATGTTAATCTTTACATTCATAGACAATTAACTTGAAAATTATTAAACAGGTTGTACTATATTTGCTCTTTGAACGTCCATATACTACTCTGTGCCTACATATGTTATTTATAAATTTGTGTAGCTTGCATAAGCATTCAATATATTAGGTAGGTATGTTGTTATTCATGTAGAGAGAAAAATCCAATAATCTACATCATGTTATTCAAGCTCGGATTCTAGTGGGAAGGTGTTTGTGGACATGTAGTCGTCGTTATTTTGGTAAGTTTTATTGTATTTACGGTAGTTTTCGTTTACGATAGTATATTTTGGGATTGGTATTGATGTTTGAGCTACATTTTGAGCTCAAATTGAGCGGTGCTAGTTGTGGCTATTGATCACGGGGTTATTTGGGACACTGTGAATTTCAAAAATATTTTCAAAAGGTAATTAACTATGTCATTTTACCAAATTCTAATTCTAATTTAATATTTTATAACGTGCTCAGTCTAAATAATATTCTCAGACGAACTGCCCGGGAACCGAACTGTCAGTCCCGGCAAGTCATAAATAACTTGGGGCAGTTATAGAAAAGCTCTAAACGATGAAAACACACGAAAACGAGGGAAATAACCGGGAAGGTCATTACAATTTGGATCGTGACAGATACTCCCTTCATTTTATTTTACTTGACCCCTATTGACTTGGGACATTCCCTAAGAAAATTTTAACTAAAGATATATTTTACTAAATTAACCTTATCAATAATGCATTGAAATAAGAAATTCGACTACTATTACTTTAAGTACTTATTTAATACTAAGGGTACTATAATAAAGAATTAATAAAACTCTTTAATTTGTGAAAATGGACAAGTAAATTCAAATATCTATTTTTAATATAGGGGTAAAGTAAAATAAAACGGTGGAAGAATATAATAAGAACTAATGTTAGAAATGAGAGAGAGGAAGATTTCATTACAAAAGAGATCACCAAAAAAAACACTTGTCAAAAAGTAAAAGGTATCTCACACAACTATTATTGATTGTGCCTCATTCATATTAAAAATTTTCATTAATATATATTACTTCATTAGCTTCTATCTAGGGGAAAAGGCAGATGAAGCCCCCAATATTCCATGCCCCAAAATAATGTGCCCCAAAATATTGAAGTACTATGCACCCGTGTGATGGGCGAACGATATTAAAAATTATAATCTTATTTATTTGATCATATTGAATTGCTATTATTAGATCGAGGTGACAACTTATCTTTAGTAGAACTATATATCAATTTATGATTATCTTCTGAAAATAGAAAATCCAATTATTTATTCATATTTTTAATATGATTTTTAAAACATCAATAAAAAAAATAAGTAAACTTGGTGCATGATGTCTAAAAGATTCTTCTACTTTCAGTACGAACACAATTATTTTTGATGATCAAGTAAGGATCTCATTTATATATGCACTTAACTAATTCTCGACAGTTTTAACATTTAACTTCTACAATTTATAAGGTAAATTCAGGGGCGGGTCAAACACATTAGTGACTTAAAGCCAAAACTGAATAGAGACTAAGAATCTTCTTAAAAAGTCTTTTGTTCTAGCTCTTTCAAATGCAAAACTGTTAATAACCTTTTTTATAAACAGTTTTTTCTTCTAATAATTCTTCTTTAATTAATAATATAATCAATCCATTTAATCTTCTTTTGAGACATACTTCATATATGTCAAACTTTTTCTAATAGTTCTTTCCTCTTATATAATTTTTTTTACTTTTCCTATGAATAATACTCCATATTTTGTTTAAATAAGTAACAGCCACAACAATAAAGACATTAGTTTTTATATATTATGCAGCAATGTTCATGTAAGAATTAAATTTTAGTTTCCTCAAAGGCTCCTTTTGTTGGCATAGAAAAAACTTTCTATATAATATGCAAAATTTATAAATAATTTGATCAAGTAGATAATTTTCATTTTGAATTAGTAATTATCATTCTAAATCCTATGATAAGTTAATACAAAAAAGTGAAATTTATTAGAGAAAATAAATATAATAATCTAATCAAATACACAATTGTGATTTTAAATTAATAACTATCATGGAATCTTTGAAAGATTTTTACAGAATAATAAATAAAGAGAAATCTAATCATATAAAGTTCTTTAAGAAACCAAAAAAACATATAATTTTTATATATTGAAAAGACATTGATTAGCTTATCAAAAAACTACATAAAATATTACCTCAATCCACATTTAAAAAAAAAACAAATTCCTAGCATTTGAAGAAAGAGTCCAAGATTCATCAACTTACCATATATACACAAACAAACACACAGAAAGAAGGTTATTTGGTGAAGAGGGAGAAAATGATATAATCGTTTAGCAGTTTCAATTGTAAGTACCTCTGAAGTGTGTAATGTTTTTTTTTATAGGCATGTCCAGATATCTCTTGCATCCAAACGAACATAAGTATTAGACATATATAAATACAATGTGAATGATATATCGTAATTATGTCAGACATTTCATTTTTATTATAGTCAAACCTTTCTACAGTGGTAGCCTTTATTCGAAAAATTCATGGCTACTATAGAGAGGTACTTTTATATATGTTTAGCATCATTTGATGTTTAAATTTTATTTTTAAAAAAAATTAAGGGACCAATAAAATTAAAAAAAGAACCAAGTCTTACATAAAGTTTAACTGGCCAAAAGTGCCTGATAAACCAAATAATTGGCCCAAAATGAAACAAAATAAATTAAAACAAAAGGAACAAACCAGTTGAAAAAATAGAATTGAACCTTTGATTAGGAAAGTGAATAGAACATTGACTGCACCGAGTCGGTGATCGGAGGAACTAGATCGGTGTTGAGGTGAAAATCAAGTGTACCTCTACCCTTAGACATAAATTTGGTATGGAGAAAGCTCAAAGTGCGTGGATCAATTTTGTCTAAGACACCAACATGTCTCATAGGTGCCATAAAATCGAATCCAAAGAAGATTTGTTCCGTGTTTTGTTAAAATTCCAATCAAATCTATTTTATAAGGTGATGATATTTTTACCAAATCACAATAGAAATTAACAATTCTTTGAGATCTGATTTGTCAACTATTTGTTCTTTATCAACAGGTTGAGTGTCATAAAGAAGTTGATACCACTGTTAAAAAAAGAAATGATAGCCAACTCCTCATTCCTCAGAGAATTACTTTGTTATTCACAAGCAGGTAAGAGTAACAAGTGTACCATAACTTCTATTTTGACACTTTTGAATTCTAAGATTTGGGATCTACTTTTCTCCATGTTGATAAGTTTTCTTTCCTCAGAGGGGACCTCCTGATAGATATAAAACTTTAAAGTAACTGCAAAATTAACACCCAAGTTAGTAAAATAATCAGCAAGCTGATTCCCCTCTCTATAGACATGCTCTACCACTATGGTACCACTGCTCCTCAACTATTTAAACATCTTCACCTCCATACTTATCTCCTATGGGACTTCCCATATGACATATAGAACTTTTTTCATTATCAATGAGTCAGTCTCTATCACCAATGAAGTATATCACTCGTTAATACGAATTCCAATCTAGGTAGTAAAGACTTAGCTTCAGCCATTATGTTATTATTCTCTGGTAGCCATCTAGATTCAGCATATATGAAATTGAAAGCTGCATCACTAACAAAACAAAAAACACTAGAACTAGGACCAGAATTACCTTTTGAAATCCCATCAATATTATATTTAAAGAAGTCTATCTCGAGTTTTTTCCAAAGCAACAACTTAGTAATCATAATGGGTACATATTCCTCTAAAATTTAACTAGAAAAGGCCAGTGAAAAGAAATGGAAGGCAGCCATAAATATCTACACTTTGTCAAGAACCATATATGTTTGCCAATTTCCTCAACTGTCTCGTAAAAAGACATCTTCCCCCCATGTTTTAGAGAATTTCTTCTCTTCCACAATTGCCAAATAACAAAGAAAGGTAATGTCATAATGATTGGCTTACTCTTAGGAGGAGAATACATATTACATCAATTATTAAGAAATACACTCAATTGAACTCCAGTAATTTATATCACTAAAGCAGATGCAAAATTCTGCCACACCTTTTTAGGAAAAGGTGATGTAAGGAAGACATGGTTTATAGTGTCAGCTTGAGGGTAACAACAACAATAACAAAGAGCTTCCACCACCAACTTAATTCTGACCAGTACTTCCCCAATCAGAATTCTTTTCCTCAACACTCTCTAACAACAAAAAATACCTTAAAAGGTAATCCTTTTGACCATATATATGAATACAAAACTTGTATTTAATCTCTTTATCTCACCTCTTCCCAAGCACTAGTAACTGTGAAATTTCTAGAATAGAATAGCATCCACCAATATTTATCCCATTCCTCAGTAATCTCTAAACAAAATAATTCCTTGCAAATCTATTCAATGATTTTTTGAGGAAATAGAAGCGGTAATTTGTCCGCCAAATACTTAAGTGACCACATTTAGATTTCCACCATATCATCTAAGCAAAATTATCTCTAGCTTCAATCAGTACTTCGAAAGTTGTGAACCTCCCTTCCACTCTACTACTTAAGGTCTAAACCTCTTGTAATATTTTCACATAAAGTTGGTCCACATAAACTTTTTGGTTCTAAAAATCCCCCACGTCTTTGCAAATAGAGCTTTAGAAATATCAAACAGTGGTTTAAATCTAAGACCACCTTCTTATTTGGGAAAACACATTTTGGTCCAAGAGACCTAAAGCTTGTGTATTCCCCCCTTCATAGTTACTCTATAAAAATCTAGCAAATAACTAGTGAATTTCATAAATAAAAAATTTAGGAGGAGTAATGTCTGATAGTAGATAAATAGGAATAATTTTGTAGGACATTATTTATTATAACAACCTTTCCACCAAAGGATAGAATCCTTCTTTTCCAAGCTTGCAATTTGTTCTTCACTTTTGTTATGAGATCAGAGAAATGAGACTTCCTCTTCCTTGTATGACTAATAGGACACCCAAAATAAGTGAAAGGAAATTTTACTTTATTAAAACCAGTAATCTCCTCAATCTGCTTGCTAATTTGTCTTGTAGTATTGTTATATACATAGAAGAAGCCTTTTCTTTGTTGATTTTTTGACCAGATTGTCCTTCATATTCTCCTAAAGTATTCATAATCATTTGCAAAGACTCAGTATTAGTAAAAACAAATATGATAGTATCATCATCATAAGCTAAGTGATCAAGATCAGAACACAATTTAGGTATACTATAACCTTTAAAACCATCCCTAAGGAATACAACGTTCAGGGCTCTAGATAGTACCTCTGCAGTAATAATAAACAAAAATTGGAGATAAGCTCCTTTCCTTATAATACTGAGACAAACCTCCCAACCCAAACACCAAACTCCCAACTCGAGACCTGACTTTTAGCCTTGTTCCAAGACATAAGACATAGATTCCAACCTCAACTCGGGGTCAGGTATCGGATTGGGAGTTGGGGTCAGGTCTCGGATCAAAAATTGGTGTAGGTTCCTGGGTTGAGAGTCGTGGTTGGGTCTTAGAAGAAGAGTCAAGGCCATGTCCTATGTCAGTTGCCGGGGTCAAGGCCTAGATACCATGTTAGGAGTCATGGTATAAGGTCATTGCCAGTTCTGGTGTCATTAGTATTTGCCTAGATTATACCTAGATGCTTTTGGAATAGTATTTTCTTCTTACTAACCAAACCCCGAAAATAAGTAAAAAACCACTTATTTTCCAAAAAAATATTTTCTTCCATGGAAAGCATTTTCCTTCATACCAAACACACCTAAATGCCTTTACCAAAAGGGACTAGTCGAGAAGGTCGAGTCCCTTGTTGAAAATATGCAAGATTAAGGTCAAGTTCCAAATCAAGCAACATTCTTGCTTATGGTAAATGAACATTGTAAGCATGGTGACATACAATATGCATATAAAGTTCTACGCCAAATAGAAGAGAGTGGGTTGAAGCCTAGTGTTGCTATATATATGACTCCATCATAGGGTGTTTGGGTAGAAATTAGAATAAATGAGGCCCTTCAAAATTTTTGGATAATGCAAACGGCTGACAATGATTAATGCACTATCAAGACCAAGTTATGTTGCTCTGGAAGAATAGGTTCCACAGCTCCAAGAACTACAACATTAGATAGGTATCAAATAATGAAGGAAAGAAAGAAAGAAAAATCAAGGACTAAAGATGTGAATCAGCTTTAAATAATGAACAATTTTATCTAACATGACAATTATTTAGTTTGGAGATCCAATATTCCTATATTTTACTCAACAGAAAAATCATTAAGGATTGTGGATGGATAATACATGAGTAGGAAAGAAAAAATGTTCAGCTGAAATCAAAATGCAATTAGTATTTTATTTGTTGATACAAAAATATAGCAAGCAAAAGAACTGTAATGTCGGAAACAAAACTCATATCAAAATGGACACTCTAATATATATCATTGTGATACCAAAATATAACATAGCAGAAGTTGTAGCATTGTAATGATCCAAAAAATCATTTCGGTAAGTTGGTGGGTAAAATTTAAACTTAGACTTCCCCTAGACTAAATTTTTGAAATTCAGAGCTAGCCTAGTTTTGGGTGAATTTTGGATTGGTGTGGTATAGGAAAATCTAGTTATGTTTGGTGAGTTAGTTGTGGGATATGATTTGATTTTATGTTAGATGACGAGTTTAGGAAGTCATAGTGACGTCTGGTGCATAAAACAACTAAGTAGATTTCTGGTTATAGCAATTTATGTGAAAGGGTTAGATTGATTGGTTCTCCCATTATAGATTTAGGGAGGGTTCCACTCATGACCATTTTGGTCATGAAAAAGATGGTATTAGAGTTGGATTCATCGATCTCGTCGTACAATAATGGGTCTAGTAGAGTCTTGCAGAACGGGACGGAGACGTTTGTACGTTTGTACTTTTTTTCGAAAGGCTACAGGACTTTAGGAAAATCGTTCACTTTATTTTCCTTCATGCTAGTACTTTATTCCAATTGGTTTTTGGTGATCCAAATGGGTATACGAACTCCTTTATCTCTGTTTCGCTGATTGTGAATGCTCATTCTATTAAAATAGGAGTTTGGGTAAGAGAGGAGTATGAAGGGAAGCACCCATCAGAGGTGGAGACCGGGTAGCCGGAGGACCAGCTAGATAAGGAACCCCCTCCCCTCCCCCCACAGTAGGCTACTCCAGACTTAGCTCAGGATAAAGAAGTGGTAGTTGAGAGTGAGGAGGTTCAATTCTGGAAATGTTGTGCCCATTTAGGGTGGTTAAGCTCAGGTGCCTATCTCCTTAAAGTTGATCCACCAGGTGTTGGGATTTTTGAGTGGTTAGTTGGCACTAGTGCTACTCTGATAGTTGGGCCTTCCAGCCTCTAGTTTTGTTACATGCCACTATTGTAGCACCTTGGATGGATGAAGGTTTTGGAACGGGAGTCTTGCCCTGATAGGTATTTGGTCTTTGTATGACCGTTGCTGAGTATTATTTATTCTATAAGTTTCTAAAAATGAAACATCCAGTGTTTTAAGTTGCTAAGTCAAAGGTTGGTTATATATTTTTGATTGACTGTTATGAATGTATGCATAAGATGGGACTGTGCAGACATATAGAGTGGAATCTATGACTTTTTAGTTATAGAGAGAGGCCAAGCAAAGGTGGAGATTCTTTGTTGAGTGTATGTCTACATTAACTCCACTAACTTGGTCTCAGTTTTAGGTTGTGTTTCTTGAGAATTATGTTCCCCATACTATTTAAGATAGGAAGAAAGATGAATTTTTGAGGCTTGAGCGTGGTGATATGTCAGTGGTAGCCTATGAAGCCAAATTTCATATTTTGTCTTAGTATACTTTGCAGTTGATACCTACCGAGGAAAAGAGAATTAGATTTTTAGAAAAGGGTTAGAACACAGGTCTTCAAATGCCTGCATATCAAACGACCTTATTTGAGAATATTTTTAGGAGATGCTAGGATTTGTTAAGAAAGTGGTAGGGTTAAAGCAACAAGGTAGTTTTAGAGCGGAAGAGAAGAGAGCTTGGAAATTGGGTCATTTCAGTTGTTCTTATTCATGGGGTCGTGGTTCACAGAGCTACTCTACTCGGCCAATTAATTTTGTGATACCTATGTACATTGGGGGCCCATTAGGGGTAAGTTATCAACCCTTACGAACATATTATTATACACCTCTAACTTCATCAGTACAACTACTTGATCTAGACCGTAGATGTTTCTTGTATGGAGAAGTGGGTCGCATTTGAAGGTATTGTCCTAACTTTCTATCCACAGGTCAGTTGACTCAACAACCAGCTTTTAGTGCTCTAGTTCCAGTAGGTCATGGTGAGGGACAAAATTATAGAGGTCATCCATAGGGTGGGTGTGGTGGTCACACTCCTAGTAGGGGTGGCTACTAAGCAAAATATGGTGGAGGATAGGTTGTTTGGAATGGAACACATACCGGTAGAGGTTGTGGTCAGGTTGGTGATAAGGCTCATTTTTTTGTAGTTCTAGGTCATCCTAAAGCTTAGGTTTCTGATGTTGTGATCACAGGTACCATTCTTATCTGTGATTGTATGACTTCTGTGTTATTTGATTCGGGATCTACTTTTTCTTATATGTCTGTAAAGTTTGCTTTGGGCTAGGATTTAGTCTATGAAATACTTGATACACCCATTTATGTATCTAAACAGGTTGGGGGGGTTTGTGTGTTGATCAGGTTTACCGGGATTGTACTGTAGTGTTTATGGGGTTTAAAACTTTTGCAAACATAGTAATTTTAGACATGGAATATTTTGATATTCTTTTGGAGATGAGATGGTTGTCTCCTTACCATGTTGTCCTTAATTATTATGCTAAGACTATCACCCTAGATATGCTCGAAATATAGAGGTTAGAGTGGGAGGGTGTATATAAGCCTGCTCCCTTGAGTATTATTTTTTCTATTCATGCCTAAAAGATAGTTAAGAAGGGGTGTCAGGCATTTCTAGCCCATCTACGGGATGATAGTACGACCATCCCTCCTATTGCTTCAATTTCTATAATTTGTGAATTTCTAGAGGTGTTCTCTGATGATTTTCCTGGGATGTCACCTGACCTTGATTTTGTCTTTTATATATACTTAAAGCTGGGCACTCGCCTTATTTCCATTCCTCCTTATAGGATGGTACTAGCAAAGCTAAGAGAGCTGATATCTCAATTGCAAAAGTTGTTAAAGAAGGGTTTTATCCATCCTAGTACTTCTTTGTGGGGTGCTACTGTGCTTTTTGTTAAGAAGAAAGATGGTAGTATGCTGATATGTATAGATTATCGACATTTGAACAAGCTGACAATTTGTAATAAGTATACTTTGCCAAGAATAGATGACTTGTTCGAATAGTTGCAGGGTGCTTCCATGTTTTCATAAGTTAATTCAAGGTCGGGTTATCATCACCTTAAGATTCGGACAGAGGACATCATAAAAACTGCCTTCCAGACTCATTATGGCCATTACGAGTTCTTGGTAATGTCTTTTGGCTTTACCAACGCTCTAGACGCATTTATGGGTTTGATGAATAGGGTCTTCAAACCTTATTTGGATTCATTCGTAAGTTCTTTTATTGATGATATCTTTGTCTACTCTAAGAGTAATGAGGAGCATGAGGCTCACTTGCACACCGTGTTGGGGTTGCTTAAGGAGAAGCAACTTTATGCTAAGTATTCCAAGTGTGAATTTTTGTTGTCTTCAGCATCTTTCTTGGGGCATGTGGTATCTAAATAAGGGGTTATGTTAGACCCATAGAAGATTGAGGCTAATAGAAATTGGGCCAGACCAACCAATATGACAGAGATTCATAGTTTTGTAGTGCTAGCCCTCTATTATCGTCGGTTTGTTAAAAGGTTTGCATCCATTGCTTCGCATATGACCCAATTGACTCAGAAGAAGGTACATTTTGTATGGAATGAGGAATGTGTAGAGAACTTTCAAAATCTCAAGGCTTTGATAACCTCAACTCCTATTCTTACCTTGACAATGAAAAGTAAAGATTTTATTGTGTAATGTAATGCTTCACGTTCTGGTTTGGGTGTTGTTTTGATGCAGGACCAGAATATGATTGCCAATGCTTTGAGGTAGCTGAAAATGCATGAAAAAACCTACCCCACCCATGATTTAGAGTTGGCAACGGTGGTGTTCACTCTCAAAATTTGGAAGCATTATCTTTATGGGAAGTGTGAGGTGTTGACGGACCACCACAACTTGTAACATGTTTTTACTTAGAAGGATTTGAATTTGAGGCAGCATAGGTGGATAGATTTACTGAAAGACTATGATCTTTCAATTCTTTATCATTCAGGCAAGAGCAATGTGGTAGTGGATTCTTTGAGTTGGAAGCCTGTGAGTATGGGAAGTTTGGCGCATTTAAAGGTGTTGAGACATTCGTTGGCTAGGGAGGTGCAAACCTTAGCTAATAGTTTTATGAGATTGCAGGTGACTAACAAGGGATGGGTTTTAGCCAATGTTAAGGCTAAATACACCTTCCTTGACCATATTAAAGAAAGGCAATTTGAGAATAAGAAATTGAATAAAATTCAGGTTAAAGTATTACAAGGTGAGGCCAAGGAGGCCATTCTTGATGAGGAAGGTGTACTAAGAATAAGGGGGCATTTGTATATACCCCGCGTGGGCAACGTGATTCCTACTATCTTTGTAGAAGCTCACAGTTCGAAGTACTTTATATATCCTAGTGCATCCAATATGTACAAAGACTTAAGGCAATATTATTGGTGGTGTCGGATGAAGTAGGACATTGTTGATTTTGTGACTAAGTGACAACACTTTGAATAGGTTAAGTATAAAGATTGGAAACCTGTGGTACATTTCAAATAATGCCCATTCTGGAATGGAAGTGGGACAGAATAATATGGATTTTATTGTTGGTCCTCCTAAGACCTTGAGAAAATGTGATTCCATTTGTGTAATTATTGATCAATAGACCAAGTCTGCACATTTTTTTCGATGCAAGTGGATTATAATGCGGCCAAGTTAGCTATGATTAATATTAAGGAGATTATTAGACTTCATGGGGTTCCTATGTCCATAGTGTCGGATAGAGATACACAGTTTGCCTCAAACTTTAGGGAGAACTTTCAAGAAGTGTTGGGTACTGATACTCGGAAAGAAAAATTATCATCCCAATCAATCCAATTTGGATGCCCTAGACCTGGCATGTCACTTGGAAAGAGTAACATGAAGCTTAGAATTGGGTGGACATAAATACAACCTTCTATCTGCAGACTGATGGACACTCAGAGTGGATGATTCAGGTTCTAAAGGACATGCTTCAAATATGTGTAATGGACTTTGGTGGTCATTGGGACCAGTTCTTTCCTTTGTGTGAATTTACGTACAACAATAGCTACCACTCAAGTATTGACATGGCTCCTTTTGAAGCTCTGTATTGGAGAAAGTGTAGATGGCCAATTGGGTGGTTTGATGCCTTCGAGGTGAGACCTTGGAGCATTGATGTATTGAACAAGTCAATGGAGAAAGTGAGATTCATCCAAGAAAAGTTAGTAGCAGCTCAGAATAGATAGAAGGAATATGCCGACAATAAGGTGAGAGATGTTTATTTAAAGAAGGGTGAGAAGGTTTTATATAAAGTATCACCCATGAAAGGTGTATTGCATTTTGAGAAGAAAGGTAAGCTAAGTCTGAGGTAAATCGTAACTTTTGAGAAATTGAAAGAAGTAGGGTCGGTGACTTATAGGTTAGATCTACCTCCTAGTTTGTCAGAAGTTCACCCGATATTCCATGTCTCAATGATTAAGGAGTACTATGGGAATGGATATTACATCATCCATAGGGATTCAGAACTATTTGACAAGGAACTCTTTTATGAAGAGGACCCTATTGCTATATTAGATAGAGATATGAAGGAGTTGAGAACCAAGTTGATTCTGTCTGTGAAAATTCAATGGAGAACCGTCGTGTTTAGGAGGCCACTTGGGAAGGTAGACGTGTGCAAGTGTTATTCCCATTTGTTCATTGATTCAGGTAATCTTTATTTGTTTTTCATCTCTTGTTACTAGTTGTCATTTGGGGATGACCAAGTGTTTAATTGGTATCTAATGTAACAAACCAAATCATTCTAACGGTGAGTTGGTTGGTAAAATTTGAACTTAAACTTCCCCTAGACTAAATTTGTGAAATTCAGGGCTAGCCTAGTTTTGGGCAAATTTTGGATGTGGTGTGGCCTAGGAAAATATGGTGATTTTTGGTGGTTTAGTTGTGGGATTTGATTTGATTTTTTATTAGATGACGGGTTTTAGAAGTCATAGAAACTATCAGTGCGTAAAATGGGTTCGTAGAACTCCGATTTTAGCAATTTTCGTGAAAGAATTGGGTTGATTGGTTCTCCCACTATAGAGTTAGGGTGGGTTCCACTCACGACCATTTGGGTCGTCACAAGCATATTCTTACTCTACTATTATTCCTTTTCCATTCTTAGCTTTGGTTGATCAAGAAAAGTTCTTTATTTTTTTTTCTTTTTCAAGGTTCTTGGATATTTGTTGTTCTACAAATACATTGACATTAATCGAGTCAAGTCTATAAAGAACTTATATATGAGTTCAATAGTTTTTCAAATTGTGCTAAGCATACTTTATCGGAACTAATCACCGACACATGACGGTGCCTAGGAAGGAAAGTTCATGACTGGAACCTAATTCTCACTAGAAAACAATTCAAATATGTACTTCCCTTCACTAATAGACCATATCCGTATACTATCTTTGTTCACAAATATCAGGTAATTTCCACTCCCATCCCAGTAGATTGAATAAATGTTTTTGACGTGTCCCTATAAATCAAAGAAAACAAAATCACATTGCTATAATATAGTGATGCAACATATAATAAATTAAAAATAAGTTTGATCCATGATCTAGAATAAGTATCTTCCTTGTAATATTTAATGGATGTTGTTAGTCTCTATATCAAAGATATTTATAATATTTTTGGTAAAACTTGTCAAAAGGTGCCCAAGTTGAGGTTTAAAATCTAACTTGTCTACTACCTCCCTGCATTGGTATCAAGAGCAAATTAATATTTATTTTTAAATGAATAATAACATATTCTCTACAAACCACTCTGTTTAGAACACTGTACAATGTGTTGTTGGATGTGATTTGAATGTCGGTTCAAATAATATTACAAACCCCTTTTATTTTCTAAAATATTTTTCTACATGTGTACTTACATGATGACCAACTACTGGTCTTGAAAACCTTGAAATTTCTTGGAATGAAAAAGAAAGAATAATAAGAAATATATTTCCTGCAATCAAATATAGAAATTTATGATAAACAAATTTAACAATAATTCCAAATTAGGTAATTAAATAATCTCCAAATTGAAATAGAAATAGAAAATATAGCTAACTATTAAATTATGAAGTCTTCATATGTCAAATAGAGATATCTTTTTATCAATATCTAAAAATAACAAAAGAAGACCAACCTTAAGAGTGAGTTTGTAATCACGCCTATTGACATCTCATAGTCTTATCTCATCATTTCGGTCACATGAACTGAGGAGACTCATCTTTGTAGGATGAAAATCTATTGACATCACATGCTCATCATGGCCAACAAGGTTTCAAAAAGTGTTCCTTGGCAGGATAATAACAAAATAGTGACACAAATCAAAAGAAAGAAATTCAAGAGATTAGAAAGCTATCATTATGGGAATAGAGGTAGTACTATGGCTGCATCCCATATCTTCATAGTTCTGTCAAGGGAAGATGTTGCAAACACCATTTAGTTTAGTCTAAAACGAACATCTGTAACTTCATGAGTATGACCTTCTCTACTACTAAAATTCTTTTTGTTCAACTCCCAAATCAGAACCTAAACATATATCACAGTACAAATTCATTAATAGAGAAGTTGAGACAGGCTCTTTCCTATTTAACCAACGAGAGTTCTATTGAAAGTAATAAGACAAACCTTCTTATCATGTCCAACAGCAGCCAAAAACTCTCCTTGTGCATTAAAGTGGCAACATAAAAACATGATATTTATTGCATGAAAATTAGGGATCTCTTTAAAAGAGTTGCCTACAAAGCAATATAAATTTAATTATTCTTTGTGACAATAAATAGTAATTTATCCATCAGAGTAAGCCTGAAAAAATCAAAAGTTACACTGTTTAATCTTAATATCAAGATGTGACACCACATTCTACCAATAATAAGAACTGGTAGGATGTAACTTCTTATTGTAGAATGTGACACCACATTCTATCAAAATTTTATTGGTGGAATGTCACACCGCATTCTATCAAAATTTTATTGGTAGAATGTGGTGTCACATCTCGATTTTAAGATTGGAAAAATGTAACTTCTGATTTTGACAGGCTTCTCCTGATGGATAAATTGATATTTATTGGCGCAAAGGATAATTAAATTTATATTGCTTTGCAGACATCTATTTTAAGGAGATCCATAATTTTCATGAAACAAATACAAAACTTTTATGTTGCCACTTTAATTCACAAGGAAAATTTTTGACTGCTTCTAGAAATGATAAAAAAAAATTCTTATTATTTTCAATAGAATTTTCGTTGGTTAATAGGAAAGAGCTTATCTCAACTTCTTCTAATAACAAATTTACGCTGCGATATATGTTTAGGTTCTAATTTGGAAGTTGAAAAATTATAATTTTACTAGTAGATAATGTCATACTCATGAAGTTACATGTAGATGTTCGTTTTAGAGAAAACTCAACGGTGTTTACAACATTTTCCCTTGACAGCACTGTGAAGATATGGATGCAGCCACAGTACTATCTCTATTGTCATAATGATATCTTTCTGATCTCTTGAATTTCTTTCTTTTGATTTGTGTCGCTATTTTGTTACTATCCAGCCAAGAAACACTTTTTGAAACCTTGTTGGCCTTGATGAGAATGTGATGTCAATATATTTTAATTCAACAACGATGAGTCTCCTCTGTTCTTATGACCAAAATGATGAGATAAGACTGTGGGATGTCAATAGGCGTGATTGCAAACTCATTCTTAAGGTTGGTGTATATGTTTCCTTTCTTTTTTTATTTTTAGATATTTATAAAGAAATATCTCTATTTGACATATGAAGACTTCGTAATTTGATAGTTAACTATATTTTCTTTTTGTATTTCAATTTGAAAATTATTTAATTACCCGATTCAAAATTATAGTTGAGTTTTTTTTTCATAAATTTCTATATTTGATTGTAGGGAATATTTTTCTTGTTATTCTTTCTTTTTCATTCTAAAAAATTTCAAGATTTTCAAGATCAGTAATTGGTCATCATATGAGTACACATGCAAAAAAATATAGTAGAAAATAAAAGGGATATGTAATGTTATTTGAATCAACATTCATATCACATGAAACAACACATTGTATAGTGTTCTAAACAGAGTGGTTTGTAGAGAATATGATATTATTCTTTCACAAAAAAAATATTAATTCGCTCTTGATACCAATGTAGGGAGTAGTAGACAAGTTAGATTTCAACCTCAAGTTGGGCATCTTTTGGCAAGTTCTACCAAAAATGTTACAGATATCTTTGATATTGATACTAACAATATCCATTAAAAATTACAAGTAAGATTCTTATTCTTGATCATTGCTCAAACTTGTTTTTAATTTCTAACATGTTGCATCACTATATTATAGAAATGTGATTTTATTTTCATTGATTCATATGGACACGTCAATGAAGTTCATTCAATTTGTTGGGATGGGAGTGGAAATTACCTGGCATCTGTGAGCAAAGATAATGCACAAATATGATGTATAAGCGAAGAAAAGTACATATTTGAATTGTTCTATAGCGAGAATAAGTTCCAGTTGTGCACTTTCTACCCTGGGCAGGGGCGACTCAACAACTTTGGTGGCCTAAAGCCCAACTTTAAAATGGGGCCTTGATATTTTTTTAGAAGAAACTTCATAAATATTTGAGATAAAAAATTATTAATAATTTTTTGCAATAAATTTCTTAAATAACTATTTTCCGATTAATAATAGAGTCATATTATTGAATATCTCTTGAAATATTGTTGCTTCTAATGCACAATACTATATTTTATGAAATAATACTCAGATGTCATTTTTAACCGAATTTTTAGAACTCCTAGAGTATCAAGAAACAAAAGAAAATGGAACTATAATACACTATACACAGTATGAAAAGGTAAACAAGAAAAGAGAAGGCTCTTGGAGAAAATTGCAAGGGAAGAAAAATTGCCGGAATAAATGATCTATAAGTTATTTACATTCATATGCAAAATTAGAGTTTTATGGATTCTTTTTCATAGTTTAGCTTAAAGCCATTATGCACTTATGAATGTGGCTTTTTCTTTCCAGTTTCCATGGCAACAGAATATAATTTATTTATTTTTTATAACTTAACATTATTAACCAAAAAAATAGGAACCCCCCAAAAAGTGAGGCCTAAAGCAATTGCCTCACATGCTTCACCCTCCAACAGGCTCTGACACTGGGCACCCTCATGTCTTGGTGATTGGTTTTGATAAGGTATGCATAGCCAATTTTTACATTTTTTGTTGAAGTATTGAGCTCATATATAAGGTTTTTATGGACATGGCTCGATTAACGTTGATATAATTGAAAAACAAAAAATATCAACGAATCGTGAAAAAGAAAAAGAAACAAAGAACTTCACTTCATCAACCAAAGCTAAGAATGGAAATAGAATAATAGTAGAGTAAGAATATGCATCGACGTCTGCTATATTAGGTTTTAGTGTCACAATGATATGTATTAGAGTAACCATTTTGATATGAGTTTTGCTTTCGACATTTCCATTCTTTTGCATGCTATATTTTTACCACAATAAATAAAATATTGATTGCAATTTGATTTGATGCCGTATGCTTTGAATCGAAATCCTGAGAGAATGGGATGTTTGGCACGTTTGGAGGTGTCGAGAAGTCCTTTTCCTAGGGAGGTGCAAACCTTAGCTAACAGTTTCATGAGATTGCAGTTGACTAACAAGGGAGGGTTTTTAGCCAATGGTTAGGCTAGATCCACCTTCTTTGACCAGGTTAAAGAAAGGCAATTCGAGGATGAGAAATTGAAGAAAAAAATTTGGGTTAAAATATTACAAAGTGAGGCCAAAGAGGTCATTCTTGATGAGAAAGGTGTGTTGAGAATAAGGGAGCGGATGTTTGTACCCCGTGTGCGTAACTTGATTCCTACTATTCTTGTAGAGGCACACAGTTTGACGTACTCTATACATTCGAGTGCAACAAAGATGTATAAAGAGTTAAGGCAACATTATTGGTGGTGTCGGATGAAGCGGGACATTGTTGATTTCTTAGTGTCAAAACAGTCAACAGGTTAAGTCTAAAGATTTGAAAAAACCTGGTGGCACATTTCCAAGAATGCCCATTCTAGAATGGAAATGGGAGAGAATAACATGGATTTTTTTTTTGTTTTTCCTAAGACCTAGAGAAAATGTGATTCCATTTGGGTAATTGTTGATCGATTGACCAAGTTTACACATTTTATTCCGGTGCGAGTGGATTATAATTTGGCCAAGTTTTCTAAGATTTATACTAAGGAGATTGTTATACTTCATGGAGTTCCTATGTTCATCATGTCGGATAGAGGTACACAGTTTACCTCTAACTTTTGGCAGAAGTTTAAAGAAGAATTGTGTACTAAAACTTGAAAGGAAAACTATCATACCAATAAATCCAATAGGGATGCCCTAGACCTGATATGTCACTTGGAAAGAGTATAAAATTGGTTGGACCCATGTACAACCTTCCATCCACAGACTCATGGGCAATCAGAACGGACAATTCAGGTGCTAGAGGACATGATTTGGGCTTGTGTAATGTACTTTGGTGGTCATTAGGACTAGATCTTACCTTTGTGTGAATTTTCCTACAACAATAGCTATCTATCAAGTATTGACATGCCTCCTTTTGAAGTCTTGTATGGGAGGAAGTGTAGATCGCCAATTGGGTGGTTTAATGCCTTCAAGGTGAGACTTTAGAGCGCTGATTTGTTGAAGAAATCAATCGATAAAGTGAGATTCATCCAAGAAAAGTTAGTAGCAGCTCAGAATAGACAGAAGAAATATGCGGACAACAGGGTGAGAGATGTTCATTTCAAGAAAGGTGAGAAGGTTTTGCTTAAAGTGTCACCCATGAAGGGCATAATGCAATTTGAGAAGAAAGATAAGCTAAGTCCGAGGTACATCAAACCTTTTGAGTTATTGGAAGAAGTAGTGTTTGTGGTTAATAGGTTGGCTCTACTTCCTAGCTTGTCGTGATTTCACTTGAAATTCCATGTCTCAATGCTTAAGAAGTACCATGGGAATGAGATTACATCATCCATTGGGATTCGAAACTGTTTGACAAGGAACTCTCTTATGAATAGGAACCTAATGCTATACTAGATAGAGATGTAAGGAAATTTAGAATCAAGGTGATGCCAGCTGTAAAACTTCAGTACGAACTATCCTGTTAAGAAGGCCACTTGGGAGACTGAGACAGACATGCGTAAGCGCTATCCCCATTTGTTCATTGATTTAGGTAATCCTTATTTGTTTTTCATCTCTTGTTACTAGATGTCATTTAGGGATGAACGAGTGTTTAATTGACATATAATGTAATGAACCAAAACATTTTTATGGTGACTTGGTAGGTAAAATTTCAACTTAGACTTCCCCTAAACTAAATTTGTGAAATTTAGGTCTAGCCTAGTCTTGGTGAAATTTTAGGTGTAGTCTGATCTAGGGAAATCTGGTGATTTTTCGGTGATTTACTTGTGGTATTTGATTTGATTTTATGTTATATGACGGGTTTAGGAAGTCATAGAAACTTTCGTTGCATAAAATGAGTTAGTAGAACTTCGATTAAAGAAATTTTCGTGAAAGTATTGGGTTGATTTGTTCTCCCACTATAGAGATAGGGTGGGTTATACTCATGACCATTTGGGTCGTGAGAAGCATATTTTTACTCTACTATTATTCCTTTTCCATTCTTAGCTTTGGTTGATCAAGAAAAGTTCTTCGTATTTTTTTCAAGGTTATTAGATATTTGTTGTTCTACAAATATATCGACATTAACCGAGTCAAGTCTACAAAGAACTTATATATTAGTTCAATACTTTTACTAATTGTGCTAAGCATAATTTATCGGAACTAATCACCGACTCATGAGGGTGCCTAGGATGGAAAGTTCATGACTGGAACTTAATTCTCACTAGAAAATAATTCAAATATGCACTTCCCTTCACTAATAGACCATATTCGTATACTATCTTTGTTCACAGATGTCAGGTAGTTTCCACTCCCATCCCAAAAAATTGAACAAACCTTTTTGATATGTCCCTATAAATCAAAGAAAACAAAATCACATTGCTAAAATATAGTGATGCAACATGTAAGAAATTAAAAAAAAGTTTGATCAATTATCAAGAATAAGCATCTTACTTGTAATTTTTAGTGGATGTTGTTAGTCTTGATATCAAAGATATTTATAACATTTTTGGTATAACTTGCCAAAAGGTGCCCAAGTTGAGGTTGAAATCTAACTTGTCTTCTACCTTTCTGCATTGGTATCAAGAGCAAATTAATATTTTTTTTTTGAATGAATAATAACATATACTCTACAAATCACTCTGTTTAGAACACTGTACAATGTGTGGTTGGATGTGATATGAATATTGGTTCAAATAATATTACAAACCCATTTTATTTTCTAAAATATTTTATTACATGTGTACTCACATGATGACCAACTACTGGTCTTGAAAACCTTGAAATTTTTTGGAATGGAAAAGAAAGAACAATAAGAAAAATATTTCCTGCAATCAAATATAGAGATTTATGAAAAACAAATTAAACAAAAAATCCAAATCAGGTAATTACATAATCTGCAAACTTAAATAGGAACATAAAAAATAGCTAACTATTAAATTATGAAGTCTTCGTTTGTCAAATAGAGATTTCTCTTTATCAATAGCTAAATATAAAAAATGGAAGAAAACAGTGACACCAACCGTAGGAGTGAGTTTGCAATCATGCTTATTGACATCCCACAATCTTATCTCATCATTTTGGTCACATGAACTGGAGAGACTCATCTTTATAGGATAAAAATCTATTGACATCACATGCTCATCATGGCCAACAAGGTTTCAAAAAGTGTTTCTTGGCTGGATAATAATAAAATAGTGACACAAATCAAAAGAAAGAAATTCAAGAGATTAAAAGTTATCAGTATGGCAATACGGGTAGTATTGTGGCTGCATCCCATATCTTCACAGTTATGTCAGAGGAAGATGTTACAAACACCGCTGAGTTTGGTCTAAAATAGACATTCATAACTTTATGAGTATGACCTACCACTAAAATTCTTATTTTTCAAATCCCAAATCAGAACCTAAACATATATCACAGTACAAATTCATTAATAGAAGAAGTTGAGATAAGGTCTTTTCCATTTAACCAACGTGAGTTCTGTTGAAAATACTAAGCAAAGCCTTCTTATCGTATCCAGTAGCAGCAAAAAACTTTTTTTGTGAATTAAAGTGACAACATAAAAACTTGATATTTGTTGCATGAAAATTACGGATCTTTTTAAAAGAGATGAATGCAAAGCAATATAAATTTAATTGTCCTTTGTGCCATTAAATAATAATTTATCCATCAGGGTAAGCCTGACAAAATTAGAAGTTACATTATTTAATCTTAAAATCAAGATGTGACACCACATTCTAGCAATAATAAGAATTGGTAGGATGTAACTTCTGATTTTAGAATGTGACACCACATTCTATCAAACTTTAATTGGTAGAATATGGTGTCACATCTTGATTTTAAGATTAAACAATGTAACTTCTAATTTTGTACAGCTTTTCCTGATGGATAAATTTATTGGCACAAAGGATGAATAAATTTGTATTGCTTTACAGGTATCTCTTTTACAGAGATCCATTTCATGTAACAAATACCAAACATTAATGTTGACACTTTAATTCACAAGGAGAATTTTTTACTGCTGCTGGACATGATAAAAAGGTTTGTCTTATTATTTTCAACAAAATTCTCGGTGGTTAAATGAGAAAGAGCTTATCTCAACTTTTTTTATTAATGAATTTGTACTGCAATGTATGTTTAGGTTCTGATTTGGTAGTTGCAAAATAATAATTTTAGTAGGAGAGAAGGTCATACTCATGAAGTTACATGTAGATGTTCGTTTTAGACCAAACTCAACTGTGTTTACAACCTTTTTCCTAGATAGCACTGTGAAGATATGGGATGCATCCATATCATAATGATATCTTTCTGATCTCTTGAATTTTTTTCTTTTGATTTGTGTCACTATTTTATTATTATCCAACCAAGAAACACTTTTTGAAACCTTGTTGTCTATGATGAGCATGTGATATCAATAGATTTTAATTCAACAATGATGAGTCTCCTCTGTTCTTATGACCGAAATGATGAGATAAGACTGTGGGGTGTCAATAGGTGTGATTGCAAACTCATTCTTAAGGTTGGTGTATATTTTTCCTTTCTTTTTTTATATTTAGATATTTAAAAAGAATTATCTCTATTTGACATATGAAGACTTTATAATTTGATAGTTAACTATTTTTTCTGTTTCTATTTCAATTTGAAAATTATTTAATTACCCGATTCAAAATTATAGTTGAATTTGTTTTTCATAAATTTCTATATTTTATTTTAGTGAATATTTTTCTTGGTATTCTTTCTTTTTCATTCTAAGAAATTTCAAGGTTTTCAAAATCATTAGTCGGTCATCATATGAGCACACATGCAAAAAAATATTATAGAAAATAAAAGGGTTATGTAATATTTTTGAACCAAAGTTCGTATCACATGAAACAACACATTGTTCAATGTTCTAAAAAGAGTGGTTTGTAGAGAATATGCTATTATTCATTCACAAAAAAAAAAATTAATTCGCTCTTGATACCAATATAGGGAGGTACTAGTCAAGTTAGATTTCAACCTCAAGTTGGGCACCTTTTGGCAAGTTCTACCAAAATATGTTACAAATTTCCTTGATATCAATACTAACAATATCCATTAAAAATTACAGGTAAGATTCTTAGTCTTTATCATTGGTCAAACTTGTTTTTAATTTCTTACATGTTACATCACTATATTATAGAAATGTGATTTTATTTTCATTGATTCATATGGACACGTCAAAGAAGTTAGTTCAATCTGTTGGAATGGGAGTGGAAATTACTTTGGCATCTGTGAGCAAAGTTAATGCACGGATATGGTTTATAAGTGAAGAAAAGTACATAGTTGAATTGTTCTACAGTGAGAATAAGTTCCAGTCATGCACTTTCCACCCTGGGCACACTCATGTGTTGGTGATTGGTTTCGATAAGGTATGCTTAGCCAATTTTTACATTTTTTGTTGAAGTATTGAGCTCATAAATAAGATTTTTATAGACTTGACTTGATTAATGTCGATATTTTTGTAAAACAACTAATATCTACCAATCGTGAAAAAGAAAAAGAAACAAAGAACTTCACTTGATCAACCAAAGCTAAGAATAAAAAAGGAATAAAAGTAGAGTAAGAATATGCATCGACATCTGCTATATTAAGTTTTGGTGTCACAATGATTTGTATTAGAGTGACCATTTTGATATGAGTTTTGCTTTCGACATTACCATTCTTTTGCTTTCTATATTTTTATCTTAATAAATAAAATATTGATTGAAATTTGATTTTAACTGAATATTCTTGCTTTCCTACCCGTGTATTATCATTCCACAATCCGTAATGACTTCTTTATTGAGTAAACTTTAGGAATAGTAGATCTGTAAACTAAGTAGTTGTCATGTTTGATGAAATTATTCATTACTTGAAGCTTATTCACATGTATGGTCCTTGATTTTTCTTTCTCCCTTTCCTTCATTATTTGATACCTGTCGAATGTTGTTGCAGTTCTTGGAATTATGGAACTCATTCTTCCAGAGCAACATAACTTGGCCACATAGTGCACATGATGGCATAATTTTTTTCATTAGCAAATTCGCATGCGATAGGAAATATAGCTTCAGTGAGTCATGACAATTGGATCAAGATATATTGACTATATATCTCTGTGAATCGAGTTATAATAATAAAAGGGCAGTCAAGTGTACTAAAGCTTCCGCTATGCGCAGGGTCCAGGGAAGGGCTCCACCACAAGGGTGTATTGTACGCAGCCTTAACTTGCATTTCTGTCAGAGGCTGTTTCCAATGCTTGAACCCGTGACCTCATGGTCACATGGCAGCAAATTTACCAGTTACTCTAGGGCTCCCCTTCAATCGATTTTTAACAATAGATATTATTTTTTTTTCTCTTGTCAAAATTACAGCAATATCTTTAAAAATAATCATATTTGCATACACCCTTTTGCTAACAAGGTTGTATTAAGGAAGGTGACAACATTGTTGGTGCATCACCAATGTAATGAGTTATCAGATTGTATCAGTCACAAACTGTGAGCATTATTTTAAGGCTAACTTATAGAAATTTCACAACTATAGGATCTAGTTACTCCTTCTCCCACAACTTTGCAATATTACATAAATTTTCATAAAAATGTAGGTGGATATATTATGGAGAGCCAGATACATTGTTGTTTCTGATACATGGACAACTAATTCTAGAAATTTAAATTATTCAAATCCCTTAGTATAAGATGGAAATCAAGGAATGTATATGTGTGTGATTAATTTTATTTTATTACTCTTTAAAATACATACATTAATTTCATTAATATTAGATGAAAACATAGATATCTTGATTATGTTATTTGGTTAATTTCATTTTTTTACTATTTCTGTCACATCCATCGGCCTAGCCCAATTCTTAACAGCTTCAACCTTCTGCGGGTCTACCATAACCCCTTTTTTAGAAACCATGTGCCCCAAGAAGGACACTGAAGATAGCTAGAATTCACACTTGGAATATTTAGTGTATTGTTGCTTCTCCTTAAGCAACCCCAATAATGTATGCAAATGAGCTTCATGCTCTACTTCGCTCTTGGAGTAAACTAGTATGTCATCAATGAAAATGATAACAAATGAATCCAAGAATGACTGAAAGACCCCATTCATAAGGATCATAAAGGCAGCTGGGGCATTGGTCAAGCCAAAGAACATGACTAGAAACTATTAATACCCATAACGAGTTCGTAAAGCAGTGTAGGGGATATCCTCTGCCCTAATCTTGAGCTGATTATACCCAGACCTCAAATCAATTTTGGAAAATACTGTAGCTCTCTGTAACTGATTGAACAGGTCATCTATCCTAGGTAAGGGATATTTGTTACGAATGGTTACCTTATTCAACTGGCAGTAGTCTATGCACATCCTCATACTACCATCCTTCTTTTTCACAAACAAAATAGGTGCACCCCAAGGAGAAACACTTGGGCAAATAAAACCATTTTCTAACATTTCTTGTAACTGAGATTTCAACTCAGTTGGTGCCATACAATAAGGAGGGATAGCGATGTGTCGAGTTTCGGGCTCTAAATCTATACAAAAATTAGCCTCACGGTCCGGAGGCATACTTGGAAGGTCATCAGGAAATACTTCTAAGAACTCATAAACAACTGGGACTGAAGCTGTAGGAGGGACTACGGATTTATCTTCCCGAAGATGGGCTAAAAATACCCTACACCACTTCTTTACTAATTTCTGGACACAAATATCTGACACAATTCTCAAAGAAGTAGGCCTAAAAGTACCCTCCCACTCTAATTTCTCCATCTCGGGCATCACTACATTGATGGTTTTAGTATAGCAATCAAGAATTGCATGATAAAGAGACAACCAACTCATCCTCAAATTAATATCAAACTCTTCATGTCTAAAATTACTAAGTCTGCCAAGGTTTTGTACCCTATAAACATCACAGGGCAAGCCTTATAGACCTGATCAACGCATATAGACACCCTAATTGTTGTAGACACATACAAATAAGTATCAAGCAATTCACAATCCAAGTCCAAACACAAAGCAAACTTTATAGACACATAGGAGAAAGTAGACCTAGGACCAAACAATACAGAAGCCATATGATAACAGACAAGAATTTTACCTGTGATCACAACATTAGAGGCTTCCTCTTTAGGAAAAGCCAGAACAACATAAAGTTGGGCCCTATTACCCTCTGACCGCCACCTCTACAAGCTTAAGCACCATTCCTACCGATCTCTTCTCTACCTCGATTGGCTTGGTTGCCACCCCATCCTGCAGACTGGCCACCGTACCCACCTTGGGAAAACCTCTACAATTTTCTCCACTACTATGACTTGCTGGAACTAGAGCACTAAAAGTCAGTTGCTGAGTCAATTGACATGCAAATAAGAAAATAGGACAATACCTTTACATGTGGCCCAAACCCTCACACTCATGGCACTTTGTGCCCAAAGCAGGACTTTGAACTGAAGAGGATGAAGGTGTATAGCTGCTGATCCATGAAGGTTGGTAACTAACCCTAGATAGGCCCCCTAAGGCCATAGGCATTGCTGAATTGCAAGGCCGAGAGGAACTATGACTTTTTGAGAAAGTACTGTTGAACTCTCCTGAGGTTTGGGCCTTCTTCTCTTCTGCTTTCACTTATCCCTATTTCTCAAGTTCCTCAGCCTTCTTAGCAAACTCAACTATATCCTGAAAAGACTTACCGGAGGCCGCCATAAATAAAGTAACCAACTGAATCTCAGATAAAGAAACCATGGTTAACCCAACCCTCACAAATCAATTCAAACAGTCAACGTTTATTTTCTACTATTCTTATCATCATTAAGTTCTAAACTTATTTATTGAATAATGAAGTTAAAATGTCAAATTCAACATAAGCATCAATCACTAATAGAGTGCAAAAATTCTCTATTTATTACATCCCTGGGACCTGAAGTCACCTTACAAGAACAACTAAGAGTAATCAAGTCCATAACTAAAAGATTATCCAAAAATACAGAAATAATCAGAAGAGTGTCTTAGTACCGAAACAAGGGACATGAATATAAAGTTGAAGATCCAAAGGCTGCCCGATCATGGTGCTCACCCTTCATAAAAATTTGGAACTACTGGCTAGAGTCAAAGTCTCATCTAAAATGCTAGAACCTGCTCTGCAGTCAACAAAAAAAAGAGCATAGGTAGCATCAGCGCATCAACAAGTACTAGTAGGCATCATAGGTCGACTCTACACAACACCATACAACTAAGTAAACCAAATAAATGCAACAGAGATCATCACAAAACTCATAATCAAAGACAACAACACATTTATGACACTTCACTTTAGAGGGAATACAAACTCATATTTATGTATGTTTACACTTAGACAAATTCAGCAACAAGTTGCATCATAACATATGATTATAACCGAACATTCAATATACATGAATGAATGTATGAATGCAATATGTGTGCATCATCTCTTTCTCTTCTCAATCTCATCAATATTATCAACAAGATCATGATCAATATCATGATTTTAATATCATCATCATCATTATCATCTCATCATTATTAATATCATCAACAACAATATCATGAACATTATGATTTCAATATCATCTTCATAGTCATCAACTCATTATCATCAATATGTATGAATATGCAAATGCAGTACATAATCACAAGTAGTGCTCGAAAGCAATCACAAATACTTAATTCACAAATAAGTACAGAGTCAAGCAAGTATAATTGCTATAAAATACCATAACCTACCTCGATTCCTTGCTTAAAATCACTTCTAAGCCATGAGCTTTACTTTACTTTCTCTTTCACCTTGTTCTTGATCTATAACAATAAGGTTACACGCCCAATTCAATCATATCATCCCTTTTTAACCCCTAGGGATTAATAATTAACAAGTTTTAACCATAAAATTAACCTAGTTCATCATCTTAGGATTTTCTACCCCCTAAACCTCATGAACTCTACTTTAATTAGCATTAACAACTATGATTCTACTCCAATTAGTATTTTCTAACACCCTAGAATCATTATCCACTAATTTTATACTCATTTCCAGAAATTTACATTAAGTTCATGAATTAGGGATAAACCCCAATTGCCACCATGAACAAGTTTCTAATGAATTTCAGTGATTCTAAGAAGTAATTCAGGTTTATAATGTAAGGAACTTACCTCTAAAGATGAAAACTTTTGAAAATTTGTAAAAAGTTACCTTTCCCAGAGTCTTGGTTTATTTATCATAAAGTGGGGAATGAAAACATATTTCTGGTTTAAAACACTGTAAAAATAATGCATTTTATCACTGCAGCAGTATTGCTACGCGGCAAAGCTATCTCTGCAGTGGTTCGTGAAGATTACAGGATACCGTTGCAGTGGTACTTTTTTGGCTGTTCATTTTTTTGTTGCAGAGGTCTCGAGGTAGAAACTTGAGGCCTCTCACTAATTGTGTCAATTTTACAATATATTACGCAAATACGACTTTGCGAACCAACTGTCACGCCCCGACTTCCAATGAGGCGTGATTGGCACCCGAAGCCGATAAGGCCCAAGAGAACCAATCTTTGCTTATGTTCATTTATATGCATGCCATAAGAAATACCATTACCACATAAGAATTTATCATGCTAATAACAGAATTCATGAAACATGTGATAAATATATACATATGTGAAACTTGGCCGAAAGGGCCGTCAAGTCATCATGGACATACACCTCTTACATTTGTCTTCCCAAAACCGTCTACAAAGCCTCTATAGATATATGACCATGTCTATACCATATTTACATAAAACCAAAAACTAGGGTACACATGTGACGTGGGAAGCCCCGAAGCAACTGGAGCTCACCAAAGATCTGTATATGGTCCGCAACCTACTGAGGAGGTCTACTAGTACCTGCGCCTGCAACATTTAAATAAATCCCCCCAAGAGGGGTCAGTACGAATAATGTACTGAGTATGTAAGGCCATAAGAATTACATCATACATAATAACAACAATAATGGAATCAACATAAGAGAAATGGTAACTGTGAATGAACTCTCTTCTGTATTTGGGGAAACCATGTACATTACATTCTTTACTTATCTTGTCTTTTCATATGTTCATCTTTATTGTTCTACCCATGCTAGGCTATCTGTCGCCCCTGGGATGAGATTAACCCATGCTAGGTACTTTGACCCCTGGGATGTTATGTGAACCCATGCTAGGCTTTAGTGTCGCCCCTGGGATGTCATTAATCCATGCTAGGTACTGTGACCCCTGGGATGTATTGTGATAACCCATGCTAGGCTTTCGTGTCGCCCCTAAGATGTACTTATGATAACCCATGCTAGGCTTTTATATCGCCCCTAGGATGTATCAGGATCGACCCATGCTAAGCTTTTCTGTCGCCCCTGGGATACCAACCGTGTTATTGGGATCGACCATGCTAGGTATTTTAACCCCTTGGATACCACCCATGAATACTCATTATTTATACATTACTTCTTTCTCTTGTTGTTCTTACTTTCATTGCTTAGCGATACCTTGTGACTTGGAACACATACATACATTACTTCACGTCTTTACTCTTGTAAGATTGATACCTTTACTTGTTAGGGATAGATATATTAGCTTGCACATTATTTCCCATATTACTTTGATGAGATTAGTACTTTTACTTGTGGGATATTGGTACAAAGATAATCATCATACTATAGGACTTTGGAACATGACATGATTGGAACAATGATATTCAAAATAAATAGATTCTCTTTACATCATTACTCTCTTTCTGCATAGTTCTCTTAGAATTTACCACATCATGACAACTTAGGAACTTCAGTCAATAAATAAGAGATAAGTGAATCATTATTTATCTAAGAGTAGGACACATATGAATAGCAAGATATGTCAATCGAAGTTGGAATTCTATAGAACCCTCATGGAGTGTAACACTTTTGGAACCCTAGGATAATGATCCATATTAGCTAATGAACATGAGTAAGCCACTGGACATGAGTCATATGATTCACCATTGACCAATGAGTAAGGAACTTATGAGTAACACTAGTCAACTATCGGATACGGAATACCTTAGAGCATTTCGGAATCGAATGAGTACTATGACAATGTGAACACCATATGCTGCAGAAAGATATGGACAAAGTAACCTTACATACCTTCACTTCCCAGTATGAGTACACGAGTCTATATATGAACACAACAGTCCAGCTTCTTCCTTACGTCTTACTCTACAATACAAGTACATAACAAAGTTCATGTTAACAACCAACTCCCTTACAAACGTATAACTGTCACAATGAGTTACGTGACTTCTACATAGCATCATTTCTTCCTTCACAGTACATTCCATTGCATTATCATACCAACAACACCATAACATTCCACACATTGACCAAAATATCGCACATCAATAGCATTTCACATCACACTTACCCTTATGCTTTCTCATTATCATTCCGTGACAATTTTTCCTATCAACTTGCCTCATAGCAACATATGAACAACAATTCATACTTAATACAGTCCAACATTCCTCCATACGACACTTTAAAGTCATTAAAACGACATCACAAGTTGCTAATTATATCCATAAAGGGTATAGGGGCCTTCGGGGATCAAAGGGGGACAAAAACATGCAAAACGGGGTTCTGGAAGTGACCTGCGAAGCCACCTGCGCCCGCAGGTGGCTGAACTGCGTCAGCAGGTGCCTCACCTGCGAGGGCGGGTGCCCTTTTTCGGCCAAATTGGTCTCTTTTGGGTCTTTTTATGCAATGAATGGTCCATGATTATAAATAAAATTCTTTTAACATATTTTTGATCATATTACATGCGAACAACCATCCATGGTCTCACAACACACAAAAACATCACCAAAACCTCACTTTCCTTTCAATACGCCACCAAATCTGTAATCAAATTTACAACAACAATTCCAAACATTCTATACAAGGTTAAAAAAAGGTAAGACTATATTCACATCTCACATTTCAATATTGAATCCATCAAGTTCATTTCCTTCAAGATCACAAGTCCATGTTCAAGGTTACAAGACAAAACCATCCTCCGATTTAGCAAACACAAATTGTTTTACACATAGTGAACTTCTCACACTTTACCAACATAACCAACATGATATAAACCATATTCCATGCATAAAATATATTAAAACATAATCATATACACTTACCAAGTCTTGCAAGATAATGATCTTGGTCCAAAGGATGAAGGTCTAGGGTTTGTGTGAAATAAGAAAATGTTGTAGAGAATTCTAGAAAAGGCAAGGGTGTTACAAATGAATAGGAATCTGATTTACATCATATATATAGGTCCCTTTAAGTATCTCTTATCCCATTATTGACATTAAATGCATGGTTTATTTGGTCAAAGTGAAGATTGGATCATTTTGCCCCATTGGGCCAAGTTTTCCATGTGATTTTGGGCCTCATTTAAGCCCAATGGCTCATGACTCATTAATACCCACCAAATTAAGGTCTTAATTCATCAAGTCTCTCATGTTCCAATAATTCCATGAGCGTTACGGAATTTAATTAGGTTCGACATCATACGGGATGTTGCACCTCCTACAAAGGTCTAATCCCATGTACTAGGCCCAATATCAATTATCTCATCAATAACATTACAAAATACAAACTTTTGACTCTCGACGCTTGAGTAACCATTGTTCAACGTTGTCAAGTAGGGTTTGGTAGATACGGGGTGTTACATTCTCCCCCCCTTAGGAACATTCGTCCTCGAATGATAATAACATCGTCTCATGTACAACGAATGTATCTCTGTATTAACATCTTTATACATATACTCATATAGGTCCTTGTATGGTCCCAACGAAAGCAATATGAAATGAAACTCTTATGCATATTTTTTTTTCCAAATCCCATTACTTATTTCATTGGTGACACTTTCAACAGTACTTACTCATCTATGATCACAACATCTACTATATCATTACGATATGTTCTTTTCACTATACTAAACTCACCGACAGGTGGAAATATCTTAACTCATAATTCCAGTGTACTATTAAATTCACGGTATTCGATGGAGTAACATACGATAGGGTAGAGCTCGAATCAATCAATACATATAAAGCCTGTAAAAATATGGTAATATACCTGTATCCTCATCAGGAGTCGCCTCTTCATTCTGCCGGTATACTAGAGCATAGGTGCGATTTTGGGCTCCACTGGAACTAGCTTCCCCTCTAAAATCTCTACCACGACCAATAGACTGAACACCTCTGCCTGGGGAAGGAACAGATGCTGATGATGCAAAGGTTTATCCCGTAGGTCGTGCTATACCACTCGCACCCCTTTGTGGGCATTCTCTCATCATGTGCCCCTTTATGCCACACCAAAAACAAGTATTTGTCCCCAACCGGCATTCACCTAAATGGTAACTTCCGTAATGCTAACACGAAGGACGAGAAAATCCTACTTTCTGTGAGCCTTGCACTCCACTACTCTGTCCAGATGGACCACCTCTAAACCCTCAAAATTGAGAGTGAGCACCTGCTGTGGAATATGAGAATGAGGGTCTAGGCGGTAACATTCGAGATCTAGATGCTTCTGGGGACACCACAGATTGCCCCATAGGTCTCGCCCTTTTTACTGGCCCTTCCTCAGATTCCTGTGTCCTTCTTTTTTGCCTTTGATCCTCCATTTTCTGCGCAAAGGCTTGAATTCTAGCGATGTCCATGTCTCGATTTAAGGCAGTAATAGTGCAGTCTCGTACCAAATATGGCTCCAGTTGATCCACATATTGATGGACTCTATCTTCCATGGTGGCTACTACATTTGGAGCATATCTAGCCAAGGAATTAAACTGAAGACTATATTCTAGAACACTCATATTCCCTTGACGTAAGTTTAAAAATTGATCCGTACGAGCTTCACGGATCTCATAGGGAAGATAGTGATCAAGGAATGCTGCTTTAAATTCTTCCCAATTTGGTGGCATTGCACCAATACCACGAGACTTCTTCCAATCTTCATACCACAATATCGCCTCTCCTTTCAATCTATAGGCCACCAACTCAACTGTTTCCACCTCGGACACATGCATAACCTCCAAAGCTCTCTGGATTTGATCCACGAAGTCCTGTGGATCTACTTTTAAGTCTGACCCAGTGAATATAGGAGGGTCCAATTTTAGAAAGTCCTGTGTTCTGCGACTCGCCACTCTAGCCGCATTCTCTTCATTTACCATTGGACCAGTTCGTCCTTGTGCTTGTGCCGCCACTAATTGAGTCAACATGTGTACTACATTTCTTAAATCCTGGTCAGTGGTATTCATAGGCAGTTCTGCAGGTACTTCTCTACCTCTTGGCTCTTCGGGAGCTGGAAAAGTAGAGGAAGACTGCGATGCAATTTCAGCATTTGCTCCACCTTGACTAGCTTGGTCAGGTGGTAATATACTCATTCCTTCTCCAGCAGGTATATCCACCTGCTTACCCTTACCTCTACCTCTTCTCATGATCGGCATGGTTACTATATCAAAGAGAAACATTTACCATGGTCAGATTCAATTCAACCTACAACACTGGCTCTATTGCACAATCTAGAAGTGAAGAAAAGAAACAACATCCTAAATGTCCCGTAGCCTCTTACTTATAAATGTGGTGCACAACACATTGATAAGTAAGACTCTACTCAGACACGGCTTTGTAGACACCCGTAGAATGACCTGGCTCTGATACCACTTTTGTTACGCCCCGACTTCCAACGAGGCGTGATTAGCACCCGAAGCCGATAAGGCCCGAGAGAACCAATCTTTGCTTATGTTCGTTTATATGCATGCCATAAGAAATACCATTACCACATAAGAATTTATCATGCTAATAACAGAATTCATGAAACATGTGATAAATATATACATATGTGAAACTTGGCCGACAGGGCCATCAAGTCATCATGGACATACACCTCTTACATTTGTCTTCCCACAACCATCTGGAAAGCCTCTACAGATACATGACCATGTCTATACCATATTTACATAATACCAAAACCTAGGGTACACATGTGACGTGGGAAGCCCCGAAGCAACTGGAGCTCACCAAAGATCTGTATATGGTCCGCAGCCTACTGAGGAGGTCTACTAGTACCTGTGCCTGCAGCATTTAAATAAATCCCCCCAAGAGGGGTCAGTACGAATAATGCACTAAGTATGTAAGGCCATAAGAATTACATCATACATAATAACAACAATAATGGAATCAATATAAGAGAAATGGTAACTGTGAATGAACTTTCTTCTGTATTTGGGGAAACCATGTACATTATATTCTTTACTTATCTTGTCTTTTCATATGTTCATCTTTATTGTTCTACCCATGCTAGGCTGTTCTGTCGCCCCTGGGATGAGATTAATCCATGCTAGGTACTTTGACCCCTGGGATATTATGTGAACCCATGCTAGGATTTCGTGTTGCCCCTGGGATGTCATTAACCCATGCTAGGTACTGTGACCCCAGGGATGTACTGTGATAACCCATGCTAGGCTTTCGTGTCGCCCCTAAGATGTACTTATGATAACCCATGCTAGGCTTTTATATCGCCCCTGGGATGTGTCGGGATCGACCCATGCTAGGCTTTTCTGTTGCCCCTGGGATACCATACGTGTTATTGGGATCGACCCATGCTAGGTATTTTAACCCCTGGGATACCACCCATGAATACTCATTATTTATACACTACTTCTTTCGCTTGTTGTTCTTACTTTCATTGCTTAGCGATACCTTGTGACTTGGAACACATACATACATTACTTCAAGTCTTTACTCTTGTAAGATTGATACCTTTACTTGTTAGGGATAGATATATTAGCTTGCACATTACTTCCCATATTACTTTGATGATATTGGTACTTTTACTTGTGGGAGATTGGTACAAAGATAATCATCATACTATAGGACTTTGGAACATGACATGATTGGAACAATGCTATTCAAATTAAATAGATTCTCTTTACATCATTACTCTCTTTCTGCATAGTTCTCTTAGAATTTACCACATCATGACAACTTAGGAACTTCAGTCAATAAATAAGAGATAAGTGAATCATCATTCATCTAAGAGTAGGACACATGTGAATAGCAAGATATGTCAATCATAGTTGGAATTCTATAGAACCCTCATGGAGTATAACACTTTTGGAACCCTAGGATAATGATCCTTATTAGCTAATGAACATGAGTCAACCACTGGACATGAGTCATATGATTCACCATTGACCAATGAGTAAGGAACTTATGAGTAACACTAGTCAACTACCTGATACGGAATACCTTAGAGCATTTCGGAATCGAATGAGTACTATGACAATGTGAACACCATATGCTGCAGAAAGATACGAACAAAGTAACCTTACATACCTTCACTTCCCAGTATGAGTACACGGGTCTATATATGAACACAACAGTCCAGCTTTTTCCTTACATCTTACTCTACAATACAAGTACATAACAAAGTTCATGTTAACAACCAACTCCCTTACAAACGTATAAATGTCACAATGAGTTACGTGACTGCTACATAGAATCATTTCGTCCTTCACAGTACATTCCATTGCATTATCATACCAACAACACCATAACATTCCACACATTGACCAAAATATCGTACATCAATAGCATTTCACATCACACTTACCCTTATGCTTTCTCATTAGCATTCCGTCACCATTTCTCCTATCAACTTGCCTCTTAACAACATATGAACAACAATACATACTTAATACAGTCCAAAATTCCTCCATACGACACTTTAAAGTCATTAAAACGACATCACAAGTTGCTAATTATATCCATAAAGGGTATAGGGGCCTTCAGGGATCAAAGGGGGACAAAAACATGCAAAACGGGGTTCTGGAAGTGACCTGCGAAGCCACCTGCGCCCGCAGGTGGCTGACCTATGTCCGAAGGTGCCCTTTGGAAGTAACCAGGGGCATCTGCATTGGCACCTGTGCCTGCAGGTACCTCACCTGCGAGGGCGGGTGCCCTTTTTCGGCCAAATTGGTCTCTTTTGGGTCTTTTTATGCAATGAATGGTCCATGATTATAAATAAAATTCTTTTAACATATTTTTGATCATATTACATGCGAACAACCATCCATGGTCTCACAACACACAAAAACATCACCAAAACCTCACTTTCCTTTCAATACGCCACCAAATCCGTAATCAAATTTACAACAACAATTCCAAACATTCTATACAAGGTTAAAAAAAGGTAAGACTATATTCACATCTCACATTTCAATATTGAATCCATCAAGTTCATTTCCTTCAAGATCACAAGTCCATGTTCAAGGTTACAAGACAAAACCAACCTCCAATTTAGCAAACACAAATTGTTTTACACATAGTGAACTTCTCACACTTTACCAACATAACCAACATGATATAAACCATATTCCATGCATAAAATATATTAAAACATAATCATATACACTTACCAAGTCTTGCAAGATAATGATCTTGGTCCAAAGGATGAAGGTCTAGGGTTTGTGTGAAATAAGAAAATGTTGTAGAGAATTCTAGAAAAGGCATGGGTGTTACAAATGAATAAGAATTTGGTTTAAATCATATATATAGGTCCCTTTAAGTATCTCTTATCCCATTATTGACATTAAATCCATGGTTTATTTGGTCAAAGTGAAGATTGGATCATTTTGCCCCATTGGACCAAGTCTTCCATGTGATTTTGGGCCCCATTTAAGCCCAATGGCTCATGACTCATTAATACCCACCAAATTAATGTCTTAATTCATCAAGTATCTAATGTTCCAATAATTCCAAGAACGTTACAGAATTTAATTAGGTTCGACATCATACGGGATGTTGCACCTCCTACAAAGGTCTAATCCCATGTACTAGGCCCAATATCAATTATCTCATCAATAACATTACAAAATACAAACTTTTGACTCTAGACTCTTGAGTAACCATTGTTCAACGTTGTCAAGTAGGGTTTGGTAGATACGGGGTGTTACACCAACCCTTCCATGGTAAATTCTATAACCGTAGTTCTATAAGTCTATTTTACGTGTCGAAAGTTGCTACGGCTTGCTAAACTCATCATCTATCTAAAAATCAAGTCAAACATCCCTGCCAATGCTTATATTAATAACAGATTTCCTCAGACCAGTACACCCTCAAAAATTATCCGACACTAGGCTAACCCTGAATTTCTTTAAAATTATCTAAGGGAAGTCATGGAAAAAGTTCTATCTCTAATTTCAGTATAACGATGATTTGGGTCATTATAGTTGTCATGAAAGAGGATTAATGAGAAAGAGAAAGAAGTATATAAAGTTTTTGTAATAAGGTAAGTGTGTAAGAATTGTGGGTTAGATTAATCTATAGAATATAGTTAGTTAATCACGCCCTATGGGTAAAGTAATATTGCTTAAATAAAGAAAGGCGGAAATGTTGGAAGTTGAAGTTAGTTAAGTATTTTCAGATATTAACTTGTATGCTTTTTATGATATCTTCTTGTTTTCTATATGTTGTTATATGTTTTTAACCCTGATCGATCGATGATACCTACCAGTACATGTGGTTGTTTTAATACAACACTTGCTATATCTCCATTTGGGGATATAACTATGTTGCAGGTCAGTTGGAGTTTCTATAGGTACAACAGTGAGTATTCTTTAGCAATTTATGTCATCCAACTATACATGGATGATATGTCTCAGGTCATTCCTCTATTTGTTTAGTGCTTTTGTACTAGTTTAGACTAGGTTCTGGTGAAAATGGTTGATTTACTTCCACAATGTTCGTATGTAATAAATAGGTTTTGAACAAGAAAGGTTGTTTATTCATGGATTTATTTATGTTTAAGGTTTAATCATATTTTTTGCAATAATTAAATGGTTGGGTGGTAACGGTTCTCTTATCTAGGGTAGAGTTGGGTAGGTGCCCACAGATCCATGATTTGGTTCATGACACCACTCAAAAATGAGAAATCCTACACATCCTCTGGCTCTAACTGGAGAAGCTCCTTATCAGGGACAACATACTTGAACATGACATTGAAGGTCTTCCACATCTAGGCAAGCATGTGATCCTAGGAGTGCCTTCTCATCTTCTTTTTAGTTGAATCCCTGCAGAGCTCTGCATAGTCCTGTGCAGTAGGAGGTGGGGCTATTAAACTAGAAGGTCATGTACCCTAGGGAGACTGGTAGGACTACTCTGGGAGGGTCCTAACCGCATCCAAGTCCTTTTCTAGGCGCACATAAGAGATCGGGGACTGGGTACTGGGGACATCCTCCTCCTCCTCTACTGTCCTGCTACTCTCACCATCGCCCATATTTCTCTTCTTCTTTCTCTGGGATGTACCACCCTTCACCTTGAGGGGATGGAAGGGTGTGTCTATCTTTAGGTCCCTGTCAGCATCCTTCCTAGGCATCTCTACACACCGGTACAACTTCAAAACCAGGCTGGAAAGGTAAAGGGCCTTTTTGTTGCCCCAATAGAAGTCCTTCCACTCCATCATAATATGTAAATCCACCTTTATTTGTATTCCTCGTGTGGTGCAAGCTACCACCAGTGCCCAACGGTAATTCATATCAAAAGTGTTACCTGAAGGACAGATCCTCTGGGTCACCAAGTGTAGACACCTCCGAGCATCTGTAGTAAAATAAGTGCTCCAAACCCCCTTGGTTCTAGGCCAGTAGACCTTGTCCCTGTTACCCTCCACTACCAGTTTATCCCTTAACCACCACATATCCATCTCCCGGGACTTGGCCATGTACCCGGCATTAGAGACATTTAAAACCCTTAACACCTCATTATTTTAGCAGTATCCACGGGGATATCGACACCTTGAATATAGATAGTAGGGTTGGGGTCATCCCAAAGCACGTCGAGAGAATAGCATAAAACTCACTGACCCAACTTAAAACCCCATCCCAAGGAGCCTCCATTAGTGACATCCAATCGAACTCTTAAAGCCAGTTGTATAAATCTGGCGCTGCTGCTGCTATGCACCTCATAAGAAACAACATTTCACAACAAAATCCCACCCTCCTGTATTCTCAAAATCATTCTCAAAAGTTCTCATTAGGGAATCTTTCAAAAGAGGGGGGGAGCATTTTCTTGATTGTCAGCCATTGTCATAGTAATCTTGCAAAAATCATGCAAAAGTGAGTTAGAACCCATAGGAATATCAAAAGAATCTCAGTTTTAGAAAAAGATTAAGTCTAAAAAATAGCTGGGAGTCAATTGCCTGCTGCCTCAAGCTATAATAGGTTGCATTCCACTACCACGGGACCACTATAGAGAGAATATTCCCACTATAGTGGGGCCTCCACAGAGGGATGAGGCCACTATAGTGACCTTCACTGTCCCCGACCCTCAAGAGGCGCATCAATGGTACCTTTTGCAAAAATTGCCCATTTGTCATTTTAAGCACAGATCAGTGTGGGGAAAGTATCCTAGGACTAGTTTATGCAAAAATCTAGGCATTTAAACTCTAAAACATGCCTGAATAGCCAAAAACAAATTCAAGAACAACCCTTCGCATTCCTCACTATTGGGAACCCAATTTAGCCATTAATTCCATAATTCTTATACATAGAACAACATAGGAGTATTGTAAATGTAAGAGAAGCAACCAGGCTTCAATATCTTTCATATCAAGATGAAATTTTCAATTTCGAAAACTAACCCAAAACTCACTCTATTTCTACAATTTCAAATGATTTTCTATGATAATTCAAGTAATAAAGTAAGGAGACAGAGTTATGGCAATAAATACCTTGATTTCGACATCAATAGCAGAGTGATCAGAAAGGGGAGGGGAGTTTTTAGGTGTAAGAGTTGAGAAATAAGCGTGAAACCCATTTCTCAACACTTTAAACTTACTCATCCCACTATATTGGCCAGCAACCCACTATAGTGGTGCAGCTATAGCGGGAATAATCCCACTATAGCGAGACCCAGTTCACTCAGGGGCGGAAAATTTTTGTCCTTTGTATTTTTGAATTCATTATCTCTCCAGAATATTAGCGAGGCCTCGGCTATCTTGGGTACTCAAAAAACTTTTATTCAAATGGTCTCGTGCAATTTACGATTGCAAAAAATTATTTGAGAAAAGGAGCGGAGTAGTTAATAAAGTGCGGTTTAAAAATTAACAAGTTCGTTGTAAAATTTGGTGAGCGGGAGGAGTAGTGTATTTCATGATCAACGAGTTAGCATTAATGTCCAAGTGTGTTTCATTTCATCCCTTTCCTACTGTGATCATTTGGGGATGAACAATAGGTAAATTAGTATCTATTGTAATGACCCACACCGTCGTTACTAAAGCCGCCTCATCCAAGGGCACGAGGTATGGGAATTTTTTGTGATATATCCTTGAATTAGTTGCGTAAAATACTTGGTTGAAAATTTTTGAAATTAAAATTTTGGGGTGGGCTGACGTCATCCTACTATAGCGGCGCAGTGGTAGCGGGCTACCGACATCTATAACGGGACGCCGAGGATCAGAATCAATCCCTCATTTTCTTTATTTTCCTTTCTTCTTTTCAGTTGGAAATAGGATGATGTTTCCTTCTAAAAAACCCCTAAGGTTGCTTCATAGCCTTGGAGTAATGAAGAAGAAGGGATGAGTTTGAATGAGGTAAAACCTATCATTTTCTTATGGATTTCATGCCAGAAATCACTAGTATGGAGTCAAAGTTTGAGTTCTTGCCTCCATAACAGCTACGTTGAGCCCAGGCAGGCTAGGTTTAATTGAGTAGCATAGACCTAGGTTAGAAAACATATACATGACATAGATTGATGGAATATTTCATGTTTAGGACTGCGGGCATGGTGTTTGGGTTGATAAAAGTAGTAAGTCTGGGTTTTATGGAATAAGAATTGTGGTTGTATGTAATATTGAATTGTGATTTGAGCTGGTGTGTATTATTGTTAATGCTAAATCAATTTGTGGATGACCATAATGCTGATATACTCAGAAGTTGTGTTAAAAACTAACGAATGTTGATTTAGAGAAGATTAGTGGCATGGTGTAGGTTAAATGAGAATACTAGATAGAAGAGTAAACATGGTGATAACTTAGTGTTAAGATAGAAGGTAGGATGTGTTAAAGTGTGAACTAATAATGTGTCACGCCCCGAATCCTAACGAGGCGTGATTGGCACCCGAAGCCGTTATGGCCAGAGAGAACCAATCTTTATCTCTATCCAATCATATGCATGTCATAAGAAACTCATAATCACATAATATCTCTAAATACCCATAATGGAATTCATGGAACATGATATACATATATACATATGCGAAACTTGGCCGTTAGGGCCCTTAAGTCAAAACGACATGTACCTTCACACTTTATATTCCCACATCCGTCTACAAAAGCCTCTAACAAGTGCATTGACCAAAATTAACTAAAATTAGGGACAAGTTTCCGCTTTATCTTTTACAACATCAAAACAAATGTACAACTATGACCGAGAAAGCTCCGAATCACGTGAAGCTCACCAAAACTCTGCAAATGATCCACAGTCTACCGAGGAGGTCTACTAATACCTGTACCTGTAACATGTATGGTAAGTACCCAAAAGGGGTCAGTACGAAGAATGTACTGAGTATGTAAGGCCATAAGAAATTCATCATACATAACAATAATAATGATGATGGAATCAGTATAAGAGAAATAACCAATGTGAACAACTCTCTCTTTCGGTATATGGGGAATCATGTACATTACGTTCTTTACTTCACTTATTCATATTCATTCATCTTCATTGCGCTACCCATGCTAGGCTTTTCTGTAGCCCCTGGGATGAGCTTAACTTATGTGAACCCATGCTAGGTACATTGACCCCTGGGATGTCATATGAACCCATGCTAGGCTTATCGTCCCTGGGATGTCATGCTATGTGAACCCATGCTAGGCTTTCGTGTCGCCCCTGGGATGTCACGAGATAACCCATGCTAGGCTTATCGCCCCTGGGATGTATCAATGTATCGGGATCGACCCATGCTAGGTGATTCTTTCACCCCTGGGATGCCACCCACTTTACTCATCAATTGTACATTACTTCTTTCATTCATTACTCTTTCTTTCGTTCAATGAGTGATACTTTGATGATGGAAACATTCTTGAAACTTGAAACATAACATGCAATACTTCACATCTTTACTCTTGCAAGATTAACTTCTTTACTTGTGAGGGATAGATACATTAACTTGCACATTACATCTTTCATTACTTTTGAGAGATAGGTACTTTTACTTGTGGGAGATTGATACCTTGATAGTCATCACATCACTTTGAATTTTGGAACAATAACCAATGAGGGAAAGACGTGTGAGTAAACATCTTTAGAAACATGACATCATTGGAAACATAACACTATTGGAACCCTTTGACAACAATCAATGTACAAGAGACATGAGTTTAACCATTATTGGGACTTTGGTACAAAACCTTATTGAGAACATAACATTATTGAGATCTATCACCCAATGGACATGAGTCATACAATTCACTATTGACCAATGAATAAGAAACATATGAATAACTCTAGCCAACTATCGGATACGGAATACCTTAGAGTATTTCGGATTCAAGTGAGTACTATGACAATGTGAACACCATATGTTGTAGAAAGATATAGAAGAGTAACCTTACATACCTTATACCATCTTAGGCATGTATACAATAGTCCTTATACAATAGTTCTTCTCCTTCCTTATGTTTCACTCTGCATCACAAGTTTATAACAAAACTAACATTAACCACCAATTACCTTATAATGGCATACAACAACAATAAGTCACATGTTTAGCTTTAACATGTCATTTCCCCCTTAACAAAACCATTGATAAAATCATTATTCCAAAAATCCTCCAATATTCCCAACATTGACCAATACATGATAATCAATACATTCCACCACAACAATTCCCCTTTACACTTTCTTATCCACACCACATCACAAACAATCCATCAATTTACTTTAATACATTTCATAGCACAAATCGGCCAAAATCCCACAATTTGCACTTATAGAAAAATAACAATTTTAATAACAAAATAACACCATAGATGTTCATATTTTATCCACATCATGATCTTCCATCAAAGGCACAAGTCCTTATTCAAGTTCAAATCCCATGGATCACAAATCTTATACAAAAGCACAAAGTGCCATGTCCAACATTTCCAACCATAACCAACATGATATACATATTCTCTCATGCTTATAATATGTTAACGTACAATAATATTCACTTACCCAAGCTTGAAAGATGATGATCTTTCTCCAAGAAGTGCCTTAGGGTTTTGAAAGCCAAAGAGATGTTCTTGGGAAATTTCTAGAAAAAGATAGAAAAGGCATGGGTGTTTCTCATGATAATATCAGATATTTGGAACCTTTTATAGGCCTTGAGTCCATCCTTAGTCATTAATGTGGTATTCTAGAAGGTCTTGGCAAGAGTGGGTCATTTGACCCATTTGGGCCATTTCTTTTATTTTCATTTTGGGCCTAACTTTGGGCCCAATAACTCATATCCATATAAACCATCCAATTTCATGTATTATTCACCATATATCTCATGTTTACATAATTTCATAATGTCACGACAATATTCTCTTACGAGATTCTCATTCGTCACCTCGCTCGCAAAAATAGGAATTCTAGTCGCCCTTGGCTTCATTAGACATTTTGGATCACTATTCATGTTTCATGGTTTGATCATGTAATAATATGTAGGAGTGTATGGAAGTGTTTGAAGCTTTTACAATGCTCAAAGAACTCCAAAGAACCAAAATAAACCATCCAAGAATCGTCGTAGAATTACGTTACAAAACGAGTCCGGAAGGGCACATTTTTGTGCCTTGCGCCACACCCCCTGAAACAGGGTAGTGGCGCAAGTTTTCAGCCTCCTATGAACTTCTTGGCTGCAGGTGGCTTGCGCCACACCCCTGAAACAGGGTAGTGGCGCAAGTTTCAGCACTTTGCTGAAATTTTCGGCCACTTATCCAATGTTTACGTATCGTCCAATCCCTTATCCAAACACTACAAAATACTTACTTAGTGATCTTAACCATCAAGTAAACATGACTTAAAGTCATCAAATGAGGTTAGAATGTGTACGAGTTCTTACCCAAATGCTCCACGAAATCACAACACACCTCCTACGAAGGTCTAATCGCTCATGTTAAGTCCGATATCAAATGTTTCTCCAATGACACTATAAAACACATATGCATGGCATCTCAACACCTATGTAGATATGATCCCAAGGTCTCAATTAAGGTTAGAAAAGTATGGGGTGTTACATTCTTCCCCCCTTAGGAACATTCGTCCTCGAATGTTAACAACATTGTCTTATATAGAACGAATGTATCTTTATACCTATACTCATATAGATACTTACCTAGTCTTTCTCCACTTTCGTACTTTTGAACCCTTTCTTCCATTTGAAATAATCATGGGTATCTCTTTAACTTATTGATTTCGTCGAAGAACCTTTATAGACGTTATGTCTTTATTTATTAACCTTCACACTTGACTAGTGAGATCCTCCAAACTTCATATCTTTCCAATGGGAACAATATGAAAGGAAACTCTTATACACTTTTACCAGTTTCACATGGCATGTAGTATAGGGTCAATTTTCCCTTCTTTCTAAATTTCATTATACCTTTCATGATCGCAACCATCTACTATACCATTACGATATATACTAAATTTTCTGACAGATAGAAATATGCCATTGACTTAACTAATAACTTTGGTGCCCATCATATTCAAATTATAGTAGCCGATAAAATAACATAAGATAAATTAGAACTCGTATCAGTCAATATATATATACATCATGTAAACATATGGTAATATACCTGTACCTTCATCAGGAGATGCCTCCTAATTTTTCCGGTCTACCAAAGCATAGGTACGATTTTGGGCTCCGCTGGAACTAGCTGCCCCTCTCAAATCTCTACTACGACCAATAGACTGACCACCCCTACCCGGGGAAGGAACCGATGCTGATGATGCAACGGCCGATCCTGCCGGTCGTGTCATAGCATTCACACCCCTTTGTGGGCATTCTCTTATCATATGCCCCACTGTGCCACACCAAAAACAAGTATTAGAACCCAATCGACATTCACCTACATGGTACCTCTCGCACTGCTGACACGGAGGACGATAAAATCCTGTCTTCTGTGAACTTCGCACCCCACTACTCTGTCCAGATGGACCACCTCTAGACCCTCGGAATTGAGAGTGAGCGCCAGCCGTGGAATAAGAAAATGAGGGTCTAGGCGGTAACATTCGAGATCCATATTCTCCTGGGGACACCATAGACTGTCCCATAGGTCTCGTCCTTTTTGATGGCCCTCCCTCAGATTCCTGTGTTCTTTTTCTTTGCCTTTGGTCCTCCATTTTCTGTGCGAAGGCTTGAATTCTAGCAATATCCATGTCTTTATTCAAGGCTGCAATAGTACAATCCCGTACCAAATATGGCTCTAGTCTGTCCACGTACCGATGGACTCTATCTGTCATCGTCGCCACGACATTTGGCGCATATCTAGCCAAAGAATTAAATTGTAAACTGTATTCTCGAACACTCATGTTCCCTTGGCGTAAATTCAGAAACTGATCTGCACGTGCCTCCCGAATTTCATAAGGGAGGTAATGATCAAGGAATGCTATTTTAAATTCTTCCCACACCGCTGGGAGTGCGTCGATACCCCTTGATCTTTTCCAGTCCTCATACCACAATATTGCTTCGCCTTTCAGTCTATAAGCCGCAAGTTCCACTGTTTCAACCCCAATCACGTGCATAACTTCTAGGGCTCTCTGGATTTGATCCACGAAGTCCTGTGGATCTGCTTCCAAATCTGACCCAGTGAATATAGGAGGGTCCAATTTTAAAAAGTCCTGTGTACGTCGACTAGCTACTCTAGTCGCATCATCTTCATTTACCATCGGACCAGTTCATCCCTGTGTTTGTGCAGCCACTAACTGAGTCAACATATGTACTGCATTTGTTAGATCCTGATCTGTGGCATTCGTCGATGGTTCCACGGGCACTTCCCTTCTTCTCGGCTCTTCTGGAGCTGAAGAAGTAGAAGAAGCTCGCGTTGCGAACTCAGTTTCAGCCCCACCTTGATCAACTTGTTCAGGTGGTGGTCTACTTGTTCCCTCTCCAACCAGCCTGTCTATTCTTTTACTTTTACCTTTCCCTTTTCGTGCAATCGGCATTTTCTATATAACATAAGAAAACCAATGGTTAGGTACGATTCCACTTACAACAGTAGCTCTATGGCACGATCTTAGGAATGAAGAAAAGAAACAACATCCTAAATGTCCCGTAGCCTCCTACTTATAAATATGGTGCACAACACATCGATAAGTAAGACTCTACTCAGACACGGCTTTGTAGACACCCTTAGAACGAACTGCTCTGATACCACTTTTGTCACGCCCCGAATCCTAACGAGGCGTGATTGGCACCCGAAGCCGTTATGGCCCGAGAGAATCAATCTTTATCTCTATCCAATCATATGCATGTCATAAGAAACTCATAATCACATAATATCTCTAAATACCCATAATGGAATTCATGGAACATGATATACATATATACATATGCGAAACTTGGCCGTTAGGGCCCTTAAGTCAAAACGACATGTACCTTCACACTTTATATTCCCACATCCGTCTACAAAAGCCTCTAACAAGTGCATTGACCAAAATTAACTAAAAGTCGGGACAAGTTCCCGCTTTATCTTTTACAACATCAAAACAAATGTACAACTATGACCCAGAAAGCTCCGAATCACGTGGAGCTCACCAAAACTCTGCAAATGATCCACAGTCTACCGAGGAGGTCTACTAATACCTGTAACTGTAACATGTAAGGTAAGTCCCCAAAAGGGGTCAGTACAAAGAATGTACTGAGTATGTAAGGCCATAAGAAATTCATCATACATAACAATAATAATGATGATGGAATCAGTATAAGAGAAATAACCAATGTGAACAACTCTCTCTTTCGGTATATGGGGAATCATGTACATTACGTTCTTTACTTCACTTATTCATATTCATTCATCTTCATTGCGCTACCCATGCTAGGCTTTTCTGTAGCCCCTGGGATGAGCTTAACTTATGTGAACCCATGCTAGGTACGTTGACCCCTGGGATGTCATATGAACCCATGCTAGGCTTATCGCCCCTGGGATGTCATGCTATATGAACCCATGCTAGGCTTTTGTGTCGCCCCTGGGATGTCACGAGATAACCCATGCTAGGCTTATCGCCCCTGGGATGTATCAATGTATCGGGATCGACCCATGCTAGGTGATTCTTTCACCCCTGGGATGCCACCCACTTTACTCATCAATTGTACATTACTTCTTTCTTTCATTACTCTTTCTTTCGTTCAATGAGTGATACTTTGATGATGGAAACATTCTTGAAACTTGAAACATAACATGCAATACTTCACATCTTTACTCTTGTAAGATTAACTTCTTTACTTGTGAGGGATAGATACATTAACTTGCACATTACATCTTTCATTACTTTTGAGAGATAGGTACTTTTACTTGTGGGAGATTGATACCTTGATAGTCATCACATCACTTTGAATTTTGGAACAATAACCAATGAGGGAAAGACGTGTGAGTAAACATCTTTAGAAACATGACATCATTGGAAACATAACACTATTGGAACCCTTTGACAACAATCAATGTACAAGAGACATGAGTTTAACCATTATTGGGACTTTGGTACAAAACCTTATTGAGAACATAACATTATTGAGATCTATCACCCAATGGACATGAGTCATATAATTCACCATTGACCAATGAATAAGAAACATATGAGTAACTCTAGCCAACTATCGGATACGGAATACCTTAGAGTATTTCGAATTCAAGTGAGTACTATGACAATGTGAACACCATATGTTGTAGAAAGATATAGAAGAGTAACCTTACATACCTTATACCATCTTAGGCGTGTATACAATAGTCCTTATACAATAGTTCTTCTCCTTCCTTATGTTTCACTCTGCATCACAAGTTTATAACAAAACTAACATTAACCACCAATTACCTTATAATGGCATACAACAACAATAAGTCACATGTTTAGCTTTAACATGTCATTTCCCCCTTAACAAAACCATTGATAAAATCATTATTCCAAAAATCCTCCAATATTCCCAACATTGACCAATACATGATAATCAATACATTCCACCACAACAATTCCCCTTTACACTTTCTTATCCACACCACATCACAAACAATCCATCAATTCACTTTAATATATTTCATAGCACAAATCGGCCAAAATCCAACAATTTGCACTTACAGAAAAATAACAATTTTAATAACAAAATAACACCATAGATGTTCATATTTTATCCACATCATGATCTTCCATCAAAGGCACAAGTCCTTATTCAAGTTCAAATCCCATGGATCACAAATCTTATACAAAAGCACAAAGTGCCATGTCCAACATTTCCAACCATAACCAACATGATATACATATTCTCTCATGCTTATAATATATTAACGTACAATAATATTCACTTACCCAAGCTTGAAAGATGATGATCTTTCTCCAAGAAGTGCCTTAGGGTTTTGAAAGCCAAAGAGATGTTCTTGGGAAATTTCTAGAAAAAGATAGAAAAGGCATGGGTGTTTCTCATGATAATATCAGATATTTGGAACCTTTTATAGGCCTTGAGTCCATCCTTAGTCATTAATGTGGTATTCTAGAAGGTCTTGGCAAGAGTGGGTCATTTGACCCATTTGGGCCATTTCTTTTATTTTCATTTTGGGCCTAACTTTGGGCCCAATAACTCATATCCATATAAACCATCCAATTTCATGTATTATTCACCATATATCTCATGTTTACATAATTTCATAATGTCACGACAATATTCTCTTACGAGATTCTCATTCGTCACCTCGCTCGCAAAAATAGGAATTCTAGTCGCCCTTGGCTTCATTAGACATTTTGGATCACTATTCATGTTTCATGGTTTGATCATGTAATAATATGTAGGAGTGTATGGAAGTGTTTGAAGCTTTTACAATGCTCAAAGAACTCCAAAGAACCAAAATAAACCATCCAAGAATCGTCGTAGAATTACGTTACAAAACGAGTCCGGAAGGGCACATTTTTGTGCCTTGCGCCACACCCCCTGAAACAGGGTAGTGGCGCAAGTTTTCAGCCTCCTCTGAACTTCTTGGCTGCAGGTGGCTTGCGCCACACCCCTGAAACAGGGTAGTGGCGCAAGTTTCAGCACTTTGCTGAAATTTTCGGCCACTTATCCAATGTTTACGTATCGTCCAATCCCTTATCCAAACACTACAAAATACTTACTTAGTGATCTTAACCATCAAGTAAACATGACTTAAAGTCATCAAATGAGGTTAGAATGTGTACGAGTTCTTACCCAAATGCTCCACGAAATCACAACACACCTCCTACGAAGGTCTAATCGTTCATGTTAAGTCCGATATCAAATGTTTCTCCAATGACACTATAAAACACATATGCATGGCATCTCAACACCTATGTAGATATGATCCCAAGGTCTCAATTAAGGTTATAAAAGTACGGGGTGTTACATAATGTTTTTAGCATATGTGGATATTGTAAGTCCTAGATAAGTTCTTAAATGATATATGGAATATTGATGATACGTGTGACCTAGTAGGTGATATTTAAATGTAGTTAGAAATCCAATTTGTTTTTTTTTTTTCGTACTAATTGTCTCATTGTATACTTGTTCCAATGCATGTTTAAGAGGCTTAATTGTTTAATGATATCTTAAGTTTCTAATCACATCTAATGCGGTTGTGTTAAAGACTTGTTGGTTGTACAAGTGTGATTATGTTATTCTAAATTATGATTGTACTTGTTGTGATATCAATTGTTATTGTGAGATGAACCGGTAATGGTCATCGTCACAAATTTGGTGAAACTCGGGGATTATAAGGGTGGGGATATTGTAATAAGGGTGGCAGACACTAGATGTATGGGATGTTTGGTACATGGACTGAGCTCATCCCCTGCAGGTCATGGTTAATGGGAAACCATAAGACCTTTAGCATGTCTGTACACGACATTGGTGAGTTTGATGGTTCCTTGAGTGGACCGGGTTTGTTTTTATTGATATATTGGGTTCCTTAAGTGAATCGGTTGACATTATTATTATATTGGATCCTTGTGTGGTCTGGGCTATTGGCATAATTGAAAGGTATAATTTCTATTGATGTCTATTTAAAGAGTAATTGAGGCAAGGGGTAACTTATTGTTGTGAGTCATGGTTTGTTGACTGGGTTTATTTTTTATTTGTCGGGGTCTTGACTTGATGAATTGCTTGTAATAACTTATACTTGCCTGGTTATTGGTCGTTTTAATGGAACATAGTGTTGGATTTATGGATTCTTGTATTAAATTGTAATTGCCTGATTTGGTTGATATTGTTGATAATGATTAAGTAAAGGCGTTTTTCGCTTTCTATTGTGTGCCTATGATGCATGGGTTTCCCTATAGGTAGGTATTTCTGAGAAATAGGATAATTTTTTAGGTCAATTGAATGGGTGCTATGGGATGGGATTCGTCCTGGTCATTGTTGTTGTGTCCTCAACTAAGTAGGGGTTAAATACATAACTAGAGGTGACAAAAGTACTAAGAAGTTACACTTAGAGTTGAAGGTAGTACTGTGGTTGACTAGTGGATTAGTGAAATTGGCTAAACGATAAGTTAGTTTTTGATAAAGAGTGTATAAAACTAGGGAGGTGAAAATTTAATGGGAAGAAGGTTAATTGACTAATAAAATTATTTAAGTGCATGATTCTTTTCGAATATTAAGTTGTGTTTATGTGATCTAATTTGGGTCGACCGATGATGCTTAGTAGTACGTGTGGTTGTGCTGATACTACTCTTGCTATACCCTTTTTGGGGTATACTCTAGTTGCAGGATCAGTTAGTATTTCTTTCTTGTTGTGGTAAAGATGTTCAACAGCTTCCGTTTTCTCTTTCCCATGGTGAAAGTTGGGTCTTGGTTATTTTTCCTTGTCTTGTAGTAACTTTTGTACCTGTCTAGACTAGATCTTCGAGATAGGTTTTTCTTTTGTATTGAAGATTCTAATCTGTTTTATCAAACTAAAATATATGGTAATGTTGCCATGACCCAATTTCTAGGGTCATGATGGCACCTATTATAACCCACCAATAGATAAGTCAACCCATAGTCTGAAACAGCTAGTAACAGACTACTGATAGAAATAAAGGAAACAACGGAATAAATATAATAGCAAGGCTAATATAACCCCAAAAACTATTGGGGCCAGTACAAGAACTTATAATACAACTAGAGTACAAAGAAATACAGGAAAAGTGTATATATACAAGTTATCTCTGACACAACATAGAGAACAATCTAACAATAAGAGAGAGGGTAGGGATACTCCAAAATGACAGGTGCGCACCCCAAATCTTCAATTCATAGTTGCTCCGCATGATACACACATCAAAAATGATAACTCTTACTATAACCTGCAGGCTACAGAAGTGTAGTATGAGTACCAAACACGTGGTACTCAGTAGACATTGACGAACTGAGCTCCAAAAATAATGCAAGCATAAATAACATGTAAGTCATGAAAATAACTACAGACAATTATCCAAGGAAATAAGCATAACAGTGCTAATGGAGCAATGAGGATAACTATCCTATCCTGACAGCATTCAAGAACTAAAGTGCAACACCATATATCCCTGGCCAATACATGAATAAATATAGAAAGAAGTATATATAGTAATATACTAGGCCAAAGGGGTACATATACAATATGAATAGATCAATAAAGAGGGGGATATATGGTAGTGACACATATATAAGTATACATATAGGGCTAACTCAAAGGTAACTGCCTGAGGAAGTCAACCTAACATCTCGAGGTCCATAGCCAAGTAAAGGAGCTAACTCTAGCATCATCAAGCCTATATGCAAAAAGGGGTGACTAATCATGGGATAAACAACATAACTTGTCGAGAGGATAAAGGAATCAGAAAAGTACCTCCAATCTCAGGTACCACCCCACAACCAACCTACCATGAACTAACAATGATAATCAATAATAAAGTAACCGGCTAGTCTGAGCGAACAAGTACCTAACCGGATCCCCATAAGCCCAAAAGGTTCACGAAAACACTCAAAAAATAGCAACCATAACCTGTACCTATACAACCCCCTATAAGACTGATAGATACAGTTGCCAAACAACTATACTGGTGATAGGCAATGCATATGAATAGATGAATGTAACATAAATCAAAATGCCATAACCCTATCGGGGACACCGGACTCGAATCGGTTCCACAATCTCAAACCATACTATACCAAGTGTATACACCTCTTCCAACTCACTTAGCTTGCAAAGGCAGGACCTACGACGACCAAGCTTCTCTGGAACGATGGCTCTCGGATGAAGGAGGCCCCTAGGGGCTTCGATAAATCTATATACACTGCCTGGTCCTGATCCAGGACTTCCAATAAACATCATAGTCCATTTAATCCGTCCAATACTGGAGATATATATATATAAAATAAGTGAACAAACTTTAGCCGCGACTAAACGGACATAAATCCGTAAATCGATTGCCCAAGATCATGCTCAGGGCTAAATCATCATAATCATGCACAAAGGGTTGGATTATCCTTCGACCGAAGTAAATAGTAGTGGTAAAATGAGTGGATAAATAATAGACCGGAATCATCTTCCTTCGAAGTTCTAAAACATCATTTTTAGTTCCAAAAGCTCATAATCCAGTAAATAAGGTGGTACGATTCCCATTATAAAATAAGCCTTTTTAAATTGAAAAGTGGAAATAAATCCACTTATTAGAAACAGTTGTAAAATCAAGGTTTTAGTCGGAATCGTACCACTAAATGAGCATGAATGCTCCAGATAGTATGCATGTCATCACCAGTATCCAAACAATACGATCATAAGTGCCTAAGTGTCTATAAATGATAATCATACCCTTTCGAAGGGTAAAACTCGCCCAGAGTCCAACTATTATCATAACCACAGCCTCGGGCCCAATAACATATACCCAATATAGCAAGGTCTCATAACCCGAGCAACCACAATAATCAAGGGTATAAAGCCACCACAAGGATCTAATTGGGGAAAAACCTCTCGAATCGCTATGTCAAATGGTAAAACTCATACTAAAGGATCTTTAATCATCAACTCTGGTTATCATGGTCATAGTCAAGGGTAATAGGAGTCTATGGCCATAACAAGTATTTATACTAGGGTTCGGGGCACATTTCTACCCCAAAACCCTAAAATAGGCTAAGTCATGATATAAAAGTCGTAATTCCATACTACAGTTCTTACCTAGCATGCAATCTATACTACACATAATCTCATAGAGAAAAGTAGATCGAAGCCTACCTCGATGTTGAACCGCAATCCTTGAGTCTCCCACAAATCACCCGACTTTACTCCCTGATCCAGAATCAGTGTCCCACTATTAAAATAGTAACCTATATGTCAACACGAGTAAAACAACGCCCATATAGCAATATAAAACTCCGAACCAAAAATTGGGTTAATAATGGGCCCGTGGGGCCCGCTAACACAATTCCAAAATTGAATCTATCACGAGGTCCCTCAAATGATAAGGAATGTGTGCTCAAAAGTTGATCACAAATGGAGCGTAAATTGGGGCTCAAATCGGTCCCCAAAGATTGGGATTTCAAAGACCTAATTTCTAAGAAGTCACAATGAAATGGGACGGAATTCAACTAGTAAAATGATGAATAATGACCAAGGAGTGATGAGCTAACTTACCTTAGCTTCAATGGAAGAGTCCCCATACTTTCTCTCCCTTTAAGTTATCAATAATGTTGGAAAAGGGTTTAAAAAATGAGAGAGAATCGAGTGAAGAAGGGGATTTATCATCCTTAGGTACTGCTAAAGCAGTCACCTGGCCGCTTAAGCGGCTACCGCAAAAGCAGTACATGACCGCTAAAGTTGTAGGGCAAAAAAAGGCAGAGGCCGCTAAAGTGACGTCCGCTTAAGCGGACCTCAGCCAAATGTCCAAGGCCGCTAGAGCGGCTCGAGGCACCTATAGTTTCGTTTTTCACCAAATCTACCCAATAGCCCAAAACGAGTCTAGAAGCGTCGGGACCCAGACCAAGGGTCCCCCTAGGCTAAAATCAAAGTTTCGGAGCTGATGGAGATGTCAAAATTTCCATCTGAGATCGTCTACTAGGTATTTTGGTCCGAGACCAAATCCTTAATATGGAAAGCTCCAAAATAGGGAAATGAGTCTAAAATCGAAACGGACTGTTCGATAACCAAGCCCACAGTTCTGACAAGTCATAAATGACCTGTAGCCGCTATGGGAAGGCTCAAAATTTTGGAATGCATGGAAATTAAGAAAATGACCTCAAGGATCATTATACTATCCACTACTAAATGAACTTTTGTTAGTGAAAGTCAATGGATAGAAAAAGCCCAAAAGCTCGAGAGGACGAGGTACTGGGCCCGTATACCTCTAGCATGACTCCCCAGGTAACCTCTAAGCAGAAGAAATGCTTCAAAGGGATTTCACCCAAGGTATCCCTTTATTAACCAACTCGTTTCTCCACTTTCCAAACAACCAAAACTCAACCTCAAAAACCAACTGTCCTCCAACTGAATCAAGAACGGATGATACACGCAAACCAAACCATAACACGCTGACATTACACCAATGCAAGCCCAATTAAGCAACAACTCAGCCAGGCCAGAAGCAATCCAAGGTCAAGATCAGACAACAACTCCAATATCCAAACCTAACCTTATTTTTTCTTTCCAAATTTGTTATCAACTCCAAACCACGTAAAATGTCATTCTAATCTTGTCTGTCCAATCCTATCACACTATCCTCGAAATACTGAAGCTGACCTACCAAAAGACCATAATGGCAAGCACAAGAATAAGCCCATAAGGTGTTGCCAGGATGTACAAACAAAGGTGACCAAGTCTGTACACTTAGGCCAAAGCTATAATTGGTCTGGATGACCCTCAAAACTGACGGTCAAAAGTTTGAAGCACCAATCTCATAAAACTGAACGACCAGCTCTAGGATGTTCCACCAACTATGGATAAAGCCATGCTAAGCCCATCTTCACACTTCTCCTGATGAGAAGACAATCCATCATTCTAACCGTAATGGAGAACGGAGGTCAGGAGCAGAAGAAACCAATACCATATACCATATCCTAAGCAAAAATCCCAACACTGAAGCTAAACTACTCGCCCTTAACTATACAACTGATCTTATTAACGAGTAGGCATCCACAAACCGAAATCTATCATAATTCCCAAGCCACCATCTAAAAGGTCAAAAACCATAACTGGGGACAACAAGACTTCACGAAGGTCAAACATCCAAATTGACCTTACTATCAAAAATTAGGTAAACAGTCTCCGCAAGACTAAAACTGAAATGTCATCAAAGTACGTAACCACAATGGAGGGAAACCACCGGCCTAAGAGGCAAGCAATCAACTCCACAACTGCTGGAGGTAATAATGAAACAAGGCATAACCAAGATCAAGTCGAGGCTGTAAATAGTACTAGTGATAGCCAGAACTCGAGCAACTCAGAATGTACAACTCAATCGTCAATTGGCTAATCCAATAGCCAATCTACGAAGACAAATTCTCACTCCTAAAGATGCCCGCTTTAAGAACCAACAACTGATAACCAAGAAAACACCACTGAGTAGAAGCATCCCACAAAGCCATAGTAGGCCGAACAAGAGTCAAAATGGGAATTTGCAAAATCACCCATTTACCCCATCTTTGACTCCCCTGAAACATGAACCATATCACAGGAAGAGCGAAGTATCCAACTCCACACCAGTACCAAGATCAAACCGATCACCAGGAGACGAACCTAACAATTAGAAGGTAAGCCTCAGGTCTCCCAATCATTAGAGACTGGCATTAGAATCGAAATACCAACACCAACTAAACATCAATCATCAAGATCAAGGCCACCACTGGGCGATGAACTATCAAAATTGACAGAGTCAAATCTCAATGTATCATCAATAAAAATGGGCCATGGAATAATACTACTAATGCTTAAGTCATAACAGAGCCCTAGAAGTTTGAACTTACCTTCATTTCCATAATCCACTCTACAACCGACCTTGCTAACAGAAAGGAGAGGCTAACCAACAAAAGTGTCCATGTAAGCCAATGAAATTAGAATTGTAAGGAAGGGGAAACACTAACTAGGTAACGCTAGTCTAGCCGTCTATCAAATGGGACTCAATCAACGCCCAGCAATATGTCACGACCCAAAATCCCATCCGGGTCAGACTGGCACCCGAAGCCGATATGGCCCGAGAGAACCAATCTTTGCTTATGAACCTTCGTATGCATATCCTCGTATGAATCTTAGGATACCTTATGCAACTATACAAAAAACATTAACATGGAAATATACGCTATATAAATATACTTAGGAAACTTGGCCGTTGGAGCCATCAAGTCAAAACGGACATTTGTATCTTACATCCATAACCCACATATGTCTACAAAGCCTCTAACCAATACATAACACAACAATCCATAGTCGGGACAAGTCCCCGATTTCAAAATCAAAACAATATACACATATGACTCGGAGAAGCCCCGAACTAACTGGAGCTCACCAATAATCCGCGGATAACCCATATCCTATTGAGGAGGTATACTAACACCTGTCCCTGCAACAAACAAAGTAAGTCCCCCAAAGGGGTCAGTACGAAGAATGTACGGAGTATGCAAGGCTATAAGAAACTTCATGAAACTTAAACACCTCAATGAACTTGAGAGAATAGTCAATGTGGATCAATCATATTTTAGTATGTGTGGAAATAGGTACTTTATGTTCATTACTTCATTTCCCTTTATGCCCATTACCGTTAACAGTTAGAACCGTCAATAATGTATAACCGTCAATATGCAATGCATCCGTCAATATGCATCCGTCAATATGCAATGTATCCGTCAATATGCAACCGTCAATATGCAATGCATCCGTCAATATGCAACTGTCTCACGTTCGGCATCAAGCTAGGCTTTTGCCCCACTGAGCTTCCCCCTGCTACCACCCGAAAAACAAGGAAGTAGGTTCGGCATCAAGTTTGGCTTTTACCTCACGGAGCTTCCCCCTTGATCCAGTGAATATAATAAAGTTCGGAGTCAAGCTTGGCTTTTGCCCCACTGAGCTTTCCCCCTACTACCACCCGAAAAACAAGGAAACAGGTTCAGCATCAAGTTTGGCTTTTTCCCCCAAAGCTATCACCCGCACTCAAAGAACCATAAAGTAGTGATAAAGTAATTATAAAGTACTTATAAAAAAATAATGTTAAAGGAACCATAAGAACAATTATAAAGTAACCATGAGGGAATATATATATAGTAACCATGAGGGAATATATATATAGTAACCATGAGGGAATATATATAAAGTAACCATGAGGGGATTACTTCTTCCATTACTTCATTGCATTACTTCTCCCTTTTACTTTTATGAGATTGATACAGTGGGCGAACATAACCTTTTTGGAAACACATAAGTGCATTACTTCAATCTTTTGCGTTCATGAGATTGATACTTTTGAAGTTGTAGCATTATTGGAGACCTTGTTACATAATGTTATTGGAACTTGGAATCATGTCCATAATTATGTGATACATGAGAATAATAACATATGACAACTTTGAAATGAGATACCTTTTAACATTTCGGAAAGGAACAAGGACATTGACAACATGAAAAGTATGTGCTGCAGAAAAATACGGACAGAGTAACCTTACATACCTTATCGTCTCAATATGAACACTCAATTCTATACGTGAATACAATCGTCCTGCTCCTTCCTTATGTTTCACTCTACAACACACAAATATACAAGGGAGTTTACATTAACCACCAACTACCTTACAAATGCATACAACGACAATGAAGTACATGTTTGGCTTTAACATGTCATTTTCCTCTTGATTATACCATGTGTGAAACTAACACACCAACAATACCATTTACAAAGCTATAATACCAAGAATCCCACAATATTCTCAACATTGACCAATATCATAAACTACTAGCATGTCACCCCAACTTCATACTTTACACTTCTACATCACCACAACATCATAATAGTTCCATCAATTCACGTCAATACACCTCACAACAACAAATCGGCCAAAATCCCATAATTTACACTTATGGAAAAATAACAAGTTTAGGACCATAATCACACCATACATGTTGGTATTTTACCCATATCATGCTCTTTTAGCAAAACCACAAAGCATATTCCAAGTTTAAATTCCATAGATGGCACATCTTTCACAAAAACACAAAGTGCCATATTCAACACTTTCAAGCATAATCAACATGAAATACATACTCTCCCATGCATATAATATGTTAATACATAAGAATAAACACTTACCTAAGCTTGGAAGATGATGATCTTGATCCAAATATGGCTTAGGGTTTGAGAGCCCCCAAAGAAACTTTCTTGAAAAGTCTAGAAAAAGAGAGAAAAAGCATGTGTGTTCTTTGTATTAAAAATCTGATTTTTGTGACCCTTTTATATACCTTTGAAGTCATGCTTAGCCACTCTTGGCATTAAATTCTATATGTTGCTTAGTCAATGGAAGAATGGGTCAAATGACCCATTCTTGGCCCATGTTTTCTTTATCATTTTGGGCCCTTTTTGAGCCCAATTCACTTAACCCAATAAAATCAATAATTTCTCATATTTCATCCATTTCATACACATTACGACAATATTCCCACTCACGGGATTCATACTCATAGCCTCACTTCCAAAAACAAGCAATTCTAGCCATGTATGGCCTATTTTGACCAAAAGGGAAAAATCGTCATTTTGACGCCGAATTCATTCCCGAGTAATTTTATCATACCAATATACTACTTTACTCATTTCATGTATGTTGTAGAATAAACATGACAAAAATTGGCTCGGTACGTCCCCGGATACCCTTGGGACTCAAGAAAAATTCCAACTTTGAAAAAGTGAAAAAACCGGCGTGGCACGCCCTTGGGCGCACCATCTTGCTTCCTATGGACTAAAAATTTTAGCCCAAAACAACGTGGCACGCTCCCTAGCGCACCCCAGACTTAATTTTTTTGAAAATTTTGTTTTTCGACTTTTCTTCGCGGGTTTGGTTAGATACTTCAAATCCTATTCTTTAACTTACTTCTTACCCTTAACATACTTTGTTTAGGGGTCCTCTTAGCCTCATTTTGAACCCCACAAATGCTCCATGAAAATTGCAAAACACCTCTTACACAAGGTTAATCACACATTTTAGGTCCGATATCAAATGTTTCACCCATGACACTATAAAACACATACGCATGGCATCTCAAAACATAAGTAAACATTGTTCCACGTTGTCAAATAGGGTTGGGAAGGTACGGGGTGTTACATTCTCCCCCCCTTAGAAACATTCATCCTCGAATGTTAACGATGTCGCTTTAATTACCACAAATGCATCTCTATATTAGCATACGTAGACATAGACGCTTAACACTCATAGATACTTACTTGCTATTTGTCCACTTTCGCATGTTGAATTTTTCCTTCTGTATGAAACAAATATGGGTACGTCGATTTCATTATTTTTCCAGCTTATCACATCCTCGACTTGTTGATTTCTCCGACGGACTTTTACGGATGCTACATTTTTATTCCTCAACCTCTTTACTTGTCGATCTAGAATCCTTTCAATACTTTCCATTTTACTTGTTGACAATTTGAATCATGAGTTACAAGTTCATCAATGTTCTTCGCACGTAACCTTATCAATACGTCTCCTTCAACCCATAGTTCTTTTGGTTCCCTCTTGCGTAGGGTCAAATGCCTTTGTCATAGAATCCGCATACTATGTGTCTTTTTCAATTTAAAGGAACTAGGATTTACAGGTTGTCTTCCTTTCTCTCAGTTACACATGAAGACCCTGCTGCATTATACACTAATATTTGTTTTCATCTAGAGTCTCATGAAAACGAACTATTTATATTGGCTATACATTATTTGGCCGTAAACTGACCCTTAGTATTTCCTATTGCATTGCGGCTTAATGAACCGATGATCACATTTGCTTTACCCCAAATGTTGTCATGTCTCAACATTATAATCTTTTAATATTTCCAACCACTTTTGCTATCTTTATTTTAGATCTTCCTACCTAAATATATATCGCAAACTCTTGAGGCATAAGCTACTACGTTACCATACTGTGTTAATACATACCCAAGAATGACTTGTCGTCTTATCATTTTTTCCAAATCTTACCTGATGATACCCCGATCTTAAGTTAACCTGTGAGAAACATTTGACACCCTATAATTTATCAAATAAATCCTCAGTTTTTTTGGGGAGAGACTATTTATTCGCGATTGTCACCGTATTCAATTGCCAATAATCCATGCACACTCTCAGAGTGCCATCTTTCTTCCGTACACATCAGTCTGATGCATCCCAGGGAACATACTAGGTTTAATGATGATTCCCCTTAGATATCAGTTGCCTTACCCTACGATAGGAACTACCTTTACCCTTCATTCATGGACTTTCTTAGCTCGGCAATCCACCGTAGCATGCTCACCAATAGGTTCTATATAGTTACGATATAACCTCGTCACTATAGTGGATTCACCAACAAGTGTAAATACTCCAGATGGTCTAACTAATAATTCTGATGTTATTTCAATTTTGTAGCGGTTAATGGAATAACATACAATACTGTCGAACCCGAATCAATCGATGCATATGTAGATGCATTATAAAAAGGGAGATAATGTACCTGTAGCTACATCAGGATAGGCTTCCACATTCTGCTGACTCGTTGGAGCATAGGTATGGTCCTGTGTTCCACCAAAACTAGCTGCTCCTCGAGTACCATTACCACGACCAACAGGTTGCACATCCTGGCCTAAGAAAGGAACCGATGATGACGGTGCAATGGTTGATCCCGTAGGTCGCATAATAATGCCCGTGCCCCTTCTTGGGCAATCTCTTACCATGTGCCCGGACATACCGCACCAAAAGCAAATATTGGTCCCAAACCGGCATTCCTTTAAATAAAGCTTTCCACAGTGTGGACACGGCTAGCGAGGAAACCCCGATTGGTTCATACTTCCTTGCTCTAACCCTATTGGTTGGAAACCTTGCATTCCACTACTTTGCCCAATGTGACTGTCTCTAAACCCTTGGAACTGGGGTTGAGTGCCTGGTGTGGGATAAGAAAGTGATGGTCTCGGTGGTATACTAAAATCCCGAGGCCCAAATTCTCCTTGGGACACTATGTACTGTCCCATAGGTCTAGATTTCTTTGACGGCCCCTCTTCTGCTTTGTACATCTTTCTTCTATTCCTTTGGTCCTCCATTTTTTGGGCAAAAGACTGTATTCTGGCTATATCCATATCTCTATTCAGAGCAGCAATGGTACAGTCTCTGACCAATGATGGATCCAATCGATCCATATACCGGTGAACTCTATCAGCCATAGTGGATACCATATGGGGAGCATATCTGGCCAAGGAATTAAACTGAAGACTGTACTTCCGAACGCTCATATTCCCTTGATGCAGATTTAAAAATTGGTCTGCGCGTGCCTCCCGAATCTCATATGGAAGGTAGTGATCCAGGAATGCCATTTTAAATTCTTCCCAGCTAGCTGGGGGTGCACCAACTCCCCTAGCTCGCTTCCAATCTTCATACCATAATATCGCCTCCCCTTTCAATCTATAGGCCGCGAGTTCAACTATTTCTAGCCCAAATATATGCATAACGTCCAAAGCCCTTCTGATTTGATCAATAAAATCTTGCGGGTCCTCATTAAGATCCGACCCAGTGAATATAGGAAGGTCTAGTTTTAGGAAGTCCTGCGTCCTTCGACTAGCTGCCCTAGCCTCACTGTTACTACTTGTCGTTGGACCAGCTTGTCCTTGATTCTGTGCCGCAACTATCTGAATCAACATATATACTGCATTTCTTAAATATTGGTCAGTGACATTAACAGGTGTCTCAACAGGTTCTTCTCTCCTTCTCGGCTCTTCTGGAGCTGGCAAAGTAGAAGAAGCCCGCGATGCAAATTCACTCTCAGCTTCATCTTGCTCAACCCGTTTGGGTGGTAAGTGACTAGGTCCTTCTCCACCAATCCTATCTAGCTTCTTCATTTTTCCCTTTCCTCTTCTTGTACTTGGCATTTCTTACTATACCAAAGAAAAACAATTCCCATGGTCAGATACAATTCAACTTACAACTGGCTCTATTGCACGATCTAGAAGTGAAGAAAAGAAACAACATCCTAAATGCCCCATAGCCTCCTACTCATAAATGTGGTGCACAACACATCCATGAACAAGACTCTACTCGGACACGGCTTTGTAGACACCCTTAGAACGACCTGCTCTGATACCACTTTTGTCACGACCCAAAATCCCATCCGGGTCGGACTGGCACCCGAAGCCGATATGGCCCAAGAGAACCAATCTTTGCTTATGAACCTTCGTATGCATATCCTCGTATGAATCTTAGGATACCTTATACAACTATACAAAAAATATGAACATGGAAATATACGCTATATAAATATACTTAGGAAACTTGGCCGTTGGAGCCATCAAGTCAAAACGGACATTTTTCTCTTACATCCATAACCCACATATGTCTACAAATCCTCTAACCAATACATAACACAACAATCCATAGTCGGGACAAGTCCCCGATTTCAAAATCAAAACAATATACACATGTGACTCGGAGAAGCCCCGAACTAACTGGAGCTCACCAATAATCCGTGGATAACCCGTATCCTATTGAGGAGGTATACTAACACCTGTCCCTGCAGCAAACAAAGTAAGTCCCCCAAAGGGGTCAGTACGAAGAATGTACGGAGTATGCAAGGCTATAAGAAACTTCATGAAACTTAAACACCTTAATGAACTTGAGAGAATAGTCAATGTGGATCAATCATATTTTAGTATGTGTGGAAATAGGTACTTTATGTTCATTACGTCATTTGCCTTTATGCCCATTACCGTTAACAGTTAGAACCATCAATAATGTATAACCGTCAATATGCAATGCATCCGTCAATATGCAATGTATCCGTCAATATGCAACCGTCAATATGCAATTCATCCGTCAATATGCAACCGTCTCACGTTCGGCATCAAGCTAGGCTTTTACCCCACTGAGCTTCCCCCTGCTACCACCCGGAAAACAAGGAAGCAGGTTCGGCATCAAGTTTGGCTTTTACCTCACGGAGCTTCCCCCTTGATCCAGTGAATATAATAAAGTTCGGCGTCAAGCTTGGCTTTTGCCCCACTGAGCTTTCCCCCTGCTACCACCCGGAAAACAAGGAAACAAGTTCGGCATCAAGTTTGGCTTTTTCCCCCAAAGCTATCACCCGCACTCAAAGAACCATAAAGTAGTGATAAAGTAATTATAAAGTACTTATAAAAAAATAATGTTAAAGGAACCATAAGAAAAATTATAAAGTAACCATGAGGGAATATATATATAGTAACCATGAGGGAATATATATATAGTAACCATGAGGGAATATATATAAAGTAACCATGAGGGGATTACTTCTTCCATTACTTCATTGCATTACTTCTCCCTTTTACTTTTATGAGATTGATACAGTGGGGGAACATAACCTTTTTGGAAACACATAAGTGCATTACTTCAATCTTTTGTGTTCATGAGATTGATACTTTTGAAGTTGTAGCATTATTGGAGACCTTGGAACATAATATTATTGGAACTTGGAATCATGTCCATAATTATGTGATACATGAGAATAATAACATATGACAACTTTGAAATGATATACCTTTTAACATTTCGGAATGGAACAAGGACATTGACAACATGAAAAGTATGTGCTACAGAAAAATACGGACAGAGTAACCTTACATACCTTATCGTCTCAATATGAACACTCAATTCTATACGTGAATACAATCGTCCTGCTCCTTCCTTATGTTTCACTCTACAACACACAAATATACAAGGGAGTTTACATTAACCACCAACTACCTTACAAATGCATACAACGACAATGAAGTACATGCTTGGCTTTAACATGTCATTTTCCTCTTGATTATACCATGTGTGAAACTAACACACCAACAATACCATTTACAAAGCTATCATACCAAGAATCCCACAATATTCTCAACATTGACCAATATCATAAACTACTAGCATGTCACCCCAACTTCATACTTTACACTTCTACATCACCACAACATCATAATAGTTCCATCAATTCACGTCAATACACCTCACAACAACAAATCGGCCAAAATCCCATAATTTACACTTATGGAAAAATAACAAGTTTAGGACCATAATCACACCATACATGTTGGTATTTTACCCATATCATGCTCTTTTAGCAAAACCAGAAAGCATATTCCAAGTTTAAATTCCATAGATGGCACATCTTTCACAAAAACACAAAGTGCCATATTCAACACTTTCAAGCATAATCAACATGATGTACATACTCTCCCATGCATATAATATGTTAATACATAAGAATAAACACTTACCTAAGCTTGGAAGATGATGATCTTGATCCAAATATGGCTTAGGGTTTGAGAGCCCCCAAAGAAACTTTCTTGAAAAGTCTAGAAAAAGAGAGAAAAAGCATGTGTGTTCTTTGTATTAAAAATCTGATTTTTGTGCCCCTTTTATAGACCTTTGAAGTCATGCTAGCCACTCTTGGCATTCAATGCCCATGTTTTCTTTTTCATTTTGCGCCCTTTTTGAGCCCAATTCACTTAACCCAATAAAATCAATAATTTCTCATGTTTCATTCATTTCATACACATTACGACAATATTCCCACTCACGGGATTCATACTCATAGCCTCACGTCCAAAAACAAGCAATTCTAGCCATGTATGGCCTATTTTGACCAAAAGGGTAAAATCGTCATTTTGACGCCGAATTCATTCCCGAGTAATTTTATTATACCAATATACTACTTTACTCATTTCATGTATGTTGTAGAATAAACGTGACAAAAATTGGCTCGGTACGTCCCCGGATACCCTTGGGACTTAAGAAAAATTCCAACTTTGAAAAAGTGAAAAAACCGGCGTGGTACGCCCTTGGGCGCGCCAGATTGCTTCCTATGGACTAAAAATTTTAGCCCAAACCAACGTGGCATGCTCCCTAGTGCTCCCCAGACTTAATTTTTTTGAAAATTTCATTTTTCGACTTTTCTTCGCGGGTTTGGTTAGATACTTCAAATCCTATTCTTTAACTTACTTCTTACCCTTAACATACTTTGTTTAGGGGTACTCTTAGCCTCATTTTGAACCCCACAAATGCTCCATGAAAATCGCAAAACACCTCTTACGCAAGGTTAATCACACATTTTAGGTCCGATATCAAATGTTTCACCCATGACACTATAAAACACATACGCATGGCATCTCAAAACGTAAGTAAACATTGTTCCACGTTGTCAAATAGGGTTGGGAAGGTACGGGGTGTTACACAATAACAGTAGTAACAACTACAATTATGACCTCAAAATACGGTGCAGGTGATACCAAAAATGAAAATCAACAAAAGTACCACTCTAGGGTCACAACAGAGCCAAAATACCAAGGAAATGGGACTTTAACCCACATGTCACACACCAAAGGAAACACGATACTGATCCACTCTATAGCCACAACAAGGCCAAAATGCCAAGGAAAATGGGACTTTAACCCAAATGCTACACCCCTAGGAAAACACGATATTGATCCACTACTAAAGAACTATCTACGAGGCGAGCGGGGTAGTCATATATGCATAAACCTACCCAAAGGCCTACATCCATCACTATGAAAACACCAAGGCATACAACAACCAATATAGAAATACCCCGGCATATAATCATCAATGTGCATGAAAACCCCAACATAATCCAAATAGAAACAAAAGGAAAGAAAATCAAGGACACACCTAACATAGTAGAAATCCAAAATCATAAGTCTGGTGTGCGCGAAGGAGTACGAGTCTGAGCATGTCTGAACTCAGGCTGAACTTCTGAATCACCAACTGAGGCACTAAGTGCACTACCTCTAACTTAAGGTGTAACAATACTGTGAGACTGATTTGTATGAACTGAATGACTAATAATCCCACGTTGGGGACACTCTCTGGACCACTGACCTGTCCTTTTACAGTCATAAAAACTCCTGAAGCTCTAACCTGGCGGGAAATATGAGCTAACCCCAACTGGATGAATGACTCATACCTGGAGCACTCTCTAGACCAATGACCAATCCTGCCACAATCGAAACATGCTCCTGGAATACTCTGAGGTACTGCACCCACTGCTTCAGAACGACTGCCACGGCCTGGCGACCTTGACAGCATAACCCGTACTTCCTGACCAGAACTCTGTCCACTGACATCACCATGATCTACCTGAGATCTACGCATAAGACGAGGTGCTACCTGTATAGGAATAATAGGCTGCAAATGATGCTGACCTCTGTTGAGAAGATTCCAACCTCTAGACAAAATACCCCTTACACGAAACTGCTGACATGGCCTCTTACTGCCACCTTCGTATGCCTCAAAACAAGCCCTCTTTATCGCCCTTGCATGATCAACAACCTCAGACAAAGAAGACCCAGCTATTATCAAATATTTTGAAGCCAAACAGAATGGTAAAGTCAACCCTATGATAAATCTCTGGACTATCTCATGCTCAGTAGAAAATAACATAAGAGTATGTCTGGCCTACTCGAGAAACCCAATCTCATACTCTGAAATAGACAGAGAACTCTGTTGAACACCAATTAGTCCAACTTTTGTCTGAGAACTACTTGATGGACCCGATATCACCTCTTGCTGAGAGGTATCTAGAAACAGACTCAAAACCCCTAACACCGAATCCTGAAAAGTTTAGGTATTCACAAACTCTGTCGAAACCTGGGCTGACCCCAGACCCTTTGACTGACTCTGAAGATCCTCGATATAAATATCTAGCTCTCTGGCTCGATGCTGAGATGAGACTCTGGTAGTACACATATAAGTCACATCCGCATCCATTGACAACTCGTACAATCTATCTTGGGGAGAAAAGAGTCAACAGAAGAACTTAGAGGCTCAAAGAAGTATGAACACATGACAAGGAGTCAAGAATAGAATTTCCTAAAAATGCCCTATAGACTCCCGAAGATAGGATACAGACGTCTCCGTACCGATCCGCGGGACTCTACTAAACACTTAGCTCTTGTACCAACAACACCGGTAAACCTAGGCTCTGATACCAATTTGTCATGACCTAATTTCTCGGGTCATGATGGCACCTATTATAATCCATCAGTAGATAAGCCAACCCGTAGTCCAAAACAGCTAGTAACAGACTACTGATAGAAATAAAGGAAACAACGAAATTAATATAATAGTAAAAAATAATATAACCCCAAAACCTGGTGGAGCCAGTACAAGAGCTTTTAATAAAACTGGAGCACAAATAAATACAAGAAAAGTGTATATATACAAGCCATCTCTGACACAACATAGAGAACAGTTTAACAATAAGAGAGAGGGTAGGGATACTCCAAACAACAGGAGCTCACCCCAAATCCCCGATCTGTAGCTACTCCACACGATACACACATCAACAGTGAAAACTTGTACTATAACCTGGAGGTTACAGAAGTGTAGTATGAGTACCAAACACATGCTACTCAGTAGGCAACAGCCAACTGAGCTCCAAAAATAATGCAAGCATAAATAACATCTATGGCATGAAAATAACTATAGGCAATTATCCAATGAACTAGGCATAACAGTTCTAATGGAGCAATGAGAATAACTAGCCTATCCTGAAAGCATTCAGGAACAAAAGTGGAACACTATATATCCCTGGCCAATACATGAATAAATAGATAAAGAAGTATATATAGTAATATACTAGGCCAAGGGGGTACATAAACAATATGAATAGATCAGGGAAGAGGGGGATATACGGTAGTGACATACACATAAGTATACATATAGGGCTAACTCAAAGGTAACTGTCTAAGGAAGTCAACCTAACATCTCGAGGTCCACAGCCAAGTAAAAGAGCTAACTCTAGCATCATCAAGCCTATACCCAAAAGGGGGTGACTAATCCTGGGATAAATAATATAACTTGCCGAGAGGATAAAGGAATCAGAAATGTACCTCCAATCTCAGGTACCAGTCCACAACCAACCTGCCACGAACTAACCATGATAATCAATAATAAAGTAATCGGCTAGTCCGAGAAAACAAGTACCTAAACGGACCCTCATATGCCCGGAAAGTCCACGAAAACACTCAGCAAACAGCAACCATAACCTGTTCCTATACAGCCCCCTATAAGACTGATAGATGCAGGTGCCAAACAACTATACTGGTGATAGGAAATGCATATGAATGGCTGAATACAACATAAACCAAATTCCATAACCATATCGGGGCACCGGACTCAAACCGGTTCAACAATCTCAAACCATATTGTACCAAGTGTATTCACCTCCTCCAGCTCGCTAAGCTCGCAAAGGCAGGTCCTACAGCGACCAAGCTTCTCAGACATGATGGCTCTAGAATGAAGGGGGACCTTAGGGGATTTGGGAAATTCATATACACTGCTTGGTCCCGATACATGTCATGACCCAATTTCATGGGTCATGATGGCACCTACTATAACCCACCAGTAGGTAAACAAACTTGTAGTCCAGAATAACTAGTAACAGACTACAGATATAAATAAAGGAAACAATGAAATAAATATAATAGCAAGGCTAATATAACCCCAAAACCTGGTGAAGCCAGTACAAGAGCTTCTAATGAAACTGGAGTACAAAGAAATAAAGGAAAAGTGTATAAATACATGTTGTCTCTGACACAACAAAGAGAACAGTCTAACAATAAGATAAAGGGTAGGGATACTCCAAAACAAAAGCTTACCCTAAATCTCTGATCTATAGCTGCTCCGCATGATACACACATCAACGACGATAACTCATACTATAACCTGCAGGATGAAGAAGTGAATTATAAATACCAAACACGTGGTACTCAGTAGGCAACGACCGACTGAGCTCCAGAAATAATGCAAGTACAAATAACATGTAAGGCATGAAAATTACTATAGGCAATTATCCCAGAAACTAGGTATAACAGAGCTAATGGAGCAATAAAGATAACTATCCTATCCTAACAACATTCAGAAACTAAAGTGCAACACCAAATATCCCTGACCAATATATGAATAAATAGAGAAAGAAGTATATATAGTAATATACTAGGCCAAAGGGGTACATATACAATATGAATAGATCAAGAAAGAGGGGGATATACGGTAGTGACATACATATAAGTATGCATATAGGGATAACTCAAAGGTAACTACCTGAGGAAGTCAATCGAACATCTCTAGGTCCATAACCATGTAAAAGAGCTAACTCTAGTATCACCAAGCCTATACCCAAAAAGGGGTGACTAATCCTGGGATAAACAATATATAACTTGCCGAGAGGATAAAGGAATCAGAAACGTACCTCTAGTCTCAGGTACCTATCCACAACCAACCTGCTATGAACTAACCATGAAAATTAATAATAAAGTAACCGGCTATTCTGAGCAAACAAGTACCTAACCGGACCCCCGTAAGCCCGAAAGGTTCACGGATACACTCAGCAAACAACAACCATAACATGTACCTATACAGTCCCCCATAAGACCTATAGATACAGGTACCAAACAACTATACTGGTGATAGGCAATGCATATGAATGTATGGATACAACATAAACTGAAATTCCATAACCATATCGGGGACACCGGACTCAAATCGGTTCCACAATCTCAAACCATACAGTACCAAGTTTATACACCTCCCCCAGCTTACCTAGCTCACAAAAGAAGGACCTACAGTGACTAAGCTTCTCCGACACGATGGCTCTTGGACAAAGGGTCCCCCTAGGGGATTCGGGAAATCCATATACGCTGCCTAGTCCCGATCCATGTCACGACCTAATTTCTCGGGTCATGATGGCACCTACTATAACCCACTAGTAGGTAAGCCAACCTGTAGTCCGGAATAGCTAGTAACAGACTACTGATAGAAATAAAGGAAACAGTGGAATAAATATAATAGTAAGGCTAATATAACCCCAAAACCTAGTGGAGCCAGTACAAGAGCTTCTAATACAAATAGAATACAAAGAAATAGGAAATGTGTGTATATACAAGCCATCTTTGACACAACATGGAGAACAGTCTAAGAATAAGAGGGAGGGTAGGGATACTCCAAAATGACAGGAGCACCCCAAATTTCTAATTCATAGCTGCTCCGTACGATACATACATCAATGGTGATAACTCGTATTATAACCTGCAGGCTGCTGAAGTGTAGCATGAGTACTAAACATGTGGTACTCTATAGGCAATGGCCGACTGAGCTCCAAAAATAATGCAAGCATAAATAACTTATAAGGCATGAAAATAACTACAGGCAATTATCTAAGGAACTAGGCATAACAGTGCTAATGGAGCAATGAGGATAACTATCCTATCCTGACAGCATTCAGGAACTAAAGTTCAACACCAGATATCCCTGGCCAATACATGAATAAATAGAGAAAGAAGTATATATAGTAATATACTAGGCCAAAGGGGTACATATACAATATAAAGAAATCAAGAAAGAGGGGTTTATACGGTACTGAAATATATATAAGTATACATATACGGTTAACTCAGAGGTAACTGCCTTAGGAAGTAAACCTGACATCTCGAGGTCCATAGCTAAGTAAAAGAGCTAACTCTAGCATCATCAAGCCTAGACCCAAAAGGGGGTGACTAATCCTGGGAAAAAATAACTTGCCGAGAGTATAAAGGAATTAGAAACATACATCCAATCTCATGTACTAGTCCACAACCAACCTGCCACGAACTAACCATGATAATTAAAAATAAAGTAACCGACTAGTTCGGGAAAACAATTATCTAACCGTACCCCCAAAAGCCCAAAAGGTTCACGAAAACACTCAACAAACAGCAATCATAACATGTACCCATACCCCCCCCCATAAGACCAATAGATACATGTGCCAAATAACTATACTGGTGATAGGCAATGTATATGAATGGATGAATGCAACATAAAATGAAATTCCATAACCACATCGGGGACATCGGACTCGAACCGGTTCCACAATCTCAAACCATATTGTACCAAGTGTATACACCTCCTCCAGCTCACCTAGCTTACAAAAGCAGGACCTACGGCGATAAAGCTTTTCCTGCATAACGGCTCTCAAACGAAGGGGCCCCCTAGGGGATTCGGGAAATCCATATATGCTGCCTTGTCCCGATCTATGTCATGACCTAATTTTTTGAGCCATGATGGCACCTACTATAATCCACCAGTAGGTTAGCCAACCCATAGTCTGGAATAGCTAGTAATAGACTACCGATAGAAATAAAGGAAACAGTGGAACAAATATAATAGCAAGGCTAATATAACTCCAAAACCTGGTGGAGCCAGAACAAGAGCTTCTAATAAAACTGGAGTACAAAGAAATAAAGGAAAAGTGTATAAATACATGTTGTCTCTGACACAACAAAGAGAACAGTCTAACACTAAGAGGGAGGGTAGGGATACTCCAAAATGACAGGAGCTCACCCCAAATCTCTGATCTATTGCTATTTCGTACGGTACAAACATCAACGGTGATAACTCGTACTATAACCTGCAGGTTGCAGAACTGTAGTATGAGTACCAAACACGTGGTTCTCAGTAGGAAACGGCCGACTGAGCTCCAGAAATAATGCAAGCATAAATAACTTATAAGGCATAAAAATAACTACAGGCAATTATCCAAGATACTAGGCATAATAGTGCTAATGGAGCAATGAGAATAACTATCCTATCCTGACAGCATTCAGGAACTAAAGTGCAATACAAGATATCCCTGACTAATACATGAATAAATAGAGAAAGAAGTATATATAGTAATATACTAGGCCAAAGGGGTACATATACAATATGAATAGATTAAGAAAAAAGGGGATATAAGGTAGTGACATACATATAAGTATACATATATGGCTAACTCAAAGGTAACTGCTAGAGGAAGTCAACCTAACATCTCGATGTCCATAGCAAAGTAAAGGAGTTAACTCTAGCATCATCAAGCCTATACCCAAGGGGGTAGTGACTAATCCTGGGATAAATAATATAACTTGCCAAAAGGATAAAGGAATCATAAATGTAACTCCAATCTTAGGTACCAATCCACAACCAACCTGCCACGAACTAACCATGATAACCAATAATAAAGTACCCGGCTAGTCCGGGCAAACAAATACCTAATCGAACCCCCATAAGCCCGGAAGGTTCACGAAAACTCTCAGCAAACAGTAACCATAACCTATACCTATGCAACCCCCCATAAGACCGGTAGATACAGGTTCCAAACAACTATACTGGTGATAGGAAATGCATATGAATGGATGAATGCAACATAAACCGAAATGCCATAACCATATCTGAGACATCAAACTCGAACAGGTTCTACAATCTCAAACCTTACTGTACCAAATATATACATCTCTTCCAGCTCACCTAGCTCTCAAAGGCGGGACCTACAACGACCAAGCTTCTCCGAAACGACTGCTCTCGAATGAAGGGCCCACTTAGGGATTCGGGAAATCTATATACACTGCCTGGTCCCTATCCAGGACTTCTAATAAACATCAAAATCCTTCTACTGCATCCAATATCGAAGAGAGAGATATGTAAAATAAGTGCACGAACTCGAACCGCGACTAAAAGGATAGAAATTTGTAAATCCATTTTCCGAGATCATGCTCTGGACTAAATCATCATAATCATGTACAAAAGGTCAGAATATCCTTCAACCGAAGTAAATAGTACTGGTAAAATGAATGGATGAATAATGGACCAGAATCATCCTCGGTTGAAGTTCTAAAACATCATTTTTAGTTCCAAAAGCTCATAATCCAATAAATAAGGTGGTACGATTCCCGTTATAAAATAACCCTTTTTAAAGTGAAAAGTGGAAATAAATGCCTTTTTTAGAAATAGTAGTAAAATCAAGGTTTTGGTCGGAATTGTACCACTAAATGAGAATGAATGCGCCAAATAGTATGCATGACATCACCAGTATCCAAACAATACAACCATAAGTGCCTAAGCGTCTATAAATGATAATCATACCCTTTCCAAGGGTAATACTCACCTAGAGTCCAACTAGTAACATAATCACGGCCTCGGTCCCAATAACATATACCCAATATAGCAAGGTCTTATATCCTGGGCAACCACAATAATCAAGGGCATAAAGCCTCCACAAGGATCTAATCGGGGAAAAACCTCCTGAATCGCTAAGTCAAATGGTAAAACTTATACTAAAGGATCCTTAATCATCAACTATGGTTAACATGGTCATAGTCAAGGGTAATAGGATTCTATGGCCATAACAAGTATTTATATTAGGGTTCGGATCACATCTCTACCCCAAAACCCCTAAAATAGGCTAAGTCATGATATACTAGCCGTAATTCCATCCTATAGTTGTTACCTAGCATGCAATCTATACTATACACAATCTCATAGAGAAAAGTAGATCGAAGACTACCTCGATGTCGAACCGCAATCCTTTGGTCACCCGACTTTGCTCCACGATCCCGAATCGACGTCCCACTATTAAAATAGTAACCTACATGTCAACACGAGTAAAACGACACCCATATTGTAATATAAAACTCCGAGCCCAAAAATTGAGTCAATAATGGGCCCGTAGGGCCCGCTAATGGAATTTTAAAATTGAATCCGTCATAAGGTCCTCAAATGATAAGGAAATGTATGCTCAAAAATTGAGCACAAATGGAGCGTAAATTGGGGCTCAAATCAGTCCCCAAAGATTAGGATTTCGAAGACCTAATTTTTAAGAATTTACAAAGAAATGGGATGGAATTCAATGGGTAAAATGATGAATAATGACCAAGGAGTGATGAGCTAACTTACCTTAGCTTTAATGAAAGATTCCCCACACTTTCTCTCCTTTTAAGATCTCAACAATGTTGGGAAAGGGTTTTCAAAATGCGAGAGAATCGAGTGAAGAAGGGGATTTATCTGCCCCAAGTACTGCTAAAGCGGTAGGGCAAAGAAAGGTTGAGGATGCTAAAGCTGAACTTGGCCGCTAAAGCGACGTCCGCTTAAGCGGACCTCGAATGCTAAAGCGGTCACACCAGAAAACCAGATATCAGATCTTAGCTAAGTCCAAAATGGACTCTGACCGGGTGCTCTGGATTTGTTCGGAACCCCGTGCACACAAATGAACAATGCTACCATCCTCAATTCGACATTTCAAACTTTATGAAACCATCAAAATTTCCATCTGAGGTTATTTCGATTAAATGTGGGGCCCACACTAATAGTTTCATTTTCCACCAAATCTACCCAATAGCCTAAAATGAGTCCTGAAGCCTCGGAACCCGTGCCAAGGGTCCCCCTAACCTAAAATCAATGTTCCGGAGCTGGTGGCACTGTCAGAATTTCCATCTGAGATCGTCTACTAGGAGTTTTGGTCCGAGACCAAATCCTTAACAACGAAAGCTCTAAAACAAGGAAATGAGTCTAAAACCCAAACAGACTATTCAATAATCGAACCGACAGTTCCGAAAAGTCATAAGTGACCTGTAGCCGCTATGGGAAGGCTCAAAATGCCTAAATGCATGGAAATCAAGAAAGTGACCTCAAGGGTCATTACAAATATTCTCTTTAAGACTTACGTATATTTTTTAAATAGGTGGTAAGGGTTCTCCTATCTAGGTGGATTAGAGTAGATGCTTGCATGATCCAGTTAGTTTCATCATGGCATGACCATTTTGCTTTTTTCTATAGTTTCTTATTACCATTTATGAGTTGAGGAAATTGTTGGCATGGTTCCCGAAGAATTCGGGAGTGACTTATGTGAATTTCTTGTCTTGAGTAGACTTTATAGTGAGATAGTTGACTTTGGTCAACATATTATGATCCGAGCATCAGATAAGAGTTCTGTTGATTTCATTAGATCTGAAACTTCCATTTTGGGTTAGAAGCGGGGTTGGTTCATGTTCCAACACTTTATTTTACATTTTGTGTGTTTGGATGAGAAACTAGTTATTTGGGCCTAAAGGGGTTCTTGAGGATAATTTGTTGATAACAATCTCTTTTTGAAAATCTAATGGTGTCTTTAAGTTCGGAACGTCAAAATTAGCCTAGTAGCATTATCGGATTATTTTTATGGGGTCCTAAACGAATCCTGAGGTTTCAATCCCCCCAACTCGAGAGAGGCCACTCTAGTATGCCCCTAGCTGGAGTCGCTCCAATATTCCGAGCGGACCCTCAAAATTCTTTTGGGACCCCACAAAAATAACTCAATAGTGCTACTAGGTTAATTTCGATGCTTTACACTTAATGGGACCATCAAAATTTTCAAAAGAGGTTGTTATCAATAAATTAACCCTCGGGAACCCCTTTAGGCCAAAATAATTAGTTTCTTGTCCAAACACTCAAAACACAAAATTGAGTCTCGAAATATGAACCAATGACGCTACTAACCCAAAATGGACATTCCGGATATAATGGAATCAAAACTCTCATCTAACGTGGATCATAAGATGTTGACCAAAGTCAACTATTTCACTTTAAAGTCTACTAAAAATAACAAAATCACATAAATCACTCCCGAACACTTTGAAAATTATGTCAACCATCCCCACAACTCATAAATGATATAAAGAAACTACGAAAAAGGGCAAAACAGTCAAAACACATAAAAAGTGAAAACTTTCCACGAGGATTGTTACATTGTCTTATAAAAGAGGCTAAGTGTTGGGGATGTTTTTGGGTTAGACAGCTCTCCCATCGTAGGTTTAGGGTGGGTGTCACTCATGACCATTTGGATCGTGACAGATACTCCCTTCATTTTATTTTACTTCACTCCTATTGACTTAGCACACTCACTAAGAAAATTTTATCTAAGGATATATTTTACTAAATTAACCTTATCAATAATGCTTTGAAATAAGAAATTTGACTGCTATTACTTTAAGTATTTATTTAATACTAAGGATAATATAAGAAAGACTTAACAGAAGTCTTTAATTTATGAAAATGGACAAGTAAATTAAAATATCTATTTTTAATATAGGGATCAAGTAAAATAAAATGGAGGAAGTATATAATAGAGAACTAATGTTAGAAATGAGAGAGTGGAAGATTCCATTACAAAAGGGACCACCAAAAAAACACTTATCAAAAAGTAAAAGGTTTCTCACACAACTATTATTGATTGTGCTTCATTCATATTGAAAATTTTGATTAATATGTATAACTTCATTAGCTTCTATCAAGGGTAGCTCTAGGAAAAGGTAGATGAAGCCCCCAATATTCAACGCCCCAAAATAATGAAGTATTGTGCACCCGCGTGATGGGCGAACGATATTAAAAAATTATAATCTTATTTATTTGATTATATTGAATTGCTACTATTAGTTCGAGGTGACAACTTATCTTTAGTAGAACTATTATCAATTTATAATTATCTTATGAAAATAGAAAACCCAATTGTCTATTCATATTTTTATTATGGTTTTTAAAACATCATTAAAAAAAAAACAAGTAAACTTGGTGCATGATGTATAAAAGATTCTTCTACTTTCAGTAAGAACACATTTATTTCTGATGATCAAGTAAGGATCTCATTTATATATGCCCTTAACTAATTCTCGACAGTTTTAACATTTAACTTCTACAATTTATAAAGTAAATTCAGGGACGGCTCAAACACATTAATGACTTAAAGTCAAAATTGAATAGAGACTAAGAATCTTCTTCAAAAGTCTTTTGTTCTAGCTCTTTCAAATGTAAAACTGTAAATAACTTTTTTATAAATGATTTGTTTTCTAATAATTCTTTTTTAATTAATAATATAATCAATCCATTTAATTTTTTTTTGAGACATACTTCAGCTGTGTCAAACTTTTTCTAATAGTTCTTTCCTCTTATATAATTTTTTTACTGTTCATGTGAATAATACTCCATATTTTTTTAAAATTAGTAACGGCCATAGCAATAAAGACATTATTTTTTATCTATTATGCAGTAATGTTCATGTAAGAATTAAATTTTAGTTTCCTCAAACGCTCCTTTTGTTGGCATCAAAAACACTTTCAATATAATATGCAAAATTTATAAATAATTTGATCAAGTAGATAACTATCATTTTGAATTAGTAATTATCATTCTAAATCCTATGATAAGTTAATACAAAAAAGTGAAATTTACTAGAGAAGATAAATATAATAATCTAATCGAATACACAATTGTGATTTTAAATTAATAAGTATCACTGAATCTTTAAAAGATTTTTACAGAATTATTAATAAAGAGTTCTTTCAAAATCCAAAAAAAAACATATAATACTTTTATATTGAAAAGGCACTGATTAGCTTATCAAAACTACATAAAATATTACCACAATCCACATAAAAAAACAAATTCCTAGCATTTGAAGAAGGAATTCAAGATTCATCAACTTACCATATATACACACACAAACACACAGAAAGAAGATTATTTGGTAGAGAAGGAGAAAATAATATAATCATTAAGCAGTTTCAATTGTAATTACCTCTGAAGTGTGTAATTTTTTTCTTTTTTTTTATAGGCATGTTCAGATTGTTAGGGTTTTTTGCCCTGATTTTCTTACCAAATTTGAGTTTTATTTTTTTGAAAGGAAAATAAAAGTAATACCATAATTACTTTTATTTTTCCTAAATGAAAAATATAAAACTCTTTCATATTTGGCTAACCTCTTTATTGTAGAAAAGATTTTGAAACTATATAAATAGAAGACCCCTCTTCTCATATCACAACACAATAGCATCCACATGTAGTCATCAAAAGTCTTGTTTAGAGGGAGATTTCCTTTCAAATAGATTTTTATGTTTTTTCAATATTAGGTTTTCATATGTAGGTCAATTGTCCAAACTCTATCAATAATATGTTTTTAGTATGTTTTTATTTGTCATCTGATTTATCGTCTATATGGTTTGCAACTTTAAGCTTCCGCATGACGCCCTCTCGATTTTCGAACCTAACAAGTGGTATCAGAGCCTACGGTTCAAAGGTCCAATGATTTGGTGAAACGAGATTAAAGACAGGTTTAAAGTGGTTTCAAATCAAGTTGCAACCAATTTGATGATAATGAAGATATATGTCCAAAAAACTACATGTGGAGAAGAAGTTTCAAACAAATTTTCAAAAATCCTACTGTTAATCCATCTTTAAAACCAAAATCAATTTTCAACCCATACTTGCTTTAACGCATGGGCTCCAACTTTCAACCCTCGCTAACTTTTATGCTTGGGCTCCTTTCAACTCATGCATATACTTTTAACGCATGAGCTCCACTTTTTACTTGTACTCACTTTCAACGCACAAGGCTCTACTTTCAACCCTGTTCACTTATAACACAGGGCTCCAATAATATTAAACCGTGCTTTTATTTTTAATGCATAGGGCTCCAAATTTTAACCTATATCAACTTTTAATCATGGTAAGCAGCAGTGATATATGAAGATTCTGTGAAGAAGGAAGATCAAGATTATTTTTTCAAGAAAATCAAGCCAAAAAGGGGAGATTTGTTAGGGTTTTTTTCCTTGATTTTCTTACCAAATTTGAGTTTTATTTTTCTTGAAAGGAAAATAAAAGTAATACCATAATTACTTTTATTTTTCCTAAATGAAAAATATAAAACTCTTCCATATTTGGCTAACCTCTTTATTGTAGAAAAGGTTTTGAAACTCTATAAATAGAAGACCCCTCCTCTCATATCACAACACAATAGCATCCACAATGTAGTCATCAAAAATCTTGTTTAGAGGGAGATTTCATCTCAAATAGATTTTTATGATTTTTCACTATTAGGTTTTCATATGTAGGTCAATTGTCCAAACTCTATCAATAGTATATTTTTATTTGTCATCCGATTTATCGTCTATATGGTTTGCAACTTTAAGCTTCCGCATAACGCCCTCTCGATTTCGAACCCAACACAGATATCTCCTGCATCCAAACAATTAGAAGTATTAGCCATGTATAAATACAATGAGAATGAAATATTATAATTATGTCAGACATTTTTTTTTGTTATGAACAAAAACCTTTCTACAGTGGCAATCTTTGTTCAAAACCATGGCTACTATAAAGAGGTACTTTTACATATGTTTAGCATCATTTGATGTTTAAATTTTATTTTAAAAAAAAATTAAGGGTGGCAAAGCCTCCAATAAAATAAAATAAAGAAACTAGCCAAAAGTGTCTGATAAATCAAATAATCGGCCCAAAATAAAAAAAAAACAAATTAAAACAAAAGGAAAAAACTAGTTGACAAAATAGAACTGAACCCTCGATTAGGAAAGTGAATAGAGCATTGACTGCACAGAGTCGGTGATCGAAGGAACTAGATCGTTGTTGAGGTCAACTTCATGACATCAATTTTAGGTGAAAATCAAGTGTACCTCTACCCTTAGCTATAAATCTGGTATGGAGAAAGCTCAAAGAGCTTCGATCGATTTCGTCTAAGACACCTACAAGTCTCATAAGTGCCATAAAGTCAAATCCAAAGAAGATTTGTTCTGTTCTTTGTTAAAATTTCAATCAAATCTATTTTATAAGGTAATGATATTATTGCCAAATCACACTAGAAATTAACAATTCTTTGAGATCTGATTTGTCAACTATTTATTCTTTATCAAAAGGTTGAGCGTCATAAAGAAGCTGATGCCACTATTAGAAAAATAAATGACAGCTGACTCCTCCTTCCTCTAGGAATTCCTTTATCATTCACTAGCTGGTAAGAGTAACAAGTGTACCATAACTTCTATTTCGACACTTTTGAATTCTAAGATTTGAAATCTACTTTTCTCCATGTTGATAATTTTTCTTCCCTTAGAGGGGACCTTCTGAAAGATATAAAACTTTAAAGTAACTGTAAAATTAACACCCATGTTAGTAAAATAATCAGCAAGCTGATTCCCCTCTCTATAGACATGCTCTATCACTATGGTACCATTGCTCCTCAACTATTTAAACCTCTTCACCGCCATACTTATCTCCCATGGGACCTCCCATATGAGATATAGAACTTTTTTCATTGTCAATGAGTCAGTCTCTATCACCAATAAATTATATCACTCGTTACTAAAAAATTCAAATCTAGATAGTGAAGCGTTAGCTTCAGCCATTAAGTTATTACCCTCTGGCAGCCCTGTAGCTTCAGCATCTATGAAATTATAAGCTGCATCTCTCACAAAAAAACACTTGAACTAGGACTAGAATTACCTTTTGAAACCCCATCAATGTTATATTTAAAGAAACCTATCTCTAGTTTTTTTCCAAAGCTCCACCTTAGTAATCATAATGGATGTATATTCCTCTAAAATTTAACTAGAAAAGGCTAGTGAGAAGAAATGGAAGGCAGCCATGAATATCTACACTTTGTCAAGAACCAAATATGTTTGCCAATTTCCTCAACTGTCATGTAAAAAGAAATTTGTCCCCATGTTTTAGAGAATTTCTTCTCTTCCACAATTTCCAAATAACGAAAATAGGTAATGCCATAAAGATTGGCTTACTCTTAGGAGGAGCATCCATATTCCATCAATTATTAAGAAATACACTCAAATGAAATCCAGTAATATGTATCCCTAAAGCAGATGCAAAATTCTGCCACACTTTTTTAGCAAAAGGTGATGTAAGGAAGACATGGCTTATAGACTCAGCTTGAGGGTCACTACAACAATAACAAAGAGCTTCCTTCACCAACTTAATTCTGACCAGTACTTCCCCAATTGGAATTCTTTGCCTCAACACTCTCCAAAAATTAAAAAATGCCTTATAAGGTAATCCTTTTGACCATATATGTGAATACACAACTTGTATTTCATCTCTTTGTCTCACCTCTTCCCAAGCACTACTAACTGTGAAATTTCTAGAATAGAATAGCATCCACCAATATTTATCCCATTCCTCAGTATTCTCTAAACAAAATAATTCCTTGTAAATATGATCAGAGATTTATTGAGGTAATAGAAGCTGTAAATTGTCCTTAATCCAAGTACCCTCCTCAATGAATTCACTGACCTCTTCCGTTGAAGAATTCAAATTATTAGATGAAAGAAAGACTTAGTATAAAGTACCAAACTTTTTCCAATTATCATACCAAATACTTGAGTGACCACATTTAGGTTTCCATCATATCATATGAGAAAAATTGTCACGACCCAATTTCTCAAGTCATGATGGGACCTACTCTAACCCACCAGTAGGTAAGCCAAAACCATAGCCCGGAATGACAAGTAATGGGCTAAATTACGGAAGATGAAAGGATACAGAATTTAGACATATAAGTAGGAAACTAAACAACAATATATAATCATGAAAGTGATAGAAAAAAGGAGAAAAGGAGAAAATGTGCAAAAGAGTATCCCAAGACCTCGTAAGGTCGGTACAAGAGCCACTAAATCCAAAAAATAGAGTACTAAACAGTATCAAATGTACAGGTAGTCTCAAAAAGTGAAGTTTATCCAAAAATAGCAAAAGGAGAGAAGATCAGCTCTAGCTCTGAAAGCTCACCCTATCTCCAAATCCCTAAAAGCAAGCCTGAATGAAGCATCAATGGCGGCAGCTCATACTCATATCTACATCAAAAAAAGATGCAGAAGTGTAGTATGAGCACCATAAACAATGGTTACTCAGTAGACATCATCACCGACTGAGCTAATATTACAATAAAAGCATAATAAAATGCGAGAATGTAAACTAAGTCAGGAATAAAGGAATATAAATAGAACTAATGCTTCAATTGGCAAAAATTGTAAGTAACCAAAATAAAAGGTATTCGAAAGTAAATGCAAGGTAACTACACCTAACTAGGACCACATAAGCCCAGAAGGCATATACAAGAAAGAAACAACCCAATCAAGCCCCCATAACCTTGGTGGGTACAGACACAGAGGAATTACCAAATATAATAACGCAACAAGGGTCGATAAGTGATGACATACCTGGAATCCCCTTCGAACCATAGTTGTCAGACTTGAACCGGAACTAGTAATTAAGTACCATGTGGTAAATATACCATAAATAAAACCATTATAATAAGCAATAAGAGAATTACTAATCATTGGACTCAAACCGGAACTAGATAAATATGCTAAGTGTCTAAAAGTTCTAGGATCATAACTTTCCTTAATGTCCAATTAGTATTTAGACTTCCAAGTAGTATGGTCAAGTTGATAAGGAGGTCGATGTTAATCATACAGTAAATATATATATATATATATATGATCCTAGAGGCCGAAATGTTACTTTAACCGGAGTGGTAAGGCTAACCAAGTTCATGGAATTGTCTAATTCATCCTAAGGTTCAAGGTTTAGTCTAATGCGATGAATAAAGGCCTCTTAGATCTATAAGGAACTAATTTCAGCATTTGACCTAACAGGAGGATCGGCGGGGCCCGCAACTAGTCTTGCAGAATCCATACTAAAGAAAGAACCTACCCAAGCCTATACTAAAGCTTTACAATTCCATCTCAAGGTCTTAAGTAAGACAAAACTAGTCCTAAGGCATTATTATTACTATTATGAGGGGAAGCAGGGTTAAATTCTATTAAAGAGGGCCCCGCCCTAAATCAGCTAGCTTTAGCAAGTGAAACACTAAACTACCAATCAATCTGTAAATACCAACCCATAACTATCATAATACTATACTAATACCATAATAAAGCTCAACCAATGAGAAAAGTAAGCATATCCTACCTGGACAACGTCGAAGCTCGAGAAAGTCCACTACTCTAGAGCTTTTCCCTTTCGCGAAGCCTCCAAATGTTTCCATGCTATCAAATAATAATCTACATATTAAGACGAGAATAATAATACCGGGTCAAAAATCAAACCAAATGTCCCACGTGGGGTCAGCTTGCAAAATCATGAATTAGAAACCAACAACACGTCCCTCTAAGCTCAAGGATCATTAAACCTCAAAAATGGGTGAAATTCGAGCACAAATGACCCTCAAATCAGCCCCAATGATAAACTAGGGGTTTAAAGTTAACCGAAGAATTAATCAAGAAAATAAACAAAAACTTATAGAAATAATGGTGAGAAAATAACCAAACTGACCCCTCCAACTCACCCCCGATACCTAATGATTGATCTCCACTCTCTCTAAGCTTTCTAGGGTTTTTATGAACTTAGGACTTGAAATAAATAAGAGAAAATTGGGTTTCATAGCATTTAATACTGTCAGGGGTCCTTTCATCGCGATTGCGGGGACCTCATTGCGAAAGTGACTCGTGATTGGGTTAACCTTTTGCGAAAGAGGCCGGTCCACCGCTAATGCAAAGGAGGAAGTTCGGACCAGCCGACCAGCTCACTCTTCATGAATGTAAAGGCCGGCTTGCAAATAGGATGACCAATAACTTTGGTCTTCACAAACGCGAAGGTCATTTTTGGCTTGCACCAGCTGAAGTTGCACCAGGAAACTAGGCAATTGCCAAGTTTCCGATCGGACCCTCATGATTCATCCAAAACCTCGTGAACGTGAACAAAATATGCTACCCTACCAAATTTGACATTTCAAACTTAAGGCACTATCAAAATTTCCATCTGAGGTCGTTTCAATCTGTGTGGTCCCATACCGAAGGGCCGTTTTAACTAAAATCTATCCCAGAGCCCAAAATGAGTCGGAAATCCTTGGGACCCAGACCAAGGGTCCTTCTAGCTTAAAATTGATATTTTAGAGCTAATAGAACTCTCATAACTAGCATCCAGGACCGTTTACCTGAAGTTTAGGTCTGATACCCATTTCTTAACAGCGAAAGCTCCAAAACAGGAAATTGCTCTAAAAACCAAATAAACTGCCCTGTTACCGAACTGTCAGTCCCAGCAAGTCATAAATGACTTGGTACAACTGTGGGAAATCTTTAAAAATCAAAAAAACATAAAAATGCAGGAAATGACCTGGAGGGTCATTACAATATCCACTACTAAAAGGACATTTATCAGCGAAAGTAAAGTATCAAGATGTACCTGAGGGCTCGAACAGGTAGGGATACTGGGTCTGTATCTCACTCTCGATCTCCCAAGTAGCCTTCTCGACTGGATGGTATCTCCACTGAACCTTAACCACTGGAATCTCTCTGGAACGCAATCGTCTAACATCCCTGGCCAGTATAGCAATTGGCTCCTCCTAGATGGTCAACCTCTCATCCAGCTGAACCGAGTCCCAATAAAGCACGTGTGACTCATCAGGAATGTAACGTCATAGAATAGATACATGGAAAATTGGATGAATGGATAAACAGTCTGGGGGAAAGGCCAACTCATAAGATAATTCACCAACTGTCCAAAGTATCTCAAATGGATTGATATACCCAGGGCCAAGCTTGCCTCTCTTACCGAACCTCATCATGCCCTTCATAGGAGACACTCAAAAAAATACCTGGTCACTAACTCCAAACTTCAAAACGCGAATCCTACGGTCAACATAGCTCTTCTGCCTACTTTAAGATGTTTGCAGCCTATCCTGAATCACCCAAACCTATCCAAAGACTCTCGAAGTAAGTTGGTACCACAATGTCTAACCTCTGAAGTCTCAAAACAACCAATCGGAGATCAACAACGCCTACCATACAGTACCGCAAATGGTGCCATCTCAATACTCAAACGGTAGCTTTTACTATAAGCATACTCAGCCAAGGCTAAATGTTGCTCCCACTGACCTCCAAAGTCTATAACACATGCTCAGAGCATATCCTCAAAAACCTGAATAGTCTGTTCCGACTGTCTGTCGGTATGAGGGTGGAAAGCGATGCTAAGATCAACTTGAGTGCCCAACTCCTCCTAAAAATTCCTCCAGAAGCTAGAAGTGAACACTGAACCCCTATCTAAAATAATAGACACGGGTAATCAGTGAAGGTAAACTTTCTCTCAAACGTAGGTATGGGCCAACCTCTCGGTACTGAAAATAATCTGAATGGGGATTAAATGAGCTAATTTGGTCAACTGATCTACAATGACCCAAATTCTGTCAGAACCACGAGAAGCAAGAGGTAAAAAAGACATGAAGTCCATAGTAATCCTCTCCCACTTCCATTCAGGAATGGGTAATCTCTGAAGCAAGCCACCCAGTCTCTGATGCTCGGCCTTAACCTGCTGACAATATAAATAATGAGCCACAAAGTCTGCTGCATTCTTCTTCATACCACTCTACCAGTAATATTGCCTTATAAAATCAATTGAATAAAGTTTTCAACCCTCGAAACACAAATACAGCCGTCAAATCTTATAATACCCTTCAAAGCTAAGGTAGCTCTCCTGGACCCACCTCTCAGCGCTTGATCACGAATGCAATAAAGTCTACTATCCTTAAACTGACGACTCTGAATCTTCTCAGACAAGGTAGATCTAACCTCAATACTGGGAAGAATCCTCCTAGGGTGTGAAATATCAAGTCAAACCATAAAATTGGCTAAGGAATAAATGTCTAAAGATAACGGCTGCTCTAAAACTGAAATAAAGTCCAAGCTACTCATACTCACTGCCTTCCAGCTTAAGGCATCCACTACCATATTCGCCTTGCCTAGATGGTGTAGAATAAAGATATCATAGTCTTTCAGCAGCTCAATCCAGCTGCGCTGCCTCAAATTAAGCTCCCTCTAAGTCATAATGTACTAAATACTATGATTATCGGTGAATATCTCATAACAAACACCATACAAGTAATGCCTCTAAATCTTAAGCGTGAAAACTATTACTGCCAACTCCAGATTATGAGTGGGGTAGTTCTGCTCATGCACCTTCAAATGCCTCGATGCATAAGTAATAACTCAGCCCTGCTGCACCAGAACACACCCCAGACTAACACCAAGAGCATCACAATACATAGTAAAACCCTCACCCTCAATTGGAAGAGTCATTACAAGACTTGAAGTGAGCAAGTCCTTGAGTTTCAAAAAACTCAACTCACACTCATTGGACCACTGAAATGGAACCTCCTTCCTTATTAATCTGGTCATAGGCGCTGCAATAGTAGCAGATCTCTCGATGAACCACCTGTAGTATCCTGCCAAACTAATAAAGTTGTGAACCTCGATCAGAGATATAGGTCTGGCCCAATCATGAATAGCCTCAATCTTGGACAAATCCACCATAATCCCATCCTTAGACACTACGTGTCCTAGGAATGTCACAGACTCTAGCCAAAACTCGTACTTTGAGAATTTTGCAAAAAGCCTATGATCTCTCAAAGTGTGGAGCAGAGTCCTCAAATATTGCTCGTGCTCCTCCCTACTCCTTGAATGCACAAGAATATCATCAATGAAAATGATCACAAAGGAATCTAAATAAGGCTTGAAAACATGATTCATCAAGTCCATGAAAGCTGTTAGGGTATTGGTCAACCCAAAATACATTACCAGGAACTCATAGTGCCTATAGCGAGTCATGAAAGCTATCTTAGGGATGTCCTCTTCCTGAATTCTGAACTTATGGTAATCGGATCTCAAGTCAATCTTAGAGAAGATGGCTGCATCCTGAAGCTAGTCAAATAAATCATCAATACGAGTCATATGATACTTATTCTTCACTATCACCTTATTCAACTGCCTGTAATCAATACACATGTGCATAGAACCATCATTTTTCTTCACGAACAAGATAGGAGCAGCCCAAGATGATACACTCGGCCTAATAAAACCCTTACCCAGAAGATGCTGAAGCTAAGAATTCAGCTCCTTAAGCTCAGTAGGAGCCATATGGTAAGGTGCCATGAAAATAGGTCGGGTGCCCGGCTCGAGGTCAATCACAAACTCAATATCGTGCTCAGGAGGAAGGCCGAGTAGGTTGGTAGATAAAACATCAAGAAACTCTCGAATAATAGAAACAAAATCAAGTAAAGGACTCTTCGCACAAACATCACAAACATAAGTAAGATAAGACTCACAACCACTTAATACCAGTTTACTAGAACGAATATAAGAAATAATACCCGTCGGTGCATGGCTAAAAGAACCCTGCCACATAACCAAGGGTATTCCAAGCATGGCTAAGGTAATGGTCTTGGCAAAACAGTACAAGACCGCATGATAGGGGGATAATCAGTCCGTGCCCAGAATCACATCAAAGTCCACCATATCTAGCATAATAAGGTCAGCCTAAGTATCAAACTCTCGAACGGTCATAACATACAATCTATAAAACCGATCTATTACTAAAGGATCACCCACGAGAGTAGATACACTCAATGGCACAGATAAAGGCTCCCAAGACAAACTCTAACCGCGGTGTATAATAAGTAGAAACATATGAATAAGTGGACCCAGGGTCTAACAAAGAAATAGCTAGCTCACGGTATACTAAAATCATACCTGTAATAATAGCATTCAAAGACTATGCCTCTCACCTCCTTGGTACAGTATACAACTGACCCCGTCCACCTCCAGACAAGGTGCCTGACTAACCACCTATCCTACCTGCTTGAGGACAATCTCTAAAACCCTGGGGACTATCCCTGTGACCATGTACACCACCCTTAGCTGTAGGCAGCACTAATCTGATAGGCTAAACACTCTATGCTACAGGATGAATCATCCCATGCCAGGGGCACTCTCTGGAGAAATGGTTGATGACCCCATAATCATAGCATGCCCCAGGTACTCTTCTCTTTATAAAAGGTCTGGCTGACCCAGAATGGCCACCTCAGCCTGAATACCCAGACTGCATACCCCTCGAGGATTGACCACTGCTCTTACCAATATAGTCAATATAACTAGGTTGACCCCCATTAGTAATTTGAAGTATTGCATAAATGGGCCTACTAGACTAACCCTGGTGTTGATATGGCTGATGCTGAGGGTACCTACCCTAAAAACCTCTGCCTCTAAATTGTGAGCCATTGTGGTTCCCACTGTAACTGCCCTTACTACATGGCCTCTTATTACTGCCCCTTTGGGCCTCGCAATCCCTCTTCTCTCATATGTGTCAATATTAGTAAAAGACTTCTCTGAAGTCACCAAACTCTGAGTAGCCCTGCGGAGCGGTAGACTCAACCCTCTGATGAAACATCAAATCCTTTCATACTCTGTAGGCATTATTATGGTTTCATGTCTGGATAGCTCGTGAAATCTCACCTCATACTAGACCACTGCCAAAGAACCTTGTCTCAATGTAGAAAAATCATCCTCTTATGATCGCGTATAGTGCGAGGCATGTACTTCTCTAAGAAACCCTCAGAGAACTAAGCCCAAGTCACAGGTAGAGATTTAGCTGGCCTAGAATAAAGATAACCCCTCCACCATTATCTTGCTACCCTGTCAAGCTAATATGCTATGTAATCCACTCTGCACGACTCATCCAACCCTAAATTACAAAGCCTCTCCTTGCAACTGGTCAGAAACTCATAAGTGTCCTCTCCTGGGGCCCCTGCAAACCTTGGTGGAGTCAATCTCAGAAATTAGCCCAACATCTTTTGCTCCTCGACAGTTATAACAGGATGAGTAAATATTGGAGGATCCTCAACTTGGTGAGCTGTAGCTATAGGTTGCGCTCCTAGATCAGTACCACTCTAGTCTACTGATGAAGCACCATCAGACGGTGCACCACCTACCAATCCCAATAGCTAAAGCAAGGCATCTCTGAGAACAGACGAAGAAATAATCCCCAGTAGAGCTAACGACTAAGGTGACTGAATCCCTAGATATACCTCTGTCTCAGGAGCAATAGCAGGATCTGGTGAAGGCTCCATGTCCAAACCTCTAGTTAGGGCTGCAGAACTAGCTTGGCCTCAACATCGGCCTCGAACAGGAGCCCTAGCTGCAGGTTCTGGGTCTCCATCTCTAGTTGTCGTAGCTCATATCCTAGCCATCTACAAAGGAATGAAACAAATAAGAACTCATAAACTAACACAGACTCATCTCACGAAATAAACAAAGAAAGTGAAATTTTCCTAAGAATATCCCATAGCCCCCCGAAGATAGGATATGGACGTAATCGTACCAATCCATAGGACTCTACTAGACACTTACTCTTGTACCAATAACACCAGTGAACCTAGGCTCGGATACCAATTTGTCATGTCAAGTCATGATGGCACCTACTCTAACCCACCAGTAGGTAAGACAAACTATAGCTCAAAACGATAAGTAATGGGCTAAATAGCCGAAGATGAAAGCATACAAAATTTAGACCTACAAGTAGGAAACTAAACAACATTATATAATCATGAAAGTGCTAGAAGATAGGGGAAAAGGTGAAAATGTGCAAAAGAGTATCCACGACCTGGTAAGGTCGGTATAAGAGCCACTAAATCAAAAATTAATAGAGTACTAAACAATATCAAATATATAGGTAGTCTCAAAAAGTGAAAACGGTCCAAAACTAATAGAAGAAGAGAAGATCAGCTCCGACTCTGAAAGCTTACCCTATATCTAAATCTCCAAAAGCAAGCCTGAATAAAGTGTCAGCGGCGGTAGCTCGTACTCGGATCTGCATCAGAAAAAAATATGGAAGTGCAGCATGAGTACCAAAAATAATGGGTACTAAGTAGACGTCATCGGCCAACTAAGCTAATATTACAATAAAAGTATAATAAAATATGAGAATGTAAACTAAATCAGGAATAAAAGAGTATAAATGAAATAATACTTCAATCGGCAGAAATAGTAAGTATCCAAAATAAAAGGTATCCAAAAGTAAATGCAAACTAACTACACCTAATTGGTCCCCCATAAGCCCAGAAGGGACAAATAAAGAAAGAAACAACCCAATCGAGCCCCCATAAACCCGGTAGGTACATACATGAAGGAATTACCAAATATAATAACGCAACAAGAGCCAACAAGTGATGACATACCTAGAATTCCCTTCGAACCATAGTTTTCGAACTTGAACCATAACTAGTAATTAGTACCATATGGTAAATATACTATAAATAAACCCATTATAATAAGTAATAAGAGAATTACTAATCGCCAGACTCAAACAAGAACTAGATAAATACGCAAAGTGTCCAAAAGTTCTAGGATCATGACTTTCCTTAATGTCCGATTTGTATTTAGATTTCCAAGAAGTATTGTCAAGTTGATAAAGAGGGTGATGCTAATCATACAGTATAAATATATGATTTGAGAGGCCGAAATGTTTCTTTAACCGGAGTGGTAAGGCTAACAAAAGTTTATAGAATTGTCTAAGTCATCCTAAGGTTCAAGGTTTAGTCAAATGCAATGAATAAAGGAAGCCTCTTAGATCTATAAGGAACTAATTTTGGCTTTTGACCTAAAAGGAGGGCCGGCGGAGCTCGCTACTAGTCCCGCATAATCCATACCAAAGAAAGAACCTACCCAAGCCTAGAATAAAGCTTTAAAATTCCATCTCAAGGTCTTACGTAAGCCAAAACTAGTCCTAAGGCATTATTATAACTATTATGATGGGAAACGGGGTCAAATTCTATTAAAGGCCCCCCTAAAGGGGCTAGCTTTAGCAAGTGAAACACTAAACTGCCAATCAATCTGTAAATACCCACCTATAGCTTGTATAATACTACACTAATACCATAATAAAGCTCAATCTATGAGGAAAGTAAGCCTAGCCTACCTGGACGCCACTGAAGCTCGAGAAAGTCCCCTAGTCTGGAGCTTTTCCCTTTCGAGAAGCCTCTGAATGTTGTCACGCTATCAAAATAATAATCTATGTATTAAGACAAGAATAATGATACCCATATTGCATATAAATGCTCCGGGTCAAAAATTGAACCAAAAGTCCTATATGGGGCCCGCTTGCAGAATCACAAATTGGAAACTTACAACACGTCCCTCTAAGCTCAAGGATCATTTACCCTCAAAAATAGGTGAAATCCAAGCACAAATAAACCCTCAAATCATCCCCAACGATAAACTAAGGGTTTAAAGTTAACCGGAGAATTAATCAAGAAAATAAATGGAAACTTACGAAAATAATGATGAGAAAATGACCAAAATGATGTATCCAACTCACCCCCGATCCCCAAAGATCGATCTCCACTCTCTCTATGCTTTCTAGGGTTTTTATAAACTTAGGACTTGTAATAAATAAGAGAAAATTGGGTTCCACAACATTTAATATTGCCAGGGGTCCCTTCATCGTGATTGTAGGGACCTCATCGCGAACGTGACTCATGACTGGGCCAACCCTTTGCGAACGTGGCTAGTCCACCGCTAGTGTGAAGGAGGAAGTCCGGACCAGTCGGTCAGCTCACTCTTGGCGAACGAGAAGGCCGACTCGCAAATGCGATGGATAATAACTTTGGTCTTCACAAACACAGCCATGGCCTCGTGAACGTGAAGGTCATTTTTAGCCTGCACCAGCTGAAGCTACATCTGCAAACTTGGCAATTGCCAAATTTTCGATCGTACCCTCGGGATTCATTCCAAATCCCATGAACGTAAATGAATTGTGCTACCCTTCCAAATTCATCATTCCAGACTCAATAGTGCTATCAAAATTTCTATCTGAGGTAGTTTCGATCGAATATGGGTCCCACACCTAAGGGCCATTTTAAGTAAAATCTACCCCATAGCCCAAAATAAGTTCGAAAGCCTCGAGACTTGTACCAAGGGTCCCCTAAGCCTAAATTTGACATCCAGAGCTAACAAAACTATCATAATTGGAATCTGGGATTGTTTACCTGAAGTTTAGGTCTGATACCCATTTCTTAACATCGAATGCTCCAAAACAGGGAATTGGCTCTAAAAACTAAACGAACTGCCCGATGACCAAACTGTCAGTCCCAACAAGTCATAAATGACTTTATGCAGTAGTGGGAAAGCTCTAAATGTCAAAAAAATATGAAAATGTAGGAAATGACCTAGAGGGTCATTACATAAATTGTCTCTAGCTTCAATTAATACTTCCAAAGTTGTGAACCTTCCTTCCAGTCTACTACTTGAGGTCTAAACCTCTTGCAATATTTATTTCACATAAAGTTGGTCCACATGAACTTTTGGTTCCAAAAATCCACCACATATTTTCATACAAAGCTTTAGAAATATCAAATAGTGGTCTAAAGATAAGACTACTTTCTTCTCTAGGAAAACACATATTGGTCCAAGAGACCCAATGCTTGTGTATTCCCCCTTCATAGTTACTCTATAAAAATCCAGCAAATAATTTGTGAATTTCATATATAAAACATTTAGGAGGAGTATTTTCTGATAGTAGATAAATAGGAATACTTTGCAGGACATTATTTATTATAATAACCTTACTACCAAATCCTTCCTTTCCAATCTTGCAATTTTTTCTTCACTTTTTTATGAGATCAGAGAAATGAGACTTCCTCTTCCTTGCATGACTAATAGGACACCCCATATAAGTAAAAGGAAATTTTCCTTTATTAAAAACAGTAATCTCCTCAACCTGCTGGCTAATTTATCTGGTAGTATTGTTATATACATAGAAGAAGATTTTTTCTTTGTTCATTTTTTGACCAGATTGTCCTTCATATTCTCCCAATGTATTCATAATCATTTGCAAAGACCCAATATCAGTATAAAAAATATGATAGAATCATCATCATAAGCTTAGTGATTAAGATCAAAACTCAGGCATACCATAACCTTTAAAACCATCCCTAAGGAATAAAATGTTCAAGGCTCTAGATAGTACCTCTGAAGTAATAATAAACAAAACTGAAGATAATTTCCTTCTATATAATACTAAGACTCAACTCCTAAACCCAAAACCAAACTCCCAATCTGAGACCCGAGTCTTAACCATGTTCCAAGACACAAGACTCAAATTTTGACGTCAACTCAGGGTCAGGTATCTGATTGGGAGTTGGGGTCAGGTCTCGGATCGGAAGTTGGTGTAGGTTCCTGGGTTGAGAGTCAAGGTTAGGTCCTAGAAAAGGAGTCAAGGCCATGTCCTATGCCATTTTTGGGGTCGTGGCCTGGATCCTATGTTAGGATTCGGGGTATAAGGTAGTGGTCAGTTTTGGTGTCATTAGTAGTAGCCTAGATTATACCTAGATGCTCTTAGGATAATATTTTCTTCTTACTAACCAAACACCAAAAATTAAGTACGAAACCACTTATTTTCCAAGAAAAATATTTTCTTCCATGGAAAGCATTTTCCTTTGTACCAAACACATCCTAAGTGCTTTTTCCAAAAGGGACTAGTTGAGGAGGTCGAGTCCCTTGTTTAAAATATGCAAGATCAAGGTCAAGTTCCAAATCAATAAACATTATTGCCTATGGTAAATGAACATTATAAGCATGGTGACATACAATAAGCATATAAAGTTCTGGGCCAAACAGAAGTGAGTGGATTGAAGACTAGTGTTGCTATATATATGACTCCATCATTGGGTGTTTGGGTAGAAAAAATAGAATAAATGAGGCCCTTAAAAAATTTTGGATGGTGAAAAAGGCTGACAATGATTAATTCTCTATCAAGAAATGGGGAGACATATTCATGCCATTTTAAAAACTTTTCACATAAGAAAAAAATAAGAAAATTAGTAAAAATTCTTTTATATGAGATCATTTTGTAACGTTTCAAGTACTATAATTTAAATAAATAAAAATATTAAAATATTCTAATAAAATATAATCCTAATAACATATTTATATAATAATCTTTTTTACATTTTTCATATTTAATAATTTAAATTCATTTAGGTATTCAAGTTTAAACTTTGATGCGTATAAAATAACAACAAGTCTAATTGACATTTTAAATATCACTTTCCAAATGATAAAATAGATCAGAGGAGTTTGAAATAATGCCCAAAGTTTGTGACTGATGCAGTCTTTCAGATAACTCATTACATTGGTGATGCACCAATAATATTGTCACTCTCCTTGATACAACCTTGTTAGCAAAAGGGTGTATGCAAATGTGATATGTTTCTTCTTTAGATATTGATGTAATTTTGATAAGAGAAATAAAAAAGAATACCTATTATTATAACTCAATCCATAGAGATACACCATTACCATATCTCAGTGGTCATGACTCACTGAAGCTATATTTCCTATTGCATGCGAATTTGCTAATGAAGAAATTATGTCATCATGTGCACTATGTGGCCAAGTTATGTTGCTCTGGAAGAATGGGTACCACAGCTCCAAGAACTACAACAACATTTGATAGGTATCAAATAATGAAGGAAAGGAAGAAAGAAAAATCAAGGACTAAACATGTGAATAAGCTTTAAATAATGAACAATTTTATATAACATGACAACTATTTAGTTTGGAGATCTAATATTCCTATTTTTACTCAACAGAAAAATCATTAAGGATTGTGGATGGATAATACATGAGTAGGAAACAAAAAATGTTCAGTTGAAATCAAAATGCAATCAGTATTTTATTCATTGATATAAAAATATAGCAAGCAAACGAACGGTAATGTCAGAAGCAAAACTCATATCAAAATGGTCACTCTAAGACATATCATTATGACACCAAAATCTAATATAGCAGAAGTTGTAGCATTGTAACGATCCAAAACATCGTTACGGTGAGTTGGTGGGTAAAATTTCAACTTAGACTTCCCCTAGACTAAATTTGTGAAATTCAGGGCTAGCTTAGTTTTGGGTGAATTTTTGGTGTGGTGCAGTCTAGGAATATACGGTGATGTTTGGTGGTTTAATTGTGGGATATGATTTGATTTTATGTTAGATGACGGGTTTAGGAAGTCATAAAAACTTCTGGTGAGTAAAACAGAGAGTTTGGGTAAGAGGTAGGGGCAAGAGAGGAGGATGAATGAAAGCACCGATCAGGGGTGGATCCCAGGCAGTCGAAGGATCGGCTAGATAGAGAACCCTCTCCCCTCCCCCATAGCAGGCTACTCCATACTTAGTTCAGGATTAGGAAGTGGTAGTTGAGGGGGAGGTTCCAGTTCTAGAAACTTTTGTGCTAATTTAGGGTAGTGAAGCTCAGGTGCCTATCTACTTAAAGTTTATCCACAAGTTGTTGGAATTTTGGAGCGGTTAGCTAGCACCGGTGCTGCTCAGACAGTTTCGTCCTTGCAGCCTCCAATTTTGCGGTATGCCACTATTGTAGCACCTTGGATGGATGAAGGTTTTGAGATGGGAGTCTTTCCTATATAGGTATTGGGTCCGGTTATGACCGGTGATAAGTATTATTTATTCTGTAAGTTTCTAAAAATAAAACCTCCAGTGTTTTAAGGTACTGAGTCTAAGGATGGTTATAAACTTTTGATTGACTGTCATGAATGTATGCACAAGATGGGATTGTGTAGAGATATAGAGTGGAATTTGTGACTTTTTAGTTGCAGGGAGAGGCCAAGCAATAGTGGAGATTCTTTGTTAAGTGTATAGCTGCTTTACCTCTACTAACATGGTCTCAGTTTTAGTCTTTATTTCTTGAGAAGTATTTTCCCTGTACCTTTTGAGATAGGAAGAAAGATGAATTTTTTAGGCTTGAGCAAGGTGATATGTTAGTGGCATCCTATGAAGCAAAATTTCATATTTTGTGTCGGTATGCTTTGCAGTTGATACCTACCGAGGAGAAGAGAATTCTATTTTTGGAAAAGGGTTTGAACATAGTTATTCGAATGCCTGCACAACAAATGATCTCATTTGGGAAAACTTTTCAGGAGATGGTAGGATTAGTTAAGAAAGTGAAAGGGGTAAAGCAACAAGGTAATTTTAGAGTGGAGGAGAAGAGAGCCTAGAAATTAGGTCATTTCAGTGGTTCTTATTCGTGGGGTCGTGGTTAACAGAGCTACTCTACCCAACCAATTAATTTATAATGCCTATGTATGTTGGGGGCCCATCAGAGGTCAGTTATCAACCCTTACGGAAAGACAGTTGTACACCTCTAACGTCTTCAGTCTAGCGGCTTTCTTTAGACAGTAGATGTTTTGCGTGCGGAGGAGTGGGTCACATTTGAAGGTATTGCCCTAACTTTTTATCCATATGTTAGTTGACTTAGAAGCCATCTTCTAGTGCTATTGTTCCGGTATGTCATGGCGAGGGAGAAAATGGTAGAGGTCATCCACAGGATAGGCATGGTGGTCATACTACTGGTTGAGGTGGCTACCAAGCCAATCATGGTGGAGGATAAGTTGTTTGGAATGGTGTACATATTTGTAGAGGTGGTGGTTAGGTTGGTGATAAGGCTCATCTTTATGCAGTTCCAGGTAATCTAAAAGCTTAGGCTTCTGATGTTGTGGTCACAGGTACCATTCTTTTCTGTGACCGTATGCCTTTTGTGTTATTTGATTCGGGGTCTACTTTTTCTTATGTGTCTGTGGAGTTTTCTATGGTCTAGGATTTATTCTGTGATATACTTAATACACCTATATATGTATCTACACCGGTTGGGATTTTTGTGTGTTGATCAGGTTTATTGGGCTTGTTCTGTCGTATGTATGGGGTTTAAAACTTTGGTAGACTTAGTGATTTTAGACATGGCATATTTTGATATTATTTTGGAGATGAGTTGGTTGTCTCCTCACCATGTTGTCCTTAATTGTTATGCTAAGACTGTCACCTTAGTTATGCTTAGAATACAGAGGTTAGAGTGGGAGGGTGTATATAAGCCTGCTCCCTTGATAATTATTTCTTCTATTTGTGGCTAAAATATAGTTAAGAGGGGGGTGTCAGGCATTTCTACACCATCTTCAGGATGATAGTACAGCCATCCCTTCCATTGCTTTAATTTTAATAGTGTGTGAATTTCTAGAGGTGTACCCTGATAATCATCCTGGGATGCCACCTGACCGTGATTTTGACTTTTGTATAGACTTAGACCTGGGCACTTGCCTTAATTTTGTTCCTCCTTATAGGATGGAACTAGTAGATCTAAGGGAACTAAAATCTTAGTAGCAAGAGTTGTTAGAGAAGGAATTTATCCATCCTAGTACTTCTCGGTGGGGTTATCCTGTGCTTTTTGTTAAGAAGAAAGATTGAGTACGTGAATATGTATAGATTATCAGCATTTGAATAAGGGGATAATTTGTAAGTATCATTTGCCTAGGATAGATGAGTTGTTTGACCAATTGCAGCGTGCTACAGTATTTTCAAAAATTGATTTAAGGTTGGGTCATCATCACCTTAAGATTCGGACAGAAGGCATCCCAGAGACTACCTTCCAGACTCGTTATGGCCATTACGAGTTCTTGGTAATGTTTTTTGGCTTGACAAACGCTCCAAATGACTTTATGGGTTTGATAATGAGGTCTTCAAACCTTATTTGGATTCATTCATAATTGTTTTCATTGATGATATCTTGATCTACTCTAAGAGTAATGAGGATCATAAAGCTCACTTGCGTACCATGCTGGTGTTTCTTAAGGATAAGCAACTTTATGCTAAGTATTCCAAGTGTGTTTTTTTTGCATCCATTACTTTGCATATGACCCGGTTGACTCAGAAGGAGGTATTTGTGGTATGGAATGAGGAATGTGAGGAGAGCTTTCAAAAGCTTAAGACTTTGCTAACCTCAACTCCTATTCTTACATTACTAGTGAAAGGTAAAGATTTTATTCTGTAATGTGATGCTTCACATTCTGGTTTGGGTGTTGTTTTGATGCAGGACAAGAATTTGATTTCCTATGCTTCAATACAGCTAAAATTGCATGTAAAAACCTATCCCAGACATAATTTAGAGCTGGCAACAGTGGTGTTCGCACTCAAAATTTGGAGGCATTATCTTTATGGGAAGTGTAAGGTGTTCACGGACCACTGCAATTTGCAATATGTTTTTATTCAAAAAGATTTGAATTTGAGGTAACATAAGTGGATGGAGTTACTGAATGACTATGATATTTTGATTCTTTATCATCCAGGCAAGACAATATGGTAGTGGATGTTTTGAGTTTGAAGCATGTGAGTATGGGAAGTTTAGTACGCTTGAAGGTGTCGAGACATCCATTAGCTAGGTAGGTGCAAACCTTAGCTAACAGTTTAAGAGATTATAGGTGACTAACAAGGACAGGGTTTAAGCCAATGTTGAGGCTAAATCAACCTTCCTTGACCAGATTAAAGAAAGGCAATTTGAGGATGAGAAAGTAAATAAAATTTGGGTTAAAGTATTACAAGGTGAGGCCAAGGAGTCCATTCTTGATGAGGAAGGTGTTTTGAGAATAAGGGGGGTGTCTTTGTACCCCGTGTGGGCAACTTGATTCCTACTATCCCTGTAGAGGCTCACAGTTTGAAGTACTCTATACATCCGGGTGCAACAAAGATGTATAAAGACTTAATGCAACATTATTGGTGGTGTCGGATGAAGTGGGACATTATTGATTTCATGACTAAGTGACAACACTGTTAATAGGTTAAGTATAAAGATAGGAAACCTAGTGGCATATTTAAAATAATGCCCATTATGGAATGGTAGTGGGAGAGAATAACATGGATTTTGTTGTTGGTCTTCCTAAGACCTTAAGAAAATGTAATCCTATTTGGATAATTATTGATTGATTGACCAAGTGTGCAGATTTTATTCTTATTCAAGTGGATTATAATGCAGCCAAGTTGGCTATGATTTATATTAAGGAGATTGTTAGACTTCATGGGGTTCCTATGTCCATCATGTAAGATAGAGGTACATAGTTTGCCTCTAACTTTAGGGAGAAGTTTCAATAAGAGTTAGGTACTGATACTTAGAAGGAAAAACTGTCATCCCAATCAATCCAATTTGGATGCCCTAGACCTGGCGTGTCACTTGGAAAGAGTAACATGAAGCTTAGAATTGGATGGACCTAAGAATAGCCTTCCACCTACAGACTGATGGACAGTCAGAGCGGATGATTCAAGTGCTAGAGGATATGTTTCAATTATGTGTAATGGAGTTTGGTGGTCATTAAGACCAGTTCTTACCTTTGTGTGAATTTGTATACAACAATAGCTACCACTCAAGTATTGACATGTTTCCTTTTGAAGCCTTGTATGGGAGGAAGTATAGATCGCCAATTGGGTGGTTTGATGCCTTCAAGGTAAGTCCTTAGAGCACTGATGTGTTGAATAAGTTAATGGAGAAAGTGAGATTCAACCAAGAAAAGTTAGTAGCATCTCATAATAGACAGAAGGAGTATGCGAACAACAAGGTGAGAGATATTCATTTAAAGAAGAGTGAGAAGGCTTTGTTTAAAATGTCACTCATGAAGGGTGTAATGCATTTTGATAAGAAAGGTAAGCTAACTCCAAGGTACATCAAAACTTTTGAGAAATTGAAAAAAGTAAGATCGGTGGCTTATAGGTTGGTTCTACCTCCTAGTTTGTCAGGATTTCACCCGAGATTCCATGTCTCAATGCTTAAGAAGTACCATAGAAATGGAGATTACATCATCTATAGGGATTCAGAACTGCTTGACAAGGAACTCTCTTATGAAGAGGAACATATTGCTATACTAGATAGAGATGTGAGGAAATTGAGAACCAAGGTGATTCCATCTGTGAAAGTTCAGTAGAGAACCATCCTGTTGAGGAGGCCACTTAGGAGACTAAGGCGGGCATGCGCAAGTGCTATCCCCATTTGTTCATTAATTCAGGTAATCCTTTTTTTTTTCATCTCTTGTTACTAGTTGTCATTCGAGGATGAACAAGTGTTTAATTGGTATCTAATGTTACCATCCAAAACATTCTTGCGGTGAGTTGGTAGGTAAAATTTAAACTTAGACTTCCAGTAAATTAAATTTGTAAAATTCAGGGCTAGCCTAGGTTTGGGCGAATTTGAATGTAGTGTGGTCTAAGAAAATCTGATGATTTTTTGTGGTTCACTTGTGAGATTTGTTTTTATTTTATGTTAGATGACGGGTTTAGGAGTCATAGAAACTATTAGTGCGTAAAACGGGTTAGTAGAACTCTGGTTATAGCTATTTTCGTAAAAGAATTGGGTTGATTGGTTCTCCCACTAGAGAGTTAGGGTGGGTTCCACTCACAACCATTTGGGTCGTGACAAGAATATTCTTACTCTACTATTATTCCTTTTCCATTCTTACTCTAATATCATTTGGTTCTTTGTTTTTTTTTTCTTTTTCAAGGTTCTTAGATATTTGTTGTTCTGCAAATATATCGACATAAATCGAGTCAAGTTTACAAAGAACTTATATATGAATTCAATACTTTAACAATGTACAAATTATGCTAAGCATACTTTATCAGAACTAATCCCCGACACATAAGGGTGCCTAGGATGGAAAGTGTATGACTGAAACTTATTCTCACTAGAAAACAATTCAACTAAGCATTTTCCTTCACTAATAGACCATATCCGTGTACTATCTTTGTTCACAGATATCGGGTAATTTCCACTCCCATCCCAGCAGATTGAACAAACTTTTTTGACATGATAAATCAAAGAAAACAAAATCACATTGCTATAATGTAGTGATGTTACTGTAAGAAGTTAAAAATAAGTTTGAACCATGATAAAAAATAAGCATCTTACTTGTAATTTTTAATAGATGTTGTTAGTCTCGATATCAAAGATATTTATAATATTTTTGGTAGAACTTGCAAAAAGGTGCCCAAATTGGGGTTGAAATCGTACTTGTCTTCTACCTCCCTACATTGGTATCAAGAGCAAATTAATATTTATTTTTGAATGAATAATAACATATTCTCTACAAACCACTCTGTTTAGAACAATGTACAATGTGTTGTTGGATGTGATACGAATGTTAGTTCAAATAATATTACAAACCCTTTTTACTTTCTAAAATATTTTTTTACATGTGTACTCACATGATGACCAACTACTGGTGGTCTTGAAAACCTTGAAATTTCATGGAATGCAAAAGAAGGAATAATAAGAAAAAAATTTCCTGCAATCAAATATAGAAATTTATAAAAAACAAATTTAACAATAATTCCAAATCAGGTAATTAAGTAATCTCCAAATTGAAATAAAGAAAAAATAGTTAACTATTAAATTATGAAGTCTTCGTATGTCAAATAGAGATATTTGTTTATCAATATCTAAAAATAAAACAGGGAAGAAAACAGAGAGACCAACCTTATGAGTGTGTTTGCAATCACGCCTATTGACATCTCACAATCTTATCTTATCATTTCGGTCACATGAACTATGGAAACTCATCTTTGTAGGATGAAAATCTATTGATGTCACATGCTCATCATGGCCAACAAAGTTTCAAAAAGTGTTCATTGGCTGGATAACAACAAAATAGTGACACAAATCAAAAGAAAGAAATTCAAGACATTAGAAAGCTATCATTATGGCAATAGAGGTAGTACTGTGGCTGCATCCCATATCTTCACAATTCCATCAAGGGAAGATGTTGCAAACACCATTGAGTTTGGTCTAAAACGGGCATCTGTAACTTCATGAGTATGACCTTCTCTACTACTTAAATTCTTATTTTTCAACTCCCAAATCAGAACCTAAACATATATCGTAGTCCAAATTCATTAATACAAGAAGTTAAGACAAGTTATTTCCCATTTAACCAACGAGAGTTCTATTGAAAGTAATAAGACAAACCTTCTTATCATGTCCAGCAGCAGCCAAAAAATCTCCTTGTGAATTAAAGTGGCAAAAAAAAATGATATTTGTTGTATAAAAATTGCGGATCTCTTTAAAAGAGATGTCTGCAATGCAATATAAATTAATTATCCTTTGTGCCAATAAATAGTAATTTATCCACTAGGGTAAGCCTGGATAAATCAAAAGTTAAATTGTTTAATCTT